>CM066317.1:87991631-89191631 GCA_033807775.1 Saussurea involucrata
TTAAGTTAATGTTTAATTAGAGGAAGGTTCAAACGAGAACGCTAACTATTTAAGAAAACAAGAAAACAACAAATCATGTGCAAAATCACATGTGATTTTACATTAACTGCAAAAAAACTCTGGACACGCGCCACTTTGGCCGCGACTTAAAGTGGCGGGAAAAGTCGCATAATCATATATGATTTTGTACATAGAGGCTATTTTCTTGTTTTATTAAATAGTTAGCGTTCTCGTATGAACCCACCTCTAATTAGCTAATTGGTTAACTATATATTTTAATTTTGACTAGATATTTGGTTGTATTGTCGAACTAAAAGTGAAACTTTGTGTTTATACCTTTCAATTGCTTCGGTAAAGATCTCAAGCTCTTGATAAGTACCATAGTTATCGTAAGTGTCATCTAGAATAGTTGCTGTTACAAAAATTTTTGTCAAGAAAACTCTAGATTGGGAATATGTAGGCTCATGGTACACGCCTTGTGCCCAAAAGTAGATTTCCACCAATCGATCTCTTACATAAGGGAAATTATTTGGGACATCATAACCTTTCCACCACCTACGATAAATTAATATGCATGTACAAGCCAACATAAAAACGATTCAGACTCCAACAATAAGTCTAACTAGAGAGAAGAAAAGGGCACCACATATATATAGGATACAAATCAAATACAAATTATCATGTATTTGTTGCATCCTCTTACAAACCAATGTTCATATGTGAACAATAATGTGTGCATAATCTAAGATGCATTATCCCATATGAATGGATGTCCATTATATGTATATTCTTGCACGTATGCATATGTATATGTATATGCATATTGTTCACATATGCACACTGGTTTTCATTTGAACCCACCCACCCACCCACCCATATATATATATATATATATATATATATATATATTTCAAGGCTATTTTTTATATATTAATAAATGAAACAAGAGAATACTTGGATAGTTGGCTAAGCTCTTTCGTGTGTAGTGATTGAAGCTAGTTGAACCCTAATTTGGCCAGTTTCAATAAAGACTCATCATGAGAAGCTAGTTGTTGGTAGAAAGGTATGTAGCGCAATGCCTCCAGTCTTGGCAATCTTTTTCGTATAGGTTGCTTCAGTGCTGCGTGTATTTGTGTGGAAACGGTCACGTTGCTCCGAAGATGATCTTTTGCTATGTCAGTAAGATTACTTCTAGTGAAAACTAGAGCATCATCCAATATGGTTTCTCTTTGCACCCTCATATATGCTGCCTCATATAAATCAAGCATGCCTTGAACATCATTGGTTAAGGACTTATTAAAACTTCCCTTTTTGTCCTTATATTGGTTGAAAATACCTATATTAATTCATATAAGAGATCATTAATCTCTATTTGCATGAGGATTAATTAATAAGTAGAAGTAATGCACACTGACCGCATGAAACGAAGAAGCCTTGTTCTCGCATGAGTCTAAACCAAACGGAAATGCTACCACCACCCTTCCAGTTATCACCATATGCATCGTAGACGTGTTGCAAGGATTGGTTAATCTCCTCTTCAAAATAATATGCTATACCAAGGCGTTGGATTGCATCGATCATTTTTAACAAGTTTGTATGTTCGGTTGGAACTTCCAAGGCTGCCAATATCTTTTTCCGGACTTCTTCTTTCAAGTCTTCAACTACTCTTTTATCATCTTGCTCTTCTTCCTTCATTTATCAATGAGCCACCATGAAAGTAGTTGTTAATCAAATGGAAGCTAGGCATCACATATAAGTTACGTACATGGCCTTTAGATAGGATAACGGATTTTGGTTCTATAAACTTAAAGTCCTATTAAATACTCTATTATGACAACCATTGGACATCCTAATATGCAACTTTTGTTGTAGTGTGGTATATGAACACACACACAAACGCATACAAAACATTTATATACATATATATACCTATAGTTTAATTATGTTTGATATGTAATTTACAATCAAATACACTTTTCTCGTCGATAAGCTTAAGTAAAGACAAATTATCATTGTTTTCGTAATATTTCATAAAAATTTGCATACCTTATAAACAAGAAACTGATCTCCCCAAATGTTGGGATGATAATATACTGTTTGACGAATAACATCTTGTGTAAGAGACATGTTTGATACCAAATTTGGATCAATTTGCTTTGAAAATAAAGGAGAGCCAAGGGGATTTATATAGAGGGGAGCAAGCTAGGGGGAAATGTGATTTATTATACAAAATCAAAATCTGATTAGTTGATAGAAAGATCTAGCTGTTAATCACGTTGTTTTCGTCTCTGTGGTTTTGAAACTACAGTTTTCGTCCTTATGATTTGTAATTTAGTGCTAGTTTTGTTCTTATGACTAAGGCCTTCATTACCGCTAGCGGGCTCGGGCTCAGAGCGGGCTCCAGCGGGTTCGAGCGGGATACGATACGGGGGTGGAGCGGGCTCAGGTTCAGCCCCGGGTTCCAATACCCGTTCAACCCGATGGTGTTTCCTTTTTTTTTAATTTTTTGTTAAATAATTTGAAAGGAGCCGTTGACAACGGCTATTTTTTAAAAAAAATTAATTTTTTTTTTCAATTTAATCACACTATATATATAATCCTAAAACCCATTTTATTTTTCACACAAAACAACTCTCTCATTCTCTTCCATTCTCTATATTTTAAACAATATGGATTCGCCACAACCCGGTTCACCGACCGCATCATCATCATCCGTAGACACCGACGAGTTGTTGCATCTACAAAGGGAAATTTTTCGACAGACTGCACAATTAATTTATTGTAGCACCGCCTCATCGTCAAGAAGAGAGAGGGCCGCGAACATAGAAAGAGGTCGAGTAGCTGCAAATGAGCGGCTTATGCGGGACTACTTTGGCAACAACCCGGTTTATACACCGGATATGTTTAGGCGGAGGTTCAGGATGAGCAGGCAACTATTCGAACGAATAGTTGAAGATTTAGAAGGAGAGTATCCGTATTTTACACTTCGGTTGGACGGCAGACGCAAACAAGGTTTTTCTCCGATACAAAAGTGTACTTGCGCTATTCGGCAATTGGCGTATGGAGTAGTTGCTGACGCACTTGACGAGTACATCCGTATGGGAGAGAAAACGTCACGAAATTGTCTGTACAAATTCTGCACATGTATTATTGAACTGTATGGTCAAAAATATTTACGCAAGCCTACTTTTATTGATATTCAGAAGTTGTACGCCGCGCATGAAGCTAAACACGGATTTCCCGGCATGCTCGGAAGCATAGACTGTACTCACTGGGTGTGGGCAAATTGTCCGGTAGCATGGCGAGGTCAATTCATGAGAGGTGATCATGAGCACCCGACAATCATGCTAGAAGCAGTGGCCTCTCAAGATCTATGGATATGGCACGCATACTTTGGTGTTGCCGGTTCCAACAACGACATCAATGTTCTCATGCAATCAGTCGCCCATCTTGAACGATGTATATGATGGAAAAGCACCCGACTGCCCTTTTGAGGTGAATGGAGCCACCTACGAGCACGTATATTATCTAGCGGATGGGATATATCCGGAATGGGCTACTTTCGTAAAATCATTTACGTGCCCACAGGACCCTAAACGACAAAAGTTCAAGTCTGCGCAAGAAGCGGCACGTAAAGATGTTGAACGAGCTTTTGGCGTGCTTAAACAACGTTGGCATATACTTCATAACCCAGCACGCGGATGGGAACCGACAAGATTGGCAAACATTATGTACGCTTTTGTCATATTACACAATATGATACTCGAAGACGGAGACCATGCTATTTGTGGTGGCGATGAAAACGACCTTTTCACGGATGATATCGAAACCCAAATCAGTGAGGAACAACGCGCGTCAAATGTTCGAGAAGTCAAAAACCGGGGCACTCATAATAACCTTCGGTCGGATTTGGTCGAACATATTTGGCGTATCCAAGTTCCCAACAATGACGACGAGTAGATTTTTAAATTTATTTTGTAATTTTTAAATTTATTTTGTAATTTTTATTTTTATTTTTAATGAATGATATGAATTTTTATTTTTATTATTTATCTTATTTTTATTTATTAAATAATATATAAATATTTTTTTTTGTTAAATAATTAAATGTATAAATAAAATTATTAAAAAAATGAGGTGGCAAGAGGGCTTGAGGGTAGCGCTACGCCACTTTAGGGCTTGAGGGTTTCAGGAGAGGGTTAGGAGAAAAGCTGATGTGGCGCTGATGTGGCGCTTGAGGGCTTGAGGGTTGTGATACGGATGACCTAACAATTTATTATTAATTATTTTGGTCCATGCATGTGTTTTACAAATATGTAAGTACAGGACGGAAATCGTAATTTACTCAAATAGAAATGACAATGGCGTTCCCTAGAATATTGCATAAAATCTTATTATTTTATGCAAATAAAATCTAAATATTTTATGTAAATAAAATCCAATTACCCAAAAGTTCATCCGAAATTAACTATAAATTTTAGACGGACAAGTTTGAAATACTTGTGACCATGTGAGGCATATATAATCACTACTACAGAAACGTGATAATAAAAGTGAGTTTTAAATGTAAAAGATGTTTATGATTTTTGCATATGGTTTATCATGAGAAGTCAACATATGAGTACTTGTTTTTTCTTCTTTTTATTCGGTACAATATTCGACTATATAACGATATCAAATATGCGCCACTACGTATTAAAAGAAGCATACATATACTCAGTGGCAGATCCATGATTTTTTCCTACTGGGTCCCCTTTAAGGTTGTTTAAATGCCAGTAAAATTGTCCGGTATATTTTTAGCTTAAATCCAACGTTTCGAGGGTTTTTTTAAGTTTTTTTGGTAGATTTTAGTAGGTTTTTATGTTTTTTGTCGATTTCGAGAGACTTTTTTGGTTTTTTAGTCGATTTCGAGAGTAGTTTTGGTTTTTTGGTTGAATTCGAAACATTTTTTTGTTGATGGGACCCAGACGAGAATTTACTTGGGGACATTAAGGTATAAACTTTAAAAATCTATATTTTTAACCTAAAAAAATCAATTTTTTTTCTTTTTAATGGGGTCCCATCCCCCCAGTCTCCATGGACTACATCCGCCACTGCATATACTCAACTTCCTTAAATTTATTCGGTCGAACATGAAAAACCTAGCTAAAATCGAATTGAAACAGAAGTAGAATCCCATACATTGAGTACGTGAAAGGAAAATCAGATGATATTTATGGATAATCTTGAGTTGAGAGAAAAGCCGAGAAAGAAGAGTTGCACTAACAAGGTTTAGGGGGATGTAGTGGAAATCTCATTCTCCTCGGGTTCGAATCCAGGCGTTACCAAAGTCTATCCGAAATTAAGTATAAGTTTTAGACAGACAAGTTTGCACTTGTTTTTTTCTATTTTGAAATACTTGTGACCATGCGAGGCGTATTTAATCACTACTACAAAAACGTGATAATAAAAGTGAGTTTTAAATGTAAAAGATGTTTATGATTTTTCAATATGGTTTATCATGAGATATCAATATAGGTGTGCTTGTTTTTTCTTCTTTTCATTCATTACAATCATTGGCCGATCTTGTGTATAATTAACGGGGGAAGGGACCCATTAAAACTAAAAAAATTGAGAAATTATTTAATCACCATTTCAAGTTACTAACGAAACACAAAAGTGTACTCAACAAACTTTTAAAATGATTTATTTATTCCATGCACACATGATATTGATTTATTCCCGAAATAAGTTAGTATGCAACAAATGGTTTATGTGAAACTTCAAAAGAGGAAATTCACAAGGTCAAATTTCAAAATCTTCCCATCTAGCCATATAATGACATGGAATAAAGTTTCCTGACAAGATTCGCCTACATTAACGCATTTTCTCAGAACTTAGGTAAATGATATGTGCATGTACTTTGGTTGATACGTAAAATAAATTTAAGTCGACTTCAAATTTCAAACAGTACCAAAAATGTGAATTATCGTTCCAATATAGTGGCTATAATGCTATGCATACAATAATTCAATATAGTGCATTTGCGTGGAATGATAACAAAAGTACCAATAACATGAAATGCATCGTATTAGTACAAAACTCAAAGTGAAATCATGTGATATCAAAATTTCAAAACTAATCTTTTTGATTGCATTACGATGTAAAGTAGCATTTCTCAATAAATTTCAAAATTCTCATTTTGCGAAACTTGGTTTTCATTTGAACCCACCCACCCACCCACCCATATATATATATATATATATATATCTAGGCTATTTTTGATATATTAATAAATGAAACAAGAGAATACTTGGCTAAGCTCCTTCTTGTGTAGTGATTGAAGCAAGTTGAACCCTAATTTGGCCAGTTTTAATAAAGACTCATCATGAGAAGCTAGTTGTTGGTAGAAAGGTATGTAGCTCAATGCTTCCAGTCTTGGCAATCTTTTTCGTATAGGTTGCTTTAGTGTTGCGTGTATTTGTGTGGAAACGGTCACGTTGCTCCAAAGAGGATCATTTGCTATGTCAGTAAGATTAGTTCTTGTGAAAACAAGAGCATCATCCAATATGGTTTCTCCTTGCACCCTCATATATGCTGCCTCATATAAATCAAGCATGCCTTGAACATCATTGGTTAAGGACTTGTTAAAACTTCCCTTTGTGTCCTTATATTGATCGAAAATACCTATATATATTAATTCATATAATTAAGAGATCATTAATCTCTATTTGCATGAGGACTAATTAATAAGTAGAAGTAATGCACACTGACCGCATGAAACGAAGAAGCCTTGTTCTCGCATGAGTCTTAAACCAAACGGAAATGCTACCACCCTTCCAGTTATCACCATATGTGTCATAGAAGTGTTGCAAGATTGGTTAATCTCCTCTTCAAAATAATATGCTATGCCAAGGCGTTGGATTGCATCGATCATTTTTAACAAGTTTGTATGTTCGGTTGGAACTTTCAAGGCAGCCAATATCTTTTTCCGGACTTCTTCTTTCAAGTCTTCGACTACTCGTTTATCATCTTGCTCTTCTTCCTTCATTTATCAATGAGCCACCATGAAAGTAGTTGTTAATATCAAATGGAAGGCATCACATATAAGTTACATGCATGGCCTTTAGATAAATGATTGATTAAAGACAAGTTTTGTTATGTAATTCGAATGCTTAATCTATGAGAATGTATGTTATGTTTTTGGGATGTTACAGTCGGTAATTAGAGATGGATTACCGACAAAATATATATATATTTTTTTCAAAACATAGTATTCAAATAAAATTTAAATAAAAGTTAAAGAATCCGTCTCTAATTACTGACGAAATACATTAAGGAAATACATTAAATATATTTTTAAAATGTCTTAAAATATATATTTTAAGATGTAAACACGAACACATGTTAAAAAGTGCATGTGTATTGTTCAGTTATCGCAAGTTTATAATGATCCGAGTTTATAATGATCCAATGTACAGGAAAGCAAACAAAAACTTAATCAGATTTTTTTTTAAATAAAATTTACCGACCGATAAGTGACGGATTTTCCGTCGACAATTAGATTTTTTTTGGGTCGTCGGTAATCTGTTGGTGGTAGGTTCCATCGGTGATGGTTGCTGGGTAACCGTCGGTGAGTTAACCTTGTCGTCGGTAAACCCACGGTGATCCGTCGCTAAATGTGGCCAGGAGAAATCCGTCGCTAATATCCGTCGGAAATTCAATCGCGTACTATTTTTTCTGCGACATCTATTCACCGATGGATTTCCGACGGATCCGCCTTTCACCGACAGAAATATCCGTCGGAAGTAAGAGTTTTTCTTGTAGTGCCATGATCATGCGATCTCAGCTTTTATTCCAAGTGATTTCTAATTATTTTTTTGGAAGGGTGTCCTAGGCCATGTCTAGAAATTTCTAAATTGTTTCTATAAACCCAGTTCCCCAACATATATTTTGTTGCAATAAGAGATAAATCGCTTTTTATTTAGCAAAGATTAGAATTGGGGCGTACCTTGTGGCCAACTATATCATCCGTGAACCTACAAATTGCACAAGAAGCTTTGACAAGAGGAGGATTGCTAGAAACCCATTTGAATGTCTCGTTCGTAATTACATCACCCATACCGATCAAACTCGATGTTAGAAGAAATTTGTAACCACAACTAATAAGTGTTACCGATATGTGCTATTCGATTGTTGGTACATACCCTTCGTTTTTCCATCTTTCTTCTGTCATGTAACTTCTCACCAATTCTTTCATCTGTAAGTGATGAATGCTTTAAATCACTTTTATTAAAATAAATTTATATATATATATATATAGATATAGGAAGGTTCAAGGGAAAACCTTAAATAAACGGAAAACTAAGAAACACTCTGGTAGCCCTTCATCTGGACGGTATGTACTTGTACATACAAGTAGTTTGTAACATGCACACGTGCATAACGTACAAGTGCATAAAAACCAAAAAACACCACTTAATTTACATGTATGCATAATGCATACCGTCCTGATGAAAGACTACTAGGGTGTTCCTTAGTTTTCAATTTTTTCGAGGTTTTCCCTTGAACCTCTCTCTCTCTCTCTATATATATATATGTATATATATATATATATATGTATATATATATATATAGAGAGAGAGAGGCCCACTATTTTGTAAATTGTTTTTCGTGTAAACTTTGGATTTCATATGTTTTCGATAAAATTGTTTAATGAAATTGTTTTTTTTGATGAAATTGTTTCATATCATTCATTTCTTGATGAAATTGTTTCATATATTTGTGTTTTTTATGTAGTTTCATATATTTTTTTCATTCATATGAAACTGTTTCATATATTTTCCAAGTTTGATGAAACATTTTCGTTTTTACATTAAAAAAAACATATGAAACAATTTCATCAAGAAATGAATGATATGAAACACTTTCATCAAAATAAACAATTGCATGAAACAATTTCATCAAGAAAACCTATGAAATCCAAAGTTTACAAAGTTTACACACATTTAAAGGTTTACAATTTATTATCCCTTAATATATATATATATATATATATATATATATATATATATATATATATATAAAAGCATTGAACTTACTTCCTCTTTTACATAGGTGAGATGATACTCCTTTCCCTCATTTGCCATGATTTCCTCCATTTCTTCATAAACATCCATAATCATTTGGTATGCAAGTTTCAAGTATTGTGGAAGTACATCCAAGCACGTAATTGACCACCTATATATAATTAAGTTAATGGTTAATTAGAGAAAGGTTCAAACGAGAACGCTAACTATTTAAGAAAATAAGAAAACAACAAATCATGCAAAATCACATGTGATTTTACATTAACTGCAAAAACTCTATACACACGCCACTTTGGCCGCGACTTAAAGTGGCGGGAAAAGTCGCGTAATCATATATGATTTTTTGTACATAGCGGTTGTTTTCTTGTTTTTTTAAATAGTTAGCGTTCTAGTATGAACTCACATCTAATTAGCTAATTGGTTAACTATATATTTTAATTTTGACTAGATATTTGGTTGTATTGTCGAACTAAAAGTGAAACTTTGTGTTTATACCCTTCGTTTTTCCATCTTGCTTCTGTCATGTAACTTCTTATGAACTCTTTCATCTGTAAATGATGAATGCTTTAAATCACTTTCATTAATATATACATATATATTGGGAGGTTCAAGGGAAACTCAAATAAATGGAAAACTAAGGAACACTCTGATAGCACTTCATCTGGACGGTATGCACTTGTACATACAAGTAATTTGTAACATGCACACGTGCATATGCATAAATACATAATGCACAAATTCATAAAAACCAAAAAAACACAATGTATGCATAAATGCATACCGTCCTAATGAAAGTCTACTAGGGTGTTCCTTAGTTTTCAATTTTTTCGAGGTTTTTCCTTGAACCTCCCCCCTTCCTGCCCCCCCCTCTCTCTCTCTCTCTATATATATATATATATATATATATATATATATATATAAGCATTGAACTTACCTCCTCTTTTACATAGGTGAGATGATACTCCTTTCCCTCATTTGCCATGATTTCCTCCATTTCTTGATAAACATCCATAATCATTTGGTATACAAGTTTCAAGTATTGTGGAAGTATATCCAAGCACGTAATTGACCACCTATATATAATTAAGTTAATGGTTAATTAGAGTAAAGTTCAAACGAGAACGCTAACTATTTAAGAAAACAACAAATCATGTGCAAAATCACATGTGATTTTACATTAACTGCAAAGCGACTTTGGCCGCGACTTAAAGTGGCGGGAAAAGTCGCGTAATCATATATGATTTTGTACGTGAATCATATATGATTTTGTACATAGCGGCTGTTTTCTTGTTTTTCCTTAAATAGTTAGCGTTCTCGTATGAACCCACCTCTAATTAACTAATTGGTTAACTATATATTTTAATTTTGACTAGATATTTGGTTGTATTGGCGAACTAAAAGTGAAATTTTGCGTGTATACGTACCTTTCAATTTCTTCGGTAAAGATCTCAAGCTCTTGATAAGAACCATAATTATCGTAAGTGTCATCTAGAATAGTTGATGTTGCAAAATTTTTTGTCAAGAAAACTCTAGATCGGGAATATGTAGGCTCATGGTACACGCCTTGTGCCCAAATGTAAAGCCCGTATCCCGGTATGTAATTTATTAGTCTTAATTATTTTCTTTTAAGTTCGATTTATCGTGGTTTCCGTTAACGGGGTTAGTCGAGTTGGGTCTAATCGTTAAATTATCGAAATTTTGGTCAGTTGCGAGAGGTTGGTAAGTTGAGGGGCTATAAGTGTCAAAGGCCAAAACCCCCACATTGGGTTTCGGCCCATGTAGAAAACAAAGCAGTCCTTGTGGTTTTGTGGTGGTGTCGTGAGAAGGAAAACAAAGAAAGAAAGAATTCGGTCCATGTGATTGTTGGTAGACTGTTTACATTAAATCCTTGGTCAGGTTAGTCAGACGTTGGTAACGGTCGGTTGGGTATCTCGGGGTGGGACCCCGGTATCCATGTGTTATGACTTTGACTTTCCAGTAGGCACTAAGAGGATACAATCTTGGGCACTTACCTGAGAGGTAGTTCCGATGTGCCGGGACTTGAGACGTATCTGGGAGGTAGGTATTATGGTGTATCTTGTTACGGTGTAACTAGGTTTCCTAGGGCGGGTAATGGTAGTAGTAACCCTGAGATGCCTACTTGTGATGAATGGTTGTAGTAGAATGACCTTCGTGGGTGATTATAAATTTACTGGTTCGATGATGCGTGTAAGGTAAGTTTTGGGAGTCTATTAGAACTCGTAGGAGTTAATCGATGGTTAATGGTAGGAATGATCAGATCCGAGTATCCAGTTGGGTAAACTGGTGGGCAACTTTAGAGTGGTTAGAGCTTGAGATTTGACTCGGGATGTATGGAATATCTAAGGTTGGGGGACAACCGAAGTCGTTTGGCTAGGAATGATTCCAATTAATGGGTGTTCTGCCGATCATAATCCCAGTGTCCTAGAAGGAGTACGTTAGTTAGAAAAGTGTTCGGGAAGTTTTAGAAGGGATTTCAAGTGGACTTAGGAACCTGAGGTTGAGAGGAGGGAGAACTATACGGAGCTATTCATAGGCAGAGACTTCGAGGACGAAGTCTAATCCAAGTGGGGGAGAGTTGTAAAGCCCGTATCCCGGAATGTAATTTATTAGTCTTAATTATTTTCTTTTAAGTTCGATTTATCGTGGTTTCCGTTAACGGGGTTAGTCGAGTTGGGTCTAATCGTTAAATTATCGGAATTTTGGTCAGTTGCGAGAGGTTGGTAAGTTGAGGGGCTATAAGTGTCAAAGGCCAAAACCCCCACATTGGGTTTCGGCCCATGCAGAAAACAAAGCAGTCCTTGTGGTTTTGTGGTGGTGTCGTGAGAAGGAAAACAAAGAAAGAAAGAATTCAGTCCATGTGATTGTTTTGTGTGCTGATGCCGTGAACCACAATCAAAAGAAAAAGAAAAGAAACCCAAACCCTACGGCACCCTTGGCTTGCTTTTGTTCATCGGCCGGCGTTAAGAACCGAGAGAGAGAGGGAGATCGTCGCCGGCGAGGGTAGAGAGAGAGGGTGTTCGCCGGAGAGAGAAGGACGCCGGAGAGAAAGAGGGGCTGCGTCGAGGTAATCGTTTTGTCGTTTATGTGTTTTCCTTTCTTTCAGTTTCGTCGTCGCATGGGTACCGCAACCACCACCACCGCCGCGGCAACCATGGCCGCCGGCGGTGTGGCCACCACTGCTCGCCGCCGCTGTGGCGGCTGTGGTTGTGTGTGCGGGTGGGCTCGCGTAGAGCGATCGAGAGAGAGGGACGGTGGTGTGAGGGTGGTGTGTGTGTGTGCGTGTGAGTGTGATCGCCGCCGACCATCACCGCCGCCGGAGGCGGCAAGGGGGGGGGGGTGGTGCACGGCTGTTGCCCATGGTGGTATGATCCGTCTCCAGTAAGTTTTAGGCCTCCCGGGGCTGTTTGGGTTAAGCTTTGACTTAATAGAATTATTGATCATTTGTTATCATTTCATGTGAGTACTTAGTTTCTGTCCCTGTTTTGTATCGAGCATAACTTCTGCTAGGATTGTCGGATTGGGATCAAACCAGTGCCAAAAGTTCCCATTCTGAGTCTAGTAAGTTTCTTATGTTTAGCGGAAAAACCAGTTCGGACCGTAGCTAGTGTCAAACTGCTGTTTTGTAACGAAAGGTGCTGTTTTTCGCTGTGCAGTTAACCAGTTTTGTAAAATCCATAATAAATTTTAGAAAAATCGTTAGGACGCGTGTAATACGTCCCTGGAAAGCTAAGACCCGGACCTAGCAGGTAGTTAATTTTAATTGAGGATTTTCTGGGTTTAAGGAGGTCGAAACAGGTCCCGAACAGACCTGGTTTTCTAAGCCAAAAAGTCGTTTTAGCGACAGTTTAACCGTGCTTCATGTTTTAGGGTCCGGGCCTCGTGTTGATACGTTTTAACGTTCGTTTAGGTGTCGGGAAGTGATATCGGATTTGTGGAGCTTGAATTATTGTTTGTGAGCTAGGCGCGCTTACGAGGTGAGTTCTCTCACTATTTTTAATATCGGTTACTTTTACATTACGGTAGCACGTGTGTGGTAGCTTTATTTAATTGTGATGTGGGACTAGATAGTGGGGTGTCTAGTGGGACTTTTATTGTCATGTATACGCGGGTGGCGTAGGAACTCGGTGGGGCCGAAGTTTGTATACGCGGGTGGCGTAGGAACTCGGTGGGGCCGAAGTTTGTATATGCGGGTGGCGTAGGAACTCGGTGGGGCCGAAGTTTGTATACGCGGGTGGCGTAGGAACTCGGTGGGGCCGAAGTTTGTATACGCGGGTGGCGTAGGAACTCCGTGGGGCCGAAGTTTGCATACGCGGGTGGCGTAGGAACTCGGTGGGGCCAAAGTTTGTATACGCGGGTGGCGTAGGAACTCGGTGGGGCCGAAATTGTATACGCGGGTGGCGTAGGAACTCGGTGGGACCGGGTAATGCTTGCACGGTTATAGTGTGGTCGGTGGGACCGACGTATGCCTTTTGGGTGGGATAGTGTAGGTATGCATGTTTATGATTTGTTCGTAGACTTGTATGCTTGTTTATATGCAACTATCTGTTTTAGGGGTAGTGTGGAATAACTGTGTTAATTATGGTGGTTGAATTCACTAAGCTTCGTGCTTACCCCTTCCCAAATTCTTATGATTTCAGGTGTGAGTAGCAGTCGGGCGTGACGGTACACACGGGCGCAAGGCGAAGATAGTTTGGTTTGATTTTTAATAAATGGGGTTGATTTATATACTTTTCCGCTGCTTAAACTTGGTTGACGATTTTAATTAACGATGTTATTCCTTATTGTAACGTGATTCGTTAACTCTTGGTTTGATTATAATGAAATGAATGGTTTTAAAATTTTTAAATTTCCTTGTAATTTTTGGGACGTTACAACTTGGTATCAGAGCACAGCTTGAGTGAATCAAACACATCTCGGTGTGTTTGGTCTCATGTTGCGGCTATGATGTTTTAAACTTTTACTAAAATCTTGAGAATAAAGAAAAACCCGGTTGGGAAACGGTGAACGGAGGCGCAGTGTGTACAGTCAGCCGACGCTACGTGGGAAGGTACGGTACTTAGTGTATTTATCGCTTTCTAGATCATAGGGTATGCATGCTAGATTGCCTATGTTGTTTACACTGTACTGTATGATGGTTGCTTGCTAGTAGGAATCAATGCTAATCATAGTAAGTTGTTAAGTGGAGGCCCTATAGGTTGTATGCAGTAAGAATCATATAGCCTTAGAATATTTGATTTAGTTCTATTGCGCAGCTCTTGTTTGAGTCCAACCGTTCTAGGATAGAATTTTGTATTCGAATGTCTATTTGATTCACGCTGCATGCAACTGGGTATTCGTGAGGCAACTCGTTATGGCTAATGGGGATTCCGTGGTAGCAAGGGAAGTGGGATGAGATGAAATTCCTAGTGAGCTGGGAATAGCGTTTACATATGAGTATGTATGCAAAATTGCTTTCTAGAACATAGGAGTATGTATGCTAGATTGCTTGGTGCTTAATACACTGTATTGTATGGTTGTTACTTGCTATTAGGAACTTATGTTAACTTTGATAGGTTGTTAAGTGAATGCACTATAGGTTGTATGCGGTAGGAACCGAATAGCCTTAGAATATTTGATTTAGTTCTATTGCGCAGCTCTTGTTTGAGTCCAACCGTTGTAGGATAGAATCTTATATTCGAATGTCTATCTGGTTTCCACTGTATACGACTGTGCGTTTATGAGGCGACTCGTCAGGGTTAGTGGGGGTTCCGCCCTAGCAAGGGTAGTGGGGTATTATGTTTATTCCTAGGGAGCTAGGAAGAGTGTGTATATGCGTCAGTATGGACATACGTGTATGGTTTTTGTTTGGGCGAGCAACTACTTGGATACTCGGGATGGGACTCGGAGCGGACAGTGATAGGTGTAGATGGTAGTAGTAGAGCTCCTACTACCAGAAGCACAGGATCAATGTTCGAGTCGGGGAAAGTCGCGAGGAATCCAAGGAGTCGAGCGTGAGCGTGGTAGGGTGAGTTATTATGTGCTAATGACTCGTTGTAATTTCTTTTCCAAAGAATGGTCAACACTAGAAGAAACGACGCGGCTGAACCGCGGGCTGAGGCCAGGATCACCGAGGAACAGATTAGAGAGATGATTGCTACCGAGGTAGCATACGCGATCGGGGAGGCGATTCCCGAGATTATCACTGCCATCCGAGATGAGGTGGTGGTTCTGATGGAGGAGCGAATTGCAGCGATTCCACCGCCTGCGGGGGGACAGCCCCGTACCCGAGAGTTCCAGTATCGGGACCTCTCCGCCTGTTCTCCACCTGAGTTCAAGGGAGACCCGAACCCGATTATCAGCATGAGGTGGATATCCGATATGGAGTGCGCTTTTCTGACCAGTGGTTGTCCGGACAATCTGAAGGTTCGTTTTGCCGTGAACTTGCTTCGTGGCGGAGCGAAGGATTGGTGTGCTACAACGTTGACGCTTGCCGAGCGCACTACCTTGACTTGGGAGGAGTTCGTCGTCCGTTTTCGCGCAGAATATGTACCTTCGGTAGAGATGGAGCGGATCGCCAAGGAGTTCATGGAGCTCACGCAATCTACAGAGACGGTGAAAGAAATGAACCGTAAGTTCACCGAGATGGCATTGTTTTGTCCCCAGTATGCCGCCTCGGAAGAGATGAAGATGTCGCGGTATAAAGATATGTTGTGTACCGAGATTAGGGAATTCGTGAGCACGGCGCAGTATGCTTCCTTATCTGCGATGATGGATGCGGCCCGAAGGAGGGAACTCGAGTTAGAAACCCAAGCGAAGAAAAGGAAGGCGGCACAGGCGGTGACGCCGATCTCTGCGGTGCCACAGAAGTCGAAGTTCACTGATTCGCGCGTGGGTTCGAGGAGTGGCGGGTTAAAGCCCAGGGATACCAGAATGAGAAGATCTGAAGGGTGTTTTAAGTGTGGACAGTCCGGTCACTTTAGCCGGGACTGTAGAGTGCCGTTAATGGTCTGCTTTAACTGCAAACAGACGGGCCATGTGAAGGCCAACTGTCCTAGTGCGAGGGTAGCAGATGGGAGTGGGGCACCGGGGGCGCCTGCGAATGCCCCATTGCGTATTACTGATGGTCGAACGGGTCAACCGGTGACGGAAGCGGCTCGAGGCAGAGTTCACCAGCTGACGATGGAGGAGGCACAGGCTACGCCTAAAGTGGTGACAGGTATATTTTGCCACTTGTTTCTGTTTTGATTATCGTATATAGTTGCTTTTTGCTTAAGCTGTGAGATTAAGTGTGTTCTTAGTTAACTCGATGCCTGCTGTAGTGATGCTTGATAGCGGGGCTACCCATTATTTTCGTGCCTCACACTTGTAGTGAGCGTTTGGGCCGTAGTATAGGACGGCTAGGCTGTCCACTTGTGGTCGAGGTTGCTGTTGTAATATGTGTTTTAAGTAGACTGTTTCGGGTCGAGGTTGAGGATTGAGCTAGAATTTTAGGTTTTTGAGCCGACTTTGTTTTAAGGAGAAGCCGTAAGATAATTGGACGTGATTTCCAACTTGCCCTTAGAGGTTTAAATGTCCGGATAACGATTGTGGACCGGAGAGGTTTGGAGTAGTATGAGTCGAGACGTAGAATGCCGACTAAGTCATGCACAAAGTTTGAGTTTGAAAATAAAATTTGCCTTAACTAATCCTTGCGTTTCCTATCCTTATGGGCTGTGTTGTAGAATTTTGAGAGAATATTTTTGGTAGCATTTTACCATGAATTGTATGGTGCGCTTTCTAGTCAGCTAAATGTTTTATTGTCAACAAACCGTTTCCTTGTTTTGTATAAATAACTGATGCGCGCAAAATTTTGGTGGGTAAAGCTCCGTTCCATATCATTTTGAATTTTGTAAGTAAACTGAACGGCAATGGAATGATTTTCAACATGATTTTTACTACGTGAGACGAACGTGTTCATTTTTGCGTAATCACCGACCTGGTAATAGTAGTCTATTGCATACGGTCTTTTTGAAGTGAAAAATCTTGACATTGAAAATATTTTGTAAATGATTTGTAATCCATTTGGGAAAAGCGCTTTTAAGTGTTATGTGTCATTTTGAGCATTTACATATTTGGGGGAGTGAGTCATTCCGGGATAGGCATGATTGTTGGTAGACTGTTTACATTAAATCCTTGGTCAGGTTAGTCAGACGTTGGTAACGGTCGGTTGGGTATCTCGGGGTGGGACCCCGGTATCCATGTGTTATGACTTTGACTTTCCAGTAGGCACTAAGAGGATACAGTCTTGGGCACTTACCTGAGAGGTAGTTCCGATGTGCCGGGATTTAAGACGTATCTGGGAGGTAGGTATTATGGTGTATCTTGTTACGGTGTAACTAGGTTTCCTAGGGCGGGTAATGGTAGTAGTAACCCTGAGATGCCTACTTGTGATGAATGGTTGTAGTGGAATGACCTTCGTGGGTGATTATAAATTTACTGGTTCGATGATGCGTGTAAGGTAAGTTTTGGGAGTCTATTAGAACTCGTAGGAGTTAATCGATGGTTAATGGTAGGAATGATCGGATCCGAGTATCCAGTTGGGTAAACTGGTGGGCAACTTTAGAGTGGTTAGAGCTTGAGATTTGACTCGGGATGTATGGAATATCTAAGGTTGGGGGACAACCGAAGTCGTTTGGCTAGGAATGATTCCAATTAATGGGTGTTCTGCCGATCATAATCCCAGTGTCCTAGAAGGAGTACGTTAGTTAGAAAAGTGTTCGGGAAGTTTTAGAAAGGATTTCAAGTGGACTTAGGAACCTGAGGTTGAGAGGGGGGAGAACTATACGGAGCTATTCGTAGGCAGAGACTTCGAGGACGAAGTCTAATCCAAGTGGGGGAGAGTTGTAAAGCCCGTATCCCGGAATGTAATTTATTAGTCTTAATTATTTTCTTTTAAGTTCGATTTATCGTGGTTTCCGTTAACGGGGTTAGTCGAGTTGGGTCTAATCGTTAAATTATCGGAATTTTGGTCAGTTGCGAGAGGTTGGTAAGTTGAGGGGCTATAAGTGTCAAAGGCCAAAACCCCCCACATTGGGTTTCGGCCCATGCAGAAAACAAAGCAGTCCTTGTGGTTTTGTGGTGGTGTCGTGAGAAGGAAAACAAAGAAAGAAAGAATTCGGTCCATGTGATTGTTTTGTGTGCTGATGCCGTGAACCACAATCAAAAGAAAAAGAAAAGAAACCCAAACCCTATGGCACCCTTGGCTTGCTTTTGTTCATCGGCCGGCGTTAAGAACCGAGAGAGAGAGGGAGATCGTCGCCGGCGAGGGTAGAGAGAGAGGGTGTTCGCCGGAGAGAGAAGGACGTCGGAGAGAAAGAGGGGCTGCGTCGAGGTAATCGTTTTGTCGTTTATGTGTTTTCCTTTCTTTTAGTTTCGTCGTCGCATGGGTACCGCAACCACCACCACCGCCGCGGCAACCATGGCCGCCGGCGGTGTGGCCACCACTGCTCGCCGCCGCTGTGGCGGCTGTGGTTGTGTGTGCGGGTGGGCTCGCGTAGAGCGATCGAGAGAGAGGGACGGTGGTGTGAGGGTGGTGTGTGTGTGTGCGTGTGAGTGTGATCGCCGCCGACCATCACCGCCGCCGGAGGCGGCAAGGGGGGGTGGTGCACGGCTGTTGCCCATGGTGGTATGATCCGTCTCCAGTAAGTTTTAGGCCTCCCGGGGCTGTTTGGGTTAAGCTTTGACTTAATAGAATTATTGATCATTTGTTATCATTTCATGTGAGTACTTAGTTTCTGTCCCTGTTTTGTATCGAGCATAACTTCTGCTAGGAATGTCGGATTAGGATGAAACCAGTTCCAAAAGTTCCCATTCTGAGTCTAGTAAGTTTCTTATGTTTAGCGGAAAAACCAGTTCGGACCGTAGCTAGTGTCAAACTGCTGTTTTGTAACGAAAGGTGCTGTTTTTCGCTGTGCAGTTAACCAGTTTTGTAAAATCCATAATAAATTATAGAAAAATCGTTAGGACGCGTGTAATACGTCCCTGGAAAGCTAAGACCCGGACCTAGCGGGTAGTTAATTTTAATTGAGGATTTTATGGGTTTAAGGAGGTCGAAACAGGTCCCGAACAGACCTGGTTTTCTAAGCCAAAAAGTCGTTTTAGCGACAGTTTAACCGTGCGTCATGTTTTAGGGTCCGGGCCTCGTGTTGATACGTTTTAACGTTCGTTTAGGTGTCGGGAAGTGATCTCGGATTTGTGGAGCTTGAATTATTGTTTGTGAGCTAGGCGCGCTTATGAGGTGAGTTATCTCACTATTTTTAATATCGGTTACTTTTACATTACGGTAGCACGTGTGTGGTAGCTTTATTTAATTGTGATGTGGGACTAGATAGTGGGGTGTCTAGTGGGACTTTTATTGTCATGTATACGCGGGTGGCGTAGGAACTCGGTGGGGCCGAAGTTTGTATACGCGGGTGGCGTAGGAACTCGGTGGGGCCGAAGTTTGTATACGCGGGTGGCGTAGGAACTCGGTGGGGCCGAAGTTTGCATACGCGGGTGGCGTAGGAACTCGGTGGGGCCAAAGTTTGTATACGCGGGTGGCGTAGGAACTCGGTGGGGCCGAAATTGTATACGCGGGTGGCGTAGGAACTCGGTGGGACCGGGTAATGCTTGCACGGTTATAGTGTGGTCGGTGGGACCGACGTATGCCTTTTGGGTGGGATAGTGTAGGTATGCATGTTTATGATTTGTTCGTAGACTTGTATGCTTGTTTATATGCAACTATCTGTTTTAGGGGTAGTGTGGAATAACTGTGTTAATTATGGTGGTTGAATTCACTAAGCTTCGTGCTTACCCCTTCCCAAATTCTTATGATTTCAGGTGCGAGTATCAGTCGGGCGTGACGGTACACACGGGCGCAAGGCGAAGATAGTTTGGTTTGATTTTTAATAAATGGGGTTGATTTATATACTTTTCCGCTGCTTAAACTTGGTTGACGATTTTAATTAACGATGTTATTCCTTATTGTAACGTGATTCGTTAACTCTTGGTTTGATTATAATGAAATGAATGGTTTTAAAAATTTTAAATTTCCTTGTAATTTTTGGGACGTTACACCAAAAGTAGACTTCCACCAATCGATCTCTTGCATAAGGGAAATTATTTGGGACATCATAACCTTTCCACCACCTACCATAAATTAATATGCATGTACAAACCAACAGATTAACGATTCAGATCTCCAACAATAAGTCTAACTAGAGAGAAGAAAAGGGCACCATATATATATAGGATACAAATCAAATACAAATTATCATGTATTTGTTGCATCCCCTTACAAACCAGTGTGCATATGTGAACAATAATGTGTGCATAATCTAAGATGCATTATCCCATATGAATGGATGTCTATTATATGTATATTCTTGCACGTATGCATATGCATATTGTTCACATATGCACACTGGTTTGTTCACATATGCACATTGGTTTTCATTTGAACCCACCCACCCATATATATATATATATATATATATATATATATATATATATATATATTTCAAGGCTATTTTTGATATATTAATAAATGAAACAAGAGAATACTTGGATAGTTGGCTAAGCTCTTTCTTGTGTAGTGATTGAAGCAAGTTGAACCCTAATTTGGCCAATTTTAATAAAGACTCATCATGAGAAGCTAGTTGTTGGTAGAAAGGTATGTAGCGCAATGCCTCCAGTCTTGGCAATCTTTTTCGTATAGGTTGCTTCAGTGCTGCGTGTATTTGTGTGGAACGGTCACGTTGCTCCGAAGAGGATCTTTTGCTATGTCAGTAAGATTAGTTCTTGTGAAAACAAGAGCATCATCCAATATGGTTTCTCCTTGCACCCTCATATATGCTGCCTCATATAAATCAAGCATGCCTTGAACATCATTGGTTAAGGACTTGTTAAAACTTCCCTTTGTGTCCTTATATTGATTGAAAATACCTATATTAATTCATATAATTAAGAGATCATTAATCTCTATTTGCATGAGGACTAATTAATAAGTAGAAGTAATGCACACTGACCGCATGAAACGAAGAAGCCTTGTTCTCGCATGAGTCTAAACCAAACGGAAATGCTACCACCCTTCCAGTTATCACCATATGCATCGTAGACGTGTTGCAAGGATTGGTTAATCTCCTCTTCAAAATAATATGCTATACCAAGGCGTTGGATTTCATCGATCATTTTTAACAAGTTTGTATGTTCGGTTGGAACTTTCAAGGCTGCCAATATCTTTTTCCGGACTTCTTCTTTCAAGTCTTCAACTACTCTTTTATCATCTTGCTCTTCTTCCTTCATTTATCAATGAGCCACCATGAAAGTAGTTGTTAATCAAATGGAAGCTAGGCATCACATATAAGTTACATACATGGCCTTTAGATAGGATAACGGTTTTTGGTTCTATAAACTTAAAGTCCTATTAAATACTCTATTATGACAACCATTGGACATCCTAATATGCAACTTTTGTTGTAGTGTGGTATATGAACACACACACAAACACATACAAAACATTTATATACATATATATATAGCTATAGTTTAATTATGTTTGATATGTAACTTACAATCAAATACACTTTTCTCGTCGATAAGCTTAAGTAAAGCAAATTATCATTGTTTTCGTAATATTTCATAAAAATTTGCATACCTTGTTATAAACAAGAAACTGATCTCCCCAAATGTTGGGATGATAATATACTGTTTGACGAATAACATCTTGTGTAAGAGACATGTTTGATACCAAATTTGGATCAATTTGCTTTGAAAACAAAGGAGAGCCAAGGGGGGCTAGGGGGGAAATGTGATTAATCATACAAAATCAAAATATGTGGTTTTTTTTATAAGGTTCATCTAGGCTTTGCCTAGACTACATCCTTGGCAATTTGGAAACAAACAAACAAAGCGCCGTCTGAGACTAAGCCTGGCCACAGAATGCTGACGCCTGGACTCGAACCCGGGGTGGATGGGATATTCCAAAATATGTGGTTTTGAAACTGCAATTTCCGTCCTTATGATTTCCGTCCTTATGATTTTGTTCTTATGATTAACAGTTTATTATTATTTTCGTCCATGTGTTTTACAAATCTGTACGACGGAAATCGTAATTTACTTTAATAGAAACGACAATAGCGTTCCTAGAATATTGCATAAACCAAAAATAATGCCTCTGACGTGTAGTTCAGTTGGCAAAGGGGTGAGGTGACTTTGCCCAAATACATAACAGGTCTTGGGTTCAATCCCAGACCCCTCCACTAAGCCTCAGCCGCTGAGTAGGCCAAAAATGCCCCCTCACATTGGTGTCCTTGGAGGCAGGTTCCGTGTGGGGCCGGTTAGGATTGCCGGTAATCAACTTTTTGCCCAAATAAACCAAAAATATTGCATAAAATCTAATTATTTTATGTAAATAAAATCTAAATATTATATGTAAATGAAATCTAATTACCCAAAAGTCTATCCGAAATTAATTATAAACTAGTCTTGGGCATCGCGCGTTGCGCGATGACGATAATTTTTTCTATAAAATATTATACTACCACTTTGTCACGCAAGGCTTTATGATTTTAAAATACAAAATTTGTTCTTTTATTGTACCTACCATCATTTTTCATTCTATCATCCCTCCTTTAATATGCATACCACCATTTGTCAATCAAGCATTTCTTCTCCGAAGTGGAATAACCAATCCCAACATAATACTTTAAGACTTTTTGGCGTACTAAAAATTTATGGTATCACCTCATCTGCTTGAATTTTCATTTTAGATATATTGTTTTTGAAAAATTGGGTCAGACAAATAAAAATCAACTCTCGAAGTTGCAAAAATCATTTTAATTCTATAAGACATCCCTACTCATTTGACATACTTATCTCCTTCTCTCAAGCTATCATCTCCACACCCTAACCAAACCAACACCACAATTCAAAATTTTAGAATACTAAAAACTTATGGTTTCAACTCATTATTCATGGATTGTTTCTTTTACATATATAAAGATATAAGGATAAAGCTTAATTTCTAAACGGATATAGTTTTTGCTAAAAGTGAGTCGACCAAAAAAAGTTAACTATTTATGTTGACATTAACCCTTTCAATTTTGTAAGACGTCTCTACTCCTTCATATAGTTATATTTTCACACCTCAAACCAATACCACAATTAAATATTTTAGAATACTAAAGAATTATGGAGGCATCTAATTCTTCTTGGGTTTTTTTTCTTTTAAATATATAAAGATGTTTAACAAAATATTATATCATTAATTATGAAGAAATTTTATATAAACTGAAATTAACTATTTAAGCCCAAATGTATTAAAGTAGCTTAAAAATCATATAAAAAGTTGACATTCATCTACTTTTAAATTCATGTTTCAACATATAATCTTTATATCAATGTCGGATGCTGAAAGATAAGTACAATTCAATATTTTTAGAATTCTTAATCCACATTTTGACATGTCATTTGTCTTGGGTCTTACTTTTATGTATATAAAGAGGAAATAAATAAATACATTAAATGAAATAAATGTATCTTGTTAATTGTAATACAAAATGCAATATCTATTCAACATGAACAAACTTGTAACTAAAATTAACTCTTTTATTTAAAATGGATTAAAGCAAGTCGTAAATCATGTAAAAGAAGTTGGTATCCTTCTCTTTGTATAATCAACTTCATGTTCCAACATTTCATCTTTTTATCAATGTGAGATGGTCAAAGTTAATTACACTTCAACATTAAGAATTCTCAACTCACATTGTGTCATATCATTTCTCTTGGGTTTTTCTTTTATATATATATATATATATATATATATACACACACATATATTATATATAAAGATATAGATATAGATAAATATATTGATTATCAAAGTAAATGTTTTATTGAAATAATGATAGGTTTCTTCAATTAATGAGAAATAATCTAAAATGTGTTTCAACACAATATTAGTAGTTTTGGTTACATATTTGTCACCGAAATAAAAAATAATAAAAATGAAAAGAAATTTGATTATTTTGTAATGTAAAATGAAAAATGAAAGGTTTAGAAATTAATGTGTTGAGTTTACATTAAAAATGAATTAAAATGTCAAAAAAATATAAATGTAATTGAACATTCTCCTTAAGTTCTTTTATTATGTATATTGAAATGTATTAAATTGTCATAACTATTTCATATAATAAAAGAAGTATATGAAAAGTTAGGTCAATTAATGAGATTTATTGATACACAATAATTACAAAAATACATGAAATATTTAATCATTTATTGAAATATAAATATATTGGTTTAAAAAACTAAATATTGGATAAATAATAAAAACAGTAATTCAAACATTCTCAAAATTTCAACATAATTTCGTTTAGCGTTTTTTGTAATAATATATTTTTGTTATTGTCTAAATAAAAAATGAATAGTAAATAACATATTAAAATGTAATAAATTTTCATAACTATTTCATTTATGTGTATTGGTTCATAATAATTAAGTGAAGAATATAAAACATTAGATCTATTTATGAGGTACACATTAATATATAATAATTAATTAAAAAAATACAAGAATATTTAATCAATTAATGAGGTATATATATACATTTAAAAAACTGAAAAATGGATAAAAAAATAGAGCATTCTCAAAATGCCAATATACATTCCTTTGACCTATTTCATAATAGTATATTAATATTGATATATTAATTGTTATGTAAATAAAAAATAATAGTAAATAAATCTAAAATATTTTATTTATATTAATTGTTAAACTAATACAATAAAATGTAAATAAATAGACTCATGTAAAATAAAAAAATGAAAGTTAAATAAGAAAAATATTTTTAATCATTATGATTGTTTTGTAAATAAAAAATAATGATAAATAAATATTAAATATTAAACTATTAGAATGGAAGACAATAAAACAAACTATTCATATTGAACTGTTATGTAAATAAAAAATGAAAACCTAGAAATAAAAAAAAATCTTTTAGCTTGTTACAAACCAAATCTCTGAAACTTTTCAACATAATATATTTCGACGTTTGATCATGAAAATAGTTTTTCCTCAAATCTGATCATGAAAATAGTTTTTCCTCAAATCTGATCATGAAAAGAGTTTTTCCAATAAGATTTGAGGATGATTTTTTAGCAATGAAGTCATAGACACCGTAAATTCTCACAACAATGACAATGTTAATAGAAAAAATCTTGAAATAGTAAAAACTTAACGCAATTATCAATCACGTATATATGATCATTGTCAATGGCACTTAAATGTGAAAAAATAATATCAGATCTTCTAATTACAAAATATCAAATTGTATTCGAATCTATATGATTCAATCATAAACACAACCATGTTCTATGATAACAACTAATCCAACAATATAGAAAATAAAAAATATGTAATAACAAATCACATTTGTTTAAAAATACAATTTCTACATACTTGTTTAGAGTCTTCCATGTCTTCTTCAACTTTTATCTTCTTCATCATCCACCAAAGGAAGTTCTAGAATTCATTTTGTTTATTATTGCAACTTAGAAAAATAAATTGTATTAAGAAATTTTTAAAAGTAAATGAAGAAGCAAATCAAAAGTTAGAGGTCAAACTTAGGCCTGTAAAATTACCAAAAACCCAACTTAATAATGAATCACACATTTCCTACATAGGGGCGGAAAAGTCTTTTACATATTCAACATTTAAAAAAATCAAAAATTGTATTAAGAAAATTTTTAAAGTAAATGAAGAAACAAATCAAAAGTTGGAGGTTAAACTTAGGCATGTAAAATTACAAAAAACTCAACTTAATAATGAATCACACATTTCCCACATAGGGGCGAAAAAGTCTTTTACATATTCAACATTTAAAAAAAATCAAAAAATTTGAGAAAAAAGATAAAGGAGATTCTAACTCTAAGCATTAGAAGGTGCCACATCACTACATGTGGTTTTTGATTTAATATATATATATATATATATATATATATATATATATATATATATATATATTGATGATTTTAGACGGACAAGTTTGCACTTGTTTTTTTCTATTTTGAAATACTTGTGATCATGTGAGGCATATTTAATCACTACTACAGAAACGTGATAATAAAATTGAGTTTTAAATGTAAAATGTAACACCCGTAATTTTCGGATAGGTACAACTTCGAATCAGTGTGGAATCGATCTTTTAAGAAAAAATATGAAAAATAGGATTTTGAGTTAAATCCTAGATTTTATGGTCTTGTTGGATGGGGAATACGAATACGAGTCCAACGGTTCTTTCCGGAGCGAAATCGGAGCTATAACGAAGAAGTTATGGTCAAAACAGTTTCGGTACGCTTTGTGCGACTATGACCAGCGACAATGACTGTGTCAGTCATTGTCGCGTGTCATTGTCGCGGTCGGGTACCTGGTTGCTGTCAAATACGAATTTCACACCCCAAACTTCATTTCTTCATATCTCTCTCGTTTCACCTCCGATTTTGGCGATTCAAGTGGCCATGGTTCCGATTTTGAGAGCTCTTCAAGGATCTAGAAAGAGTTTTGAAGTTCATAGGAAGATTCAAAGGTGTTTGGTGGTGGTAAGTCTCTCAAATCTCTTCCCTTTCTCTCCCAAATCGTTTTCCCTTGCTTCCTCACAAACCCTAACTGATTTTGGGGCTTGTTCATGGAGATTAATGTGTTCCTTCTCCATTTTATGCTAGTGGTTTCATTCATTGATGCAAGAACAAGTCTCATCCACATCACTAGAGATTTTTTGGGTTTTCTAGGTTTTCATCAAAACCTAAGTGGTGACTTCATCCTACTAGCTTCTATACTTTCATATGAGTTAGAAATGTTTCATTGATGATCTTCTAGTATTTTGCTTATCCAATTTCGGTTTGGATGATTTTGGAGAAGTTAGGTCAAATTGAGGTTTTGGGTATAAATGGAGATTTTGATGGTTGATGTTTGGAGAACAATTCTAAATGGTTAAATGTAGTTATTAATGGTGGGAAAATTATGGATTTAGGTTTTGGTTTGAGGATTCATGTGCATCAAAGGAGTATACGTTTGGGGAAAAATCTAGATTTAGCTAAATCTAGCAAAGGTGAGTTCAAGTTATTTTGCGAAAACTTTGTACATGCCAAAATGTTAATTTCCAAGTAATTATGTGTTTTACAAGAAAATTATCAATGTCGAGTTATTTGATGGGTTTCAACCTTTGAAGTATTTATGGTTGTAAATATGGTAAAACACTTACATTTGGGATTTGGGAAAAATGTGATGATTAAACCATACATGAAAATGAGTTGTTGATTTATGTGATAAATGGAGTCTATTTGTTATGAAAATGCATTTTGTGAATATTTTGGAAATATGTATATAGTACATCGTGTGATGTTTTGAAAATGTAAAGGTGCGAGTCCTTGGAAAGGAGGGTTTTTCAGATCGAAGGTTTTATTTCGGGTTTTCATGGATTTGAGGTATTTACTGGCAAACGGTGTGTGTTGTCGTATTTGATGTCATTTTATGACTTTCATAATCTATCTTTTGAGTTAGTTGAGCTTGTGGCTCGGTATCGAATTTTATCAAGTCTTGGGGACATTTGTCCAGTGTTGATAGCTCAGAGTTGAGTTTTGATCATGAATTACGTTATTGGGAAATTGTATGTTTTGAATGCATTTGTTTATTCATTTGGGGTCGTGTAATATTTAGACCTTGTTAGCTATGGATCCATAGGCTGTTGAGTTTTCTAAGTCTCGCGGGCAAGAGATCGGGATGATTGAGCTCAGTTTATGAGACGTTAGTTTCTTTTGTAGCACGGGATATGCATCGGGTTCCATGATAAGTAAGGCGTGGACCTATATGGTCGGGCGTCGTCTCATGGGCAGTAAGGTGTAATCCCTAATGTGATGTTGTGGATTTGGTGACCCAATGTATAGACCTGGAGTGGTTGAAGTTGGGGGCATCCTAGTCTCGTGGGCAATAGATCTGGAGTGATTGAACTCAGTTTTAAGAGAGTCATCCACGTGGGTGTTTTTATTACACAGTAAGTGACCCACTTTAGTGTTCCGTCACGTGCGATGTATACGGGCCTCCCTCGTCACCGAAAGGTGTTGTTTTGGGTATTTGTTGCTACTCATGTTTTCGGTGACGTGTTATATTTATATAGATTGTTTTCCATGGTACGTAAGTTATGGTTTATGTCTCATCCGTGAGAGATGTTTCGGGTATTTGTATTTATCCATGTTTTCGGTAATGCATCATATTTATGAGAATTGCATTCCCACGTTATATAAGTTGTGGATTATGTTTCATCCATGTTTTGGGATGTTTTGGGACAAAGGAAAATAGTTATGCGTTTAATCGTCTTGAGTATCAAATGCTATTTCACATTTTTCGTGGACTTTGTGAATAAGTCTATTTTTGGGAAATCACGTTATAATAAAGATTTTAGCATGGGAAATGTGTGAGTTGGAAAATGGGTGATTTGCATCTAAAGTAAACCCTTTAGAAATCATGACTAAAACTATTACTCTTTCGATTTATGTTTTTATATAGTCATGATAAAATGCTTGAACTCACTAGGCGTAAGCCTAACCCTTTTTATTTGTCGGCATGTGCAACAGGCTCAGGTTGGGGTAGCTCTAGCTACATTGTGAAGTGGCGTGTACTAGTAGTGTGCACGTGAGGTGACTTGAGTAGTGAAGACTTCCGCACTTATTTGGAATTAGCAAATTGTGTTATGTTAAGTAGCACCCGTTTAAGTTATTTT
Organism: Saussurea involucrata; assembly: GCA_033807775.1. Classification (NCBI taxonomy): domain Eukaryota; kingdom Viridiplantae; phylum Streptophyta; class Magnoliopsida; order Asterales; family Asteraceae; genus Saussurea; species Saussurea involucrata. The sequence continues at coordinate 88,020,492 of CM066317.1, forward strand.
ATTGTGGGAATTATAATGTTTTAAATTCCAAGTTATTTTGAGGAATGAATTGTAGAAATGAATCCATCTATTTTGGTTAAATTATTGAAAATTAAAGTTAGTTGCTCGTTCCAAATTTCAGGGTGTTACATAAAACATGTTCATGATTTTTGCATATGGTTTATCATGAGATGTCAATATATGAGTACTTGTTTTTTCTTCTTTTCATTCGATACAATCACTGGTGGATCATGTGTACAATTAATGGGGGAAGGGACCCATTAAAACTAAAAATATTGGGAAATTATTTCATCACCATTTTAAGTTATTGTTTCATCACCGTTTCAAGTTACTAACGAAACATAAAAGTGTACTCAACAAACTTTTAAAATGAACCGCTATAGTTCTAGCATGTATTGATTTATGCGATGTACACATGATATTGATTTATTCCCGAAATAAGTTAGTATGCAACAAATGGTTTATGTGAAACTTCAAAAGAGGAAATTCACTAAGTCAAATTCCAAAATCTTCCCATCTAGCCATATAATGACATGGAATTTCCTGACAAGATTCGCCTACATTAACTCATTTTCTCAGAACTTAGGTAAATGATATGTGCATGTACTTTGGTTGATACGTAAAATAAATTTTAGTCGACCTCAAATTTCAAACAGTACAAAAGATGTGAATTATCGTTCCAATATAGTGGCTATAATGCTATGCATACAATAATTCAATATAGTGCATTTGCGTAAAATGATAACAAAAGTAGCAATAACCGAAAGTGCATAAAGCAAAATATTAAGATAAACTATCATGGTACTCTCATATGCTTACTCACACCATGGATATAAATCAACTCGTACTCCGAATAACATGAAATGCAACATATTAGTACAAAACTCAAAGTGAAATCATGTGATATCAAGATTTCAAAACTAATCTTTTTGATTGCATTACGATGTAAAGTAGCATTTCTCAATAAAACTCGCATGAAACAAAATGTTCAATAAAACCCATAAATTAACACACACAATAAATCAAGTATACACATTTCTAAGTTCATTCATATGTCGCTACACGTCGTAAAATAAAACTCCATAAGTCTCAACAAAACTTCCATAAAATTTAATGAAACTAAATGGCACCCAAATAATCAAATGGTGCTAAAATTCTCGTTATAAATAATTAAATTGCATAAGACAAAGTTACGACTGAAATATCATAACCCCAAAATTCCCTTTTGTTGCAATACGGTATAAAGTAACAATTCTCAACAAAACTCATGAATAAAATCCTCAATAAAATTTTAACACAAAAACAGAGCATTCAAAACCTTGACATACGTGGAGCAGATCCAATATCAAGGCCATGAGTCGTAGTTACTTGTTCAAGACTCTAAACAACATTAAAATATTGATACTTCAATATCCGAAAATAGCGTTTGGCAACAACGGGAATAAAGAAAGTCTCGACAAAGTTTGTAATTTTTTTTGCAACGAAAAAACTTTATGCATGTTTTAGATCATGGTTTAGAAATATTGTGCATGATAAACATTTTCCAAATTCTTGTAATACGACCCACATGATGATTTAGAAACATGAGAAACAATCGATGCAATTCATTTTAGAAATAGATTTTGTGCATGAGTTTAGTCGGCACTCAATGGCTCAAAACCATACTCCTCAATTTCTCAGTCACACTACCGACATCCAAGTGCTCAAACTTCTTAAGGCAATAACCTGAAGTTGCAACGATTAACTTTACAGTTTCTTCTCAAATTAGGATTCGATCTAAATGAGCTTATGTTTCTAATCCAACCAAAAATTCCGACCCAAGACTAGGGGTGTACAAAAAACCGTCAACCCGCGAAACCCGCCCAACCCAACCCGCTAACAACCCAATTAAACCCAACCTGCCAACCCGCTAAACCGTCAACCCGTAAACCGCCAACCCGCTAATTAGGAGGGTTGAAATTGGGTTAGCACAACTCAACCCAACCCAAACCGCCGAACCGCCGCTAATATATATTATTTCGATAAATTATATATATATATATATAAATATATATATATATATATATATATATATATATATATATATATATATATATATATATATATATATATCAAAGTTCTAAATGACGTGAGGCGTGGCGGCGAGGTCAAACCTCAAGCCGAGTTATGGCGGCATATATATATACACACACATTGTGTGTTACGTATTGAATAATAATGTAGAACAAGATAAATTCATGTAAAGTAATCAAACAATAAAAAAACATTGATACCAAACATATAGAGCTTACAGAAAATCAAGAGTCCAAAATCGGGAGTAAATCTCTTGAATCTCTACTCACTGCTATCTTTATTTCTCATGAACAGTTATCATTTATTCTTCAAGTTATATACTAATAACAATCTTAAAACTTACAAAATAATGCGTCAACGCATCGTAACGCGCCATAACGTGCCATAACACGTTACAAAGCAAGTCAAGCCTTAGAGTGAAGCTATAAGGGTTAACGTGGAGGCGAACCTAAGCCTTGACGACATAACGCGCCGTAACGAGGCCATAACGAGTTATTTTGAACCATGATATATATATATATATATATATATATATATATATATATATATATATATATATATATATATATATATATATATATATATATATAATATTTACAACCGTTATAAGTTACAATCCAACAAAATTATACATTACTAGTCTAATTGTGGAAAAGATTATGCTTATCATAGTAATAAAATTGACAAGTTATTTGTGGAATCACTAAAGATAATAAGGTGTCATTTGAAAAGGAGAAATATCGAAAAGTCGTGGCTAAGGGTTGTAAAAAAGAGAAACGTCAAATTTTTGTATATTTCTAACCCGACAACCCAACCCAACCCGTCCTAGCCCGTAAGGGTTGGGTTGGGTTTCACTTTTGAATGGGTTGGGTTGGGTTGGGTTGAGAACTTTCAAACCGCCATAATTGGGTTGGGTTGTAAAAATGTGAAAAACTGCCCAACCCAACCCGCGTACACCTGCACCCGAGACGGTCCACTTAATGGAATCATCATACTTACTGTCACTCCAAGCGGCAATGTTATAATCATTAATCTCTTCTATCGGCTACTCGCTCATAAACTTCTTTACTACCCCAACGGTCATTACATCAAGGCAGTTCAAGCATACACGTGTAACATGTAGGTTCACCTAGACACTGGCTAGGTGCCACTATGAACTAATCTTTAGATGTTGGGGGTTGGTTTAAATTTGGTTTAAGCTTATGAACATGTGATTTGAGATTTTTATCAGTTTTTCCTAATTAATGAAACATGTGATTTGGGTTTTAATGCTTTTGTGAGTCTGGCCAACTTTCATCTAATTTGTTTGTTATCAATTAGGTTCGAGAGAGTTAATTGCTAACTAGAACTAGAATTGCATGCCTAAGGTGAGAAATTGGATAGAGATATACCAAGTAAGCCTTAGTCCCGTTGAAATCTTGATTTTAATGTGTTTTGAGTTCCATAGCTTGAGATCGAGAGATAAAACTTGTGCTTTCAAAATAAAATCCGTGGTTGCTTGAGAAAGAACAACGGAGATTTTAGAGATTGGGTATTTATTAAAGGGAATAACTGGTAATTACTCTGAGTCAAGTGTTTATGTGTGAAAACCTTAGTATTTCCAACCCTCAACCTTTTCTCTATCAATGTCTTTTCTAAACCTTTGCGTTAATCGATTTTAGTTTTATTTAGTTTTAAACAAGTTTCAAACAACAACTCAAAATTGCGACCGTTCAGTTAATAGATCTTATAGTCATTGTGATACTTAGTTCCTAGTTCCCTGTGTTCGATACTCGTACTTCTGTACTATTACTTGATTTCGACACCGTACACTTGCGGTTAGATTTAGGGGGGTGTAAACCCGCCTATCAAGTTTTTGGCGCCGTTGCCTGGGAACTAGTTGCAACTGATAGCACTACCAGCTATAAGCACTATTACATTGAACATTTTTTTTTCTTTTGTTATTTCGTTTCATCACTTTCAGTTTCTGGATTGCTAACTTTCAATTACTTTCCATTTCAGGTACTAACTGGTTTATGCCAAGGAAAACCCGAGGGAAAGAAATCGAACCGATCGATCCAGAAATCGAAAGAACCGCCCGTCGACTACGAAAAGAATCCAAAGCTAAAAGACACTTGAAGATGGGCAACGAAGCTCCTCCACCACCTCCGGAGAGGGTTCCGATGCGGTCGTTTGCCAATCCGAATGTGGCAGTCGCACGTATAGGGATCCAACCTCCCACTACTGGGGTGAACTACTTTGAGATTAAACCGAGTACCATCGTTATGGTACAACAGAATCAGTTCAGAGGAGCCCTAACAGAAGATCCTCATGCACATCTCCGTGCATTTGAGAGGATATGCAACACGTTCAAGATCAATGGGGTAGACGAGAATGCAATCAAACTGAGGCGGTTCAGTTTTTCCCTCAAGGGTAGAGCTAAAATATGGATAGAGAGCCTACCATCAGATCAGATCACTACATGGGCAGACCTGAAAGCTGCCTTCCTCCAGAAATTCTTCCCACCGGGAAGAACTGCTCAACTGATGGCCGATATCACCCACTTTGCTCAATAGGACCAAGAGACACTATACGAGGCATGGGAACGGTATAAAGACATGTTGAAAAAGTGTCCTCGTCATGGGTTACATGGTTGGGTCATCATCCAGACGTTGTTCAGTGGACTCTACCCACAATTTAAGAATGACATCACAGCTGCAGCGGGTGGAGCTCTCATGAATAAAACGTATGAAGAAGCAGTTGATTTGATCAAAAACTTAGCCGAGCATAGCTATGCCACTCCACGATCTTCTATCAGACGGCTAGCTAATGTTCAAGAATCAGAGGAGTTGAAGGTGATAAAAGCTCAATTAGCTGCTATCACAAACCATTTGAAGGGAGGCAGTCCAGAAGTGTTCCCCGCTTCTCAAGAACCTGAACAAGTTCAATTTTTACAAAACCAGAACAACCAGCCAAGGAACGACCCTTTCTCAAACACCTATAATGAGGGATGGAAACGACACCCTAATTTCTCGTGGAGTCAACCACAAGGCCAACCTAAAGAGACCATGGGGCAACAACAACAACAATACGGTAATTCTTCTAACTATTCTAATTCTTCTCAGTCTAACAATGTGTACCGTCCTCCAGGTTACTACCAAAGGAAATTCGACGAAGGACCATCCGTAGAGAAGAAACCGGGGCTAGAGGACATGATGTTGAAATTCATGTCCAAGATGGATAGCACGATTGAAGGATTAGCAAGCACGATGAGTACAGTAAAAGCAGCAACTGATCAGAACATCGCCTCCATCAAACTCCTTGAAAGGCAAGTGGGGCAAATTTCTGAAGCCTTACAAAACTGAGCCCCCAGAACATTTCTGAGTCAACCCGAAAGGAAAACCCGGGAAGAGTGCAAAGCCATTCATCTGAGAAGTGGCAAGGAGCTGATCAAGGAGCCTACACGAGAACCCTCATCAAAGGAAACCGGTCCCAAGGGGTAAGACATTGAGATCATAGAAGTGGATGAGAGGGAAGCCGATGAAGAGGTTGTGATGAAGGAAAACCCGGAGGGTGAAGAGAAAAAGAAGGAGCAACCAAATGTCCCAAAGCAACCACCGGTCAAGCCGGTAGCTCCAAAAGTGCCATATCCGAATAGACTCAAAGCTCATAGGGAGGATCTTAATTTTTCTAAATTTCTTGAAGTATTTAAGAAGCTGCATATTAACATCCCTTTTGCAGATGCGTTGGCACAAATGCCCTCATACGTGAAGTTCTTGAAAGACATCCTCTCCAACAAGAGGAAGATTGAGGAGCATGCAACAGTTGCACTTACTGAAGAGTGCAGCGCGATCATCCAACATAAGCTTCCCCCGAAGCTTAAGGATCCAGGGAGTTTTACCATCCCTGTTCATATTGGAAATCTGTTTTTTGATAAGGTGTTATGTGATCTTGGAGCAAGTATTAATTTAATGCCTTTGTCTATTTTCAGGAAACTTGGACTCGGAGAAGTGCAACCAACGAATGTTACCCTCCAACTCGCCGATAGATCAATCAAGTATCCATATGGAGTGATAGAAGATGTTCTGATTAAAGTTGATAAGTTCTACTTTCCGGTAGACTTTGTGGTGCTCGATATAGATGAAGATAAAGAGGTCCCGTTAATATTGGGAAGACCATTCTTGGCCACGAGCGAAGCACTCATCGACATGGAAGAAGGCGATATGACATTAAGGGTTGGCGGCAAAAAAGTAACGTTCAAGATGTTCGAGAGTGCAAGAGGTTGAAGTGAAGAGGAACCCGGTAATCACGGAAAACCGGATGGGGAAGAACCTGTGGAAAACCGTAAGTGTGGGCGGTTCGATTCCGCAAATACCGAGCCAAACTGAGGGCCACATAGTCGTGCCACGACTTTAACTGCGGCGCTGGGTGGGAGGCAACCCACCGAGGTTTGATCTCTTTCGTTTTTAATTTACGTTTTCGAGTGTGTTATTATTTACAACAAAAAGGGAAACAGAGACTTACGCGGGCTAGGGCGCGGGCTCAGGCCGCGGCTCAAGCCTCTAGAAGGTTTTGTGAAACAGAAGCATATGCGGGGTAGCCCGCGGGCTCAGGCCACGGCCCAAGCTGCGCGGCTCCCCAAGAGCCTAGGGTTTGCCGTTTTGTGTCTGTGTGCTGTCTTGTCATTTCTTTTCTTTCTTCTTTCTTCTTTCTTCCTTTCTTCTTCCTTTTGCTTTTATGTTCTGCAATCTCTCCCTCTCTCCTCTCGAAATTCTCTCTCTCTCCATCGAAATTTCAAGGGGCTCATCTCCATTTTCAGATTTTCCTCTTCATTCTTCAAGACCAAGGTATGTACTCTCACTCTTGTTTCTTTTGGGTCTTCATTTGCTATGATGTGGTGTAAGTATGCTCTATCTCTCTCCATTTTTATGCTTCCCCTGATTTTTCATGATATTCTCCCAATAGGATGATTTCTCACAAATGTGATACACTAGTGATGTTTTATGCCTAAAATGTGAAGACATGCTTGTTGTATGCTAGGAATCTGACATGAGACTATTAAGCTTATATGCAACATAGTATGTAACGTTTGTGAGAATATGTTCTTACCATGTCTAATGGGGGAAATTTTTGGGAAGTAAAATGGGATATGGTAGTGTAACTCTTCTGATTTTGGGAACCAACCCTTTTTGTGCAAGCATGTTACATTGGGGATTTTTGTGTTACACACAATCCCTACATTATTTTTGTGGGTTTTAAAGTTTTGGTGCGAGCATCGCCAAACCTAAGTTTCACTTAGGTTTGGGGTTCGATTTATTGTTCAATGGTACAAACCATTGAAATTTTTTAGATGTATGCACTAGGAGATTATGTGGCTACGTGACTGTTGGTAGAGATGCATGAGCTAAAAAGCTTATTTTATTGGTAATCTGCATGCATGGGAATTGTGGGTTTTATCTGTACGTACAGGTAAAAGAAAGGAGATTCAACAAACCTAAGTTTCACTTAGGTTTGGGGTGCCTTCCTTTTCAACATCCACACACTCACATTTACCCCTTTGCAAACCTCGGTTTTACCGAGGTTTGGGGTGGCTTTATTTGACCAACGTAGGCCACGACCTAGGTTTGGGGTGGCTATGAGCGAGATAACTCACTTGAGTTCATTTATTTTTGCAGATAATGAGGACCCATCCGAGCACTCACCTTTCGTTCCCCGAATATGAGCGTATCCATCCAAACAACCGGCGGCGGATGTTTGATCGAGAAAACCCGGATAAGGATGGTCGGATTGAACAAATGATAGAGAAAGGGTGCCAAACCTTTGGAGAGGGAGGCATCAAGCTTGCTGACCTACCAACCGGATCCAGGGTGCCGGTTATCATACGCCAACATTCATGGGAGAGGTTCATCCAAACCCCTCCCATGTATTGCATCAAAACAGTCAAAGAGTTCTATGCGTGTATGATACCGACCGTTTACCACGATCGCTGTGTAGTCCGGATGGGTGATAAAGAGGTTCGGATCTCACCGGACGACATATGTGCCTATTTCCATGCTCCCCGCCGCACCAACTTGAGTGCAACCTACGGGCTATCGCCTAACCCGGCATTCCGAGAAAGATTGAGTCAGACCATCGCCGCTTCCTTAAGGCGAAATGGGCATGAAGGTTGGAACAAAATGCACCAGCACATTCTGAAGAGTGAGCTGCACACCAATATCGTCTTCTTGATGCTCTTTGTCAAAGCCTCGCTAAAGCCATCGTCACATAACACCACCGCCGATAGCCAAGTGGCGGAGGTCCTCTACTCCCTGCACAATAACCTCTCGATGGATATCGGGCATATCATATGGATGGAGTTGCTAGATGCAGGTATGACCCTTGACGGTATCTTACCGTTCCCTTGTCTTATCACACACTTTTGCAGGGAAGCCAGTGTCCCGATAGAACACCTCATCGCATCGAAAGAGGATTTCCGGAAGAAATAATATAATTACCAAATATCGGCGGCGATGAAGTTAGAGGCGAGCCGGCGGGTGGATCCAGATTACCAGAGGCGGCGGCTCGCCGCGCCGGTCCATGACTCATCCGAGAGTACCTAGGAAAGCGATCCGGATTATGACCCTGACGCACCACCAGCAGCCACTACCGATCATTCCGGCAACACTCCTCCTTACATCCGGCGACTGACAGAACAAATGGAGGCCGGGTTTCGGGGTGTGAACCAGCGCTTGGACAGTTTTGATGCACGTCTCACCCACGCCGGCTTTCCACCACCACCACAAGCACCACCAGCGCAGCCCCAAGGCCGAAGGAGAGTGAGAGGCCGGAAATCCGGGGGCGCCTCATCTTCATCACACCAGTAGCTGGGTTTGCTTTCGTTATCTTTTGTTCTTGATATTTTGATGTTGTACTGTACTAAATTTTAATTCTATTTTCGGATGACTGTAATAACCGCACAACTATATTTGTCACATTTTGTATCACCTACGCTGATACCTCCACATTGGGGACAATATGGGGGTAAGGTTTGGGGTTGCCCAATCGGGCCCACGTATAAGCACGTAGATTTCCTGCACATCTGAATGTTTAGATCATATTAGCTAAATTTTTGTTTTGGATGATTGAGACCGACCATTGTGGGAAGAATCTTGTGATAGTAACGTGACCATTAGGGAAGGACCGGGAAAAGGCATGACTAGGGACATTAGTGGAGACCACCCAATAGCGAGATTTGAGCCTAAATGACGTATTTCATTGCGAGGGATTTAAACACTTAATTCGTATACACTTTTTCGAATTCCTTGTCGTGATTATAGAGTGATCTCGCTATAATATTGCATTGAGTAGCAAAGACAACCATCAGGATATTGGGTAGGGGTATAGTAAACCATATCGTGTGGACCTTAAGAGATGATTCCAGGCATTGAGTGCATTTTTAACCCGTTTTTATCTATCGTCCCTTTTGACCCATTATGTGTGTATCCACAACCCATTTTGCAGCCAAACACTCCTCACCTTTTCGTTTCGAACCCCACCATTAAACCCTAACCAAAAGCCTTAGCCAACCCGTATCCAAAAGTGTGTCAATCAGAAGCGGTAATGAACAGCAGAAGATAGAGCAGAAAAGAAATAGTACATGCCAGTCATGAAAATAAATTGGGTCATTCTAACCCAAGAGATAGAAAAGAGGGCCAATGCTTCCCCAATCAAATAAAGAGGGCCAATGATGCCCCAAAAAAAACAGTTAGTTTAGACAATATCTACAGCAAATAAATAAGAGTCAACGTGACTCCAGCAATGACAAAGAGGGCCAAATGATAGAAAGTGAAGCCAGGAAAGTTCAGAATTGTTAAAGATTGACACACCGAGGATTTTTGATCCGCTTACCCTTCGTTTCTTAGCCATAACCCTAGCCCAGTTACAACCCATGTAAAGACCTGGATGATCTTCTGGAAAATGTGATTAGGGTATACGACCACCTTTACCACTAGTCCCTGTCTTGCTACTTGATTTCTTTCTGAGATTGACTTTTTGGACATTTGTGCATCTTTCATTAGAGTTGTCATGTGATTTATCGAGTATCATTGTACATAGCTTCCTTATACATGACAACATGTGCGACAGCCTAGGTTTGAGTGAAATGAGAGTATCCCGTGAGGTAGGGTCGAGGCGAAATGTTTTCCCTAGTATGTTTGGACCTAGTACGACCTTAATGTAATCGGAGCAATCACGAGTTCAACTCACAATGGAAGGCCATAGATCGAACAGAATAAGGATGAGGCGAGGGTGAGATAGGCATTCACGGGCATGGGAAATTACCAGTGCATTACGTGGTACCGATTGGGAGTTGTGCAGTTATTGTTTCATTGATATATGCTTTTATTCTCTTTTATCGCTAATTTACTTTAGGACAAGCAACGCTCGGTTTGGGGTTGTTGATAACGCCAATTTTTGGCGTTATTTTCAGTCCACAAATCAATGAGATTGGCTTGTGTTGAAGCAAAAAGGCAGAATTTTATGGTTTATCGAGTGAAATGTGCAGGTTATCCGAAAGAAGACGAGCATCGAGAAAAGGAAGTGGAAAAGAGTCCAAAAGAGAGTCAAAAACGAAGCCCAACGGAAGCCCAAGATCGAAGCCCATGAACCATGACCCAGACCTGACCCGGAGCACTCAGGAAACCGCGCGGCCTGCGCCGCGGCCTGAGGCCGCGAGCCAGGTCGCGTAAGTCCCTGTTCCATTGCTATACTTTGCGTTTTCCGGAATTTAGGTCATCATTTTGACGCGTGCGACGGGAGGCTACGAGGGGGCAATTTTCAGAGGTATTTTGCATACTTTTGAGCCACGATAGAGGATCGTTTGAAGGGAAGTTCACGACACGAAGCGGATTAGAGCCAAGAGAAGGGATTTCATCAGTACACTCTTCACGTTAACGATAACGATGTTTACACACACTATTTCCTCCCCTTTTCTTATGCATTTGTCCACCACCAACATGAACTAATCTTTAGATGTTGGGGGTTGGTTTGAATTTGGTTTAAGTTTATGAACATGTGATTTGCGATTTTTATCAGTGTTTCCTAATTAATGAAGCATGTGATTTGGGTTTTATTGCTTTTGTGAGTCTGGCCAACTTTCATCTGATTTGTTTGTTATCAATTAGGTTTGAGAGAGTTAATTGCTAACTAGAACTAGAATTGCATTCCTAAGGTGAGAAATTGGATATAGATATACCAAGTAAGCCTTAGTCCCGTTGAAATCTTGATTTTAATGTGTTTTGAGTTCCATAGGTTGAGATCGAGAGATAAAACTTGTGCTTTCAAAATAAAATCCATGGTTGCTTGAGAAAGAACAACGGAGATTTTAGAGATTGGGTATTCATTAAATGGAATAACTGGTAATTATTCTGAGTCAAGGGTTTATGTGTGAAAACCTTAGGATTTCCAACCCTCAACCTTATCTCTATCAAAGTCTTTCCTAAACCTTTGCGTTAATAGATTTTAGTTTTATTTAGTTTTAAACAAGTTTCAAACAACAACTCAAAATTGCTACCGTTCAGTTAATAGATCTTATAGTCATTGTGATACTTAGTTCCTAGTTCCCTATGTTCGATACTCGTACTTCTGTACTATTACTTGATTTCGACACCGTACACTTGCGGTTAGATTTAGGGGGGTGTAAACCCGCCTATCAAGTGCAAAGAACTTAGTGATTCTCAAGTTTGTTTAGATTAGGTTTTACTTAATCTTATTCCGCAATAAACTGTAAATTATGTTTTGATTTATCAATATACAATTTAGAAAAGTAAAAATTGTGTTTGTATTCAACCCTCCTTCTACAAAATTTCACCGTTGTAGAAACCCCTTCGGGACCAACAAGTGGTATCAGAGCAGATTGTTTAATCTCATAAACAAGATCTTGCTTAATCTCTCTTCCTTGCTATTCTTCTAATGGCATTCAACTCAAACACAAACTATATAGATAATTGTTCTCTTGCAAAACCTCCTCGATTCAGCAAAGATAACTTTAGTCTTTGGAAAAATCGAATGATTGTTTTTCTTGAAGGTGTAGATCCTACTATACCTCGTTACATTGAAAGTGGACCCTATGTTCCATTTGTCATAGCTGCTGCTGTTCCTGCTACTGCTACAACTGCTACCACACCTGAAAGGTAAACTGTAAAGGAACTCAATAAGTGGTCTGATGAAGACAAGAAAAAGGTGGCTATTGACTCCAAAGCCATATCAATCATTTCTATGGCTCTTCCTGATGAGGTTTATCACTCAGTAATGAAGCTAAAGACTTCTAAAGCCATGTGGGACACTATATGTGTTCAATATGAAGGTACATCTGAAGTACAAGAATCCAGAAAGATAAACCTGGTAAGACGGTATGAAAGTTTCATTTGTGGTAAGAATGAATCTTTGTCTGAAGTACACCAACTTTTTAACTGCCTATTAATTAACTTAAGAACTGTTGGTAGGACCTACTCTAATATTGAGACCCTGACAAAATTCCTAGAATGTCTTCCTGAAAGCTGGAATAGTTATATCATGTATCTTAAGCTCTCAAATGATCTCAAAGATATTTCCTTAAGCACTCTATATGGAATTTTGCTCAATCATGAGCAATCATGTCAGGTTAAGAAGAATCTTGTAAAAGATTCCAAAAGTACACATGTTGCTTTAGTATCTTCAGAGATGATTCCTTCTCAGCGATCCTCTGTCACTATCACTGAGATGGAATCTGACTCTGATGACTTTTCAGAAATTGATCTATCAGAATTTGATGAGTCACTAGCACTCTTGACAATCTCCTTCAGGAGATTTTCAAGAAAGAGAAATTTCAGAAGAAATAAACCTCTTGCTATCACTGACAAGCCAAAATCAACTCCTGTTGATAAGGCAACTACTATCTGTTATAACTGCGAAAAGATAGGACATTTTGCCAGTGAATGCAGGTCAAAGAAAGTCTTCAAACCTTCTTCATTCTCTAAGCCTAGAGATGACAAATACCAAAAGATGAAAGAAAAATATGCGAAGTTGAAAAACTTCAAGCGAAAAGGTAAATGTCTAATCGCTGAAGAACACGATTAGGCTCTGATGAAGAATCAAAGTCTAATGAAGAAGATGTAGCCAACCTCTGCTTGATGGCCCAAATCCAGGAAGTAAAAGAAGAAAACGCTGATATTTCTTCTACCTCTTCTACTTCTCAGGTATCTATCTCTTCTGATCCAATTCTCACTGAAGCTGATAGACGTCATGCTATTGATTCACTGACTATTGATTTAACTGAACAACTTAAAAAATGTCATTTAAAGATCCAAGAAGTATCTAACATAGAAGAAAGTTTAAAAGACCAGGTTTATGTAAATGAACTAATCAACATCGAACGCGAACAATCTATCGCAGAGCTGAAAGCTGAGAAATCTACTGTTGAAGGATGGTGCAAATTCTCAGCAAAGATCACTGAGATAATTGGTGCTCAGATTCCTGTCAATGACAGAAGTGGTCTTGGTTTTAATTCTGATAAAGATGAACCAACCAGAGATCGTTCCATGCTTAAGTTTGGAATGTTTGTCTCTTCCATCCCTGACATTTCATCATCTAAGTGCTCTTCTTCTTCTTCTGCACCTATTCCTGATGAATCTCCTAAGAGTTCTAAACTCTTAGAAAAAGGGAAATATGTTTCCCAAACTCCTTAGAAGGGTACCAAGATGCCTAAGCTGAAGAAGACTACATTCAAACCTTCAGCTAGCCAACCTTCTACTTCCAAGGCTAAGGTCTCTGAAGATGTTCAGAGATCTACTCCTAGAATAAAGGTTGATGTTAAGGCTAAGAAATCTGAAGAACTAGAGGTTCCTCCGATATCTGATGCCAAAGGTATTCTTGGAACATGCCCTGCTTATTTAAAGCTTATTTCTACTTATGCCTATGGTCCTAAACCTACTTTCAGCAATAGGAAATGCTATCATTGTAGACTTATTGACCATATTGCTAGTAAGTGCCCCACAACCACCAAAGCTGAAAAATCAGCTAAAGTGAAGATGAATGCCACCAAGGTAAAGAAGGTCACCAAGGATGAAAAATATGCTAAGGTGAAAAATACCACAAAGGTTAAGAAATTAACCAAAGTGAAGGTTACCACTGACACTGAACCATCAGATGTTGTGAAGATTGTTGAACCTTCTATCTCTGCTGACCCTTGGACCCATTGTAAAGTGGGTACCAATTCAAACTTAATCTTCCTTATGATTGCAGGTCTCAAAGGGTATCTGGTATCTCGATAGTGGATGATCTAGACACATGACTGGATAAAAGAACCTGCTCTCTGATTACAAGGAAGAGAAAGTTCCCTCAGTAACCTTTGTAGGAAACGAAAAAGGCTATACCAGAGGGTTTGGTGTACTCACTAATGGTACAACTACCTTCCGAAGAGTCTCTTATGTAGAAGGATGAAGCACAATCTTTTTAGCATTAGTCAACTAAGTGATAAAGACTACAAACTATGTTTTACTAAGAAAGCATGTTCTGTCACTAATAAGGATGGGAAACTTGATCTCAGCGGTTATCGTTTGGAAAATGTTTATGTCATTAACATGGATTCCTCAACCACTGAGAACATTTGTTTCTATCAAAAGCCTCCTCATATGTCAACTGGCTATGGCATAAGAGGCTCTCTCATCTCAACTTCAAGACACCGAACACTCTCTCCTCAAAGGAACTAGTCACTGGCTTACCTCAACATTCATACACCAAAGAATCTCTTTGCTCAACGTGTGAAAAAGGAAAAAAAACCAAAGCTAGTTTCAAATCTAAACAAGTGTCGTCAGTGACAACACCTCTTCATCTACTCCATATGGATTTGTTTGGACATGTCAACGTTCAATCCATCGCTGGAAATAAGTACACTCTAGTCATAGTAGATGAGTACTCTCGCTATACCTAGGTGATGTTTCTCAGATCTAAGAGTGACACTCCAGAAGAAATAATTTCATTTGTAAGAAAAATGGAAGTTCTAAACAGCCCGACAGTTTGCTCAATAAGGAGTGATCATGGAACCGAATTAAAAAACTGTTCTCTTGATAACTTTTTTGAGAGTAATGCAATATCTTACAACTTCTCAGCTGTGAGGACACCACAGCAAAACGAAGTCGCTGAAAGCAGAAACAGAACGATCGTCGAAGTTGTTCGATCAATACTCAGCGATTCTCATCTCCCAACTCAATTCTGGGCATAAGCTATCAATACGACATGTTTTACTCAAAATAGGTCACTGATTGTGTAAAGCCCGTGTCCCGGTACATTTTTATGTATTATTTATTTAATTATTGCTAATATTTTTATTTAGCGGGGTTAGTCGAATCGGACCAAAAAGTTAAGTGTGTCAACTTTTGGGTTCTTGCAAAGAAATGATTAGTTGAGGGGCTATTAGGGGCTTTTCCCCAAAGTTTGGCAAGGGGTCGGCCCAAAGGACGCCCCCCTTCCTCTTCCCCTTCGGTTTCATGCTAGTAACCCCCAACTAGACTCTTAGTAATTCCCCTTCCCCTTCTTGTTGTGTTCGGCCGAGAAAAGGAAAAGAGAGAGAGAGAAACCGGAAAGAGGGAAGTCGAGAGAGAAGAAGAAAGGGCTGCCGGCGACGAGGAGAGAGGAGGAAGAAGGTGATCACCGGGAAAAAACGCTGCGTGGAGGTAAGCTTTCCTTTTTGTTAAGGTTGTTGTGTCACCGTCGGAAACGCCGTAAACCGCCACTACCACCGCCGCAACCATGGCTGCCGGCGGTGGGGGACCGCCGCTGTGGTGGCTGGCCATGGCAGGGCTGGTACGGATGTGGGTGCGAGTAGATGCGTGGTAGGGCGATCGAGAGAGAGGAGAACGGTGGTGCGGGAGGGTAGTGCGGTTTGCGTGTGTGTGTGTGACCGCCGCCGGAAAACACCGCCGCCGCCGCCGTGCCCCACTGCCGGAGGCGGCAGTGGGTGAGGGTCGCGGCCTAAACCCTAAACCACCTTGGCGGAACCCTAAACCGTTGTCGTTTATCCAAACCGTTTTAATTAAGTTATGATTTCATGTGACTGCTATCTTTCTGTCCCTGTTTTTGTAATGAGCGTAACTTCTGCTAGGAATGTCGGAATGGGATGAAATTGGTGCCAAAAGTTCCGTTTACGAGCCCTTTAAGTTCTGTCTGTTTTGAGGAAAAGCTGGTTCGGACCGTAACTAGGGTGAAATTTCCTTTTTATACTAACAGGTCCGGTTTTTCGCTGTTCGGCGGACCTGTCTTGTAAAATTCGTATAAAATAATTGGGACATCGTTAGACCGCGTTCTATATGTCCCTGGAACCGTAAGACATGGAACTTCATTAATATGGAATTAGATTTCTGGATTGATCACTTTAGAAGGGGTAAAATGAGTCTCGAACAGACCTGCGTTTTAGTGTAAAAAGCTGGAAATTTAACTTTGTTAAACTAGTAAGCGTGTCGTGCGTTGGGACTTTCCGTTGACATTTTTAGTGCGTAATTAGGTGGGAAAAAGTGAGGAAAGTGGACGTGTCGGTGTTGCGGCTCGTGGGCGCGTCGTGTTGCTTTGAGGTGAGTTCTCTCACCGCGTAGTTAGGAATTTCATGTGTAACGTTATTTTGTGTTACATGCTATTACGTGTTATTACGTGTTTACGTGGACTAGTTGGGATGTGATAAATAGTTGTGATTGTTGAATTATTATGTGAATGGTATGTAATTTGTGTACACCTCGGTGGGACTGAGGGGCTCGGTGGGACCGAGGGCTCGGTGGGACTGAGCCAGTACAACTATATTATCTTACTCGGTGGGACCGAGGGCTCGGTGGGACTGAGCTTGTATCAACATATTTTTGTGTACTCGGTGGGACCGAGGGCTCGGTGGGACTGAGCTTGTATCAACATATTTTTGTGTACTCGGTGGGACCGAGGGCTCGGTGGGACTGAGCTTGTATCAACATATTTTTGTGTACTCGGTGGGACCGAGGGCTCGGTGGGACTGAGCTTGTATTTATACGTTAATTATTATGTGGTTTATATTCGTGGTGATAGTGGTGTTACCTACTTGCGAGTAGGAGCGATATACGTGGGGTTGCTACCTGCGTGTGTGGTAGGACTCACTAAGCGTTTAGCTTACCCTTTCCCAATATGTTATGATTTCAGGTGCGAGCGGCAGTCGGGCTTGACGGTACACACACAAAGCGCGGGCGCCGAGAATTGTTGGAATTTACACTTTTAAACTTTTAGATTTATTTATAATATTTCCGCTGCATAAATTCTTTTGACTGTTTGAGTTGACGGCATTAACTTTAATTGAGTTACGGTTTATTAAATTGTGGTTGTTTTATAATGGAATATATGTTTTAGAAAATTTAAATTTCCTTGTAATTTTTGGAACGTTACAACTTGGTATCAGAGCACAACTTGAGTGAATCAAACACATCTCGGTGTGTTTGGTCTCAAGTTGCGGTTGTGAAAATTTTAAATTCTTTTACTAAAATCCTTTAAAATAAAAGAAAAAGGGTGATCGTGGGCGCAGTGTGTACAGTCAGCCGACGCCAATTGGGAAGGTACAACACTTAGTGTATTTATTGCTTTCTAGGCATAGGGTATGCATGGTAGATTGCTTACGTGGATTTTATGGTACTGTATACTTGTTACTTGCTATTATGAACTCATGCTAGCCTCGATAGGTTGTTAAGTGAATGCACCTTAGGTTGTATGCAGTAGGAACTGAATAGCCTTAGAATGTTGGATTTAGTTCTATTGCGCAGCTCTTGTTTGAGTCCAACCGTTGTAGGATAGAATCTTATATTCGAATGTCTATCTGGTTTCACTGTATACGATTGTGCGTTTACGAAGCGACTCGTCAGGGTTAGTGGGGGTTCCGTTCTAGCAAGGGTAATGGGGTGTTACGACTTTCTAGGGGGCTAGGAAAAGTGTTTACATGTGTCGGAGTGGACATATGTGTTTGTTTGTAGTAAGAAACTACTTGGACGTCCCGGGACAGGACTCGAAACGAGTAAGGATAGGTGTGAAGGGTAGTAGCAGAGCTCCTACTATCTGAAGCACAGGATCCATGCTCGAGTCGGGGAGAGTCACGAGGAGAGTTGAAGGGTGTTTTAAGTGTGGCCAACCCGGTCACCTTAGCCGGGATTGTAAGGTGCCGCTAGTGGTCTGTTTCAACTGTAATCAGGCGGGCCATGTAAAGGCCAACTGTCCTAGAGCAGGGGTAGCTATTGGGGGTGGAGCACATAGGGCGCCTGGGAATGCCCCGTTACGTATTACCGATGGTCGAGCAGGCCTGCCGGGGGCGGGAGCGGCTCGAGGTAGAGTTCACCAGTTGACGGTGGATGAGGCGCAGGCGACGCCTAAAGTGGTTACAGGTACGTTCCTAGTTAACTCGGTGCCTACGGTTGTGATGTTTGATAGCGGGGCTACTCACTCTTTTGTGTCTCGCACTCTTAGCGAGGGTTTGGGCCGAGTGGTAGGACGTTTGAGTCATCCTCTTGTTGTTGAGGTGGCTGATGATAGGACCTTGACGGTCACAGACGTGTTTCGCGGGTACACTTTAGAGATCTCAGGAGTGCGGTTTCCCATCGATCTAATCCCGATCGCTATGCGGGAGCTTTGTGTGATTGTGGGCATGGATTGGATGGATAAGTTCGACGCGGAGATTGTCTGTCGTCACAAACAAGTGCGAGTTCGAACCCCAAGCGGGGGAGAACTGTTAGTACAGGGAGATTCGTCTAGACGGACTACAGCCATATGTTCGGCTGCGAGAGCTCGGAGGTACCTTCAGCATAGTGGTCAGGGATATTTGGCATACGTGATAGACACGCGTGTTGGGGAAGCGAAGGAGTCTGCAGAAGACGTGCCAGTTGTACGGGAGTTCACCGACGTATTTCCCAAGGATTTGCCGGGGATACCTCCCGAACGACAGGTAGAGTTTCGGATTGATCTGATCCCGGGTGCTGCTCCGGTGGCCAAGGCACCCTATCGCCTGGCTCCACCAGAAATGAAAGAGCTGTACGCCCAGTTGCAGGAACTTCTTGAGAAGGAGTTCATTAGACCGAGCTGTTCGCCGTGGGGAGCACCTATCTTATTCGTGAAGAAGAAGGACGGGTCGCAGCAGATGTGCATAGACTACCGGGAGCTGAATAAGCTTACGGTAAAAAAAATCGTTATCCTTTGCCAAGGATTGACGATTTGTTCGACCAGCTTCAGGGGGCCTCGTGGTTCTCTAAGATTGATTTACGGTTGAGGTACCACCAGATGCGGGTCAGGAGTGAGGACACGGAGAAGACGGCCTTCCGTACGCGGTACGGTCATTACGAGTTCGTGGTGATGCCTTTTGGGCTTACCAATGCACCGGCAGCATTCATGGACCTCATGAACCGAGTGTGTAGTCCGATGTTGGACCGATCGGTGATTGTGTTCATCGACGATATTCTGGTGTATTCAAAGTCCAAGGAGGAGCACGAGGTGCATCTTCGAGAAGTGTTGGAAGTATTGAGGCGAGAGAAGTTATACGCAAAGTTTTCCAAGTGCGAGTTCTGGTTGCGAGAGGTCCAGTTCCTAGGACATGTCGTGAATCAGGATGGTATTATTGTCGACCCAGCTAAGATTTCAGCAGTGATGCGGTGGGAGGTGCCGAAGACTCCTACTGAGGTGCGAAGCTTTCTAGGATTGGCAGGGTATTACCGAAGGTTTATTCAGGATTTCTCCTAGATCGCGATGCCTATGACGCGATTGATGAAGAAATATGCGGCGTTCAGTTGGGGTGAGGAACAACATAAGGCGTTCGAGGAGCTACGCAGGCGCTTGTGCGAGGCTCCTGTGTTAATCTTGCCCGAAGGCATGGAAGATTTGGTAGTATATTGTGATGCCTCACATCAGGGTTTGGGTGTCGTGCTTATGCAGCGCGGCAAGGTCATAGCCTACGCTTCTAGGCAGTTGAAGCCTCACGAAGCAAATTACCCGACTCATGACCTGGAGTTGGGAGCGGTAGTGTTTGCCCTTAAAATTTGAAGGCA
Source organism: Saussurea involucrata (assembly GCA_033807775.1). Taxonomy (NCBI): domain Eukaryota; kingdom Viridiplantae; phylum Streptophyta; class Magnoliopsida; order Asterales; family Asteraceae; genus Saussurea; species Saussurea involucrata. The sequence continues at coordinate 88,040,588 of CM066317.1, forward strand.
CAATCTCTATGGTGTCAAGTGTACGATCTACACTGACCATAAGAGCCTCAAGTACTTGATGGATCAGCAGAACCTTAATATGCGTCAGCGAAGGTGGCTCGATGTGGTCAAGGATTATGACTGCGAGATACTTTACCACTCGGGTAAAGCGAACGTGGTTGCGGACGCACTCAGCCGACATCCGGTCGGTGAGCCACTGAGGGGTTTATGTCAGCGATTGACAGTGGTTACACCGATTCGGGAGTCGAGAGGAATCGCTCAGGAGGTGGCTGTTTTGGAGGAAAATGCAAAACGGGAAAGAGTGTCGGGGGAAATCCCGAATTTTGTTCGTGATAGTCGGGGATTGTTAACTCGACACGGTAGGGTTTGGATTCCATTCTTCGGTGGGAACCGGCAGGTACTAATGGATGAGGCACATAAGTCCAAGTTCTCGATTCACCCGGGAGCTACAAAGATGTATAGAGACTTGCGTGAAGGTTATTGGTGGCCCGGCATGAAGCGGGATGTTGCTAGATGTGTTGAGGTATGTATGACCTGTCGGAAGGTCAAAGCGGAACATCAACGACCACATGGGAAATTGCAGTCGTTGGAGGTCCCGGTTTGGAAATGGGAAAAGATTACTATGGACTTCATAACGAAACTCCCAAGGACTCCCCGTGGGAACGATGCCATTTGGGTGATCGTTGACCGTCTGACCAAGAGTGCTCACTTCTTGGCCATCAGGGAGAGCTCCTCGGTGGAGAAACTTGCGGAGGTGTTTGTACGTGAGATCGTGTCCAGGCACGGGGTGCCAGTTTCGATTGTCTCCGACAGGGACACTCGTTTTACCTCCCGGTTTTGGGAGAAGTTCCAGTCGGAGATGGGTACACGGTTACACTTTAGCACGTCCTTTCATCCACAGACGGACGGACAGAGCGAGCGAACCATTCAGACCCTCGAGGATATGCTTCGAGCTTGTGTCATCGATTTTGGAGGTAGTTGGGATCAGTATTTACCTTTGGCAGAATTCTCCTACAACAACAGCTATCACTCTAGTATTGGCATGCCGCCGTACGAGTTGTTGTACGGTAGGAAGTGCAGGACACCCGTTTGTTGGGGCGAGGTTGGTCATCGAGTGTTAGGGAGCACCGACATTGTATTAAAGACGATCGAGATGATTCAGATGGTGCGGGACCGTTTGGTTACTGTACAGAGTCGGCAGAAGAGCTACGCCGACAAAAGGCGATCCGACTTGGAATTTCAGGTGGGTGATTATGTATTGTTGAAGGTTTCACCCTGGAAAAGGGTGATCCGGTTTCGTAAGCGGGGGAAGCTAGGACCTCGTTATATTGGGCCTTACCGGATCATCGCCCGTGTGGGGAAAGTGGCTTACCGGTTAGAGTTACCCGAAGAACTGAGCTTGATTCACAACACCTTTCACGTTTCTCAATTACGGAAGTGTGTATTTGACGAGTCTACCGTGATCCCTCTGGAGGACGTTCAGATCGATGAGCGGCTTAACTACGTGGAAAAGCCGGTTGCCATTCTCGACAGGAGAACGAGAACCTCGTGGAACAAAGTTATTGGACTGGTAAAAGTTCAGTGGCAGCACCGGAAGGGTTCAGAGTGGACATGGTAGCCCGAAGCGGAGATGCGCGAGAGTTACCCCGAGCTTTTCGTCGGTCAAGACTTCGAGGACGAAGTCTAATTCAAGCGGGGGAGAGTTGTAAAGCCCGTGTCCCGGTACATTTTTATGTATTATTTATTTAATTATTGCTAATATTTTTATTTAGCGGGGTTAGTCGAATCGGACCAAAAAGTTAAGTGTGTCAACTTTTGGGTTCTTGCAAAGAAATGATTAGTTGAGGGGCTATTAGGGGCTTTTCCCCAAAGTTTGGCAAGGGGTCGGCCCAAAGGACGCCCCCCTTCCTCTTCCCCTTCGGTTTCATGCTAGTAACCCCCAACTAGACTCTTAGTAATTCCCCTTCCCCTTCTTGTTGTGTTCGGCCGAGAAAAGGAAAAGAGAGAGAGAGAAACCGGAAAGAGGGAAGTCGAGAGAGAAGAAGAAAGGGCTGCCGGCGACGAGGAGAGAGGAGGAAGAAGGTGATCACCGGGAAAAAACGCTGCGTGGAGGTAAGCTTTCCTTTTTGTTAAGGTTGTTGTGTCACCGTCGGAAACGCCGTAAACCGCCACTACCACCGCCGCAACCATGGCTGCCGGCGGTGGGGGACCGCCGCTGTGGTGGCTGGCCATGGCAGGGCTGGTACGGATGTGGGTGCGAGTAGATGCGTGGTAGGGCGATCGAGAGAGAGGAGAACGGTGGTGCGGGAGGGTAGTGCGGTTTGCGTGTGTGTGTGTGTGACCGCCGCCGGAAAACACCGCCGCCGCCGCCGTGCCCCACTGCCGGAGGCGGCAGTGGGTGAGGGTCGCGGCCTAAACCCTAAACCACCTTGGCGGAACCCTAAACCGTTGTCGTTTATCCAAACCGTTTTAATTAAGTTATGATTTCATGTGACTGCTATCTTTCTGTCCCTGTTTTTGTAATGAGCGTAACTTCTGCTAGGAATGTCGGAATGGGATGAAATTGGTGCCAAAAGTTCCGTTTACGAGCCCTTTAAGTTCTGTCTGTTTTGAGGAAAAGCTGGTTCGGACCGTAACTAGGGTGAAATTTCCTTTTTATACTAACAGGTCCGGTTTTTCGCTGTTCGGCGGACCTGTCTTGTAAAATTCGTATAAAATAATTGGGACATCGTTAGACCGCGTTCTATATGTCCCTGGAACCGTAAGACATGGAACTTCATTAATATGGAATTAGATTTCTGGATTGATCACTTTAGAAGGGGTAAAATGAGTCTCGAACAGACCTGCGTTTTAGTGTAAAAAGCTGGAAATTTAACTTTGTTAAACTAGTAAGCGTGTCGTGCGTTGGGACTTTCCGTTGACATTTTTAGTGCGTAATTAGGTGGGAAAAAGTGAGGAAAGTGGACGTGTCGGTGTTGCGGCTCGTGGGCGCGTCGTGTTGCTTTGAGGTGAGTTCTCTCACCGCGTAGTTAGGAATTTCATGTGTAACGTTATTTTGTGTTACGTGCTATTACGTGTTATTACGTGTTTACGTGGACTAGTTGGGATGTGATAAATAGTTGTGATTGTTGAATTATTATGTGAATGGTATGTAATTTGTGTACACCTCGGTGGGACTGAGGGGCTCGGTGGGACCGAGGGCTCGGTGGGACTGAGCCAGTACAACTATATTATCTTACTCGGTGGGACCGAGGGCTCGGTGGGACTGAGCTTGTATCAACATATTTTTGTGTACTCGGTGGGACCGAGGGCTCGGTGGGACTGAGCTTGTATCAACATATTTTTGTGTACTCGGTGGGACCGAGGGCTCGGTGGGACTGAGCTTGTATCAACATATTTTTGTGTACTCGGTGGGACCGAGGGCTCGGTGGGACTGAGCTTGTATTTATACGTTAATTATTATGTGGTTTATATTCGTGGTGATAGTGGTGTTACCTACTTGCGAGTAGGAGCGATATACGTGGGGTTGCTACCTGCGTGTGTGGTAGGACTCACTAAGCGTTTAGCTTACCCTTTCCCAATATGTTATGATTTCAGGTGCGAGCGGCAGTCGGGCTTGACGGTACACACACAAAGCGCGGGCGCCGAGAATTGTTGGAATTTACACTTTTAAACTTTTAGATTTATTTATAATATTTCCGCTGCATAAATTCTTTTGACTGTTTGAGTTGACGGCATTAACTTTAATTGAGTTACGGTTTATTAAATTGTGGTTGTTTTATAATGGAATATATGTTTTAGAAAATTTAAATTTCCTTGTAATTTTTGGAACGTTACAGATTGTTAAAAGATTCAAGAAAACTGCCTACGAACTTTTCCATGGGAGAAATCCATCTCTCAGTTTTCTTCATATCTTTGGTTGTTAGTGCTACATCTTAAACAAGAGAGATACTTTAGGAAATTTCGATCCCAAAGCTGACGATGGAATATTTCTTGGATACTCCTCAGTGTCCAAAGCCTTTATAGTTTTCAACAAACGAAGACAAGTTGTTGAAGAAATTATTCGTGTTACCTTTGATGAATCCCGATCAGCGAACTTTAAACCCACTGCTGAAAATGAAGAATTGAATCAGTGGATGTTTTCTCATTATGGGGAACCTAATGCATATTTCAATTCTGATCCTCAAGCTAACACTTCAAACGGTGATGGTGATCCTATCATTATTCCTAGCATGCAGACAAGTGAAGTTGAATCCTCTTCATGGATATCAGTTGTTCCCTTAAACAATTTACCTCCCTTTGAACCATCATGTTCTGAAACACCATCCACTTCCCTTCAGCAGTCAGTAAATGAAATCTTATCTGAGCCTCAACAATTATTACCTGAAAATACCATCGCTGAAGCTTCTTCTTCAGCACCTCTAGAAATCTTCTGAGAGCCAGAATTTCAAGCTCCTGCTTAGAGATGGACAAAGAATCATCCAACTAAATAAATACTCGGTGATCCAAACTCAGGTATTCAGACTCGACGTTGATCGGGTAACATCTGTCTCTTTGTAAATTTCATATCGGTGCTTGAACCCAAAAAGACCGATGATGTCCTTAGAGATCCAAACTTGGTCAACGCTATGCAAGAAGAGCTGATTGAGCTTGAAAGAAACAAAGTTTGGAATCTCGTTCCTAGACCATCTGACAAGACTGTTATTGGCACCGAGTGGGTGTATCATAACAAGTTAGATAAACAGGGGACTGTATCCCGTAACAAGGCTAGACTTGTTGCTCAGGGATACAGACAAGAGGAAGGCATAAACTATGATGAAACCTTTGCGCATGTGGCTAGGCTCGAAGCAATTCAATTATTCTTAGCCTATGCAATTCATAAAGAGTTTAAAGTACATCAGATAGATGTAAAGTCAGCATTCCTAAATGAAAAGCTAAATTAGGAAGTCTTTGTCAAACAACGTCCAGGGTTCGCTGACCCTAAGCATCCAGATTATGTTTATAAGATGGATAAAGCCCTTTATGGTTTAAAACAAGCACCTCGGGCATGGTATGATACTTTATCTTGTTTTCTTATCGCTGAAAAATTTGAACGTGGAAAGATTGATAACACTTTGTTTTTCAGAAAGGTTAAATGTCATATTATACTTGTTCAGATATATGTCGATGACATTATATTTGGATCCACTAACTCATCTCTGTGTACTCGGTTCGCCGAACGAATGAAGAAAGAATATAAAATGATTATGATGGGAGAACTGACTTACTTCCTTGGGCTTCAGATAAAGCAAAACAACAATGGTACATTTATACACCAAGGTAAGTACATTAAAGATATGCTGAAAAAGTTTGATCTTACTCAAAGCTCAGCTATGAAAACTCATATGGCTCCCCTGCTGACATTAAACAACGACCCTAATGGGAAACCTGTTAATGTCACTACCTATAGAGGAATGATCGGCTCTCTCTAATAACTAAAAACTAGTCGACCTGATATGATGTATTCTATTTCCTTATGTGCATGATATCAATCAGAACCCAAAGAATCACATCTGATTGATGTAAAAAGTATCTTCAGATTTCTTAAGGGTACTCCCAACCAAGGTCTTTGGTATCCCAAGGACTCAGGGTTCGATCTCACTGCCTATTTAGATAGTGCTTTTGTTGGTTACAAACTGGATATAAAGAGCACCATTGGAGGCTGTTAGCTTCTAGGTGGAAAGTTGGTGAGTTGGACAAGTAAGAAGAAAAACTCAGTGTCCACATCAACAGCCTGAAGCTGAGTATGTAGCCATAGGTAGCTGTTGTGCTCAGGTCTTATGGATGAGAAATCAACTCATAGACTATGATCTTCAGCTATCAAAGATTCCTATCTATTGCGACAACACTAGTGCCATCGCTATAGCTAATAATCCTGTGCTACACTCAAAGACCAAACACATTGAAATCAAATATCATTTTATCAGAGATCATGTGATGAATGGATATATTGGACTTCATTTCATTCCCACTGATTATCAGGTCGCTGATATTTTCACCAAACCTCTTGATGAGTGTTTGGGCAAAAAATCACGTCGTACGACCACGACCGGGACAGGTAAGACGCACGTTATAATCCAAACCCTGTATTAGGATAAGGTCTCAGCGAGAACCCATAAAACATCCGCCGTCGCCCGTAAAAGGTAAGCGTACGTCCTCCATGACGCTCGACCATAGTATCGCCTGTTCCGCACGACCGTCGAGTAAGATCATTGCACCTTCGACCAAAACTAACGTTAACCTTGACTGTTACGTTTGTTAAGTGTTTAATGCAGGAGTCAAAGTCATTAAAGAGCAACGGATATAACCGACGCAACCATCAACGATCGATGACCGTAACGGACAAGCTATAAAAGACAAGCTAAGGAGTTAATTAATGATGCGACAACCAACCCTAATGGAGTTAATTAATGATTCTTGACAACCAACAACGATCGATCGAATCATTAATGGAGTTAATTAATGATGCGAAGGCTATAAAAGACAAGCTAAGGCTTCATTTCAAGGGACATCGGTTAACATCTGATACACTCCAGCGAACAACACCATACAGCAGAGAAAATCAACCAAACTCATAGCAGAGAACATTCAAACTCTGAAGATTAAGCACTGAAAGCAAGAACCTTGCAGCGAACTCAAGAACACTCGAAGGAAAGCTCAAGTTATCGTTCTTGACACACTACAGCAACCCTCGACCAACAGTTTACACTTTGTATTCACACACGACAAACACCTGTTTTCACATTTAAACACTTGTACTTTACATTTCGATGCATTTCCTTCATTTGTATTGTAATCATCGTACGATCGACACTAGTACCAAGGACATTGCCCCTGATTGGCGACCATAGTGCAGCGACGACACCCACTGTCGTCCGCAGGTTTTTTTCCTCGTTTGAGGTTTTTCCTACGTCATCAAATCCCTTGTCTCGTTTATTTTTTCCCTCATTGCACGTCTCGTCGAAATATCCTTTCTTTAGTTGATTAAGTCCACATCGACCTTAAGTTGTCCCTTTGGTGCGATTTTTGGCATTAACAGTTTGGCGCCATCCGTGGGACCTCATCTAGAGAAAATCCTCGACGAACGTGCACCCTACTAATAGTTTCTTGGAGTTTCTTCTATTTTCTGTTGCAGGAAAATGGCAACTTCTGGAAATCCGCAGCAAGCCGTCGCTCAGATGTATCAGGAGCTCGAAGTCGCCAGGAATCAGCTCAATGCAATGGCGGAGCAGAATCGCAGAGCGGCTGAGGAGATCGCACGGTTAAGAAATCCTCTTGGGCCTCAAAATGGTCCTAGGCCGTTCGTGCAGAACCCAGTTCCAAGATCCTTCGACCAGAATGGCCCTAGACCATTTTTCCCGAATCCAGGTTCATCTGCGCAGAATCAGCATCCAGGCCCGTTCATGCAGAATCAACAGCCAGGGTCGTTCAACCCAACTCCTCAGTTTGGGACAGTTCCTCCTCAGCACATAAGGCCACCCCCCGTGAATAATGGGTCTCAGCCATCACAAGGGTCGCAACCTTTCCAACAAGGGTCGCAACCATTTCAGCAGCCCTTTCAGAATGGACCTCAAGGTGGATCGCAGCCTTTCCAGCAAGGATCGCAGCCGTTTCAGAATGGACCGCAACAATTCCACTATGGGTCGCAGCCGTATTTCGTCCCGTTCAACGGGGACACCAATGGTTCGTCACATGGTAATGGCACTAGCCCATGGGATAATCCCTCGACATGGGCAAATCTCGATCTTAACGATCCTGTCGCTCAGCGTTTGAAGATGTTAGAAGACCAAAATGAGTGTGTCCTGTCCTTGCTCGCCAAATTGCCTAGGGCAGCCGTGCCTGTCGATGTCGAGCCTCGCTCGGGGTATCAGGCGTCGCCCTTCAACGACGAGATCGCCACCGTCGAGGTCCCAAAGAAGTATAACATTCCCGTCTTCACTCCCAAGTATTCGGGTGTGACCGATCCGACTGAGCACGCCGCGCAATATAAGTAGCCCACGTGGACGATCTCGATCCCATTTATGTACCAGGAAGTATGCATGTGTAAGAGTTTTGGAGCAACTCTCACTGGTCCAGCTCTCCAATGGTTAATCAATCTCAAACCCAAATCCATCGGGTCGTTTGCTGAGTTGGTTAATCAATTCTCCCAGCAATTCGCCCGCAGTCGTAAGATGGAGAAGCAGACCAGCTACCTATATTACATCTTGCAGAAAGCTAATGAGTCTATTCGAAGTTATTTTAATAAATTCAATGCCGAAATGATCAGTATCCGCAATTGCGATGTAAAAACCGCAATCGAAGCCTATAAACGTGGTCTGGACGATAGTTCGGGTTTATACACCGACCTGACCAAATATCCCCCGGAGAATTTCGAAGACGTCCGAGCTCAAACCTTAGCATATATGAGGGTCGAAGACGATGCAGCCTTTCGTCGCAAGCACACAGACGACAAGAAGTCGCTAGGCGTCAGAAAGCCTGAGTTCAAGACAAAGGCTGTTTCTAGAGTAGAGCCAGCGCGCCAAATTTCGAATGTTCGTTTCAAGACAAAAGCAGAGGCCAAGACCGCGACTAAGTTCACTCAGTACCCCAAGATATCCTCTTACGGATTCAAAGGATCTGCTAAAGAATTAGTCGAAGCTCTGAAAGGTACCCAAGCTACCATCCGATGGCCAAAGAAGTCCGACCTGAACGATGCTAAGAAAGACAAATCAAAGTGGTGCGACTTCCATGCCGATCATGGTCATGCGACAAACGACTGTATCGCATTGAAGAAGAAACTAGCATATCATTTTCCGAAAGGAAATCTGAAAGATATCATCGACGATGTCGCTATTCCAGCCAATAGCCATCGACCGTCGACTCCCGAGCATGCAAAAGTTATTAATTGAAATTCCCGACGCCATGGAAAATCAAGGAGATCAAAAGCGAAAATGAACTGAAGTCGTAAGATCAAGCTCTCGACAGGTTCGTTTTTCTATCCCTAAATTAACAATATCTTTTCCACAGGGATAAATCTACTATGGTGCCTCGTCGCACGACAACATAGTCGACCGTGATAGGCGGGTATCACCCCCCCTAAATCTTACCGCAGGTGTACGGGTCGAATCAAGTAATAACGTACGGTAAGTACGAGTATCGAACCAAAGGAACCAGGTGTCAAGTACCACAATGACTGTATAGATTATTAACTAGACTATCGCAAATTGATTTGGGTTGTTACTTATCAGAACACGAATTAAAACTTAATTAATTCAGAAAAGAGAGAGAGTTGCAGGGTTGGATTCCTCAGGTAAACAATTACTTAACGCACATTTTTGACACGATTGACATAACTCCAGGATGACTGGTATAATCACAAACCATCACTATACTCTATCAAGCTATAGCAACATTCATTCAACACTCTGTATCGTCATTCGATCTCAACAAAGATAATTGAACAAACAATGATTAAAAACCCACAAAGTACGAATTATCATATTTCTATCTCAAATTCGACTAAGACATGAAGGATTAGATAAACCTCAAAACTTTTCTCAAACGTTAAAAGATTCATTAAATCAAATAATAGATGATCGAACTATTACAAGCATTAAGAACAATCCCACATGTTTCATCCATAAAAATCAAATCGATCGTATCTACTGTAAACCTAAATAATCATCCAACCATGATTCAAACCAACCCCCCAACATGAACGGATTAGTTCATATTGGGGGTTTCACAACTCAGAAAAGAATTAATAAAAACGAAAGTAAACATGTTGGTTCTTAAAAGAAATGAAATCTAAAACTCCCTGAAAAGCTTAATCCTTCGATGAATGAACTCGATTCGCCTTTTTATTCTCGTTGATTGATGTTTCTTGCCTTCTATTCGTCTTCAAGAATCGCCCTCGTGCTCCCAAAATCGCCCAGAAATAGTCTACGGCCGTAACTAAGATCAGATGCCCAACCCTAGGTGAAAAAAGGCTTTAAAAACGTATCAGGTCTTCTGCGCGTTTGTGGGCGCGTTTGGAGGCGCGCGCAGAGGCGCACAGAGCACTGGAATATTTGCGAAAATAAGCCTGCGCGTTTGTGGGAGCGTTTGGAGGCGCGCTCAGAGGCGCGCAGAGCACTGTTTGGTCCAAAAATCTGATTTTTCTCCTTTTTGCACTGGACTGTTGTAGACTTGCTCCGATTGCTCCAAAACTCTTCCAACATCATTCTTCCATATAAACCTGTACTTTCTCATAAAAACCATTAAATTCTACTATTTTTACTCGGGAACTTACAACAAACAGAACGACTTCGGGATCAAAATAATGTCGGAAAACGACATTATCAACAACCCCAAACCGAGCGTTGCTTGTCCCCAAGCAAAATAGCGACACAAATAAGCATTCAACCACAATCCAAACAATCGCAATTTCGTGTTGTCGAGAATATCATTAGCGATCTCTAGTCAACTCAATAACCACCATGAATTACCTGTGAGATGGACGAACAGTGAGCAGACCTAGCTATGGAATCTAAACAGCAAAACCTTGGGAACTGGATTTATCAGGGACCACACCACACTTAAGTGCACCTAGACTAAACACACATAGAGAGGATTTCGCCTTGACCGTACCTCACGGTTCTCTCTCTTCGCTTGAGCCCTAGGTTTCACACTTGTTGTCATGCTTTAGGAGGTTGGGTATAAGAATTCACAAGGCATGCATGAACAACAATTAAACAATAACGTACAGTTGTACACAAATTGATCTCAGAAGGAATCCATTATCAAGACTAGGACATAGAAACGTTGCTTCGCCACTCTTTACAAACTCTCCATGTTAAATTCAGATCTTTAAAAAGGTATGGTTGTTGCTTCTGGGTGGAGATCAAAGGATTTATGATGGTATTTGATGAGCCTCCCTTCTTTCTTTCGTTCAAGCTTCCTAACACTTCTCTCAAATTCTTTAAACTGACCCGTCAGTTTTATTTAGCTCTTTTTTTGGCAAAACCCTTTATGACTGATTTACTGGGTTTGCAGTTTTTTTTTTACTGAGGGGGTTACACGGGTTTTCATTTGAGAACCTTGAGTAGTGAAAAGCAGTGGGATTAGCAGCAACCAATAAGCTTTATGAGTTCTCACATGGTTTGTTCACAAAGATAGGTAGAAGCTTCACTTCTATTCCTATGGATGTCTTTGATAATGGATGCAAGTTATAGCGAGATCAGCTACAACAACGATCAAAGGACTAATGAAAAGTGTATCGAGTAGTGTGTAGTCTCTCAGAATCGAAGTTAGCACGTGTATGGCTCAACAAACTTACGGGTGGTCTCCACTAATGTCTCTATATGTGCAGTCGCCCAGGTCCACCTTTGTGCTATATTATCCTTTCTAAATCATTTCCCCAAAATTAGTGTCTTCGAACTCTCACACTAAATCATGCTCAACTGGTCGCCCATTCCTCACTATAAACAAGATGATTATTCAATCCACTGAGATCAACCAATGATAGACTCGACAAATCACCCCAAACCAGATATAAACATTGTCCTCAATGGAAACAATTAGCACACAAAATACAATCACGAATAGCGATACAGTACAACTAACAGTACTTACGTCACCCCAAACCTAATCTCTAGATTAGGTTTGTTTTCTCAACAAGGAATCATAAAACGATAAAGTTCAAGTGAAAATAGGGACCCCAAACCTTGGTGAAACCGAGGTTTGCAAAGAGGTGTTGTGTAGATACCCTTCAGGATGCATGCACGGATCACTGTTCACATATTTCTGCCCTTCCTTCTCCTGCCTTGCTCTTGGTTATATCGGAATTGCTATCAGGGATCAAAAACTAAACACAAACACACAAAACACAAAACAACACACAAAACAAAAGAAAGCAAACAAAAAAATAAGAAACTGACCAAAATAAAAATTAAGATTTAACCTATGGTGGGGTGCCTCCCACCCAGCGCCGTATTTTCTGTCGTGGCACGACTTTCTTTCCGATCACTCCTTCGGCTTTTCTTGCTCACCAAATTTCTCTTCGCCTCTATCTCTTATCTTCTCGAACATCTTGAACACTTCCCTCTCACCACTAACTCTCAAAGTCATCTCGCCTTCCTCCATGTCGATCAGCGCTCGGCTTGTGGCTAGGAAGGATCTTCCCAGTATCAGCGGAACCTCTATGTCCTCATCGATATCCAACACCACAAAGTCAATCGGGAAGTAAAACTTACCAACCTTTACCAAGACGTCTTCGATCACTCCATACGGGTACCTTATCGATCTATCGGCAAGCTGAAGAGTCATGAATGTCGGCTTCACCTCCTCCAAGCCGAGTTTCCTGAAAACAGATAACGGCATTAGGTTAATACTAGCTCCTAGATCGCATAATACCTTATTAAAATTAAAGCTCCCAATTTGGATAGGGATCGAAAAACTCCCTGGATCCTTAAGCTTTTGGGGAAGCTTGTTCTGTATGATCGCGCTGCACTCCTCAGTAAGTGCAATTGTAGCCTGATCTTCAATCTTCCTCTTCTTGGATAAGATATCTTTCATAAACTTGAGGTATGTTGGCATTTGTGCCAAAGCATCTGCAAAAGGGATGTTAATATGCAATTTCTTAAAAATTTCAAGAAATTTAGAAAAGTTTAGATCATCCCTGTGGGCTTTAAGCCTGCTCGGATAGGGCACTTTTGGAGTTGTCGGCTTGACCTGTGGTTGCTTTGGTGCCTTTTCTTCATTCTTCTTATTCTCTTCACTCACAATCTCTCTATCAGCCTCCAACGCATCCATGTCACTGATCTCCACCTCTTGCTCGACTTCCCTTGGTGAAGGCTCCCGTGTAGGGTCTCTAATCAGCTCCGTTCCACTTCTCAGATGAATAGCCTTGCACTCCTCTCTTGGTATTCGTTCAGTCTGACTAGGGAATTGACCTTGAGTCCTGGATTGTAGTGCTTAAGCGATTTGTCCGACTTGTCTTTCTAACATTCTGATTGAGGCAGTGTTCTGGTCAGTTGTCGCCTTCACATTACCCACTGTACTTGCCAATCCTTCAACCGCACCTTCCATCTTTGACATGAATTTCATCATCATGTCTTCTAAACCTGGCTTCTTTTCTAATGATTGTCCCTCTTCATTTCTCCTCTGATTGTAACCTGGGGGACGATAAACGTTGTTAGACTGAAAAGAAGTTGACGAGTTAGAATGGTTACCATACTGCTGTTGCTGTTGCTGCTGTCCCATTGTTTCTTTAGCTGGGCCTTGTTGAGGTTGACTCCAAGAAAAGTTAGGATGTCGCTTCCATCCTTCGTTATAGGTGTTAGAGAATGGGTCATTCCTCGGCCGATTATTCTGATTCTGAACGAACTGGACTTGTTCCGGCGATTGATAGTCTTGAGAATTCTGAACATTCGGTTGCATAGTCGCTCCTCTCATTTGATTAGTCAACGCAGTCAACTGTGCCTTTATAGCCTTCAACTCTTCTGTTTCTTGCACGCTTGCAACTTTTCTAACAGCAGATCTTGGAGTGGAATAACTATGTTCTGCTAGATTTTCTATCAATTCGACCGCTTCCACATAGGACTTGTTCATTAAGGCTCCACCTGCAGCAGCTGTGAGGTCATTCTTAAACTGAGGATTCAATCCCACATAGAATGTTTGGATAATCATCCATTCTTGTAACCCATGATGTGGACACTTCTTGAGCATCGCTTTATATCTTTCCCATGCCTCGTACAACGACTCCTGATCCCATTGCGAGAAATGCGTGATGTCGGATAACAGTTGAGCCGTTCGCCCTGGTGGAAAGAACTTGTTGAGAAAAGCTGTAACCATGTCGTTCCAAGTTCGAATTGATCCCGGGGGTATATTCTCTTCCCAAGTAGTGGCTCGATCCTTTAATGAAAATGGAAACAACCGTATCTTGATCGAATCTTGATCAGCCCCATTCACCTTAAAAGTATTGCAAATCTTTTCGAATGCGCGCAAGTGTGCACGAGGATCTTCAGTTGCTGCACCTCCAAACATGTTCGATTGCACCAATTGGATGGTGCCAAGCTTGATTTCAAAGTTGTTGGCAACTATCGGAGGTGCATAAGGTCCTCGTTGTGCAGCTCCCATGTTCGGGTTGGCGAAGTTTCTCATTGGTACCCTTTGTGGTGGCGGTGGTGGATGATGGCCATTGTGATGGATCCCATTGTTGACGCCATGATTAACGTTGTGGTTGGCATTGGCATTGTTGTGGTTCTGATTGTTCTAATTATTAGGAGGAGGACCATTGTTTGCATTTGCATTTGGTGGAACATTGCCCATGACCATCTCCTCATCCCAATCTTCTTCGAAGTTGTTGACGTTGTTGTCACCCATTCTGTTCTGTGCTTGTCTTCTCAGATCTCTGGCAGTTCGTTCTATCTCCGGGTTAATAGGTACTAATTCCCGAAACATTCTTCTTCTTGGCATAAACCAAGAGGTAACCTGAAACAGAGAAAAGAGAATCTCAAAACCCAATTATAAATGAACTTTCAAAGCAAAGTATAATTAAATAAAGACAGGGTGTCTAATATAATAACTTCTACAGCTGGTAGTGATATTCACACAAAACAGGTTCCCCGGCAACGGCGCCAAAAACTTGATAGTCGGGTATCACCCCCCCCCCTAAAACTTACCGCAAGTGTACGGGTCGAATCAAGTAATAACGTACGGTAAGTACGAGTATCGAACCAAAGGAACCAGGTGTCAAGTACCACAATGACTGTATAGATTATTAACTAGACTATCGCAAATTGATTTGGGTTGTTACTTATCAGAACACGAATTAAAACTTAATTAATTCAGAAAAGAGAGAGAGTTGCAGGGTTGGATTCCTCAGGTAAACAATTACTTAACGCACAGATTTGACACGATTGACATAACTCCAGGATGACTGGTATAATCACAAACCATCACTATACTCTATCAATCTATAGCAACATTCATTCAATACTCTGTATCGTCATTCGATCTCAACAAAGATAATTGAACAAACAATGATTAAAAACCCACAAAGTACGAATTATCATATTTCTATCTCAAATTCGACTAAGACATGAAGGATTAGATAAACCTCAAAACTTTTCTCAAACGTTAAAAGATTCATTAAATCAAATAATAGATGATCGAACTATTACAAGCATTAAGAACAATCCCACATGTTTCATCCATAAAAATCAAATCGATCGTATCTAATGTAAACCTAAATAATCATCCAACCATGATTCAAACCAACCCCCCAACATGAACGGATTAGTTCATATTGGGGGTTTCACAACTCAGAAAAGAATTAATAAAAACGAAAGTAAACATGTTGGTTCTTAAAAGAAATGAAATCTAAAACTCCCTGAAAAGCTTAATCCTTCGATGAATGAACTCGATTCGCCTTTTTATTCTCGTTGATTGATGTTTCTTGCCTTCTATTCGTCTTCAAGAATTGCCCTCGTGCTCCCAAAATCGCCCAGAAAGAGTCTACGGCCGTAACTAAGATCAGATGCCCAACCCTAGGTGAAAAAGGCTTTAAAAACGTATCAGGTCTTCTGCACGTTTGTGGGCGCGTTTGGAGGCGCGCGCAGAGGCGCACAGAGCACTGGAATGTTTGCGAAAATAAGCCTGCGCGTTTGTGGGAGCGTTTGGAGGCTCGCTCAGAGGCGCGCAGAGCACTGTTTGGTCCAAAAATCTGATTTTTCTCCTTTTTGCACTGGACTGTTGTAGACTTGCTCCGATTGCTCCAAAACTCTTCCAACATCATTCTTCCATATAAACCTGTACTTTCTCATAAAAACCATTAAATTCTACTATTTTTACTCGGGAACTTACAACAAAACAGAACGACTTTGGGATCAAAATAATGTCGGAAAACGACATTATCAGACCGCAGGACAATATTTCTCCGTGTCATTCTGTCATTTAAAACTTGTCTTTTCCTCCCAAAAAGAGTACGGTAATAAATGACAGGGGGCAAATAGAGAGAGTCTGAAATGGTACGTTCTTTAACTCTTTCTCATACGATTTTTCTCGCTTTTTCTCGCAAAACATTTACTGACTTAAGCATCGGAGGGTCGTTGGTGAGCCAACAACCAACCCCCGACATCGTTTTATCGCAGAATCGCACGACAGATTATCGCAGAGTCGCACGACAGTAATCATTAAGTCTATTATATGACTTTAATATCGCAAGGTCGAACGACATAAACGATCGGGTCTCTAACTTGCTCATTTCTCCACAGGGGCATACGATACAAACTCACTGTACGATCTGGTCGTACGATCGCAGAGTCTAAACGACTTTATCCCTAAGTTTCTTAACTTTCATACATTGAATGGATGCTTTAATCGTGTTTTTATCTACGTTCTTATCGTCGTATTACGATGAATGCCTTAGTCGCATGATTTCATATGTATCTTATGTTCGACTTTATAATCAAATGTGATTCGAATAAAGCATAAGCAAAAGATATATTCATTAAGTAAACCGTTATATACATACTCGATCCCTGATTGGTCGAATGGAAAAACAAACAAAGAAAGGAAAATTCTAGACGGCAGGGGGAACATCGGTCGTATCCCTGCTCGAAGTCCCGACCCGAGGACCTTCATCTGCCACTCTTCCTGCACGAATTTCCTGCAGTTCATACTGAGCATCGAAAAGCTGGATGGCTAGCTCGTCAGCACGCGCCAAGGCAAACCTCTCCCTATCTAAAGCCGCCTTCTCTCTCTCCAACGCCGCCTCCTCCCTTTTCAAAGCAGACGCCACCAAATCCTCGGGTTTCGACATCTCAGCATGCAAAGCCAAAGACGACTGGAACGTCTGAAAATACACAAGAAAGTGTTAAACAACGGCGGAAAACGCCAAACGATGAAACAAGTCATGAAATATTGACACTCACCGTAAACGCCAGACTGGCAACTCGAGATCTCATCTCTCCGGCCGGAACTCCGTAAAAATGCTCCCCGAAAGACGGAAGCAAATACTTGCCTAGATGAGGGAACGACGCCGTCCCGTCTAGGACACCATCCGCCATAAAGTCAGACGACAATGTAAAATTGACCGTCATGACTTCGGCCGACGATCCCTCGCCCCTATCGGCAGGTATTGGGATCGACACTTGAGACACCGGTTTCGTCACCGTCGCCGGAGGCGCAGAACTTGCTGGTGTCGCGTCCATCACGCCAGGACGGCTAGATGACGCCCTCGCCTTCTTAGGCAGAACAACTCTCGACGAGTCATCAACCCTCGTCGACGGTTCCTTCAGGACCGTACTCCTGGTTCTCTTCTGGCTCAACCCAGCTATCGAGATATCTCCTCCTCGAAGGGCATGCATGATTTGCTTCCCTCTCGACCTAGAAACTGATTTCCTCTCAGTTGGCACTGATCAGGAAAAATGCGAAGCGTCAGACAGGAATAAGAAATAAATGGTAAAAGACAGGAAACCATAATACACCCACCTGTCGCCTCCTGTCGTCCACTTTCCTCTTCTCCTTCTCCTTCTTCCTCCTCCACAACATCCATCACCACGTCCTCGTCCTCGGTCGCCAGTTGCCACGTGGCGAAAGATCGGTCCTCGACGCTGTAACTAAGGAATCTGTCAATCTTGGCACGAGAACCTTCATTCGGGTGCGGAACGCCAAACTTTATATCTGAAGACAACAAAAGGAGAAGAGTAAATAAAAGGTTAGAAAAACCGTACTATGATGTAAATCGAAAAAGAGCATACCTCCCATATTCCAATCGGGATGGATCCACTTGCTGGCGGCGTCCAGCGAGTCAACACGTACGAACACATACCTGGACCCCCACCCCCGATCGTTCACTCCAGTATTCAAAACTAAGGCACGATCGCCTTTACATATGGAATACGGGCTATAACGTCCACGCCTATCTCCCTTAACCTGGTACGCTGCCAAGAAATCATTCAAAGACATAGGGGGCTCCCAATCCGCAGACAAACGCTCAATAACCAAAAGAACCCGCCAGAGTTGAGGCATCAACTGCCCCGGCGACAAACCAAAGCATCGCATCAAATCCTTAGTCAGAGTCGAAAACGGCCATTCGAAGCCAATCTTGAAAGGATATTCGTATATCGCGAAATACCCCTCGGGACAATCCTTAGGACGAACAGTCCCCGGACTTGTTACCTCTACTTCTAAGGGAATCTTCACTAGACGCCTAAAGTCGTCTAAATATTCCTGGCTAACGATGGAACTCTCTGGGTCAGTCGACATTTCTTACCAGGGGAAAGAAGGCAGTGAAAGCTGAAAGGAAGAAGCAATGCGTTATATAAACACCCTAAATCCCAAACAATCTCCGCTAAATCAAAGGGATTCGGAAGAAAAATGGCAAGAAGAGCAAAACGGAATTTCTTTCCAAAATAAACTCAGTGTAAGAAAAGAAAGGATTCGTCGTAATCTTTATACAGTCGATCATGTCAGGTCGAATCCCTGGATAACCGCTGCGCGTCTCCGTCCTTTTGTATGACCGCATGGATCGTCGACACCTGCCCTCGACAGCTGGTAAGCATCAACGTGTGTCATTATGACGTCACGACCTCGTTCCCTTTTCAACTTCTCGTTCAGTTAGGAACGGACCAGTCTAGCTCTAAGGCGATTGAGGTAATTTCTAACTCTTGTTGACAAAATTTAAAACTTAAATTTGGCATTCAGATTTCAATTTTTGGGGGCAAACTGTTTGGGCAAAAAATCACGTCGTACGACCACGACCGGGACAGGTAAGACGCACGTTATAATCCAAATCCTGTATTAGGATAAGGTCTCAGCGAGAACCCAGAAAACATCCGCCGTCGCCCGTAAAAGGTAAGTCGTACGTCCTCCATGACGCTCGACCATAGTATCGCCTGTTCCGCACGACCGTCGAGTAAGATCATTGCACCTTCGACCAAAACTAACGTTAACCTTGACTGTTACGTTTGTTAAGTGTTTAATGTAGGAGTCAAAGTAGTTAAAGAGCAACGGATAAAACCGACGCAACCATCAACGATCGATGACCGGAACGGACGAAGATCATCATGGATAATCACTCCGGCGACCGTTTCCAGCCGTTGTAGCCGTTGATCGAATCATTAATGGAGTTAATTAATGATGCGAAGGCTATAAAAGATAAGCTAAGGCTTCATTTCAAGGGACATCGGTTAACATCTGATACACTCCAGCGAACAACACCATACAACAGAGAAAATCAACCAAACTCATAGCAGAGAACATTCAAACTCTGAAGATTAAGCACTGAAAGCAAGAACCTTGCAGCGAACTCAAGAACACTTGAAGGAAAGCTCAAGTTATCATTCTCGACACACTACAGCAGCCCTCGACCAACAGTTTACACTTTGTATTCACACACGACAAACACCTGTTTTCACATTTAAACACTTGTACTTTACATTTCGAAGCATTTCCTTCATTTGTATTGTAATCATCGTACGATCGACACCAGTACCAAGGACATTGCCCCTGATTGACGACCATAGTGCAGCGACGACACCTACTGTCGTCCGCAGGTTTTTTTCCTCGTTTGAGGTTTTTCCTGCGTCATCAAATCCCTTGTCTCGTTTATTTTTTCCCTCATTGCACGTCTCGTCGAAAGATCCTTTCTTTATTTGATTAAGTCCACATCGACCTTAAGTTGTCCCTTTGGTGCGATTTTTGGCATTAACAATGAGACAAGATCCAACTTTCTCATCAGTGAGCTTGGAATGCTAAACCTTGAAGAATAACTCTTCAGTGGTCAAGTATTACATTAGTGATTAAGGTTCAACATCTGACATTCATCTTATAATCTATGCCTGAATGTTCTCTGATGACCAGGTATAATTCTTTATCTCTTCTCACTGAAGTTATCCTCAGCAAGACGTCTTTCAAAAATCTAATACTTAATCATTCACTTTCTTTAAATGATTAAAAGTTTTTTTTTAAATTAATCATCACTGACATATCCCATTAGTGATTCTTTAATTAAAAACACGATCACTGAATTCTTTCAAAATCAGTGATATCTTTTGAAAATGAAAAGACGTTCTTTTTCATGACGTCATTTTTGGGATAACACATGACACACATTTCTGTGACACACGTTCGTCCATTACACTTCTGGACCAATCACACTTCTATGACATGTCCACATAATGATGAACTCTTTTCCCGCTCATCATTCTTCTCTCTCTCCTCACTCGTATATATTACACTCCTTCCCTCACATTCAAACTTTACTCTCACAAAACTCTCTCAAGGCAAGAACCTCCTTAGCATTGAAAAACACCAAGAACACCAAGAACACGCACTCACAAACTCTTTGTGATTTCCAAGTTCTTTTTTTCATGCAACTTTCTCATCTAAAAACACATTTTGATCTTTTATCTTTGCTAACCAAGATCAAAACAACGTTTTTTTTTTGTAAAAATCATCTCCTTCATGATTTCTCAAAAACCCTAAAAAGGATTCTAAGTTAACTTTTTTTAAAATGTTTTTCCTACCTACATTGTTATTTACCATTATTTCCACTTCTGGAAACCGATAAACAATATATTTCTATTTTCTCTTTCTTAAACCTTGCTAAAACTACATATTACCATTTCTTTCCAAATAAGGAAACTGGTAAAACTATTTTATCCTCCATCTACTTTGAAATTCTGTAAAATTTCCTTTCGAAGTATTTTCTAATGTTTTCTATCTTCTTCACTCTTCTTCACAGAAATGGTCACTCAAGCATCAACCCTGACCAGAGCAAAGAATGTTAACTTTGAACTCTCTGTTGTCACTTTCCGCTCAAACAATCATCAGGGACTTATCTCCTTCAAGTCTAACAAACCAGTACCACACCTATAGAATGCAGCAACCTTCTTGCTGAATTCTCCTATCAGTTATGCACTGACAGTCTACCCACCTGCCTCTAAGGCACTCCTTTAGCAGTTCTGGTACACTGCTGAATCTGCTGAAAAGACTTTGAAGTCTGGAAGGAAGGTCACTGTTATTTCCTTCCAAACCAAACATAGAGAATGAAACATCTCTCCATTAGCCATTCGCCAAGTGTTGAACCTTCCCTCCTCTAAGAACTATGACCCCACCCCCACTGACGAAGAGTTGATCGCTTTTGACCTGATGTACTACGATTGGGAGATAAAGCAAGGAAAAGCTGATAAGCGTCTCACCAAGGCCCTCAAAGCGAGGATGCCCACGGAGCTATACTACATGTTCGCACATTATATGAAGAGCATGGGAGGTAAGACAAGAAGCATGGACCAGGAAAGTCGTGTTGCTCTAGACATGGGCTACTCAGTGATCAAGGGCCGCAACATTGACTATTCCCACTTGATCTTCGATGACCTGATGGTGAAGGTCGTCAAAGCTGAAAGAGAACCAGCCACCCCTTACGTTCGCTTTATCAGCATTCTACTTCAGCACTTCCTCGACCCTCTATACTCTATCGAGGGAGACTATCAGCTGCCGAAACATGGCTCCAGAATCCTCGACTGAGAGCCACTCGACAACGAGGTACGTTTCACTGATCTCCAACGCCTCCTCTCCTCTACCATTGCTTCTTTTTCAGCAGCAATGACTATGGTTCCACCCCCACCCCCACCCCCCGGTGTCCACCCAAGATGCTACCACATCCTCGAAGAGGAAACACTCTGCAGCCCCTCTTCCTTCTTCCAAAAAGACCAAGAGACCAAGTAAGAAGAGCCCACACCTGCAACAACAACAACAACAACAACAACAATAACAATATCAGGGATCGCTTCTTCACAAGCCTCCCTGGATAACTTCGTGATACGCTTCACCACATCTGATACTACAACAACAACCGCCTCAACAACTCCTACTGCTGATTCTACGCTGGCAACAACCACCACCTCAGTGCCTCAAAGCACTGAAGGTTAAGCTTCAGGCACCGCCAATGCCTCTCTACCACATGTCACGACCATCTTCTCAAATGTCGTTGCTTCTCCCTCCATCTCATTGGTCAACACTTCCACAACATCAACCTCAGTCCTCGCTGATACTGACATGGACTTTCTTTCTCGCCTTAGGGCAAGAAACACAGGACCTGAAGGTCTTCCTCAAGAGGATTTTCAAATACCCATGTTTTTGACTCCTTTCGAGCAAGACATGCACATGCACTTTGGTGGAAATAAATTGGATTCCTTCAGTGCTGAACTTTCAAGTATTCCATCTTCCCTACCCCTTATTCTTTCGGCTACTAAACCTGAGCAATCTTACTTCTTTTATTTTTACAGGTTCTAAGTTGGAGGCCCTGAATACTTCACTTCTGGACATCAACACTCGCATGTCCAACCTCTCTGCTGACCTCAACAACAACACAACCACCATCTACAATGCTGACTCCGCCCCTCCAGCAGCTCACCATTTCTCTCTTAAATAAAGCTGATAACTCTCATCTATCAGCGCCCCAAGAGGTGGTGGGGCAAATAAATAATGAAGTCGCCACCAACACCTCCTCCATCAACACCCTCTCCGCCTCCTTCACTGACCTCTCTTCAAAGGTCAGCACAAATAATCAGATTCTTGCTGATATTCTTGCAGAGCTGAAGAAGCCAGCCCATACGCCCACAACTTTCTTCACGGACTCCGATCGCAAGTCCTTGGATATGGTCGCTGGCTATAACTTGGCAACTGCTGACGCCATCGGGGAACTGTTTACCAGGGTTGAGAACATGGAAACTGTTGCTCCTTCAACTTCTTCTGCTGCTCCTCCCTCCTCTGATGCTAACAAAGAGGGGGACAAGAACAAAGAGGAGAAAATTGCTCATCCTCAGCCTTCATATGTTGAGGGGGAGAAACCAACTGAAGAACCTCTTCTTTCAGAGGGAGAGGAACAAGAAAAAGAAACAACCATCATCCCCACAGATGAGGATGAGGAAGAGGATGAAAAAGATGATGATGAATACCTTGTCATCACCAATGATGGCAAGGATGTCGGCTTCTTCAGCAATGATGACGATGAAGAAGATGATGGGAGCTACTTTATTCCGAAGTCGCTCAGCATTCCTTCTAAAGAATCACCATTAACGAAGTAGGGGGAGAAAGTCTGATAAAACTCCGGCTCAGAAGACCCCTTAGGGCAAACAGAAAGGAATTTCTGGTGAGGGGAACCTGAAGATTATCCAAACTTTTGAGGGGGAGCAACCTTCATAGGTATGTCTCTCTATTGTCCCTTTTTCTTTCACCCCTGTTAAACCTCTCATCCTTACCTAACTTTTTCTACCTTTCCTAACTCCTTATTCTTTTCTACCAGCCAGTTCTCTCCCCTTCTTGAGGTACCAGCTGAAGTTGATATCTTTTCAATAATCCCAGCAACCGCTGAAGACCAAATAATCCCAGTCTCCATCCCTGAGACTGATGAAGAAGAAGAAGAAGAAGAAGAAGAATAAGAAGAAGAAGAAGAAGAGTACGTGCTGAGCCATCCATCCAGACCCTTTAGACCAATCCAAAGATCTGAGGAGGGAGAAAAGAAAAGAATGGTAGCACTAGTATCTCAGCTAGAGAGTCATAGAATCAGGATCCCTCCTCGACAAAGCACTAATTAAGACGAGTTTGGATTCCTGAGCCAAGCTGAACGAGAAGAATCTATCAGAGCTGAGAAACTCTTCGCAGCTTACCAAAAGGAAGTTAAACTTGCCCTTAAGGTAGCCCAAAACTCAGTCTCTGATAGAAAGCTGAAAAAGAATCCTATAAGAGTTCAAGCTCAGTTACTTAAAGAAGCCGAGGAGGAAGCCAAAAAAGAAAAATCCGCCAGGGATTCCGAATTAGAGTGGTGCAAGGGAAATATAGAAAGAAGACTTCTCCCTGAGAAGATTAAAAATGTGACCATAACTGGGAAGACGAAGAAGGATTCAATGATGGTGTCTATAACAGTCTTCAGAATAGATACTTCAGCTAACACAATGTTCATGTCAAAGCTGAAAAACTTCGGGTTCTATGAATGGCTAGAGATCAGAGATGCACTTCAGAAGTCATAGTCCAAGTACAAAGTCTACGTGGAGAATTTCTTGAACAAACTCATAGATCGATTCTCAGCGAGGGTTGAAATACCTCCTCTGCCTCAGAATCAGAGACCAGCTAGAAAAGAAGCGAACATCTACATCTAAAGAAGAACCTGCTTACAGAAATGAAACCATGATTGAATTTTCAAGAGAAGTAGTTCTTGGACCACCACCTGATCTTTCAGCACTCAACCTATCACTGCCACGTGGAGGTCCTTTTCCTCATGGTCAAGTGATAGGAGTCCCTTAGGGAATCATCTTCTATGATTGGGATGGTCAAGTCAGATTTCAGAGAGACTCAGAAATCCATCTCTGCCCCACTAACCATCTAAGAAGTCTTCTGTACTGGTGCAATATGACAAGGTTCGGTGTCTTGATCAAATCTCACATTCACAAGGAATGCAAACCTAGAAGAAAGAAAGGGGAAGAGATACCTGACTACATGATCACAGAAGAAGACTCTTATGACGAAGACCTAATAAAGGATGAACCACTCTAGCTGATAGATTCTCTTGTAATTCTTCTTGTAAATTTTCCAGCTTTCAACTTTTAGTACTTGTATTATTTTCACTTATACTTGTAATTTTCAAATTCCCTTTTGTAAACTTGTTACGAATTAATAAAAGTTTTCAGTGAAGTACTTTACTCCATCAGTACTAGAAAAGATCCCCAAAATAGTAAATGGGACATGTATGTTATGAGTCCTTTTTATCCTTATATTTTGACACCTAGCAATTTTCTCACGTTGCCTTGTCATCATTAAATATGAGGAGATTGTTGATCCAAACTCTCTCAGTGATTTGACGACGACCCTTAGAATTGTTGGTCCCGAAGGCCTATACAAGTTTGTAGAAGGGGGGGGGGGGTTGAATACAAACACACAGATTTTACTTTTCTAAATTGTTTATTGATAAATCATTAACAATTTACAGCTTGTTGCGGAAACAAGATTAAGGATAAAACTAAATCTAAACAAGTTGGAACACTAAGGTTTCTTGCACTAAGAGAGATAAGGAAATTACTAATAATAACCTATCTTGAGATAAGAGATTGAACTTGTCCAGAGTTAGCAAGTTACTTCAAATGAAGTGGGTTCATCTCTTTATATACTGTATGCATTAAATGCAAGTCAGTATACACTTTACACGTGTCATCAGCTGGTTGGTTGCATGTCATTGACCTTTGTTGACAACCTTAGTAGCCGCATGGATGAACAGTGTAGTATCAGAGTGGTTGTACGATTTCAGATAGTCGGAGGTTATTTTCTGACATTTCGTACGGAGTGGTGCAAGGGTGGTTAAGACAAAAGTACTTTGTACGGAAGACTTTATGATCAACTTTTCGATGATTCAGCGATCTATCATTTCATATCAGCGAATGATAGAGTTCAGCGATAGCTAAAGTCTTGTACTTGATACTTCACGTTGATTGGACAAATCTGAGTCTTCGCTGATCCGCATCAGTTCATTAGGAGACTTGTCGCTGGTTCTTGAGCTTGATCTTCGACTTCAGCATAGAACCTTTGTTGACGTGAAACTTGTCTTCAGGGATCATAAGTAAACAACTAACTTATCAGCGATCATCATAATGACTGAACAGACTCAAAGCATTTATGGTGAACAGTGTTCGCTGAATGTTTAATTTAAAGAGCGAGAGTTCCTATCAGCGGTACTGGAAGATCTTAGTACTTATCAGCGATAGTGAAACTCTGATACATATTGTTTACTTACAATTTTCACTAAGTATATAAGAGAGGGTCATTATCAAATCACTGAGGGTTTGGATCAACAATCTCCCCCTATTTGATTATGACATAGCAACAAAGAAAATTGCTATTTAATGAAAACATAAGGATAAAAAGAACTCATAAAATATTTGTCCCTTTTACTGTTTTCTGGGATCTTTTCAGTACTGATGGAGTAAAGTACTGTAAAGCCCGCGTCCCGGTACGTTTTTGTCTAATTATTTTTAATTAATTAAAGCGTTTACATTTAATTGTTTGTGGTTAGTGGGTTGGTGTCAAAAAGGACCATAATGTTAGAAACCATGTCTTTTAGTGAAGTTTGTAAAATAGGGGTAGTTTGGGGGGCTAAAGTGAAACATTTGGAATGGTTTGCATGGGTCACGGCCCATGGCCGGATTCCCATTCCCATTCCCGTTTTTCTTTTCGTGAAAGCCAAGCAAAACCCAAACGTTTTTTCCAAAAACCCTATTGTCCTTTCTTTTTGGTTGTGAGGTGCGGCAGTGAGGGAGTTCGAGAGAGATAGAGGAGAGCCGAGAGGAGATTAGAAAGAGAGCAACCTGCAGTCGCCGGAAAAGAGAGAGAGAGAGAGACCGCCGGAAGTCGCTGTCACCACCTCCTGCTGTTCGCCGGAGTTTCGAGGGAGGGAGGATCGAGTGCGGTTACGTGGCGTCGTCGTAAGGTAATCACCTCTCATGTTTCGTTTCTTTCCTTCTCGTTCCAGTCGCCGCCGCCGTTCGCCGCCGCTGTGGCGGTGGTGGATGGACGGCCGTGGCTGCCGTTGTGGGTGCGTGTGCATGAGACTGGTCGAGAGAGAGAGGGAGAATGGTCGGGTTGTTGTCTCGTGCGATCGTAATCGAAAAACCACCGCCGGCCGCCGCTGGCCGCCGCCGGCCGCCGCCGGTCGCCACCGGCGACCACCACTGCCGGAGATGGCAGTGGGTGGCGCGTGGCCGTGACCAGACCTTAGTCTCTATAGAGCCCTTAACCCGTGACTTAATCGTTAAGCCGAATAGTTTAAACCGTCGGTTCTAAAATCACTTTTTATGCGAAAATATGGTTCAGTCCCTGTTTTGTGACGGCAATAACTTTTCCGTCGTAACTCCGATTGAGCCGAAACTTGCGCCCACGCTTCGAGCTCGGGACCGGGCACGTTTTCTGTGTTTTAGCGGAAAACTGGTTCGGCCTTGAGTTGGGAGGAAAAGTGGTCGCAAGTTCTGCGGTTCGTCATTTTATGTAAAATTTCCTGGAATCTGCCACTGTTTTGCGTGGACCATAACGTTTTACTCGTAACTCGTTTTGAGGTGATTTTGGTGGCCATAGTTCCCTATTCGAGTTGGGAAGGTTTTTCGTGTTTTGCCGAAAGTCTGATTAAACCCGTAGCTAGGCTGTTTTGGACTGTTTGTGCAGGCTGGACCGAAAACTGGCAGTTTTGGTAACCGTTCGTATTTAATTCATAATAAATTGTAGAAAAATCGTTAGGAGGCGTATAATATGTCCTTGGAACCCCAACTCAGAGGACTTTCTGGTCATGAAATAATATTGGGATTTTTATGGATTTAAGGGGGTCGAAACAGGTCCCGAACAGACCTGTTTTGTGAGAACGGAAATTAGTTTTAGTGACGGTTTAAGCGTGTGTCGTGTCATAGGGTCCGGGTCTCGTATTGACACGTTTTAACATGCGTTTAGGTGCTGGAAAGTGACCGTAATTGTGAAGCTTGATTCGTGTTGATTAAGCTAGGCGCGCATTTGAGGTGAGTTCTCTCACTGTGTAGTTAGGGGTTGTATGCATGTCATAATAGTTTGCATGCACTACTGTCTTTGTGGTGTGAACTAGTTGTTGTGGTGTGTAATATTTGATTGGTTTGAATGCTTGGTATAAATGTGTTACATTACAATTCGGTGGGACCGAGGCCTCGATGGTACTGAGGTGTTGGTTACATTACAATTCGGTGGGACCGAGGCCTCGATGGTACTGAGGTGTTGGTTACGTTACGATTCAGTTGGATACATATTTACCTGTAGATGTTTACTCGTTTTATGTATCTGTGATGTTGTTGCTTATGTGCGGATAGGAGTGATGTGTATATAATTCCTATCTGCGCATGTGTTTGAATTCACTAAGCTTCGTGCTTACCTTTTCCCAATTAACTGTGGTTTCAGGTACGAGTGGCTCTAAGGCGTGACGGGTACACACTGGCGCGCGGGATGAGCTGGCTGATATTAGTTTTATTTATTGAACAATGTTTCCGCTGGTTTCTGATTACTTGAACAACATTTATGATTTTGCAATTAATATGTTGGGATTATTTAATGAGTTTTTATATATAAAGCGTTTAATTAAAATTTTAAATTTCCTTGAAATTTTGGGATGTTTCAACTTGGTATCAGAGCACAGCTTGAGTGAATCAAACGCACCTCGGTGTGTTTGGTCTCAAGTTGCGGCTGGGAAATTTTCAAATTCTTTATTAAATCTTTTTGGAAATAAAAGAAAAAGTAAAAACCCGTTCGAGGAACGGTGATCGATGGCGCAGTGTGTACAGTCAGCCGGAGCCGAAGGGAAAGGTACAATGCTTAGTGTTTTATTGCTTTCTAGATCATAGAGTATGCATGCTAGATTGCCTGTTGTTGACACTATGCGGTATGTTGAATTGCTTGCTATTAGGAATTTCAGCTAATTATGATAGGTTACTAAGTGAATGCCCTCTAGGTTGTATGCAGTAAGAGACTTATAGCCTTAGAATATTCGATTTAGTTCTATTGCGCAGCTCTTGTTTGAGTCCAACCGTTCTAGGATAGAATCTTGTATTCGACTGTCTATTTGTTTTGCACTGCATGTAATCGGGTATTCGCGAGGCCACTCTTTATGATTAGTGGGTATTCGGTAGTAGCAAGGGTAGTGGTTGGGATGAAATTCCTAGGGAGCTAGGAAGAGTGTGTATATATGCCGGTGCGGGCATATGTGTGTAGTTTCGGCGAGAAGCTACTTGGACCCCTCGGGATGGGACTCGGAACGAGCGATGATAGGTGTGGAAGGTAGTAGTAGAGCTCCTACTACCGGAAGCACATGATCAGTGCTCGAGTCGGGAAAGTCGCGAGGAATCCAGGGAGCTGAGCGTGAGTGTTGTTGATGTGAGTTATTAGGTACTAATAACTCGTTGTATGTTTCTTCTTTATAGAATGGCCATCACTAGGAGGAACAACGCGACTGAGCCGCGAACTGAGACGGGGATCACGGAGGAGCATATCCGAGAGATGATTGCAGCGGAGGTAGCGCATGCGGTCGGGGAGGCAATCCCCGAGATTATCACCGCCATACAAGATCAGGTGACGGTTCTGCTAGAGGAACGCATCGCAGCGATTCCGCCGCCTGCTGGGGGACAGCCCCGTAATCGAGAGTTCCAGTATCGGGATCTCTCTGCCTGTTCTCCCCCGGAGTTCAAGGGAGACCCGAACCCAATTGTTAGCATGCGTTGGGTTTCTGATATGGAGTGTGCCTTCTTGACCTGCGGCTGCCCGGATAATCTGAAGGTCCGTTTTGCTGTGAATTTGCTTCGCGATGGGGCGAAGGATTGGTGCGCCTCAGCGCTGACTCTGGCCGAGCGTACTACCCTTACGTGGGAGGAGTTCGTTACTCGTTTCCGTGCTGAATACGTGCCTCCGGTAGAGATGGAGTGGATAGCGAAGGAGTTCTTGGAACTAACCCAGACCACGGAGTCTGTTAAAGAGATGAACAAGAAATTCACTGAGATGGCGCTGTTTTGTCCTCAATATGCCGCTTCGGAGGAAATGAAGATGGCTCGGTATAAAGATATGTTACGTACCGAGATCAGGGAGTTCGTGAGCACGGTACCGTACGCTTCTTTGTCAGCAATGATGGATGCAGCCCGGAGGAGGGAGCTGGAGTTAGAGACCCAAGCCAGAAAGAGAAAGGCAGCACAGGCGGTGACGCCAATCTCTGCGGTGCAAAAGAAGTCAAAGTTTTCTGATTCGCGCGGCAGTTCGAAGAGTGGTGGGTTTAAACCCAGGGATTCTAGTGGGAAGAAGACTGCCGGGTGTTTCAAGTGTGGGCAGTCCGGTCATCTCAGCCGGGATTGCAAGTCGCCCTTGATGATCTGCTTTAGCTGCAAGCAGACGGGCCACGTGAGGGCCAATTGTCCGAATGCTAGGGCAACTGATGGGGGTGGTGCACAGAGGGCTCCTGCAAATGCCCCACTGCGCATCACTGACGGTCGTACGGGTCAGTCGGGGACAGAGACAGCCCGAGGTAGAGTCCACCAGCTGAAGGTGGAAGAGGCGCAGGCGACGCCTAAGGTGGTGACAGGTATGTTTTATCACCCTCTTTCTTTTCGTCCTTCCTTTTCATGCCTTGTTTTTTTTATTGTTGGACAACCAAGGGGGGGTTAGGTTGTATTATAAAAAATCTTACTTTCAAAAATTCTTTTGTAAATAAATACAGAGTAAATATAGTACAATACAGAAGAGTATAAATACAAACAGATACACAGAGATTGTATAAATAAATATAAATGCAAAGCAGTTTATATAAACAGATATAATAAAGCACAGCGGAAAAAATAAAGAGATAAAGGAAAGAGAATACTTGACACCGAAATTTTAAAGTGGTTCACCAATCACGCGGTTGGCTAGTCCACCTCGAGAAAACACTTCTCGGAGATCCAATAAGAAAACGTGTTCTTTACGGTAGAACACAAACCTTAGTACAACAAACGCGAATCACTCTTCTTTGAGAGAATTATGTGGATCACTCACTCTATTCAAACACTTACAAGAGGGTATAATTTTAATATGAATAATCACTCTTGTATAAGGTTTATCACTTGGATATTTTTAGAGAGTTTGATCACTTGAGTTGTGTTGCTGATTCAACTAATCGAGAGATTTTAATCTGCTATCAACTCAAGATTTCTTACTCAAAAACGTGTTTTATAATTTTAACAGTTTAATTATCAAGAGAAGAGGCTGCAGAGTCTTTATCAAATGCAGAGAGGAGTTATTGTGAATTGGTAGCTTTGAATGCTGGAGGTTGCATGTATATATACTGGATGAGCAACAGTCCACGGACTTTCGCGGTATACCGGCAATCCTTCGCGGTATACCGGCAATCCTTTCGCGGTATACCGGCAATCCTTCGCGGTATACCGTGCAGAAGAAAAGTACATGCAGAAGAGAAGGTCAACCCTGCAAAACAGAACGTAAACTTGTACCAGCGGTATACCGGCTATTCTTCGCGGTATACCGGCTATCCTTTCGCGGTATACCGGCAATCCTTCGCGGTATACCGTGCAGACAAAAGGAGCTTCCAACCAATCAGAGATGTACACCATGCCTGCCGCGGTATACCGCCTGTACCTTCGCGGTATACCGCCCAGAAAAAAATGTGCAGGAAACAGTACGCATGCGCAGATCTATTAGAAACAAAACTTTTATATTAAATGATCCAGCAAGATTGATAAGATGTTGAGGAGAGCTGACTTGGTTTATTTTAAAAAGACAGTATTAGAAAAATCCAAGTGGTATATTATTTTAGGGTGATTTATCATTTTAAAATTAAAACGACGAAAATCTTCAGTCTTGGATTCTTCAGATAAAATTATCGAGATTATTTAAAAGCTGCACACTCAGATAAAATATTAGATAACAAAGAATGCGGTGTGTTTTGTAATCATCAAAATAAATATGGAGATGTGATTTTATGTGTACCAAAAATATATCTTAATATTAAAGCTGGGTACACTTGCACCAACATTTATATATATATGTTGTTAATTGTATGCTAGGTACGTTTCTAGTTAACTCGGTGCCTGCGGTTGTAATGTTTGATAGCGGGGCTACTCATTCATTTGTGTCTCGCACCTTTAGCGAGAGTTTGGGCCGAGTGGTGGGACGGTTAGGATGTCCTTTGGTAGTCGAGGTTGCCGATGATCGAACCTTGACGGTTACGGATGTGTATCGGGGATGCACGTTGGAAATCTCGGGTGTGAGGTTTCCCATTGATTTGATTCCAATAGCTATGCGAGAGCTTTGTGTGATTGTGGGCATGGATTGGATGGACGCGTTTGATGCAGAAATTGTTTGTCGCCACAAACAAGTGCGGGTTCGAACCCCAAGCGGGGGAGAGTTGTTGATTCAGGGAGACTCGCCCAGACGGACTACGGCAATATGTTCCGCGGCGAGGGCTCGGAGACACCTTCAGCATAGTGGTCAGGGGTACTTGGCGTATGTGGTAGATACGCGTTTTGACGAGGCGAAGAAGACTGCCGTAGATGTACCAGTCGTGAGGGAGTTTGTCGATGTGTTTCCCGACGAGTTACCGGGGATACCTCCCGAACGACAGGTGGAGTTTCGAATCGATCTGATTCCGGGTGCTGCTCCGGTGGCCAAGGCACCCTATCGCCTGGCTCCACCGGAAATGAAGGAGCTGTATGATCAGTTGCAGGAACTTCTCGAGAAAGAGTTCATTAAGCCGAGTTGTTCACCGTGGGGAGCTCCAATATTGTTCGTAAAGAAGAAGGATGGATCTCAACGAATGTGTATTGATTACCGAGAGCTGAATAAGCTTACGGTAAAGAATCGTTATCCTCTGCCAAGGATTGACGACTTGTTTGATCAGTTGCAGGGAGCCTCGTGGTTCTCCAAGATCGACCTGAGATCCGGGTACCATCAGATGCGGGTACGAGGTGAGGATACGGAGAAAACGGCCTTCCATATGCGGTATGGCCATTACGAGTTCGTGGTGATGCCTTTCGGACTCACCAACGCACCAG
The DNA here is from genome assembly GCA_033807775.1 of Saussurea involucrata. Lineage (NCBI taxonomy): Eukaryota > Viridiplantae > Streptophyta > Magnoliopsida > Asterales > Asteraceae > Saussurea > Saussurea involucrata. Next base: position 88,073,176 of record CM066317.1, read on the forward strand.
CAGCGTTCATGGACCTCATGAACAGGGTATGCAGCCCGATGCTGGATCGCTCGGTGATCGTATTCATCGACGATATCCTCGTATATTCGAAGACGAGAGAAGAGCACGAGGTGCATTTGCGGGAATATTTGGATGTGTTGAGGCGGGAGAAGCTTTATGCTAAGTTCTCCAAGTGTGAATTCTGGTTACGAGAGGTCCAATTCCTAGGACATGTCGTGAATCAGGACGGTATCATGGTCGATCCGGCCAAGATCTCAGCGGTAATGCGGTGGGAGGTGCCGAAAACTCCTACCGAGGTGCGGAGTTTTCTCGGGTTAGCAGGATACTATCGAAGATTTATCCAAGATTTCTCCAAGATTGCCTTGCCTATGACTCGACTGACGAAGAAAACTGCAGCTTTCAGTTGGGGTGAAGAGCAGCAGAAGGCATTTGAGGAGCTACGCAGGCGTTTATGCGAGGCTCCTGTGTTAACTTTGCCCGAGGGTATGGAGGATTTGGTGGTTTATTGTGATGCTTCATATCAGGGGTTAGGTGTCGTGCTGATGCAACGCGACAAGGTCATAGCTTACGCTTCGAGGCAGCTGAAGCCTCACGAAGCGAACTACCCGACTCATGACTTGGAGTTGGGAGCAGTAGTGTTTGCTCTAAAAATTTGGAGACACTATCTTTATGGTGTCAAGTGTACGATCTACACTGATCATAAGAGCCTTAAATACCTGATGGATCAGCAAAATCTTAATATGCGTCAACGAAGATGGCTTGATGTGGTCAAGGATTACGACTGCGAGATACTTTACCACCCTGGTAAAGCGAATGTAGTCGCGGACGCACTTAGCCGACATCCGGTTGGGGGACCGCTGAAGGGTCTGTGTCAGCGGTTGACAGTGGTTGCACCTCTTTTGGAGTCGATAGGTGTCGCTCAGGAGGTGGCCGTGTTGGCAGAAAATGCAAAACGTGAGAGAGTTTCGGGAGAAATTCCGAAATTAGTACGGGATAGTCGAGGACTATTGACCCGATATGGTAGAGTTTGGGTCCCATTCACCGGTGGGAACCGACAGATACTATTGGACGAGGCGCATAAGTCCAAGTTTTCGATTCATCCGGGAGCTACCAAAATGTACAGAGACTTACGGGAAGGCTATTGGTGGCCCGGCATGAAGCGGGATGTGGCCAAATGTGTGGAGGTATGTTTGACTTGTCGGAAGGTCAAGGCGGAGCACCAGCGACCGCACGGGAAATTGCAGCCTTTGGAGATTCCGGTGTGGAAGTGGGAGCAGATTACGATGGATTTCATCACGAAGCTTCCCAAAACTCAGCGAGGGAATGATACCATCTGGGTAATTGTGGATCGTCTGACTAAGAGCGCTCACTTCTTGGCGATTAAAGAGAGCTTCTCGGCGGATAAGCTCGCGGAGGTTTTCATCCGAGAGATTGTAACTAGGCACGGGGTGCCAGTCTCGATTGTCTCGGATTGGGATACTCGTTTCACCTCCCGGTTTTGGGAGAAGTTTCAGAATGAGATGGGTACGCGGTTGCATTTCAGTACAGCATTTCATCCTCAGACCGACGGGCAAAGTGAGCGTACTATTCAGACACTTGAGGACATGCTGCGAGCATGTGTGATTGACTTTGGTGGTAGTTGGGATCAGTATCTTCCACTAGCTGAGTTCTCCTATAATAACAGCTATCACGCTAGCATCGGTAGAGCGCCGTACGAAGTGTTGTATGGCAGAAAGTGTCGGACGCCCATTTGTTGGGGCGAGGTTGGTCACAGGGTGCTGGGGAGCACCGATGTTGTGCTAAAGACGAAGGAAATGATCCAGATGGTGTGGGACCGGTTAGTCACTGCTCAGAGTCGACAAAAGAGTTACGCTGATAAGAGACGATCGGACTTGGAGTTCCAAGTCGGGGATTACGTTCTTTTGAAAGTGTCACCCTGTAAAGGGGTAATCCGTTTTCGCAAGAGGGGAAAGTTGGGTCCCCGATATATCGGACCGTACAAGGTCATCGCGCGTGTGGGGAAAGTAGCTTACCGATTGGAGCTACCAGAGGAGCTGAGCCTGATCCACAACACGTTCCATGTCTCTCAGTTGCGGAAGTGCGTGATGGATGAGTCTGCAGTAGTTCCCCTTGAAGATATTCAGATTGACGAGCGACTCAACTATGTGGAGAAGCCAGTAGCCATCGTCGAGAGGAAGACGAAGACTCTTCGGAACAAAGTCATTGGATTGGTGAAGGTCCAGTGGCAGCACCGGAAAGGTTCGGAATGGACATGGGAACCAGAAGCCGAGATGCGGGAGAATTACCCGGAGCTGTTTGCGGGCGTGGACTTCGGGGACGAAGTCTAATCCATGCGGGGGAGAGTTGTAAAGCTCGCGTCCCGGTACGTTTTTGTCTAATTATTTATAATTAATTAAAGCGTTTACATTTAATTGTTTGTGGTTAGTGGGTTGGTGTCAAAAAGGACCATAATGTTAGAAACCATGTCTTTTAGTGAAGTTTGTAAAATAGGGGTAGTTTGGGGGGCTAAAGTGAAACATTTGGAATGGTTTGCATGGGTCATGGCCCATGGCCGGATTCCCATTCCCATTCCCGTTTTTCTTTTCGTGAAACCAAGCAAAACCCAAACGTTTTTTCCAAAAACCCTATTGTCCTTTCTTTTTGGTTGTGAGGTGCGGCAGTGAGGGAGTTCGAGAGAGATAGAGGAGAGCCGAGAGGAGATTAGAAAGAGAGCAACCTGCAGTCGCCGGAAAAGAGAGAGAGAGAGAGAGAGACCGCCGGAAGTCGCTGTCACCACCTCCTGCTGTTTGCCGGAGTTTCGAGGGAGGGAGGATCGAGTGCGGTTACGTGGCGTCGTCGTAAGGTAATCACCTCTCATGTTTCGTTTCTTTCCTTCTCGTTCCAGTCGCCGCCGCCGTTCGCCGCCGCTGTGGCGGTGGTGGATGGACGGCCGTGGCTGCCGTTGTGGGTGCGTGTGCGTGAGACTGGTCGAGAGAGAGAGGGAGAATGGTCGGGTTGTTGTCTCGTGCGATCGTAATCGAAAAACCACCGCCGGCCGCCGCCGGTCGCCACCGGCGACCACCACTGCCGGAGATGGCAGTGGGTGGTGCGTGGCCGTGACCAGACCTTAGTCTCTATAGAGCCCTTAACCCGTGACTTAATCGTTAAGCCGAATAGTTTAAACCGTCGGTTCTAAAATCACTTTTTATGCGAAAATATGGTTCAGTCCCTGTTTTGTGACGGCAATAACTTTTCCGTCGTAACTTCGATTGAGCCGAAACTTGCGCCCACGCTTCGAGCTCGGGACCGGGCACGTTTTCTGTGTTTTAGCGGAAAACTGGTTCGGCCTTGAGTTGGGAGGAAAAGTGGTCGCAAGTTCTGCGGTTCGTCATTTTATGTAAAATTTCCTGGAATCTGCCACTGTTTTGCGTGGACCATAACCTTTTACTCGTAACTCGTTTTGAGGTGATTTTGGTGGCCATAGTTCCCTATTGGAGTTGGGAAGGCTTTTCGTGTTTTGTCGAAAGTCTGATTAAACCCGTAGCTAGGCTGTTTTGGACTGTTTGTGCGGGCTGGACCGAAAACTGGCAGTTTTGGTAACCGTTCGTATTTAATTCATAATAAATTGTAGAAAAATCGTTAGGAGGCGTATAATATGTCCTTGGAACCCCAACTCAGAGGACTTTCTGGTCATGAAATAATATTGGGATTTTTCTGGATTTAAGGGGGTCGAAACAGGTCCCGAACAGACCTGTTTTGTGAGAACGGAAATTAGTTTTAGTGACGGTTTAAGCGTGTGTCGTGTCATAGGGTCCGGGTCTCGTATTGACACGTTTTAACATGCGTTTAGGTGCTGGAAAGTGACCGTAATTGTGAAGCTTGATTCGTGTTGATTAAGCTAGGCGCGCATTTGAGGTGAGTTCTCTCACTGTGTAGTTAGGGGTTGTATGCATGTCATAATAGTTTGCATGTACTACTGTCTTTGTGGTGTGAACTAGTTGTTGTGGTGTGTAATATTTGATTGGTTTGAATGCTTGGTATAAATGTGTTACCTTACAATTTGGTGGGACCGAGGCCTCGATGGTACTGAGGTGTTGGTTACATTACAATTCGGTGGGACCGAGGCCTCGATGGTACTGAGGTGTTGGTTACATTACAATTCGGTGGGACTGAGGCCTCGATGGTACTGAGGTGTTGGTTACATTACAATTCGGTAGGACCGAGGCCTCGATGGTACTGAGGTGTTGGTTACGTTACGATTCGGTTGGATACATATTTACCTGTAGATGTTTACTCGTTTTATGTATCTGTGATGTTGTTGCTTATGTGCGGATAGGAGTGATGTGTATATAATTCCTATCTGCGCATGTGTTTGAATTCACTAAGCTTCGTGCTTACCCTTTCCCAATTAACTGTGGTTTCAGGTACGAGTGGCTCTAAGGCGTGACGGGTACACACTGGCGCGCGGGATGAGCTGGCTGATATTAGTTTTATTTATTGAACAATGTTTCCGCTGGTTTCTGATTACTTGAACAACATTTATGATTTTGCAATTAATATGTTGGGATTATTTAATGAGTTTTTATATATAAAGCGTTTAATTAAAATTTTAAATTTCCTTGAAATTTTGGGATGTTTCAAGTACATTCGCTGAAATCTTTCTTTAAAACTTTGAATCAGGTTACAAAGAGAAATGGAAAGATTATAAGTACAAGCGAAATAAATTACAAGTACAGAAGAATAACTGATACAATAGAGAAAAGGGCGATCATATCAGCTTGTAAAGGGTTCTTCCTTGATGAGAAGTTCATCAAGGGTCTTTGATGTGGGAATCATCCAGTCAGGGACATCTTCTCCTTGATTCTTTTTCTTTAGAGCTGCTTCAAAAATCAAGGGCTTCAGGTGTCTAGCTTTGATGTCGTGTCTGACTTCACACCAGTATACGAGATCTCTGAGTTGTTCGATGGGAGCGATGTCTAGCTCAGAGATACGTTGAAAGTGATGATTTCCATAGTAGTCTAAAAAGAATATACCATAGGGATCACTTACAACTGTGCCAGGAATGAAAGTTTCTCCAGGTGGTAGGGAGGTGTCAAGCATTGAGAGATCGGCATCAGGGCCAAGAACTTCAGCACGAGAGAAACCAATGCCCGTTTCATTCCGAATAGGAGGACCTGAATCAGAGACTTTCTTTTTCTTATCAGAGACTTTTCTTGGTTGAGGAAGAGGAGGAATATCCACAGCTGATGAAAGCAGGTCGATCTTTTTGTTTAAGATCTTCTCGACATGGCTTTTGAATTTTGAGCGCGATCCCTGAATGGCTAATTTTGTTTCTAACCATTCAGAGAGACCAAACTTTTCTAAGGTAGCAGCATAGAAGGTTTGCTTGGTTTTGTCATCTCTATAGACATCCACTTCAACAACAGGAACTTCAGCGTACAGTCTTCCTCTGATGTTTGCCTTGATGATTTTGGATGGCCTAGATCGATAGGTCAGCATTTGTTTAGCCCATTCCAAAGTCGTATCAGAGACCTTAGTCTTTTCTCTAACGATCTCTTGAGCATCATCCCATAGCTGACGTTGAACATCAATGCGAACTCTTTTCAGCTTGGGGTCTTTTATTGATCGTTGAGTAAGCTTGATGGCGTATTCTCTGTCTTTTTCTTCAGCTTCCTTTCTTTCAGCGAGTAGGCGTTCAGCTCTGAGGTGTTCCTGGTATTCCTTTTGGGAAATTCTGAACTTTGGAGGAACTGAAGGAAGTTGATCACGCCTCAGAATGATTCGCTGATCCTCGAATCGCTTTATTATTTCCTCTCTTCTTTTATGATCCTCTTCACTTAGCTTTTGAGGAGCTAAGGAAGGTCTGTGTTTGTGCGAGAGTAGCTGTTCTTCAGGTTCATCAGTCTCAGAGATTAAATCTAAGACTGGGATTATTTCTTCAGCAGCAGCTGGTATTATTGGTGAAGTCGCAGTTGTGGAGCCTTCAGCGATATCCTCAAATAGGGGAGAGGACTGACAAAACGGCTTTTCAAGCAAGATCGTCAGATTATCATCTTCAGCGACGCTTTTGCCTTTGCCTTTCTCAGCTCCAGAGGCTGAGGGCTTTGTCTTGGTCTGCTCCCCTGAAGGTTCATCTATCGAGATTCCCTTAAGAGCTTTGATCCTCGGAGCAGGTTTGACGATAAAGAAGGTATCGTCATCTTCGTCATCATCATCATCATTCTTTGGAGAAGAAGATGGTTCATCATCAGAGATGTCGACGGCTTCGTCATCTTCTGCTTCGGATTCGGTTTTATCAGCTTCTTCTTCGAGTTGCTCCCCCTCGGATACAGAGGCGAGCTTCTCGGTTTCCTCAGGGTTTTCATCACCCTGAGGTCCAGCGGTGGTTTCTTCAGCGTTCGTCTTCTCTCCCCTGATAGATTCATCATGGGAAAGGTCTTCAGCGTTCTTGGAGAGGTCTTCAGCACTCTTATCCCCCTCTTTTTCATGATGACTGGGGGAGGAATGGGTAGACTCAGCAGCGTTGGTAGGTTCTCTGTCTTCTTGGCCAGAGAGACCTATACAATCTTCAATCTTTGCTATTCTGTCTTCAAGGCCAGAAATAGCAGGATTGATGATTGTATAGGTCTCTCTGGCCAAGAAGACAGAGAACCTACCAACGCTGCTGAGTCTACCCATTCTTCCCCCAGTCATCATGAAAAAGAGGGGGAGAAGAGCGCTGAAGACCTCTCCAAGAACGCTGAAGACCTTTCCCATGATGAATCTATCAGGGGAGAGAAGATGAACGCTGAAGAAACCACCGCTGGACCTCAGGGTGATGAAAACCCTGAGGAAACCGAGAAGCTCGCCTCTGTATCTGAGGGGGAGCAACTCGAAGAAGAAGTTGATAAAACCGAATCCGAAGCAGAAGATGACGAAGCCGTCGACATCTCTAATGATGAACCATCTTTTTCTCCAAAGAATGATGATGATGATGATGACGAAGATGACGATGACTTCTTTATCGTCAAACCTGCTCCGAGGATCAAAGCTCTTAAGGGAATCTAGATAGATGAACCTTCAGGGGAGCGGACTAAGACAAAGCCCTCAGCCTCTGGAGCTGAGAAAGGCAAAGGTAAAAGCGTCGCTGAAGATGATAATCTGACGATCTTGCTTGAAAAGCCGTTTTGTCAGTCCTCTCCCCTGTTTGAGGATATCGCTGAAGGCTCCACAACTGCGACTTCACCAATAATACCAGCTGCTGCTGAAGAAATAATCCCAGTCTTAGATTTAATCTCTGAGACTGATGAACCTGAAGAACAGCTACTCTCGCACAAACACAGACCTTCCTTAGCTCCTCAAAAGCTAAGTGAAGAGGATCAGAAAAGAAGAGAGGAAATAATAAAGCGATTCGAGGATCAGCGAATCATTCTGAGGCGTGATCAACTTCCTTCAGTTCCTCCAAAGTTCAGAATTTCCCAAAAGGAATACCAGGAACACCTCAGAGCTGAACGCCTACTCGCTGAAAGAAAGGAAGCTGAAGAAAAAGACAGAGAATACGCCATCAAGTTTACTCAACGATCAATAAAAGACCCCAAGCTAAAAAGAGTTCCCATTGATGTTCAACGTCAGCTATGGGATGATTCTCAAGAGATCGTTAGAGAAAAGACTAAGGTCTCTGATACGACTTTGGAATGGGCTAAACAAATGCTGACCTATCGATCTAGACCATCCAAAATCATCAAGGCAAACATCAGAGGAAGACTGTACGCTGAAGTTCATGTTGTTGAAGTGGATGTCTATAGAGATGACAAAACCAAGCAAACCTTCTATGCTGCTACCTTAGAAAGGTGATGAGACATAGATTTGCTTCATCATCTTCAGAGTCAGATGATGATGCTTCTTCATCAGAAGCAGCCCAATCATAGTCAGCCATCAGGCCTTTATTCTTCTTCTTAAAGCTTTTCAGCTTAGCATATTTTTCTTTCAGCTTTGAATATTTGTCATCTTTATTCCTTGGAACAAAGGATTTCTTTGTAAAAGCTGAGGGTCTAGAGACTTTCTTAGACCTGCACTCGTTAGCGAAATGTCCTGTCTTTTCACAGTTAAAACAAGTAGCAGTAGCCTTATCAACAAAAGCTGATGATCTAGGCTTGTCAGTTATGGAAAGAGGTTTGTTCTTTCTAAACATTTTCTTTTTGGCAAATCTCCTGAACTTTTTAGTTAGGAGAGCCAAAGATTCATCATCTGAAGAATCAGAATTTGATGTCCTTTCAGAGTTACTTTCTATCTCAGTGATAGTGACCGAGGGTCGCTGAGTAGAAGGTTCCTCTGAGATTAAAGCAACAGGGGTGCTTTTGGAATCTTTTACAAGATTCTTCTTAAGATGGCTCGATTGCTCATGATTCAGCAACGTGCCATATAAGGTTGAAAGGGTCATTGATTTTAGATCCCTTGACAGCTTGAGACACATAGCATAATTGTCCCAGCTTTCAGGTAAACATTCTAAAAACTTTGTCAGTACTTCAAAGTTAGAATATTCCTTACCAACAGTTTTCAGATCTATAAATAGACAATTGAAACGTTGGTGAACTTCAGAGAGAGATTCATTCTTACCAGAAATGAAGCTTTCGTATTGTCTTACCAGGTTGATCTTTCTTGAGTCCTGGACTTCAGACGTTCCTTCATACTGAACACATATTGTGTCCCACATGGCTTTTGATGTTTTCAGATTCATGACGGAATGGTAGACTTCGTCAGGAAGAGCCATGGATAGTATGGATCTGGCTTTTGTATCTATAGCCACTTTCTTCTTATCTTCGTCGGTCCACTGAAAGATTTCCTTAGGGACCAGCCTTTCTGGAATAGCAGGTCTATTCTCAGCGGCTGGAACTGCAGCATCAATTCTTACAGGGATGAATGGACCATTCTCTAGATAGTAAGGCATAGTAGGGTCTACACCTTCTAAGAAGAGTGTCATCCTATTTTTCCATAAGTTGAAGTTATCTTTGGAAAATCTAGGGGGTTTAGCAAGAGAACCATTGTCTATATAATTTGTGTTTGTGTTGGTGGCCATTTTCAGATAATAGCAAGGAAGAGAGATATCTTAGATTAGATCTTGTTTATGAGTTTAAACAAATCCGCTCTGATACCACTTGTTGGTCCCTAAGGCCTATACAAGTTTGTAGAAGGGGGGGGGGTTGAATACAAACACACGGATTTTACTTTTCTAAATTGTTTATTGATAAATCATTAACAATTTACAGCTTGTTGCGGAAACAAGATTAAGGATAAACCTAAATCTAAACAAGTTGGAACACTAAGGTTTCTTGCACTAAGAGAGATAAGGAAATTACTAATAATAACCTATCTTGAGATAAGAGATTGAACTTGTCCAGAGTTAGCAAGTTACTTCAAATGAAGTGGGTTCATCTCTTTATATACTGCATGCATTAAATGCAAGTCAGTATACACTTTACACGTGTCATCAGCTGGTTGGTTGCATGTCATTGACCTTTGTTGACAACCTTAGTAGCCGCATGGATGAACAGTGTAGTATCAGAGTGGTTGTACGATTTCAGATAGTCGGAGGTTCTTTTCTGACATTTCGTACGGAGTCGTGCAAGGGTGGTTAAGACAAAAGTACTTTGTACGGAAGACTTTATGATCAGCTTTTCGATGATTCAGCGATCTATCATTTCATATCAGCGAATGATAGAGTTCAGCGATAGCTAAAGTCTTGTACTTGATACTTCACGTTGATTGGACAAATCTGAGTCTTCGCTGATCCGCATCAGTTCATTAGGAGACTTGTCGTTGGTTCTTGAGCTTGATCTTCGACTTCAGCGTAGAACCTTTGTTGACGTAAAACTTGTCTTCAGGGATCATAAGTAAACAACTAACTTATCAGCGATCATCATAATGACTGAACAGACTCAGAGCATTTATGGTGAACAGTGTTCGCTGAATGTTTAATTTAAAGAGCGAGAGTTCCTATCAGCGGTACTGGAAGATCTTAGTACTTATCAGCGATAGTGAAACTCTGATACATATTGTTTACTTACAATTTTTACTAAGTATATAAGAGAGGGTCATTATCAAATCACTGAGGGTTTGGATCAACAAGAATACTTAGTGGAAATTGCATTTAACATATGTATGTATTAGTGTTTCACCATCAGTGATCATAAAATTGAGTTTGTTCAGTGATCGCTGAAGGTTTCCATATGTATAGAGTTAATGTAATATCTGAAGACAAGTCTCGCATCGAAAAGAGTTCATCGCTGGCATCGAAGACCAAGCTGATGAACAAGGACAAGTCTACTCATGATCTGAAGCGGCATTCAGTGAAAACAAGACAAGTCTACAATATGCGGCATCTCAAGGACAAGGCTTCAGCGATATCTGAACATTCATCAGGCCTAACTGATGAAAGATCTCATTAGCAATCGTTGATCATGAAGCTTGCAGTTTAAGATTTGTTTGTCTTATCGCACAAAAGTACGAAGGTACAAATGAAACATGCTTTTGTCCAGAATCGTACAACCACTCTGCCATCTACACTGTTCACCACGGGGCCAAGAGCATGTTTTTGACAAAAGTCAGAAGCATGCGCCCAATGAAGATCTGACTTGTGTAAAGTGCTCCTGTTATGCATTAAATGCATTGGGTATAAATAGGAACAATATCCTTCACCTTGAAGGGTACTGATCTTTTAAGTGCTTGTAGAAAAATCCTTTTTTCTACATATTCTTTTCTCTCTATTGCAAAGAACTTAGAGATTCTCAAGTTTGTTTAAATTAGGTTTTACTTAATCTTATTCCGCAACAAACTGTAAATTGTGTTTTAATTTATCAATAAACAATTTAGAAAAGTAAAATTTGTGTTTGTATTCGACCCCCCTTCTACAAACTTTCACCCTTGTAGAAACCCTTTCAGGACCAACAAAGTGGCTTGCGTCGTCGCACAACATCGTAAATGAGCTTAAAAACCTCTTTCGAAATTTGTTCCTGTCCTCGATGAAGGGGAGAGTTACGCTCTTTCCAAGAGTTGCACTACCAAACAAATGACTTTTACTCACAAAATACATCCAAGGAAATTTCCGTCGGTGATTACCTAGAAAATACCAATGTTTCGGTAGAATCCAAAGTTTTTCGAGAAAATACCCATTGATCACCGAGAGAATCCGTGGGTAATCTTTCGTAGATTTGCATTACCCACAAACTTTTGTGACAGGTTTGTGCAAATCACCCTTTGGCGACAGATTTCTAACAGAAAAATCCGTAGGCAAAAGTCTTTCATTTAGTAGTGTTAGGTCATTTTAGACGTCTTATATAACAAGTTTTAATTTAGGACACTTTTGAAGTAACCATCTTATTAATGTTTTTATATAATATTAAGAAAAAGTGTATCATAAAAACAAGTGTCTTATAAAATGACCGTGTTTAATGGCGACTTCTCAAAAATATCATGTAAAAAAATCTAATATGACACTTTATTATTAAAGGTGTCTAGAAAGTTAAGATGCCCAAAAACGTCGTATATATAAACTTATTGCAACACTTTTACATAGGATACACAATTGTTTGATTCTGTAAACATAAGTAATATAAAGCAGTCTATTAGGACATTAGACATGTTTTATGTCTTATAAATCTGATTTGTTGAATTATGAGTATATTTTGTTTTGTAGTGTATTTTTGCAAATCTCTGAGGTATTCTGTTGAATTGAGTTCAATGGCTTATATATGTTTCAAAAAGAACTTATGCTCTTGCAAATCATTTACATTTGCTTGCCAGAATGCTTTTATTTCTAAAGCAAATGATCTAAATGATCAAATTTATTTAATGTGACAAGCAGATAAAGCGATAAAATTTCCCTCTTCGAAATTACCGGCAACCGATCTAAGTATTATGATTTGTTCCAAAAATAATTATTCTAAATAAAGGAGAACTGATTGTTCAGTTGAATATACGATTAAGTTTTGGTTTCAATAAAATGGTGTCAAGTTAATTTCCTTTTAGCAACCGGCCGATAACCATTCTCTCCGCAAACCCAATGGCAAAGAACCGCACTACAATAAAATTGGGTTTATAGGAAACCTAAAATGTCTAAGCATCCAAATAGAATAATTTAGAGGACTTATGATTATAAGACCAAACTAGCTACCTATCTAAAAGTGTTATAATAAGTTTATAGGACGTTTTAACAAAAAACTTTAAGACACTTTTAAAGTATGGTGTCATATTAAACATGACACCTTTGAGAAGTATATGTAAACCCCACTTGTGTTTATATATAGCACAATTTTTCAAATAATGTCATATAAAATAACTAACACGACACTTTATTTTAAAAGCATTCTAAAAAAATGTTAAAACCTCCAAAAGTGCCACTACTAGAAAAAGGGAGTATCACCGGCGAAAAATTAGCAATGGCCAAAATCCGTTAGCGACGAATCACAGAGGGAAATGAGCATCTGACGATGATGTCGAATACTATCGTTGATCCTTCGCTAATAAAAACATCACCACCGGATGGTAATATAATTTATTTTTTATTTTTTAATATCTATCGGTAATCCGTTGGTAATTACCTATAGATCACCAACGGATTATTAAATAATTTATTATTTATTTATTTATATATTAAACCACCACCATCGCCATTACTACTTTTGACATACTTACCAATCGCCATTACTGCTTTTTATCTCATATAGAACTTAGGGAGATCACATACACATAAGTTATTGCTTTTGACCTAATAGGTAACCGTCCAGAAGAAAGCCACTCTTTCTTCTGTGGCTTTCTTCTACATAATTATTTTTGATGAGTTTTGGTCTATGTTTATATCGACGTTCATGTAGAAATAGAAAAAGAAACTGTTATGTGACAATTAGACATGCAAATTAGGTGTTGGTTAAAATGCCTCAATGACTTTAGTTGCTTATACGTTAATTGGTACGTGTTTAGATATATTTTGTTGATGTTAGGGCTGCTTAGTTATATGCTTCATTGGTATCGTTTAGATTTATATTTTTAGTGTTATTAGAAGGAATTTTTGGGAGTATTTCGAGTAAACGGAGACTCAATCGCATGGCTATTGAATCAAGGAACACCAATGGTGTAGATCACGACAATGTCAAGTGAGACAAACAAAGGAATTACACAGATCGGGGTTGTTCTATGCTAGAGTTTTGGCGCAACTGTATATTTTCCCCAGAGAACATAGAGATTGAGAAAAGATGAAACTAAATGATTCACTCGTCACACACATGATATGCTATGTTGGTTCTACCACAAACGGGAGAGACTCCATGAATTTTGAGTGCTTTTGCTAGTCTGATGAATGTTGTCGTTGTTGGAACTTAGTGTATAGAAGAGATATCTTGTCCCACATAGGAGTCAAGCCAAAATTTAGAACACTTAATAAACTCCAACCATAGAGCATTAAATGAATAATTTAATTGTTTGGGCTTGGAGTGCGGTGTTTTTAGTGGGCTCTCTTTGACATAAATATATATATTAAATGTCAAAGATTGGGCCTTGGGCCTTGGGTCACGATGGGGTCGAGATTCATTGATCGTGGAATGTATGGTGCAGGCAAGACACGAGACGACGCGGGTTGCAGCGTGACCAAAGCCGCACGTATAGTATACACGCGCGAGACTCTATGGACAGAACCCGGTGCAGGTTGCCGTGCAGCCACACCCGCGGCAATAACCACGCGGAACACTGGAATCTTCGGCATACCATGTCTCAAGGTTATCGACAGATACCTATATATTGGAAGATTCCAGTGTTCATACTTCGAAACACCTCTCTCAAGGTTCATACCATGTTTTATCACCAGCTCCTCCTAATTAGGAGACCCAACTGGCATAACAAAAATATTATCGTTTTCCCCTTATAGTTCACAATCAATTAAGATTGAAGTGATTTGTTACAATCCTCTATAACACCTCAGAGTTCTAAAGTTTACGTTGTCTTTCATTCAAGAGGCAACTCATCCAAACAAAACAATGTACGTCACCTCATCAAGAAGTATTTGGATGAATCTCAAAAACAAGGAGTGAAAAGTGAAGTTGATAGCTAATAGCAAAGCATTTATTCACAATTACATAGGCTTTTATCTCCCAACCGTCACTTACACCCAAGCTAAGGAGTTTACCCCATCATCGCTTTACACTTGGTGTATGACATCATTGGAGAGATTGAAATGAAGTACATAAATGTAAATGACAGAATTGGTAAAGCAGAAACATAATACACAAATGTAAACGACAAGAATTGTAAAGATGCTATGGACAATGCTATGACACTGAACAGTAGCGTACCGAATGTTAAAGACTTTATATTAAAATGCTTAAAAGTAACAAGTGAGAATAACTACGTGAGTTATCCTTCACTGGTGGGTTCAGTTACAAACTACACGAATCCCTCTATTTATACTAGGAGGGAAACATAAGTAAACAAACTAACAAGCATATTAAGGTACAAATAGTGACATAAAGTAAAAGGCATGGGAATCAAAAGACTAGATCAAAGTACTAAGATTCTATCTAAGGAAACAAGTAAACAAGGAGTGAACATCTTCATCATGATATATTCTCTGCTTTCTCCTCCATCTCCAACTGAGCTTAGTTCCCATCCAATTACTCTTTACTTCAACCAAAAAGTTTATGAAGTTGTAGTCATTGTTAAGTCTAAAATATGTCTTCAAGATTTAATGATAAAGTTAAAGTCAAAGTCAATGTATTATGTGTTTGTGAAGTCAAACTTAGCTTAATGCCTTGTATAGATCTTAGGTATAAATAGCTTTGTTTAGACTAATCATGTAACAATTCAATAACACACTTAGGGCATAATTCACATCTTGTAAAATGGAGCTTATTGAATATCAAGATCTACTTTCTCTCTCTACTTTCTCTCTCTAGATCTTGTGTGAATTCTTGGTTGATTGATCATATTGGGACACACAATTGGTATCAGAGCAAGTTATTGAAGATCTGCTGAAGAATTTGCACGATTTGAGATCAAAATTGTTAGGTTTTTGAGAGAAATCGATTGATTTTCTTGATTTTCTCAAGAAAATCTCTTTTTCTCAAAATCTTGCAATTTTTGAGATTAATTCGCTTGGATTTTGGTTTCTTTGTGTTAGCAATCTGTTTTGGAACATATCTTCTTCAAAGATCGAGAGCTAATTTCAAAGATTTGGAGGTTAATTTGAAGATTTTTTTCAGATTTTGTTCAGTTCGTCAAAAACTGTCTGTTCGATCATTCAGATTTTGATTCAGTGTTTGATTTGTCTGAAGTTTGAGTTCTTGGTGTTAGAAATCTAATTTGCAACACTTCTTCTTCTTGAATCAAGGGCTAATTTCAAGATTTTGAGGATCAATTTGAAGAAATTTGAGTTTTCTGTTTGGTTGGTTCGTATCGTCTGGTTGATCATTCAGATTTCAATTCAGCGATTTTCAGCGAAATTGTTCTACATAATCGTGTTAGAAACTTGTTTTGTTTTCTAACATATCTGCAAATTTTGCTTGATTAATTTGAAGATTTGATGGAGATTTGAATATTTTTTTGAGTATGATCATCTTGTTCACTAGATATGAACTTTGCGCCACCTCAAGAATCAAATTGCGCCACCCACTCAATATGAATTGCGCCATAAAAAAGAAAGAAAGTCAAATTCCATTGTTTGGTCAAATATTGCTGCATAATTCATTTTTTATTTCTATCACCACCTATCACATTTCAAAAGGAAATCTCATTTAGCCACCTCCTACTTGTTTGCTTCGATTTGTTAATTCATATCAAGAACATCTTCCATTCAAGCTTCGCCACCAATTTCATCCAAAAAGAAAAGTCAAAACTGGAAATTAAAGATTTCTTGGTCAAATACTACGGCCACTCTTTTCATCTAGTAATTTGCTTGCAGTTACATCACTTTGCGCCATCAACATATACATATTGCGCCACCCACTACATCACTTTGCGCCACCAACTAGATTCACTTTGATTTAATTTTGAGCTGTGTGTATGTTTGAGCAATGTGTGTGTTTACAATGTTTACGTGATTAATATGTGAGCTGTGTGTGTATGTTTGAGTTGTGAATGTGTGTGATTCATCTTTATTTTGCGCCATCAACAGCTAGCTTAATTCCAGCTTTGCGCCATACATAGATGGAGTAAACTTCTGATTTTGCGCCATGAACAGCAGCTAACTCAAAAAACTCACAACCTTCTTCCATAAAACTCACCGGAGTTTTCGCCGGAAAAAGTGGGTCTTCGAAAATCGTCGTGTGATCGAGATTTGTTCATTGCATTTGATTGGTATTCGAATTACGATCTCAACGCAACACAAATCAGCGATTTCGTCGAGAAACGAAGAAGATATCAACGTTTAAAGTTTTCGTTCGGTTTTAATCGAAAACATTCGGTTGCTTCGTTTAAGAGTTTGAAAGCGTGTTTTGAGTTCTAATCAGTTAAGGGAGCTTAAGGGATCATAAACGAACAGTTTTGGTCGAAAAGTTTGATTCCATATCGATTTTTTCAGTTTGGGTTTCAATGAAGATGATGATGAATAGTAAACTAACGGGGTTTCGTTAGTTTCGTTAGTTTTGTGACATTTTTGGTCCTTTTTTCGTTAGAGTCGTTAGTTTTGCTACAATTTTAGTCTTTGTTTTGTTGTTGAGTCTTAGTATTTTTCACCTTTACTCATAACTGATAAATATTTCTTGTATTTTGCAGGTTTGACGATTAAAGTCCAACATATCCGCGTAAACTTTTCAGAATTAATTTTTGGAAGACAAATTTCTAATTTGCTTTTCGGATTTTATTTTTGAAAATTTTTCTGACTTTAATTGTTCGATTTTTCAGTAGATAATTTTCATTATAAAGATCTTTTATAGTCAAGCAAACATGAACCTTCCACCAGTGCTGATTAAAGATTCCGATTTTCTTCAATGGCAAGATCAACTCATCAACTTCATAGAGAGGCAACCTAACGGAGAGAATATCATGCTATCTCTTACTGAGGGTCCATTTGTCAAACCTTATAAAGAGATTCCGGCAACTGTTACTATTCCTGCTTCAAGGGTTCTTAAATCTACCGATGAGTATACGGCTGAAGAGAATTTGAGATCTCAAGCGGATAGAGAAGCAAAGTCCATTTTTATACTTGCTCTTCCGTAACACATTTACAAACGCGCTGAATGCTTCAAAAACAACCCAATGCAGATGTGGAACGAGTTATCAAAGCAAATGCTTGGATCTGAAGTTGTTTTTAAGAGAAAGGAAGAAGAAAAGAAAGCTGAAAAAGAGGATGCGGAACAAAAATCTTCAGATGCTGAAAATGAAGAACTCAAGAAAAAGGTTATAGAGCTTACAAAGAGATTGTATGACATAGAAAAGTTACTAAAGGAGGAAAGAGAAAACCACAGAAAAGAAAGAGTTTCTATTTCTCAGAAAGCTTCTAAACTTGAACATGCGTTAAAGACGGAGAAGAAAGAAAATGAAGAAAAGAAAGCTCTTGAACTCAAATGCAGAAAACTTTCCACACAAAATTCAGATTTTGAGAAAGTTTTATTTCTTGAAAAAGAAAAATTGGAGAAGGAAAGGATTGAGAATGAAAATACAAGGAAAGTCTTTGAAGCTAAGAATGCGACATTGTCAAAGAAAATTTCTGAGCTTCAAAAGGACTTAGATAAAGGAAGTGAAGAGCTAGAAAAGAGGAAGAAAGCTGATTTTCAGGCCAGGAGTGTTAAAGACGAATTTCATGTTGAAAGGAAGATTTTTCAGCAAGAAATACGAAAGCTGACAAAGAATTTGGCTGTGTTATCAACTGATATCATGAAAGAGAAGTTGGTTAAGTCTGATATTCAGAAGAAACTTGATTTGGTGACCAAGGAACGGAACAACTTATACTACAAAGTGAAGTCACTTAACAAATCCAAACGCTATTCTGAATGTCCGATTTGTCCGTCTAATCTCTTCTATGATCACTCAGTGGATAATTCTTCCAAGTTTCAATCTGCTGATCTTTCTTCATTCAAGAAAGTCAACATGCAATGGAGAGTAAAAGGTACGACTCCTGAAAAAGATGTACCAAAATCGTCTGTGCCCAAAAAGAACACTAACCTGAAAGGTAAATCTTTTGCTAAACCTGGTTCATTATATTCCGTAAATCATTTAATCAGATTAGCACAAAAGAATTTTTGTTGTTCTTATTGTGGAACTAATGATTTTGTTAAAAATGATAATGCTCAATATTGGTACGGTACTTATCATTTTCCTTCTTATAGAGCTCCGCTTAACAAGCCAGGACCCAAGACACGTTGGGTACCAAAATCTACTTAATTTGTTTTTGCAGATTTAGAAGCAAAGAGTTGAACTCTCGGAAGAAGATTACTTGTGCCATTAAGGGGGAGTAAAGAGAATTGGTTTCTAAACACATCAGTTTAGAACCCGGATTTCACAATTAATGGTTTCTGGACAAATCAGTTCAGGACCCGTGCTTCAACGACTATGGCTTCTGAACAATTCAGTTCAGGACCCGTACTTCAAAGACTAAGACTTCTAAACAAATCAGTTTAGAACTCATACTTATCAGGTGATATCCTTAACTGTCACATTTTTCATTTCAAGGAACAAGTGGTGAAAGGTAACATTGCATTATGTTTCATTTCTACTGCTTTGAAAATTTGAATCTTAACAAATTTAATTCAATGAGATGAAATTTTTCAGTTTTCATTCAATGAATTAAATGTGTGCTAAAAGATGATTTTACAAGTATTGTTGTATTATCTGCGTTATATTTGTTTCAACTTTCACCTCTGAAATAAATCGAAAGGTCAGCAAAACATGAATGAAATTTTGATATATGCGCTAAATTGTGTATATCTAGACTTATATAGAATACGATGCTCACAAAGCCTAATTTGTCAGAATGAAGAATGCAAATGAAAATATGAGGGAAGCACAAAGTTTTATAACCAAGTGATTGAGATGCAATAAAAAAAAAATTCAATTCATTAGGTTTGAAAGTCTGTGCCTGTGGCCTATCTGGTTTGGGAGATTAAGTCCCAAGGGGTACTCGAAACCTAGCCCCTAAGATCAACTGGTCTAGGATTGGCTGACCCAAATCCTGCTATAGAACCAGATAGAAAGCCATGTCCTACTGGTACAGATGGGATTAGGATATATCGATGTAGCCTTTCTGGTTTGGGAGAGTAAGTTCCAAGGGGTGCTCGTCACCTAGCCCCTAAGGCCAACTGGTCTGGGATTGGCTGATCCAAATCCTACTATAGAACCAGATAGAAAGTTACGTTTACGGTGTATCTTAGTCTTAATAAACCTTTTGATAAAAAGATACCAATGTGCACAAAATAAAAGATGCCAATGAGCACACATCTCTTATATCCTGGGGAAATAACAATGTCGCGATAAACTTATAAATTTGTGGAAATTCTGATTTCAGTTATATAGTGTGAGTAAGAGCAAAGTATTCTTATAGGTTTCAGAAGTACATTTGATTGTTTCAAATCATATTTCGCATGCTAGCACACCAAATAGATTTAATAAAGGGGTTGAAACTGAACATTTTTAACTTGATATGCAATGATGTCTTGTATTTGAATCCAAACACATGCATTTGATTTCATTTGATTGAAAAATCTGTTAAATTTCATTAAGTTGGATTTCTTTTGTAAAGTTTTCAAATGATCAAATGGTAGTAGTTATAGAATGTAGTTCAATGATTTTTATTTTCTTTGAATAAAATTTTCAACTACTGTGCCTAAATGACATATATGCATATTTTCAGGGGAAGAAAACAAATTGCTCCAGAATTCTTATTTTGAGGGGGGCAATGTTATTCATTAAGGAGGAGATTGTTAGTGATTCTCAGAGACGCGACTGAAATTGAAAAAGGTTTTCGATGATCATGATGCTCACTTTCATCGAAAAAGGGGGAGAAATGTTTAATTCAATTTCATGTCAACGAGCTTTCAAGGCAAAGATTCAATTTCATGACAGGGGGAGAAATGTAATAAAGAAGATTTCGTCTCAAGATGGAAAAAGGGGGAGAATTCTTCTTCAAGAGTTTAAGAAAAATCGATTGATCATTCTGTGATCTCTTTTTCTTAAACTTGTGCTATATTGTGAATATCATTACTGAAGCAAGAATTTCTCAATCAAAGAAAGAAAAAAAGGGGAGAATTCTTCAAGAGTTTAAGAAAAATCGATTGATCATCTTGTGATCTCTTTTTCTTAAATTTGTGTTTATCAGTACCAAAGTGCCTTGTGTGAAGAAACAAATTTTTCCAAATCGAAGAAAGAAAATCTCCGCCAGATCCCCGTCTGAAGATTTTGTGACAAGTTGACTTTGACAAGCCAAAGACTGCTGTTCTCAAAATGATTAAATCTTGAATCCAAGGGGGAGATTGTTAAGTCTAAAATATGTCTTCAAGATTTAATGATAAAGTCAAAGTCAAAGTCAAAGTCAAAGTCAATGTATTATGTGTTTGTGAAGTCAAACTTAGCTTAATGTCTTGTATAGATCTTAGGTATAAATAGCTTTGTTTAGACTAATCATGTAACAATTCAATAACACACTTAGGGCATAATTCACATCTTGTAAAATGGAGCTTATTGAATATCAAGATCTACTTTCTCTATCTACTTTCTCTCTCTAGATCTTGTGTGAATTCTTGGTTGATTGATCATATTGGGACACACAGTCATTGACAGCTGTCCCATGCTGCGAATCCTGATGCAGTATCAACTGTCAGTAAAATGCCTTCCAAATACACAAATAAGGTAAATTTCTCAAACTTAGCTCCAAACTCAGTAAATAAGGAAAACTAGAATAAAAAGACTCAATTTGGTATTTGGGAAACCAAAATGAAGATAAAATCCTAACAAAAAGTGATACAAAATGTGATAAATTATTCACTTATCAATCACCACACATAGATTCAAGTATACACTTGAATAGATTGTTGTATCCTCAAGACAACGCCAACACACCCGACGAATTTTTGTCTTAGGACACTGCACATCCGTAGGCCTCAAACTCAGTCTCGTTTGTACAAGAATCTTCGATTACAAGTAAGGTTATGAATTCTGTTGTTGTTTTATGTTTTCACGTAAATTTGTAAAAGAATCTAAATTTTGTTGCATTTAATTCACACACACACACACACACATATATATATATATAGAGAGAGAGAGTCCCTTCAAATGTAAACTTTTTTTTCGTGTAAACCGTGTAAACTTTGTAGTTTCATAGGTTTTTTTGATGAATTTTTTTATGGAATTGTTTATTTTGATGAAATTGTTTCATATCATTCATTTCTTGACGAATTGTTTTTATGAAATTTGTAGTTTCATAGGTTTTTTTCATTTTTATGAACTGTTTCATATATTTTTCGTTTTCACCTATGAAACTACAAATTTCGCAAAAACAATTCATCAAGAAATGAATGATATGAAACAATTTCATCAAAATAAACAATTCCATTAAAAAATTTCATCAAAAAACCTATGAAATCGAGAGTTTACACGGTTTACACGAAAAAAGTTTACATTTGAAGCTCCCTCTATATATATATATATATATATATATATATATATATATATATATATATATATATATATATATATATATATATATGTAACATCCTGAATTTTCATTAATATTATTTTAATGAGGATTGAGGTTTGTTTGTATTCTGGATTAAACCTTGAATTATATGGAAATTTTATAATTCAATAGGGTTAAAATACAAGGGATTAAGTTTGGTGCTACTTTTGAAAGTTTGGAAACTAGGAGGGTATGTTTGGTAATTAATGGAAAGTGTGTATGGATAAAGTAGCTAAAATCAGATATTTTAGCTGAATTCTTGGTGTGGGTCGGTTTAGAGAAAGGAGAGAAAGATAGAGAGAAAAGGAAAATGGAGAAAGAAGGAAAACAAGGGCTTTGATCTTC
Source organism: Saussurea involucrata (assembly GCA_033807775.1). Classification (NCBI taxonomy): domain Eukaryota; kingdom Viridiplantae; phylum Streptophyta; class Magnoliopsida; order Asterales; family Asteraceae; genus Saussurea; species Saussurea involucrata. The sequence continues at coordinate 88,095,149 of CM066317.1, forward strand.
AATTGGTAAGGAACTGAGTTTGGTTTTGATAAAATCTGTTGTGGGTTTATGATTGTAACCGAATCGAATTAATGAATAGGATTTCAGAATCATAAACAGCAGATTGGGGTTGGATTTGTGCAGAGAAGCAAGTTTTGGTAACAAAGGTGAGTTCATTTGTTCCTTGCTTAAATCAGTGTTTTCATGTTAAATTAAACCTTGAAATAGCTGTATAAATTGGTTATGAACTGTATGGTATGGTTTGGATTAAGCTGAATCGAACAAACATGAAAATAGATTGAAATTTAGGCTGCAGAGCCGACTTTTCCGGATGAATCGCCGTATCCGGAAAACCCCGATGATGAATGTTTCCGGACGCGGGAAGTATCCGGGTAAGTTTTATTTTTACAAAAATCCGGATGAAATTAGTTACCGGATGGTATCCAGATTTCTTTAGTTTCCGGGTGTCGTCCGGATTAAATAGGTATCCGGAAAGTATGGTTTACCCGGAAAGTTGTAGTTATCCGGAAAAGTTCAGCTGTCTGGAAAACCCTGTTGTCCGGAAAACCTCTGTTGTCCGGACACTTTTGAGAAACTGAGAAAGGCTAGGTTCTGATGGCTGGATGCAGTTCTGGATGTTTTGTCTGGTTAAGTTTTCTAAAAAAAAATCTTAGCGGAACCCCCGTGCTAAGTCGCCGAAGGGGGGGCATTTGGGGATGAAGATACGATAGGTTATCTAGTATTCTTAGATTTGAGAATGTGATATGAGCTGTATTATGTTGCGATTGCTAGAAATAGGCATCCGGTCATCGGGGGCACCTTAGTACGGTATAATGGGAACCGATTACTTGTAATTTCTAGTGATGAGTGTACCTTGAATCATCGGGGGCTTCGGTTGTGAATCGCGATATATTAAATCCCATTGGGGCCATTGATTCTGAGGTGGGGAGGACGTGAAATGTGGAATAGGCATATTTTGATTTGTAATTCCCATTTCGAATGGAAGATCGGAGATTTCCATTTCATAGGGAAGATCAGAGATTTCCCAGTTTGGAGGGAAGATTATAGATAGGCATAATGTAATTTGTAATCTCTACTTCCGGATTAAGAAATAGGCAGGTTTTGACTTGTAATTTCTTGAATAAGAGTATTAACCTTGAATCTGGGATGATTCGGGGTAAACTCTTGGTAGTGATATTATGGCTAGACGATTTAGTCATAAATATGGGAGTGGGGTAGATTCTCAGTGTTGAAAGGAGTTGTTGTACGGTAAGAAAAGGATTAATCAGGTTTGTTATAACTTGTTTACATTGATTTTGCAAATGTTATCATTGAAATGAATGTTCTCACTAGGCGAAAGCCTAATGTTTCAAGTTGAATTTTCTTACCAGGTACAAGCTCCGGGAAGTAAGCAGGGATGCGTGATGAGAACTTTTGGAAAGATTCAAACTTAGAGATGACGGAGGATCTAGCTATTCTTTTGATGTTTTTGGGACAAAAGCTAGATAACTTAGTTAATCTGATTATGATGTATGATTAGATTAATAGGTTATTTGAGTTAGATGCGTTGTATATAAAACCTTTACAATTGATCCTCAGGTTATCAAAGTTTGAAGTTTTTATGATCATAACTTGTGTATTATTCAAGGTTTAAATTGGCCCTGTTTTTAGGGTGTTACAATATATATATATATATAGGGGAGGGATCTTTTGAAAACCAATTTTAAAATGAAAACTTTACAAACCGAAACCAACCAATCAAAGATTTTCCTTTAATTTTGTTTTATTTTTAATTATATGGGCTTAATGGTCAATTTAAACTCAACAATATTAATTATGGTAATTATGATTTGGTTTTATTTTTAGATATATACTAAAATAAGCTGCTATTGAAGGAACATGCATCCCTTCCTTTTGAAACCCTACTATCACCGCCTCCACCATTTTAACGGACACCATGGAAGTACTACACAGGTGAAACTGAATCACAACAACGGCAACAACACTCGTTGGCTTCTCCATCTACGACTTCAACACCTTATATTGATGGAGGCGGCGGCGGAAATAGAAACAACAGTTTTTGAATTGAGATCGGGAATATTAGCGGTTGACAAACGCCGTCTCATTCAGGTCGGAGGTCGTGCTCCATTGGCTCATACGAATACATGCTCGAAGACGGATATGAGGTTCCCGTATAATCAACACGCCGAAGAGATGTTCCCGACTCCGTCTCGTCTCCGTTTCATCAAAAACAAACACATTCATCTTCGTTCATCTCCGCTTTTCATCTTCGTTCATCTCCGTTTTCATCAAAAACAAATCGTTTCATCTTCGTTTCATCTTAGTTCTTCTTCGTTTCATCCTCGTTCATCTCTGTTTCTTCTTCGTTCATCTCCGTTTTCATCAAAAACAAATCGTTTCATCTTCGCTTCATCTTCGTTTCATCCTTGTTCAACTCTGTTTCATCAAAAACAAATCGTTTCATTTTCGTTTCATCTCTGGTTCATTTCAGTTTTCATCGCCGGAAATTATGGATTATGGTTGCTGTAATGCTGTAATATCGGGATATCCAGATTTCCTATTTTGAAAAGAGATGCCAATAGACACAATTGCCCTTCCATCAATTTTTTGGGGATTAAAAAAATAAAATTAATTTCATTATTACCATAATTAGTATAAAAGCATCATAACCGTTGATTTATTAGATCAATGGTTCATGGATGGGTTTCATAGTTTGCTAGATAAGAGTGGTTTGTAAATGAAACCACCTCTATATATATATATATATATATATATATATGGGGCCATTCTAGTATTTTGTGGTAACTATGAGATCCAATCTCAACCACAAATTATAGGATAAATTAGGAAATTAATATATTTGGTAATTTTGACTTTAATTTTAAATAAAGAACATTTTAGGAATTATAGAAAATTTATCTCTCCTCTCTCCTCTACCCTCTTCCCTCTCCCATAACATTCCATTGGGTCTAGTCCAACTATGATACCGACTGTGACACGCCGTGATACCAACTATGATACGCCGTGATACCGACTGTGATACGCCGTGAAGCAACGAGATGGCGAAGATTGGTAGATCTGAACCAGAAGATACATTGTGATACCGACTGTGATATGTTGTGAAGCAACGATTGTGATACGCCGTGAAGCAACACTGTGATACGCCGTGATACCGACTGTGATACGCCGTGAAGCAACGAGATGAAGAAGATTGGTAGATCTGAACCAGAAGATACATTGTGATACACTTTGTAAACAACAATGATACATATTGCGATCCCGATAATACTAAACTTTAAGACAGTGTATCACTGTGATACACATTGTGATACACCGTGATATCGCCAAGAGAAGTATAATAGAGAGCTTCAAATCGTAGCCTTGTCAATAGATCAACGGTAGAAATATACAACAAATCTCATGGGTATCACCGCCTCTGTATACCATCTAGGTCTGCAACTGCTTCAAACCATCTACCACTCCCGAGATCAGACATTTATTATGATTCAAAAAAATCCCAACAATTTCATACGTTAACTCCAAAGAAACTCTCTATAGTATGTGAAAGCGAGGGTAGAGAAGGTGGAACACAACGATTTGAAAGAACGTTAATTTTTAGCTGGAGAAAAACTGTGGAGAGATTGAGAAACCCCTAAAAAGGGTTTATAAGCATGATGACCATGAGGGTGTTAGTGGCATTGAAAAGCGAGATTATTAATTCCAAATTGTGGGGATCTTGACATAGATATGTCAACAAGGGAGGCGGAGTGCAGAGGGAATCGATTGGAAAGAGGAGCCGCCATGGGAGGTTTTAAAGAAATTCTTGGGCCTTCCTTTTCGATATTAAGTGTGCGGATGGAACAAGTTTAGGGTTTTAAGTATGAGTTGTCAAAATTCAAATTCAAATTACTAATTTACCCTTAATTTTATTTTAGTAAATAACATTAATTATCTAAAATGATTGGCTCATATTGGATCTCACGGTTATCACAAACTACACAGTTCTCATTTGATTAGGCCCCTATATATATAAACACGATTGTTATTTGTGATTGATCATACCTAACAGCCGTGTAATCTTCTTTGAAGTTGTTGTTCATATATTGGTTCGTGGAATTGAATGGAAGTTGTTAAGTGAACTTTGTAATTGTAATTTGTATTTGAAGGGGTATTAGGGGGAAAGTCACATGGTTATTTGTAATTTGTATTTGTAGAGGTATATATATATAGGGTCAGATTCAGGGGAAAACCTCAAAAAACGGAAATCTTAGGAACACCCTAGTAGCCCTTCATATGGACGGTATGCACTTGTCATACAAGTAATTTGTAACATGAACAAGTGCATAGAAACCAAAAAAAACCAACTTAATATTCTTGTATGCATAAGTCATATCGTCCACATGAAAGACTACCAGGATGTTCCTTAGTTTTCCATTTTTTTAGGTTTTCCTGTGAACCTCCCTCCCTCCCTCTCTCTCTCTCTCTCTCTCTCTATATATATATATATATGTATGAGGTAATTCATTTTCTCCTAACACTTACAAATCAGTCATATTTTGTTCCTACATAAATCATACAGAAGGTTAAAATGTTATTTTTTTTATCATTAAGACTTTCCTTTCAGAACATTTACCAAACTATTATTTTTTCTTTTGATACTAAATCATATAGAGTCTCTTTATCATTTTGAACCAAATTATTCAACATTATTTAAACAACCCCTTAATCTATTTATTTTAAATACCCTACTATAACCATATCGTGGTCTCATTTTATAATACCTCAGGAGCTAATGAAACTATTTTTAGTAAAATTGAACAGCCTCAACTCTTGAACAATCACACCAAAATCTCGAGTTCCTTTTGGATTTCCTTTTTGATCAATCACAACTGCAACGTTGTCATCACTACTATGTTCTTTACTTTAAGTATTAGCTAAACACTCATTTATGTATGGGTGTGAGCCAAACCTAAGAGGTAGTACTAATACTTGGGTGTTACCATTTTTAATAACTTTACTTGGTTGGCAACCTAACCGTAGGTTAGAAATTGTGGCGACTTTTAATTGGATTGTGGCCACAGTTTTTCACGATTTACTTTCAAGAGAGAGGGGTTGTGATAACTTATGGCGTGGGTAGTTCTCTCCACATCTTGTTGCTACTATACTCCTAGGGAAAAGCTTGCACCATGCCCACTTTTTATTACTTGTTATTATTTAATCCAGAAAAAGAACCAACACACTCAAATATATTTTCTTATTCTGTAATTGAAATCATTGTATGGGAAATTCTGAGATCCGATTTGTATGGATACGATCTCGTTAGTTTTACCACTTGAAAGAGATCATAGTGATCGGTGTGCACTTACGCTGCCACCGTGGTGGCATAGTGCTCACATTCGTGGGCGTATAATTAATATATATATATATATATATATATGCTATTAAGTACTTTCTCGTCCTTATACGGGATTGGCCTAATTCCAGATTTTTCTAGAGTCATAAGTTGTGTTTTTCATTAGTTTTTCTTCCACCATAATGGAAGGTTTTAGTTCGGAGACCTCTTATTATAGCACTTTCATTTATTCATAGGAACATCCCAATTTTTTGATAAATATTCAAGATGGTGACACCTACACTTCACTTTCACCTCCTTTTCAAGATTGGAATGAAACGTATAAAAATACATTTAACTATGCATGGGAAAGAAATATTGATAATATTAAGCTGATTTTTAAGAAACTAATCTGAATTGTGGATTCTCGTCCTTTGTTCCCAACCACCCGCTCGAGATTTTTTTTAACACACCCGGACCATATCACTCAATTGAAACTTTTCCCCCAAGCTTAATGGACAGTTTTACCATATTTTTGGAAAATTTTAGATTCTCTTTCGAGGCCTGGAACACTAAGATGGGATAACTAGTTGGCGAGTTAAAAAATCAAAGTCAAGGTTCCTTACCAAGTGATAATGAAAATTTAATATGTGTTGGTAAGGATGAAAGTGATGTTGAGAAAGAGTCGGAGATTTTAGAGGCAAAATTTAAGCATTTGGGTCCAATAAACACAAACTGGAACCATTAAAACCTAATTGGATCCATCAAAGCCCAATTGGATCCATTAAAGCCCATTAAGTATGTATGTGAACCGCTACATTTGAAACAAATGTATATATATTATGTGTATATGTATACATGTGATTCGCTATATATATGAACACAAACATATATGTATGTAAACCGCTACATGTGAACCGATGTATATATATATATATATGTAAACGGAATATGTGTATATGATTTGCTACCTAGTGCAGAAGACAAATGAAACACCCAAAAATTCACAACAAATTTAAACCTTAAAACTTATCAGAGTTAACCACAATATCGTCCAAACTTTTATACAAAAATGGAGAATTAGTTATTAAGGTTTACATATACAATTGAACCATCAAAACAACCTGCTAATCTAATCCTTAACACTAAGATCAGATTATACGGGTTCTCTAGCAATTCATCAAAACATCCTCGTATACACTAACTTCTCCATTACATCTCCAAAAGTAGGATTTTGCTACCACTCGTCACTCATCCCTTTGTAATCTTTCCCGAGCTAGTACATGGTAAGAAAATTTAATTTGAAACGATTAGGCTTACGCCTAGTGAGAACATCAAATTTTTAAATCAAAAACCTTATAAGCTTTGATAACCAAAACTGTAAACAAAGCGTATAAATAAACCGATTCCCAAATTTCTTACCATACACATAACATCTTTTGATGACGGGAATTATACCCGATTCCATGAGTATGACAAACACTAACTAAGTTACAGTCTCATGTTCCAGAGCGTCACTATGAATCTCCACGGATTCTAGATTACAGCTCATGTCCAAGAAACTACAATTATACCTTGCCTATTTCTTGGAATGGAAGTAGAAATAGCAATTATACCTTGCCTATTCCTAATCTCCCAAATGAAAGTGGAAATAGCAATTATACCTTGCCTATTTCTCATCTCACAATATGAAACAGAAATAGCAATTATGCATTGCCTATTTCACCGTTTATCATCACGATACAAAAGGGAATAACAATTATACCTTGTCTATTCCTAAATTCCAATACAAACAAGAATAGCAATTATACCTTGCCTATTCCACGTTATCAAATAGTGTTAGTGCCTATGGATCCCTTACACTTCCTATCATACGTGCATTGTATCAAACCAAATCATACGTCAAATCATAACATACCTAAAATCAAATTATAAGTATGTTCATGCTGCTAGGATTGAATTTCAAATAATAACACGTTCCCTGTCAAAAGTTACCGGAAACACACTAGTTACCGAAATATCAAAACTTATCGGACATACAAACTATCCGGACATCAAAATTTACCGGACACTAAACTATCCGGACAAAATGTCCGGAATCCGCCAATCCGGGAACAGTCCGGAACTAGTATCCAGAAAACTCAAGTTACCGGATACTTTCGGTAAACACCCATAATTCGGGTACAACTGGAAACCAAAGTAATCCGGATACTGTAACACCCGTAATTTTCAGATGAGCCCAATGTCGAATCAGTGTGGAACCGATCTTTAAGAAAACTATGAAAAATAGGATTTTGGGTTAAAACCTAGATTTTATGGTCTTGTTGGATAGGGAATTCGAATACGAGTCCAACGGTTCTTTCTGGAGCAAAAACGGAGCTATAACGAAGAAATTACGACCAAATCAGTGTTTAAGAAGAAACAAAACAAACAGAAGCCGGCGCCGATGGATCGGCGCGGGACACCTGTCCGAATTTTCCCCTTTATTCCAAGGGTTTCACCTCTTTCATCCTCATTCTTCCAAAATCAAACTCCAGCTTCTTCACTCCAGTTTTTAGGGCGATTTCCTCTTAGAACCAAGGTAAATCCATGCCTCTTTCACTTTAGTTCAATTTGACAAAATGTAACATCCCTGATTCCATATATACAAATAACATATAATTCATAACATACTTTCAACAAAAATACATTATATTTCACATTCGGTCCCATAGTCTTGATAACCATACTAATAAAATTGTACAAACTTTTCGTGAATTACATTACATTATGACTAACAACAAGTCATGAGTACAAAAATGCATCTATAACTTCATATACAAAGTCTTCACAAAACTATCCATCGATCGTCCTATTCACTTGTTCTTACTCGATCCGCCACCTGGAATACATATTTTTAAAACAAAAATGAGGGTTAGACCTAATGGTCTAGTGAGAAATCCCTGTCAATTTAGTAAACCTTTGTATCAAAACCATTTATGTAAAACCTTTCATATACATTCAAGTACTACTCGTATATACATACCATTCAAGACTCGTACTTCTCATTCCACCTTATTCCTCCACAAATGGCCAAATTAATTGGTTGCGAGCCAATTTAACACACCGGTCCAAAGCCCGACCACGTATTATATTCTCAAATAATACTCACGTAATTATAATATCTCGATATATTATAATCACCCACGTATGACATATTCATACAATTTATCAAGTATTTGTTATCCACATAATGTATTCCAGTAAAAATACTTTAAAGTAAAACTCACCTATTTAGCTTATCAAAATACTTCCAAGCCTTTCCAATGGATTCAGTCTTTCACTTCAAACTCTTAGTATCTCAATAACGACTCCAAACGAATCAATCGAAGCCCTAACCGTACGAATCCTTTTTCCGCTTCTTCTCGCCTCAGGAACACACACACTGATAAAATTTAGATGATACTGCTGAATGAAATATCTTAAAGGTGTATATTAATCCCATACTTACCAAATGGACCCTGAACTACTCACTAATGACCAACACACCCCTTAACTTATAACTTGATCCAAACTTAACCAAAACATTTAACTTTAAAGTTAACTAAACTTAACGAAAAAGGATTTTAACTAACGGACTTACTCGGGTATTACATCATCTCCCCCTTAAAAGAATTCCGTCCCGGAATTCGATTAAGCGAACAGATGAGGGTATTTGGTTCTCATTTCCAACTCTGATTCCCACGTCGCATCCTGACCTCTATGATGTTTCCATTGAACCTTTACTTGTCTGATCTCTTTGTTCCTCAATACTTTGACCTTGTAATCAACTATAGCTTCCGGTTCCTCCACATAGTTCAGCTTTTCATCAACCTGGATATCTGGTAGGGAGACTGCTTGGTCTGGTGTAATCAAACACTTTCGAAAATTTGATACATGAAAAGCGTTGTGAATCCTGCTTAATTCCGGCGGAAGATCCAATCTGTAAGCTACTTCACCAATTCTTTCCGTAATTTCAAATGGCCCAATATACCGCGGACTGAGTTTACCTTGCTTCCCAAAACGTATGACTCCTTTCCAAGGTGACACTTTCAACATCACAAATTCCCCAACTTGGAACTCTAACGGTTTCCGGCGTCGATCTGCATAGTTTTTCTGTCTGTCCTGGGCCACTTTTAATCTGTCCCGAATCTGAGTGATCTTATCCGCTGTTAATTGTACTATTTATGGCCCTGCTAATTGTTTCTCCCCCACTTCATTCCAACACAAAGGCGTTCGGTATTTTCTACCATACAATACTTCAAACGGTGCCGCTTGAATGCTGGAATGATAACTGTTGTTGTAGGCAAATTCTATCAAAGGCAGATGTTTATCCCACGATCCCCCAAAATCAACTATACAAGCCCGAAGCATATCTTCTAAAGTCTGGATTTTCTTTCACTCTGCTCGTCAGTCTGAGGATGATATGCTGTACTCAACTTTATCTGCGTTCCCATCTCTTTTTGAAAGCTTCTCCAGAATCTGGAAGTAAAACGACTATCTCGATCAGAAATAATCGAGATTGGAATTCCATGCGGAGTTACTATTTTATTAATGTACAATTTAGCTAAACGTTCCAAGGAATCAGTTTCTTTTATCTGCAAGAAATGAGCAGACTTCGTCAATCTATCCACAATCACCCAAATAGAATCGAATCCCTTTGAAGTTCTAGGCAACTTGGTAATAAAATCAGTAGTGATCTGCTCCCATTTCCACATTGGTATATCCAGTCGTTGTAACTGTCCAAACGGCTTCTGATGTTCAATCTTTACTTTCTTGCAAGTAGTACAATCTTCCACATACTTAGCAACACTTCTCTTCATTCCCGGCCACCAATAGAACTGTTTCAAATCTCTATACATTTTATTTGTACCTGGATGAATAGAAAATCGAGATTGATGAGCTTCTTGTAGTACACGATCACGTAATCCACCCAAACGAGGTACCCAAATTCTGTTTCCCATACACAATAACCCACGGTCATCTTTCCCAAGCAATGCTGACATTCCCACCAACCGTTCTGACTTCAAACTTTCTTCCTGATAAGCATCTATTTGGCATTTTAGCAATTCGTCAAAGATATTAGGAAGGAGTTCAGCTCGTAACGATATAGCTTTTATTGTTCCACTTCTTTCTTGACGACTCAGTGCATCTGCTACCACGTTCGCCTTCCCAGGGTGATAAAGAATTTCACAATCATAATCATTTACTAATTCTAACCATCTTCTTTGCCTCATATTCAGTTCCTTTTGATCGAAAAGATGTTGGAGACTCTTATGGTCAGTAAAAATTTGGCATTTAGAACCATAAAGATAATGTCTCCAAATTTTCAATGCGAAGACAACTGCTGCAAGCTCCATATCATGGGTAGGATATTGTCTTTCGTGATCCTTCAGTTGACGAGAAGCATAGGCAATCACTTTTCCATGATGCATAAGTACACATCCCAATCCCAGTTTAGAACCATCACTGTAGACCACAAAATCGTCGGAACCTTCTGGCAATGCTAATATCGGCGCGCTACAAAGTTTCTCCTTCAATATTCTGAATGCCTCATCCTGTTCTGCTTTCCATTCAAACTTTAGATTCTTCCGAGTCAGCTTAGTCAATGGCGTCGCGATTCGAGAAAAGTCTTTTATAAATTTCCGATAGTATCCAGCTAGACCCAGAAAACTACGTACTTCGGTTGGCGTCTTCGGCGGTTCCCATCTTTCAATTGCTTCCACTTTCGCTGGATCACCTTGTATACCCTTCTGTGAAACTACATGACCCAAAAACTGAACTTCCCGCAACCAGAATTCACATTTAGAAAACTTAGCGTACAACTTTTCTTTCTTCAGCAACTCCAGAATCAAACGAAGATGTTGTGCGTGATCCTCTTTGGATCGAGAATAAATAAGTATATCATCGATAAACACAATGACAAATTTATCGAGATAAGGCTTACATACCCGATTCATTAGATCCATAAAAGCGGCCGGAGCGTTCGTTAATCCGAAAGGCATCACCAAAAATTCGTAGTGACCGTACCTCGTACGAAAGGCAGTCTTCAGAACATCATCTTCCTTAACCTTCAACTGATGGTAGCCAGATCTGAGATCAATCTTGGAGAAGTAACAAGCTCCAACTAATTGATCGAAGAGGTCATCAATTCTCGGAAGTGGATACTTGTTCTTGATCGTGCGCTTGTTCAGCTCTCGGTAGTCGATACACATTCTCATTGAACCGTCTTTCTTCTTTACAAATAAAACTGGTGCACCCCATGGCGAAGAGCTAGGTCTGATGAAACCCTTATCAGTTAAGTCTTGAAGTTGTGCCATCATTTCTTTCATCTCTGGAGGTGCTAATCGGTATGGCGCACGAGCGATAGGAGCGGCTCCTGGGATTAAGTCAATACCAAATTCTACTTGTCTAATAGGAGGAAGACCATTCAAGTCTTCAGGGAAAACTTCTGGATAGTCACTAACGATAGAAATATCCTCCAGCTTAATCTTTTCAGGCCTACTGTCTATCACATAAGCTAAATAACTAGAGCAACCCTTGTTGACACATTTACGGGCTTTTACCATAGATATAAGACTGGACTGATGATTCTTACGATCTCAATAAATCACTACTGATCTCTTATCAGGTAAAACGACATTGATTATTTTCTTATCACAAACTATGTTAGCCTGATTTTCCGCTAACCAATCCATTCCTACTACCACATCAAATTCAATCAAAGCTATTGGAAATAGTTGTATCGGTACTCCACACCCCTCTATATTTATCATGCAACGATCAAAAACTTCTTTAACTGCCACTTGGCTATCATTTGCAATATCTACTAATAAAGCATGTTTTAACATTTTAGGCTCTAAATGCATGTGAGCAGCAAAGGAGGGAGACACAAAAGATCGGTTTGCACCGGAATCAAATAACACTTTAGCACTCGTGGAGTTTATGAGAAATGTACCTGTGACCACATCCGGAGTTTCCTCCGCCTCTTTAGCTGTCATTTGGAATGTACGACCCCTCGTTTTCGGCGGTTCTATTCTTGGGACTACTGGTCTAGTAATGGCTGGTTTCCCGGATGTTCCCCCTTGTTGTATTCTACCTCTTGGACAATCTGATTGGAGGTGATCCGGAGAATTACACAAAAAGCAAAACCGCGTTAATCGACAATCTTTAACAACATGACCGGTTTTCCCACACTTAAAACAAACCCGCGATTCCACTTGACAATTTCCCTAATGGTAGTGATTACATCTTGGACATGGTCTATCCGCTGGTCGAAACGACGGACGGTTATCGAACCTCTGAAATCTAGGCTTCCTTGAATCCTGTGGTGGTCCTTCCCATTTCCTTTTCCCCAAGCTCTTATCTCCGGCATCTCTTTTATTATCTCGTTCTACATTTTCTGCAGCATCCACTGCAGCTGTAAAGGTATTTGGCCCCGTGGCAGTCACTAGTCTTCGGACCTCTGAATTTAACCCATAGATAAATCTCTCCATTTTCATCTTCTCTGTAGCAACAAAATATCCTGCAAAACAAGATTTTTCTAAAAATCGTGCAGTATAATCTCTAACCGACAGATTCCCTTGTTGTAGATTCATAAATTCTTCTTCCAATTGTCTAACTGCATCTTGTGGACAGAAGTGTGTTGTGAAAGCTAACACGAATTCCTCCCATGAAAAGGTAGTATATACATCCGTTCCTCTCGATTCTGTATGAGCCTCCCACCAATACAAAGCATCACCTTTCAGCATCGCAGTTCCATAAAGTACTTTATCTTCTTCAGCACATTTACACGTCTTGAAGATAGCCTCTATTTCTTTCAGCCATCTCATCGCTTTTACCGGATCCCGATCTCCTGAATATGTAGGGGGCTTGCAACTAAGAAACATTTTATAGTCACACCTTTTCATCATCGGTAAGACCGTAGAGGTAAGTGGTATTTCAACTTCGTGTTCCGGACTTGGTCTTTCAGTTTCATTATGACGATTATGTTCGAACATAGCTTGTATGCTATCCTGTAATCTCCCCATTTCCGTAGTCAAATCATCCCGTGTAACAAACTCTGTACCATGCGGTTGTGTTCTTCCCCCAGTTCGGCCCCCAGTTCCTCTTCTGGTTCTGCCTCTACCACGATCTCCTCCTCTTCCCCCTGTTCCTATTGGTGGATTCTCTCCACTCGAATTCCTTCCTCCTCTTTGATTCCTTTGTCTAGTGCCACTTGCCATTCTATAGATTCAAACAAAGTTAATATACACATAAGCACATACCCCATATAACAAGATATTCCAGTTCAAACATGTACCTGTAAGATCATAATTACACTGGCCAGGTGTAATCTGAAATTACCTTACATGATGTTCCTTCTACCTTTTATACTTAGCATCCCCAGGTTCTATCATAATAAGGACATCCTACTTCACATGCAGTTTAAGTCTAGGTACAGATACTAATACCTAAATCCCTTAAACTAGGGCTCTGATACCATCTATAGCATCCCTGATTCCATATATACAAATAACATATAATTCATAACATACTTTCAACAAAAATACATTATATTTCACATTCGGTCCCATAGTCTTGATAACCATACTAATAAAACTGTACAAACTTTTCGTGAATTACATTACATTATGACTAACAACAAGTCATGAGTACAAAAATGCATCTATAACTTCATATACAAAGTCTTCACAAAACTATCCATCGATCGTCCTATTCACTTGTTCTTACTCGATCCGCCACCTGGAATACATATTTTTAAAACAAAAATGAGGGTTAGACCTAATGGTCTAGTGAGAAATCCCTGTCAATTTAGTAAACCTTTGTATCAAAACCATTTATGTAAAACCTTTCATATACATTCAAGTACTACTCGTATATACATACCATTCAAGACTCGTACTTCTCACTCCACCTTATTCCTCCACAAATGGCCAAATTAATTGGTTGCGAGCCAATTTAACACACCGGTCCAAAGCCCGGCCACGTATTATATTCTCATATAGTACTCACGTAATTATAATATCTCGATATATTATAATCACCCACGTATGACATATTCATACAATTTATCAAGTATTTGTTATCCACATAATGTATTCCAGTAAAAATATTTTAAAGTAAAACTCACCTGTTTAGTTTATCAAAATACTTCCAAGCCTTTCCAATGGATTCAGTCTTTCACTTCAAACTCTTAGTATCTCAATAACGACTCCAAACGAATCAATCGAAGCCCTAACCGTACGAATCCTTTTTCCGTTTCTTCTCGCTTCAGGAACACACACACTGATAAAATTTAGATGATACTGCTGAATGAAATATCTTAAGGGTGTATATTAATCCCATACTTACCAAATGGACCCTGAACTACTCACTAATGACTTGATCCAAACTTATAACTTGATCCAAACTTAACCAAAACATTTAACTTTAAAGTTAACTAAACTTAACGAAAAAGGATTTTACTTAACGGACTTACTCGGGTATTACACAAAACTATGGAAGATTCATGGTCATAAAATGGTGATTATTAGGTGAAGTCATCTCTTTGTGCCCTAACTAGAAGTGGTCAAATTGAAGAACTCCATTGCTAGGGTTTCCATTTATTGAGCTCTAAGGTGAGAAATCTGAACTTAAAAACATACTTGGTATATATATAATTTACTCTAGTACTTCTCTTGCTCTAACCAATTTCATCTTGAAGTGTATTTTTGATTAATAAGCTTTTGTCTCCCTAAAGAGGAGATATGGGAGCTCAAAGGTAAGACAAGGGTTATGTAACTACTCATTTCACTTGGAATTGTTCAATGCATGTTAGTATCCAATTGGATTTGGTTAAACACATATGCTAGTGTTTAGAGCTTAATAGCTTAAGTTATGTCTTAATGAGGAGTCCATGGCTTAATGAGGCAAGTGGCTGGATATGCAATAACATATATATATATATATATATATATATATATATATATATATGCCTTTGCTATATGATGTTAATCATGTTATTACTTGCGTGTATGTGGATAACTTGAGAACTACATGGATGTGGTAAGTATAAGCTTAATGAGATGGTGAGACCATCGGCATGAGATTAACGAATGGTATTGTGTATTATTTGGCGTAGTTATTTGTTGGTGTTCATAAATTGGAGGAGCCCCTAAGTAGACACTAGGCAAGATATAGTATTGGGCACCACCTGGGGAGGTATGTGTAGAGACCCCCGCTTTTGGGATGTATACCTGGAAGGTAGTCCCAATGTGCCGGGCCTTGGGGCGTTACCTGGGGAGGTAGACGCTAAGGTATATTTTCAATTACGGTGTAACTTGGGTTGGTGTTTTGGGCCTTCCCCATGGATTTCAATTTGTGAATGACCAATTTAAATATCTACTATTTGACATTATTGCATGCTTTAATATATGTTCAACTCACTAGGCGTTTTAGGCCTAACACTTGTTGCTTGTTTAATGTGTATCACAGATTCTAGTGGCGCCATCCTTAGGAAGGCATAGATGGGGACTCGTAAGCGTGGGGAATACTTTTGAGAATGTCAAAAAGATAGACGAGCAAATTTTGGACTAGTTATGACACCTTATGTAATCTTATTTCTATAGTAGAGAATAGATTAGCCAGTTGTCATTTAGCTTTCTATCATTATACTTCGTTGTAAATAGAATTATGTAATTTCCCGTTTTTTACAGCTCAGCTATAGCTTTGTATATCACTCTTCCGTGTTATGGAAGTTTTTGTTGATCCCTATTTTTGGGGTGTTACAAGTTGGTATCAGAGCTCTAGTTTAAGTGAACTAGGTGTTGACTGTAGCAAGCCTAGACTTAAGCTGAGGAAAGTAACATGGAAAATCACCATGTGGGTAGGTGTTCTAGGATGGGAAAGTGATAGGAATTGCAGAATTACGTTTGTTGAGAATTATGATGACGGTAATAAGAATGCTTGTGTATAACATGTTCATAATTTCACTTAGCTAATGTTATTATGAATGTGCCGTTACGTAAGTGTACTTGATTGCTATTATTATGGTAATTAACGAATGTGTTAATACGCAACTTTAGTCTATTCCTTACCTTATTCCCGCATGTCTGACAGACTAAGATGGTAAACACGCGAAGACAATCTCAATCATCACCGGAGGGTCTTGCCGTGACTGAATCTACGGTCGATCAACCAGATAACCCAGCAACGACCGGACTCCCTCTGAGGCCACGTATCTTGGGCGTAGGTGTGGAACAGATACCAAAAACCAACATTGGCACCTCCAACCCAGTAATGGAGGAAAATAACCTTGAAAACAGGTTGAGGGATAGTATGCTGCAAGCTATGAACTCTGCCATGGCTCAACAGCAAAAGCGGTTTAAGAAAATACTGGAGGATCGAGATAATAGTAATCGACGACACGAGGCAGTTGCGGATAATGCGACAAATGGACAGGGTGGCCTTGGGATTGTGGTAGTTGCAGGTAATCGGATGAATACAGGTGACGGTAGGAGAGAAATGGGATGTTCATACAAGACCTTCCTTGGTTGCAAGCCACCGGAATTCGCCGAAACTACCGACCCAGTTCAGTGCATGTATTGGATCCGAGAGATGGAAATGGCGTTCGAGGCTAGTGAATGTGAAGACTCCCAACGAGTTAAGTTCGCTTCCCATCTTCTCAAGGGCGAGGCTCTTACTTTGTGGATCACCCGTTCGTCTATCACACCCGAGTTATTGGCCAATCTCACGTGGTCAACCTTCAAAAAGAAGATACTTGAAAAATACTGTAGCGAGAGGGCCTTAGACAAAATTGAAGAAGAGTTCCGGGGATTGAAGAAATGGAATATGACCATTGTTGAGTACTCAAAGTCGTTCCTTGAAAAGTTAAGTTTGTGGAGCATCTGGCTCCCGATGAGAAGATGAAAATAAAAGCTTATCAGCGAGGGTTACCAGCCGTGATGAAGACCGCCGTGAGGAACGCCAAGGTGACAACTGTACGGGAAGCAATTGAGGAATCATTGTTGGTAGAGGACGATTTGGCTCAAGGAAAGTTGGAAACTGGGTACGTAACTGAGAAGAGGAAGTGGGAAGGGTCGTCGGGACCCGTTCGTCAGCAGAGACAGTTTACCGGAAATAGAAGTGGGGATAACCGTCGTGAAGCAAGGTAGTGTAACCAATGCAGGAGAAATCATATTGGCTCATGTGGTCCCCGACCACATCCGAGCTCAAACGGGTGTAGCAATTATGGAAAGATTGGACATTTCATGAAGGATTGTCCTACGAAAGTACCGATCTGTTTCGAATGCCGTGAACCGGGTCATATAAAGAGGAACTGCCCGAAACTAAGATCGAGTGGAAGCGGCGGACCTAAGACAGAATCACCGAAGGTAACGGGGAGAGCTTTTCAGATAACAGCCGAGGAGGCGAAGGCTTCGACAGACGTAGTGTCGGGTACATTTCTTCTAAACTCCGTACCTACGCGTATATTATTCGATTCGGGTGCAAGTTTTTCGTTTGTATCGGTATCGTTTTGTCAAAAGTTGTCTATGCCTACTGATTGTTTAGAAGAAGCCCTAGTGGTAGAAATAACTGATGGTGGGCAAGTTGTGGTTCGAGAGGTTTTGCGGGGTTGCACATTAGAAATCGAAGGAAAGAACTTCTCAATCGATTTGATGCCGATGATAATCGGAGGGTTTGACGTGGTGGTCGGAATGGATTGGTTAGCCGAAAACCAAGCCGAGATCGTGTGCGCAAAGAAGCTAATTTGCATACCTTCTTCGGACGAGAATCACGTAGTTATCTATGGGGAGCGAAGGAAAGGGGATATCGCAATTATTTCCATGTTGAAGGCCCGAAAGTGTTTGGTTAAAGGGTGTGCATCCTTTTTAGCATATGTGATCAATGCTAAATTGGAGAAGAGGAAAGTGGAGAACGTGAAGGTCGTACGAGAGTTTCCCGACGTGTTTCCAGAAGACTTGTCGGGTTTGCCACCGGACCGCCAAGTGGAATTCAAGATAGACTTGGTACTGGGGGCGGCCCCGATAGCCAGAACTCCCTATCGTTTGGCTCCGTCCAAGATGCAAGAAATGATGGCCCAACTCCAAGAACTTTTGGAGAAGGGGTTTGTGAGGCCGAGTTCATCTCCTTGGGGAGCACCGGTCTTATTCGTAAAGAAGAAAGATGGCACCATGCGTATGTGTATAGACTACCGGGAGTTGAACAAAGTGACCGTGAAGAACAAGTATCCACTTCCTAGAATCGATGACTTGTTTGACCAACTTCAAGGAGCGGGATGCTTCTCGAAGATCGATTTACGTTCGGGCTATCATCAAGTGGAGGTTAAGGAGGATGACATTCCAAAGACGGCTTTCCGAACACGATACGGTCATTATGAATTTCTTGTAATTCCGTTTGGATTGACGAACGCACCGGCGGTATTCATGGATTTGATGAATCGGGTGTGCCGACCCTTTCTTGACAAGTCGGTAATCGTCTTCATAGATGATATTTTGGTGTATTCCAAGAACGAAGTAGACCAAGAGTTTCATCTACGAGAAGTGTTGGAAGTATTAAGGAAAGAAAAACTTTACGCAAAATTCTCTAAATGCGACTTTTGGTTTAAAGAAGTCCAATTCTTGGGTCATGTCATTACCCGAGATGGAGTGAAAGTGGATCCTTCCAAAATTGAGGCGATGATAAATTGGGAACCGCCCAAGAGCCCGGGAGAAATCCGAAGTTTCTTGGGTTTGGCGGGTTACTACCGAAGATTCATTCAATATTTCTCTAAGATTGCTTCTCCATTGATGGCATTGACTCGGAAGAATGTGAATTTTATGTGGACCGAAGCACAACAAAAGGCATTCCGTACCCTCCAAAAGAAATTGTGTGAAGCACCGATTCTATCCTTACCCGAAGGATACGAAGATTTTGTAGTCTATAGCAACGCATCCAAGATGGGTTTGGGATGCGTGCTAATGCAACGGGGAAAAGTGATCGCGTATGCCTCGAGACAACTCAAAGTTCACGAAAAAAACTACCCTACACACGATTTGGAATTGGCCGCGGTGGTATTCGCATTGAAGTTGTGGCTTCATTATTTGTACGGCACGAAATGCACGTTGTATACAGATCACAAGAGTTTGAAATACGTTTTTGACCAGAAGTAGCTGAACATGAGACAACGGAGATGGTTGGAATTGCTCAAAGATTACGACTGTGAATTGCTTTACCATCCGGGTAAGGCTAATGTGGTCGCCGACGCCTTAAGCCGAAAAGAGTATAGCGGAAGCCTACGCGCCAACCTCTCGAGAATTGACATAGTGTCAAGCGTAGTGGAGCGGATTAGAGTGGCACAATCTGAAGCCCTAAAAGAGGAGAACCTCAAAGATGAAGTTATGGTGAAGCAAAAGCAGTTGTTAACAGAAGATATTCGTGGAATTAAGTTGTTAATTGGGCGCGTGTGGGTGCCTAAGATCGGTGGAAACCGGGAACTACTCTTGGAGGAGGTTCACAAATCCAAGTACTCCATCCATCCCTGAAGTACCAAAATGTATCGAGATTTGAAGCTACATTATTGGTGGCCGGTCATGAAGCTAGATGTGGCGCGGTATGTGGGACAGTGCACGACTTGTTCTCAAGTGAAGGCTCAACATCAATTACCCTATGGTAAGTTGAAACCTTTGGAAATCCCCGAGTGGAAATGGGAGAAAATCACCATGGATTTTGTGACTAAATTGCCTAAGACCATGAAAGGTCACGACACCATTTGGGTGATAGTGGATCGGTTGACATAAAGTGCACACTTCTTGGCGATGAGAGAGACCTTACCAATGGACAAGTTGGCAAAGCTTTATATTGAAGAGGTGGTTTCGCGACATGGAGTGCCCGTATCCATAGTCTCCGACCGGGATAGTCGGTTCACATCAAGGTTTTGGCAAGCGTTACAAGAAGAACTTGGTACGAGGGTGAATTTGAGTACGGCATATCATCCACAAACGGATGGTCAAAGTGAAAGGACCATTCAAACCTTGGAGGATATGTTAAGGGCTTGTGTGATTGAATTTGGAGGTAATTGGGACACTCATCTACCGCTAGTCGAATTTGCTTACAACAATAGTTACCACTCGAGCTTGAAAGCGGCACCATTTGAGGCGCTATATGGGAGAAAGTGTAGAACTCCCGCATGTTGGTTAGAAGCGGGGGAAAAACAATATGCCAGACCGGAAATTGTTCAAGAAACAGCCGATAAGGTCAAAATTATTAGGGAGCGTTTGAAAGCGGCACAAGACCGACAAAAGAACTATGCCGACAAGAAAAGGAAACCGGTAGAGTTCCAAGTGGGGGAGCGGGTAATGTTAAAGGTGTCTCCGTGGAAGGGATTGATTCGTTTCGGAAAGCGAGGAAAGTTAAGTCCCCGTTTCCTTGGACCGTTTACTGTTTTGGAGCGTGTGGGTTCGCAAGCCTACAAGTTGGATTTGCCACCGGAAATGGACGGGATTCATCCGACATTCCATGTGTGTTATTTGCGAAAGTGCCTAGCGGAAGAAGAAGGAGTTATACCGTTGTTGGAGATTCGGGTTGATAACAAGCGTTGCATAGAGGAACCCGAAGCCATCTTGGAAAGATCGACGAAAGGAACCCGACGCAAGGAAGTAAACATGGTTAAAGTGCAATGGAGACATCATCGTGGAGCCAACGTGACGTGGGAACCGGAAGAAGTCATGAAGCGCCGTTACCCTCATTTGTTTGCGTAGCTTAGGATTTCGAGGAAGAAATCTTTTCTAAGTGGAGGAGGATTGTAACACCCGTAATTTTCAGATGAGCCCAATGTCGAATCAGTGTGGAGCCGATCTTTAAGAAAACTATAAAAAATAGGATTTTGGGTTAAAACCTATATTTTATGGTCTTGTTGGATGGGGAATTCGAATATGAGTCCAACGGTTCTTTCCGGAGCAAAAACGGAGCTATAACGAAGAAATTACGACCAAATCAGTGTTTAAGAAGAAACCAAACAAACAAAAGTCGGCGCCGATCTCGTCGCCGATGGATCGGCGCGGGACACCTGTCTAAATTTTCCCCTTTATTCCAAGGGTTTCACCTCTTTCATCCTCATTCTTCCAAAATCGAACTGCAACTTCTTCACTCCAGTTTTTAGGGCGATTTCCTCTTCGAACCAAGGTAAATCCATGCCTCTTTCACTTTAGTTCAATTTGACAAAACTATGGAAGATTCATGGTCATAAAATGGTGATTATTAGGTGAAGTCATCTCTTTGTGCCCTAACTAGAAGTGGTCAAATTGAAGAACTCCAATGCTAGGGTTTCCATTTCTTGAGCTCTAAGGTGAGAAATCTGAACTTAAAAACATACTTGGTATATATATAATTTACTCTAGTACTTCTCTTGCTCTAATCAATTTCATCTTGAAGTGTATTTTTTATTAATAAGCTCTTGTCTCCCTAAAGAGGAAATATGGGAGCTCAAAGGTAAGACAAGGGTTATGTAACTACTCATTTCACTTGGAATTGTTCAATGCATGTTAGTATCCAATTGGATTTGGTTAAACACATATGCTAGTGTTTAGAGCTTAATAGCTTAAGTTATGTCTTAATGAGGAGACCATGGCTTAATGAGGCAAGTGGCTGGATATGCAATAACATATATATATATATATATATATATATATATATATATATATATATATATATATATATATATATGCCTTTGCTATATGATGTTAATCATGTTATTACTTGCGTGTATGTGGATAACTTGAGAACTACATGGATGTGGTAAGTATAAGCTTAATGAGATGGTGAGACCATCGTCATGAGATTAACGAATGGTATTGTGTATTATTTGGCGTAGTTATTTGTTGGTGTTCATAAATTGGAGGAGCCCCTAAGTAGACACTAGGCAAGATATAGTATTGGGCACCACCTGGGGAGGTATGTGTAGAGACCCCCGCTTTTGGGATGTATACCTGGAAGGTAGTCCCAATGTGCCGGGCCTTGGGGCGTTACCTGGGGAGGTAGACGTTAAGGTATATTTTCAATTACGGTGTAACTTGGGTTGGTGTTTTGGGCCTTCCCCATGGATTTCAATTTGTGAATGACCAATTTAAATATCTACTATTTGACATTATTGCATGCTTTAATATATGTTCAACTCACTAGGCGTTTTAGGCCTAACATGTCAGGATCGATTCCAAACAAGAATAACTATACATAGAAATCAGAATTAAAGAATCTTGCGGAATAGAACTTTAATTCAAACACACTCGATGAACAACTAATCAGAAAACACAATCTGTTTGTATTCAATACTTCAACTCACAAGATTACAACCAAACCTCAATCTTGTTGAACAGGCTCAACAAGACGACTTCTACTTCTCTAGAAATAGGGTTCTAAACCTTGAGGTTAATTCTCTCTAAAACAAAAACGAATTCTGAAATCTCTCGTACCGAATAGCTATCTATCAAAAACTATTTATACTAAATAATTACAAGATAACTATCAAAACAAAATTGATCTTCAGAATATTCTTTCATGCTTATCTTCAGTCATTCCATCTTTATCTCCAACCTTCTCGCATTCCAAAATTATGATCACCAGCAGTATTAACATCGTTATGCACAAGCAGTACTAACATTGTTCCAGCAGCATTAACTTTTACTAGCAGTACTAACCTTGCTCTGGCAGTAGTATTGTTGTTCTGGCAGTACTAATGTTGTTCTGGCAGTACTAATGTTGTTCTGGCAGTACTAACATTGTTCTGGCAGCACTAACGTTGTTCTGGAAGCACTAACGTTGTTCTGGCAGCACTAACCATACTTAGCAAATCTTCAGTTCCCAACAATCTCCCCCTAACTTGACTTTTTAGGTTTAGAAGTCAAGTTCTTCAGATGATGCTTCCAAAACCTAATCATGAACACATAAATCAGGATTCAAACCCAGACTTTGATTGATAATCCTTCTCACCAAGTATCTTCCCATTTCAGAATCCTTATTGCAAGCCAACTTAGCATGTAGCATTCCATTCAACCTTTTCATGCTGTGCTTGTATGCAACATCCACCAAATAATACTCATGATATGTATGGTCAAGTGTGATGACATACACTCCACATTTTTCAATGAGCATCCAGTTGGTAATGGCTTGAAAATTTCTTTCTATCAGATACTGAACTGCTTCTGGTTTGAACATTTGGCACAGGTATTCAAGAACCATTTTGGTGATAGACATCCCTTTCTCATTCAGCATATTTCCATACAGCTTCATTCCAACCTTGTACATCTCCTCTACGTCAGATCTAGAGCACATTCTGATAAGTTTTCCCCATGTAGAACAGACCTCAAACTTCTCATCTGCTCTTTTGACTCTAATGTACTCCTTTCTCTGATCTATCAAGGTATCCTAGAAGATGATTTCAGGAGGCATGGAAGATAATGGGTCAACTTTGATTGGATCAACCACAGTGATGTACATATCACATTGAGCATTACTTGGTTGACCTGATGGAGTTGCTACTTCTTCTTCAGCAACCTTTGTATCATCTTTCTTTTCTGGAACATCCTCTTCTTTTTCTTCTTCTGTCACTGGTTCTACCCTAGGTTTCTTGACAACTTTCCTCTTGGTAGCTATAGACTTGGTTCTTGCTCTTTTCAGTGACACCAGCTTTTCACCCAGGGTTTCTTCTTGCTTTTTAGGAGTGTCATGTTTGGCTTTAATCAAAGCCTCTGCCACTTCAACTTCTTCCAAAGTAGGATTTTTAGTTTCTGTTGCTTCTTTTGTTTCTGCTGCTGGTTCAGTTTCTGCTTCCTTTTGAATTTTAGCAGTATTAACCTTTTCTGCTGCTGGTTCAGTTTCTGCTTCTTTCTGAATTTCAGCAGCATTAACCTTTTCTGCTGCTGGTTCAGTTTCTGCTTCTTTCTGAATTTTAGCAGCATTAACCGTTTCTGCTGCTGGTTCAGTTTCTGCTTCTTTCTGAATTTCAGCAGCATTAACCGTTTCTGCTGCATGATCAGTTTCTGCTTCTTTTGCAATTTCAGCAGCATTAACCTTTTCTGCTGCATGATCAGTTTCTGCTTCTTTTTCAATTTCTTCAACACACTCATTCTCCCCCTTTTCCCGTGCACTCTCCATGTTGAATTCAGCTTCTGACTCCCCCTTTTTGGGAGCATCATTGTTGCGGCTTCTTCTTTTGAGAACATACTGAGCTTTCTTCTTCCTGTGCATCAACTTGGTAATCAGCTTCTTATGCTTCTCAAGCTGTGTTTGCTGATATAGAACCACTCTCTTGAGTCCATCTATTTCCTTTTGCTGACTTACAACTTCTGTGTTAATATTGGCAATGGTTTCCATCAATTCCTCATATGTATATCTATCCTCACCTTGTTTAGGAGTTTTTACTTCCTTTAAAGGATCACTGGAAATTTTAGTAGGTGTCTTTTGCCTAGCAAAAGCACTGCCTACCCCCGTGGTTTCTTGGCACCTGGGACCTCTGAATGATTTCTCATTCTGAGTTGCCGTGAGGAAGGGCTTAGTTATGTTACCACTGTCCTTCTCTGTGCTAGCAGAAGTAGTGGCAGCCTTGCTACTCACATGCTCAACCTTCTCCTTAGTGAGCACCTTCTTGGGGTTGGGAGACACCCCTGTGGTGTCCCTTTCGATATTCTCTAATGAAGAATGCTCCACTAGAGGGCTTAAAGGCTTTGGGCTTTTAGGAGGTACATCAAGGGAAGGAGCCTTGTGTACCTTTCTTCTTGTAAACTTTTTGGTTACTTTTGGAGTGGGTCTTTGAAGAATGGACTGAGGGATTTCTTTGGTGATTGAAGGTGGGGTTTGGCTATCAGTGGGTTGGTCTAATGAGGGCCTTGACCCTGATGCCATACCTTCTTGTGTGTGGGACACACCCATCATTGTAGAGAACAATGGAGTGTCAACTCCTTCCGAGTCCCTGGAAGTTCTCCTCATATTTGAGAAGACCTTTCCTTTAGGGGGTTTAGGTACATATACCTCAGTAAATTGAGGCAAATCTGTCAATTCCTGAGTAATCACTGCTTGGACAAACCTTGGGTACATATAAAAACTCTTTTTGGATTCCAGGTTTGACACAAGATCATTGAAAATCATTTGTGAAAAATTAAACTTCCTGGCAGTGGCCAAGCAGACCAGAGCATAAGCAATGGTACTGCTAAACTCACTCCATCCAGTAGTTTTCTTTGAAATGCAATGCATTAAGGTATGAACAAAGAATCGCCATTGTGTAGAAAATTTAGATTTGAAAAACTTAAAGATTCCAATGGGACCTTCATACCCCATTCTCGTTAAACTTGAGTATAGGTCGTCATTAGGAATAGACGTCATACCTGAGGCATCATCCAATCGAAGAGTGATGCGAATAAGCTCCTCTGTAATATTCAAGGGTTTGTCACACATCCTTGTTTTGATTATTTTCTGCCCACCTTCAGACACCACGGTGGCATTTTCCCAGAACTGCTTCTGATGCTCGATGTAGATAGTCGGGGTCACCGTTAGGGCATATGATATATGCGTGGATTTGAGGAAATCCACAATGTCGTGAAAACCTGCGGACTGTTTTGGCTTCTGGAGCATGGCAATCTCGTTGTGTTCGTCGATAAACTCCATTGTACCTGAGGATTCTTGACAGAAAACAGAGATTCTTGGGAGAGAATAGTTAGAAAGAGAGAGAGATGAATAGAATTCAAAGAGACGTTATGAACTTTGGCGGGCTGAAAGAGGTATTTATAGCAGTAGTAGCCCTAATTTTTCTTTTAAAGCAGTATTAACGACACATGCAGTATTAAGTACGAAGCAGTATTAACTATGTACTAGCAGTAGTAACTATCCACTGGCAGTAGTAACTATGCACTAGCAGTAGTAACTATCCACTGGCAGTAGTAACTATGCACTAGCAGTAGTAACTATCCAATGGCAGTAGTAACTATCTACTGGCAGTAGTAACTATGCTTGCACTTTTCAGCACTTGTCAATCTGAGACATACAGAAGATCCTGAGAAAAAGAGTTAGTAGTACCAAATATAGAAGGAAATACAGGTATAAAAACTGAAAATCATGACTTTATTCAAGGTTGATCATGCCCACACTTGTTACCAAGAAGGTGAATCTACCCACATCAAAAGCTTTTGTGAATAGATCAGCAAACTGGTCATTGGTATGAACTTTAGCAACTTGAATTAGTTTCTTTTCATTACAATCGCGAATAAAGTGATACCTGATCTCTATGTGCTTTGTTTTTTAGTGTTTGACTGGATTGTTAACAATGCTAATAGCACTGTTGTTGTCAATGAAGATTGGAGTGTGAAGAAATGTTACCCCATAGTCCAACATCTGATTCTGTATCCATAGAACCTGAGAGCAGCAGCTTGCAGCAGCTATATACTCAGCTTCTGTTGTAGATAAGGACACTGTGGTTTGTTTCTTACACTGCCAGGATACTAGTCTTGCACCCAAAAACTGACATCCACCTGAAGTAGACTTCCTATCCATGTTAGCTCCACCCAAGTCACTATCTGAGTATGCAAGTAGATCAAAAGATGATTCATAAGGATACCAGAGACCTAATCTAGGTTGCCCTTTTAGGTATCTAAATATCCTCTTGACTGCATGAAGGTGTGATTGCTTTGGTGTAACTTGAAATCTGGCACATACACATACTGGAAACATAATATCTGGTCTAGAGGCTGTGAGATACATGAGTGATCCAATCATTGATCTGTAATGATGGACATCCACGTCCTCCCCCTCAAGAACAGCATTGATCTGTTTGTGTGTCTCCATTGGTGTGCTTGCTGGCTTTGAGTCTGATAATCCAAACTTATCCAGGATGTCTTTCACATATTTGGATTGGCATATGAAAATCCCATTCTTCTTCTGTTTCACCTGAAGCCCAAGGAAGAAAGTAAGTTCACCCATGGAACTGTAAAGCCCGTGTCCCGGTACATATTTTATTTATTAATTATTCTAATTATTGTTAATATTTTAGTTAACGAGGTTTAGTCGAATCGGACCAAAAGGTTAATTGTGACAACTCTTGGGTTCTTGCAAGGAAAGGGATAAGTTAAGGGGCTAGTAGGGACTTTCACCCAAAGTTTGGAAAGGGGTCAGCCCAAGGGTCGCCCTATCCCCCTTCCCCTTCGGTTTCACAGTAGCACCACCCCAATCGCAAGTCATTCTCCCTATCCCCTTCCCATTGTTGTCACCGGCGAAGTGAGTGCAAGAGAAAGAGAGAGAGATCGACGAGGAAGAAGAAAATCGAAAGGGAAAGGGAGGGTGGTCGCCGACCGGAGAAGAGAAAGGGAGGAGGCTGTCGCCGCGTGGTTGCCGGAAAAAGAGAGGAAGAAGACGTCGGGTTTGGTCGGAAAAGAAGAGAAAGGAGACGCGGTGAGGTAGTTCCGTTTAATCTTTTTCGGTTGTTCTTTTGTTGTCTAAGCACCGCCGTAAACCGCCACCAGCCACCACCGCCACCGGAGGCGGCAGTGGGTGGTGCTCGGATGCTGCCCAGCGTGGCATGGCCCTTGTCTCAGTAAGCTTGTAGGTTTCCGGGTCTGTTTGATTAAGACATGGCTTAATGGTGTAAAAATTCAATAGTTACCTTTTTATGTAATTTTTAGTGTTCTGTCCAGTTCTTCAATCGTGCGTAACTTTTCCGTCATAACTCCGATTGAGCCGAAATTGGTACCCACGGTTCAAGCTCGGGGTCGGACACGTTTTCCGTGTTTTAGCGGAAAACTGGTTTGGCCTCTAGCTAGGTGAAACAGTGGCCGCAAGTTTGGTGATTCGTCATTTTATGTAAAATTCTGGAATCTGCCCTGTTTTTGCGAAGGCCATAACTTTTGACTCGTAATTCGTTTTGCCGTGAAATTGGTGCCCAAAATTTCCAAACTGAGTTGGGAAGGTTTTTCGTGTCTTGTCGAAAATCTAATTTAGCCCGTAGCTAGGCCATATGGGGCTGTTTATACAGTCTGGTCCGAAAAACTTCCAGCTTTCTGTCCCTGTTTTGTTTTACGCATAACTTTTGCTTGGAATGTCGGTTTGGGATGGGACTGGTGCCAAAAGTCTCGTTTCGGAGTCTATTAAGTTTCCTCTGTTTTGTGGAAAGACCAATTCGGACCATAGCTAGGGCGAAGTTGCCATGCTGTACTGAAAGGTCCGGGTGTTCGCTGTTCTGCGAAACATTTTTGTAAAATCTATAGTAAATTATAGAAAAGTCGTTAGGACGCGTGCGATACGTCCCTGAAATCGTAAGACTGAGAACTTCGTATTTATGAATTTTAATTTCTGTATTTATCAGTTTTAAGGGGGTAAAACAGGTCCCGAACAGACCCGTAACTTTTAAGAAAAAGCTGGAATATTTAGTCGTTTGAAAGCTAGTAAACGTGTTATGGGTCGGGACTTTCCGTTGACTTTTTATACGTATTTAGGTGGGAGAAAGTGAAGAAGATTGCCGTGTTGGTGTTGCGTTTCGTGAGCACGTTGCTTAGCCTTGAGGTGAGTTCTCTCACCGCGTAGTTAGGGATTTCATGTATGTCGTCATTTTGTGTTACGTGTGATTACGTGTATTTATGTGCTTACGTGAACTAGATGGGATGTGATAACTGGTTGTGATTTATTAGATTCGTATGTGGAATATATATATGCATGTGTACACCTCGATGGGACTGAGGGGCTCGGTGGGACCGAGGGCTTGGTGGGACTAAGCTAGTACAACAAATTTTACTCGGTGGGACCGAGGGCTCGGTGGGACTGAGCTTGTATTAATTACTCGGTGGGACCGAGGGCTCGGTGGGACTGAGCTTGTATTAATGTATTTTGTGTACTCGGTGGGACCGAGGTTCGTGCTTATATAATAATCATTATGTGGTTTGATATTCGTGATGATGGTGATGTTGCCTACTTGCGAGTAGGGGCGATATGCGTGGGGTTGCTACCTACGTGCGTGATTGAATTCACTAAGCGTTTAGCTTACCCTTTCCCAATGTGTTGTTATTTCAGGTGCGGGCGGCAGTCGGGCGTGACAGTACACACATGGAGCGCGGAGTGTCAAATATTATTAATCTTTCACTTTTGAACCCTTGAATTTAGTTATGAAATTTTCCGCTGCATGAACTTTGTTGATGGTTTGAAGTAACGACGTTAATTTTATTTAAGACGTGAATTATTAAATCATGGTTGTTTTAATGAAATGTATGTTTTAAAAATTTTAAATTTCCTTGTAATTTTTGGGACGTTAAAACTTGGTATCAGAGCACGGCTTGAGTGAATCAAACACATCTCGGTGTGTTTGGTCTCAAGTTGCGGCTAAGAGATCTTTAAATTCTTTTATCAAAATCTTTGTTTTAAATGAAAAGAGAAAACCCGTTTGGGAACGGTGATCGTGGGCGCAGTGTGTACAGTCAGCCGACGCCAGCTGGGAAGGTAAGGAACTTAGTGTACCTATTGCTTTCAGGTGTAGTGTACGCATGCTAGATTGCTTATGTGAACTGTATGGTACCGTATGCTGGTTTATCGCTTATAGGAACTCATGCTAGCTTTGATAGGTTGTTAAGCGAATGCACTCTAGGTTGTATGCAGTAGGAACTGAATAGCCTTAGAATATTAGATTTAGTTCTATTGCGCAGCTCTTGTTTGAGTCCAACCGTTCTAGGATAGAGTCTCTTATTCGAACGTCTATTTGGTTTTACACTGTATACGACCGTGCATTCACGAGGCGACTCGTCAGGGTTAGTGGGGTTTCCGTGTTGGCAAGGGATAGTGGGTGATATGACCTTTCTAAAGAGTTAGGAAAAGTGTTTGTACGGGCTGGATTGGCTATATGTGTTTATTTGTGGTAATCGACTACTTGAATGTCTCGGGACAGGACTCGAAACGAGTAAGGATAGGTGTGAAGGGTAGTAGTAGAGCTCCTACTATCTGAAGCACAGGATCCATGCTTGAGTCGGGGAGAGTCACGAGGGAGCCAAGGAGTGGAGTATGAGCGTGGTAGGGTGAGTTATATGTGCTTTTAGATCTCTGAATTTTCTCTTTCTAGAATGGTCAATACAAGAAGGAACAACGCGGCAGCGTCGCGAGCCGGGTCGGGGATTACTGAGGAGCGTATTAGGGAACTGATTGCTACTGAGGTTTCCCGCGCGATCGGGGAGGCGATCCCCGAGATCATCACTGCTATTCGAGAGGAAGTGGTGATCCTACTGGAGGAGCGTATTGCAGCTATTCCACTGCCTGCGGAGGGTCATCCCCGTAACCGAGAATTCCAATACCGGGATCTCTCCGCCTGTTCCCCGCCAGAATTTAAGGGAGACCTGGATCCGATTACCAGTATGCGATGGGTATCTGACATGGAGTTCGCATTTTTGACCAGTGGTTGCCCGGACAACCTAAAGGTCCGTTTTGCAGTAAATCTACTTCGTGACGGCGCGAAGGATTGGTGCGCCTCGGCATTGACGGCTGCCGAACGCACTACCTTGACCTGGAACGAGTTTGTCACTCGTTTCCGTGCAGAGTATGTACCGCCGATAGAGATGGAGAGAATCGCTAAGGAATTCCTAGAACTCACCCAGACAACAGAGACGGTAAAAGAGATGAACAGGAAATTTACCGGGATGGCATTATTCTGTCCTCAGTATGCCGCCTCGGAAGAGATGAAGATGTCAAGGTATAAAGATATGCTACGCACGGAGATCCGAGAATTTGTTAGCACGGCACCGTACACTTCGTTATCCGCCATGATGGACGCCGCTCGAAGGAGGGAGCTTGAGCTGGAGACCCAAGCTAAGAAGCGGAAGGCGGCACAGCCAGTGACGCCCATCTCGGCAGTGCCGAAGCGTTCGAGGTTCACAGATTCGTGCGCGGGTTCTGGGAGTGGCGGGTTTAAGCCCCGAGATACCGGAGTTAGGAGAGTTGAGGGGTGTTTTAAGTGTGGCCAACCCGGTCACCTCAGCCGGGATTGTAAGGTTCCGTTAGTGGTTTGTTTCATCTGTAATCAGACGGGCCATGTAAGGGCCAACTGTCCTAGAGCAGGGGTAACTATTGGGGGAGGAGCACAGAGGGCGCCTGGGAATGCCCCATTACGCATCACTGATGGTCATACTGATCAGCCGGGGGCGGGAGCGGCTCGAGGGAGAGTTCATCAGTTGACGGTGGATGAGGCGCAAGCGACGCCTAAAGTGGTTACAGGTATATCCCTTTTGTTTCTTTCTTCTTGTCTTTCCGTTCCATGTCATGTATTTATTTGTGGTTCAGTTATACGTTAGGAACGTTCCTAGTTAACTCGGTGCCTGCGGTTGTGATGTTTAATAGCGGGGCTACTCCCTCTTTGGTGTTTCGCACTTTTAGCGAGGGTTTGGGTCGAGTTGTAGGACGATTGAGTCATCCTCTTGTTGTCGAGGTGGCTGATGTTAGGACCTTAACGGTCACGGACGTGTTTCGCGGGTGTACCCTAGAGATCTCAGGAGTGCGGTTTCCCATAGACCTGGTCCCGATTGTTATGCGGGAACTTTGTGTGATTGTGGGCATGGACTGGATGGATACGTTTGACGCGGAGATTGTTTGTCGTCACAAACAAGTGCGAGTTCGAACCCCAAGCGGGGGAGAACTGTTAGTTCAGGGAAATTCGTCTAGGCAGACTACGGCCATAGGTTTGGCTGCGAGAGCTCAGAGGTACCTCCAGCATAGTGGGTAGGGATACTTGGCTTATGTGATGGACACGCGAGTTGGGGAGCGAAGGAGGCTGAATAAGCTTACGGTAAAGGATCGTTATCCTTTGTCAAGGATTGACGATCTTTTCGATCAGTTGCAGGGACTTCTCGAAGAGGAGTTCATAAGTCCAAGTTCTCGATTCACCCGGGAGCTACAAAGATGTACAAAGATTTGTGTGGAGTTCTTTGGCGGAATTTTCCTACAACAACAGCTACCACTCTAGTATTGGCATGCCGCCATACGAGTTTTTGTACGGTAGGAAATGCAGGACGCCCGTTTGTTGGGGTGAGGTTGGGCATCGGGTGTTAGGGAGTACTGACATCGTGTTGAAGACGACCGAGACAATTCAAATGGTGAGGGATCGTTTGGTTACTGCACAAAGTCGGCAGAAGAACCTCGCGGAACAAGGTTGTTGGTTTGGTGGAGGTTCAATGGAGACACCGAAAGGGTTCCGAGTGGACATGGGAACCTGAAGCGGAGATGCGAGAGAACTATCCGGAGCTGTTTGCGGGTGTAGACTTCGGGGACGAAGTCTAATTCAAGCGGGGGAGAGTTGTAAAGCCCGTGTCCCGGTACATATTTTATTTATTAATTATTCTAATTATTGTTAATATTTTAGTTAACGAGGTTTAGTCGAATCGGACCAAAAGGTTAATTGTGACAACTCTTGGGTTCTTGCAAGGAAAGGGATAAGTTAAGGGGCTAGTAGGGACTTTCACCCAAAGTTTGGAAAGGGGTCAGCCCAAGGGTCGCCCTATCCCCCTTCCCCTTCGGTTTCACAGTAGCACCACCCCAATCGCAAGTCATTCTCCCCATCCCCTTCCCATTGTTGTCACCGGCGAAGTGAGTGCAAGAGAAAGAGAGAGAGATCGACGAGGAAGAAGAAAATCGAAAGGGAAAGGGAGGGTGGTCGCCGACCGGAGAAGAGAAAGGGAGGAGGCTGCCGCCGCGTGGTTGCCGGAAAAAGAGAGGAAGAAGACGTCGGGTTTGGTCGGAAAAGAAGAGAAAGGAGACGCGGTGAGGTAGTTCCGTTTAATCTTTTTCGGTTGTTCTTTTGTTGTCTAAGCACCGCCGTAAACCGCCACCAGCCACCACCGCCACCGGAGGCGGCCGTGGGTGGTGCTCGGATGCTGCCCAGCGTGGCATGGCCCTTGTCTCAGTAAGCTTGTAGGTTTCCGGGTCTGTTTGATTAAGACATGGCTTAATGGTGTAAAAATTCAATAGTTACCTTTTTATGTAATTTTTAGTGTTCTGTCCAGTTCTTCAATCGTGCGTAACTTTTCCGTCATAACTCCGATTGAGCCGAAATTGGTACCCACGGTTCAAGCTCGGGGTCGGACACGTTTTCCGTGTTTTAGCGGAAAACTGGTTTGGCCTCTAGCTAGGTGAAACAGTGGCCGCAAGTTTGGTGATTCGTCATTTTATGTAAAATTCTGGAATCTGCCCTGTTTTTGCGAAGGCCATAACTTTTGACTCGTAATTCGTTTTGCCGTGAAATTGGTGCCCAAAATTTCCAAACTGAGTTGGGAAGGTTTTTCGTGTCTTGTCGAAAATCTAATTTAGCCCGTAGCTAGGCCATATGGGGCTGTTTATACAGTCTGGTCCGAAAAACTTCCAGCTTTCTGTCCCTGTTTTGTTTTACGCATAACTTTTGCTTGGAATGTCGGTTTGGGATGGGACTGGTGCCAAAAGTCTCGTTTCGGAGTCTATTAAGTTTCCTCTGTTTTGTGGAAAGACCAATTCGGACCATAGCTAGGGCGAAGTTGCCATGCTGTACTGAAAGGTCCGGGTGTTCGCTGTTCTGCGAAACATTTTTGTAAAATCTATAGTAAATTATAGAAAAGTCGTTAGGACGCGTGCGATACGTCCCTGAAATCGTAAGACTGAGAACTTCGTATTTATGAACTTTAATTTCTGTATTTATCAGTTTTAAGGGGGTAAAACAGGTCCCGAACAGACCCGTAACTTTTAAGAAAAAGCTGGAATATTTAGTCGTTTGAAAGCTAGTAAACGTGTTATGGGTCGGGACTTTCCGTTGACTTTTTATACGTATTTAGGTGGGAGAAAGTGAAGAAGATTGCCGTGTTGGTGTTGCGTTTCGTGAGCACGTTGCTTAGCCTTGAGGTGAGTTCTCTCACCGCGTAGTTAGGGATTTCATGTATGTCGTCATTTTGTGTTACGTGTGATTACGTGTATTTATGTGCTTACGTGAACTAGATGGGATGTGATAACTGGTTGTGATTTATTAGATTCGTATGTGGAATATATATATGCATGTGTACACCTCGGTGGGACTGAGGGGCTCGGTGGGACCGAGGGCTTGGTGGGACTAAGCTAGTACAACAAATTTTACTCGGTGGGACCGAGGGCTCGGTGGGACTGAGCTTGTATTAATTACTCGGTGGGACCGAGGGCTCGGTGGGACTGAGCTTGTATTAATGTATTTTGTGTACTCGGTGGGACCGAGGTTCGTGCTTATATAATAATCATTATGTGGTTTGATATTCGTGATGATGGTGATGTTGCCT
Source organism: Saussurea involucrata (assembly GCA_033807775.1). Lineage (NCBI taxonomy): Eukaryota > Viridiplantae > Streptophyta > Magnoliopsida > Asterales > Asteraceae > Saussurea > Saussurea involucrata. The sequence continues at coordinate 88,129,754 of CM066317.1, forward strand.
ACTTGCGAGTAGGGGCGATATGCGTGGGGTTGCTACCTACGTGCGTGATTGAATTCACTAAGCGTTTAGCTTACCCTTTCCCAATGTGTTGTTATTTCAGGTGCGGGCGGCAGTCGGGCGTGACAGTACACACATGGAGCGCGGAGTGTCAAATATTATTAATCTTTCACTTTTGAACCCTTGAATTTAGTTATGAAATTTTCCGCTGCATGAACTTTGTTGATGGTTTGAAGTAACGACGTTAATTTTATTTAAGACGTGAATTATTAAATCATGGTTGTTTTAATGAAATGTATGTTTTAAAAATTTTAAATTTCTTTGTAATTTTTGGGACGTTAAAGGAACTCATCTTGAATCTCTTGTGCATTAACTCCTCAAAGTCTTTACACATGTGATCATTTGTGGATCCAAAGATGATGTCATCCACATAGATCTGAACAAGTAGGGTGTCCTTCTTTTTCCTTTTAATGAATAAGGTCTTATCAATGATTCCTCTTTCAAATTCATTTTCCAAGAGATAGGTAGACAGGGTGTCATACCATGCTCTTGGGGCTTGATGTAGACCATAAAGTGCCTTCTTTAACTTGTACACTCTGTCAGGATATAATGGATTCTCAAATCCAGGGGGTTGACAGACATACACTTCTTCATCTATAGTCCCATATAGAAAAGCACTTTTTACATCCATCTGGTAGACCTTGAACTTCATATATGAGGCATAGGCTAGAAACAACCTAATTGCCTCAATCCTTGCAACTGGAGCAAAGACTTCCTCATAGTCTATACCTTCTTCCTGAGTATACCCTTGTGCAACCAGTCTGGCTTTGTTCTTGATCACAATTCCTCTCTCATCCTTCTTATTTCTGAAAATCCACTTGGTGCCAATTGCCCTATGACCTTTTGGAAGGTCCACCAAGTTCCAAACATTCTGTAACTTGAACTGTAGCAGCTCCTCTTGCATTGCTTCTATCCAACTTGGATCTTTCATAGCATCATAAGCCTTTTTGGGCTCAATTTGGGATAGAAAGCAAGTGAGTACAGTATTAACTGTATTTTGCTGATCTTGTAGCTCTTGAAGTCTGCTTTGATTCCTAGTCATCATGGGAGAAGCAATGTCTCCAATTACCAACTCAGGAGGATGATTTTTCTGAGTTCTTGTTGGATGACCAGATTCCTCTTGTAAGATCACATCCAGATTTGACTCATTTAAGTCTGGATTTTCTTCAGCTTCTTCAGACACTTCAGACTCTCTGGAATTTGGACTTGAAGGCTGATTTTCCTCTATTCTTCTCTCTACTTCATTCTGAATGTGTTCAGCTTCCTTTTCTTTTTCACATAAGTCAACAGGATCAATGGTAGGGAGTGGAAATATCACAGACTGAATTCTGTGAACTGATGGTGGTGCATCCCTTTGTCCTGCATTTACATCACTACTGATACCCAAAGAATTAGTGAGTGAATCAATGTCAAATAGCCAATCAGGACCTGAACCAATGGGATTTGGTGTGTTCTCATTGCATTTGACATTGTCACTTTCTTCAATTATTCTAGAAGAGGTATTAAACACTCTGTAAGCCTTACTCTGAGATGAGTAACCAACAAGAAAACCATCATCTGCTTTGCTATCAAACTTACCTAAGTGAGATTTGGTATTGAGAATTGTACAAGGACACCCAAATGGTTTGAAAAATCCAATAAAAGGTTTCTTTTTCTGAAAAAGCTCATAAGGTGTCTTGTTTTTAGGCTTTATTACTAAAACTCTGTTTTGGACATAACAAGCAGTATTAACTGCTTCTGCCCAAAAAGTAGTGGGTAATTTTGAATCAGCTAACAGAGATCTAGCAGCCTCAATCAGTGTCCTATTCCTTCTCTCAGCAACACCATTCTGTTGTGGAGTCCTAGGAGCACTGTATTGTCTCTCAATTCCTTTTTCTTCACAAAAGGTGTTTAGATCAAGGTTTTTAAATTCAGTCCCATTATCTGATCTAATGACTTTCACTTTTTGATTTGATTGGTTTTCAATTCTAAGAATAAAAGATTTGATCAGTCCACTTGTCTCATCTTTAGTTCTCAGAAAATATACCCAAGTAAATCTAGAGTAATCATCAATAATAACTAAACAGTATGACTTCTTGCCAATGCTCATGACATTTGTAGGGCCAAACAGATCCATATGCAACAACTGAAGAGGATTTGAGATAGTGTTTATCTCTTTGGACTTATGAGAAGTTTTGTGTTGTTTGCCTTTGAGACAAGCAACACAATGATCATCACATGAATAAACTTTTGATGGTAAACCCCTAACAAGATTATGTTTAACAAGTTTATTCATTGTTTTAAAATTCATGTGACACATCCTTCTGTGCCAAAGTGATGATTCATCCATTGAAGCTTTTGAAACCAAACAGTTTAGGGATGAATCAGATGAAACACTTTCTAAATCTAAACAGTACACATTATCCTTTCTAGGGGTTCTCAATAGTATCATGTTTTCATCAACTACTTTGAATCCAGGAGCAAGAATAATGCATTCAGAATCAGTAAATAATATACTATGTTTCTTGTCACAGACCTGTGATACACTTAACAGGTTGTATCTCAATTGCTCAACATAGTAAACATCCTCAAATGTCATCTTACCTTTTGATACATCACCTTTACCACTTATCTTACCTCCTGCAGGATTATTTCCAAAAGCAACATGTCCTCCATCAATTCTTTTGAAATTCTTGAGGCAGGCCATGTTACCTGTCATGTGCCTGGAGCAACCACTATCAACATGACAGATGCTCTTCCCCTTGAGCTGTTGGTTGCCCTGCACATAAGATAAATCAATTAGTTTTTATTGGGAACCCAAGCCAAAGTGGTCTTGGGTCTCCCTTGCTCATCAAAGTACTTACATTCAGTTTGGATAAGTTTTTCTACCTGAGGAACTTCAGTACTGGAGTACTTTGTCAAAATGATTGGTTTAGCAGCACAAACACTAGAAGCAGTATTATCTTTAGAAGAGGTACTAACAGTGTTAGCAGTACTTACACTGCTAGCAGCAGTATTGCTTCTAGAAGAAGTACTAACAGTGTTAATACTGCTAGCAGAAGTACTAACAGTGTTAATACTGCTAGCAGCAGTACTATCAGTGTTAATACTGCTAGCAGCAGTACTATCGGAGGTAGCAGTACTATCAGAGGCAGCAGTACTAACAGAGGCAGCAGTACTAACACTAGTGCTTTTAGGAACCCACATTGTAACACATTCTTTTTCAGTCTTTTTCCTCATGTGGCTTTTGGATTTAGCTTGTTTCTTAGCCACATGGTTCCTTACAGGCTTCCTATAACCATTTGATTTTTGAAAAGTTCTTTGAAAATTTATCCTTTGGTTAATAGGATTGAAATAACAGTGTTTGGCAAGGTGATTCAGTTTGCCACAGATAAAACAAGGTTTTGGTCTGTTAATCCTTTGCAGATCAACTCCTTGTTTTTGAGCCCACTGATTATTCCAGTTTCTTTGATTTCCCCTCTTTTTATCATGTTGTTGGGGCTCATTCTTTTGAGAATTCTTGCAAGAACAATGTTCACAAGTATTGGAATTCACAACAGTGGTCTGTGTATAATGAACTACCTTTCCTTTTTCAGATCTTTTCATCTCATTGTTCTTATCCCAGGGACTTCCACCTTCCTCATTAGTCTTGATGTAATTCTCTAAGGGGATCTCACCACTGACATTCTTGTTCTTTTTCTTAGACTCTTCTTTTTCAGTTTTATCCTCAACAACAACTTCATCTAATGGATCTACTTTAGTAGCTCCTTCAGGTAAGTCCTTCCTATCCTTGGTTTCTAACAGGTCTGACCTAGGAGGGATGTATGTGTTGTTGTAGGGTGGGGTGTGGCATTGTACCCTATGCCTGGTTTCATCTTACTGTGGATTTGAGCATTTATTATGGTGTCCATGACTTTAGAAGCACATGAAAACTTTTCAACATCAAGTTTTACTTTCTCAAGTTCTCCTTTTAATTTCTCACATTCCTCCCTAGACTCTTCCAGTTGGAACTCCAGACCATTCTTTTCCCACTTCCAGTAGTTTGTATCATATGAGTGTTGAAGTTCATTGGCTTGAAAAGCCTTAATTTGTTCTTCAGACCTCTCAACAATCACTACATAATCTCTTCTATCCTTTTCTAATCTCTTAAGGTCATCACACATTCCCTGGTTGTGATCTCTATACCTTTTCACAGTGTTTATACAAGCTTGAGAACAAAGATTAGATTTTACCTCAGTAGGAAGATCTGAGACTTCTGCCATGAGTGCATGATTCTGAATTGCCTCTTCTGCTTGATCACTCCAATCAAATCCCATTCCTTGTTGAGAAACAAAGGCTTGAACAGAGTTTCTGTTCTGGTTGAAGCTTCCAGTCTGAGCTTGTTGATGGTTGTTTTGAGATACTCCTCCTTTGCATTCTCTGGCAAAGTGTCCCATCTTATGACACTTGTAGCATTCCACCTTAGACTTGTCAAACCCAGCACCATCTTCTCTTCTTTGGGAAAAGTTGTTTCTCCCAGTCCTCTTTATAAACTTCTTCACCCTCATAGAAAGCATAGCCATTTGCCACTTGATATCCATCTCCTCAAGATCATCAGCATTAATCTGTTCTAAGTCATCATTAATCAATGAGGAGTTAACATGACTAGAAAAGAAAGCTTCTAGTACAGAATCATTGGCCTTCTCTTGATTGACTCCACCAGCAGTACTAACTGATTCAGGGTTAGCAGTAGAATCAGTTGATGCTGATAGGAGTGCGGCATTATACACATATCCTGAGGGCTTCTTCTTGGCTTCAACCTCTGCTTCAAATACCCTAAGATCATTGTAAAGATCATCAAGCTCTTTATCTTCTAACTGGTCATTCTGTCTGAAAGACACAGTATACATTGTCCATTCCTCACCTAATGATCTTAGAAACTTCCTATTTACATCATCAGCCTCCATATGAACTCCAACTGTAGCCAATTCTCCAATCAACTTATTAAATCTATCAAAAGTTTGAGTCATAGACTCATTCTTTGTAGAAGTAAAATTTTCATATTGTTGCTTAAGAATTGTCTTCTGGTTCCTCTTGGTGCTCTTGGTACCAGTGAATCTCTTTTCCAATGCATTCCATAAGATCTGAGCATCAGTGCAGTGATGAAATTGGTGCTGATACTCATTGGGAATATCCAAAAGCAGAGTGCTTAAGGCTTTCATCTCTGTTTGTCTAACCTTTCTTTCTGCATCAGTCTTTGGAGGGGGTCGTTTGCCATCTGGTCCAACTTTTCCTTCAGCACATGGACCATTCTCTATAATTTCCCAGATGGAATAATCAGTAAGCAAAATATACTGCTTGCTTCTAATTTTCCACATGTCAAACTCATTAGGCCTGAGCATGGGAACCTTTGAAACAAGAGTACTGTTTGATTCAACTGTGTTGTCCATAATGATTGTAGATTTCTAAGAAACCTTGCTCTGATACCACTTGTCAGGATCGATTCCAAACAAGAATAACTATACTTAGAAATCAGAATTAAAGAATCTTGCGGAATAGAACTTTAATTCAAACACACTCGATGAACAACTAATCAGAAAACACAATCTGTTTGTATTCAATACTTCAACTCACAAGATTACAACCAAACCTCAATCTTGTTGAACAGGCTCAACAAGACGACTTCTACTTCTCTAGAAATAGGGTTCTAAACCTTGAGGTTAATTCTCTCTAAAACAAAAACGAATTCTGAAATCTCTCGTACCGAATAGCTATCTATCAAAAACTATTTATACTGAATAATTACAAGATAACTATCAAAACAAAATTGATCTTCAGAATATTCTTTCATGCTTATCTTCAGTCATTCCATCTTTATCTCCAACCTTCTCGCATTCCAAAATTATGATCACCAGCAGTATTAACATCGTTATGCACAAGCAGTACTAACATTGTTCCAGCAGCATTAACTTTTACTAGCAGTACTAACCTTGCTCTGGCAGTAGTATTGTTGTTCTGGCAGTACTAATGTTGTTCTGGCAGTACTAATGTTGTTCTGTCAGTACTAACATTGTTCTGGCAGCACTAACGTTGTTCTGGAAGCACTAACGTTGTTCTGGCAGCACTAACCATACTTAGCAAATCTTCAGTTCCCAACATAACACTTGTTGCTTGTTTAATGTGTATCACGGATTCTAGTGGCGCCATCCTTAAGAAGGCATAGATGGGGACTCGTGAGCGTGGGGAATACTTTTGAGAATGTCAAAAAGATAGACGAGCAAATTTTGGACTAGTTATGACACCTTATGTAATCTTATTTCTATAGTAGAGATTAGATTAGCCGGTTGTCATTTAGCTTTCTATCATTATACTTCGTTGTAAATAGAATTATGTAATTTCCCTTTTTTACAGCTCAGCTATAGCTTTGTATATCACTCTTCCGTGTTATGGAAGTGTTTGTTGATCCCTATTTTTGGGGTGTTACAGATACCATCCGGTAAACTATTTATCCGAAAACTTAAATACTTACCGGATATTTTCACCATTAATATTTTACCGGACACCACTGAAATGGAATCTACCGGACACTAATAAAATCATCCGGTAACTTCGACCTGCACACCAGTTCCTTAACACAGATAGACAACCATCCAACTATCTCTTTATACAAATTAACCATAACTCTCCAATACTCTTAACAATATCAATTTACTCATTAATTTGATAAAAGACATGTAATTTCATGAAAAGATGAACTCACCTGCAATACTGAAACTTGACGAAACCTAAAATCAGAAATCCAAACTTCAATCTTTCTTCCACCAACACAAATCAGAACCTAATTAAAGAATTGATTTGCAAACCAATCTTAAGTAACGAATTTGCAGGAATGGGTTGAATTTCTTACCAAATAAAATTTGCTATCAAACTCTCTGCTTGACCGACTTCACCAAATTAGAAATGAGATGATTATCACTTTCAGCCGACCTTGGGTTCTTATACCATCACACTTTCATCAAATGTCAAAACCCACCCCAAAGTATCATAATTTCACGAATCGCTTAACACTTTTGTCAATTACACTTTGACCCTTCAACATTAATTTATAACACAACGTTTAAAATAATATCTTCCATTATTTTAAACATTCTCCAAAATAAAAGTACACTAATTATGGAAATTTTGAGATGTTACAAATCTCCCCAACTTGAAAATGATTTCTTCCCCGAAATCAAAGTTAGGTAAATAAATGAGGATATCTATTCTACATATCCTCTTCAGCTTCCCAAGTCACGTTAGCACCTCTGTGATGTTTCCATTGCACTTTAACCATGACCACTTCCTTATGTCGTAGCTTCTTAGTCGTTCTCTCCAAAATTGCTTCTGGTTCCTCCACGCAACGACTCTTCTCATCCACTCTATTTCAGAAAGTGGTATAACATTATCCTCTTCGGCCAAACATTTCCGAAGATAACAGACATGGAAGGTATTATGGATTCCTTCCAATTCAGGTGGAAGATCCAACTGATACGCTTGAAGTCCTACTCTCTTTGTTATAGTGAAAGGTCCAAGAAACCGAGGACTCAACTTTCCACGTTTTCCAAATCTTATAACACCCTTCCACGGGGATACCTTTAGCATCACCCGCTCCCCAACTTGGAATTCTTTCGGTCTTCTTTTCGGGTCTGCCTAACTCTTTTGTCGATCTTGAGCCGCCTTCATGTGCTTCCGAATCTCTTTCACTTTATCAGCCGTTTGTTGTACAATTTTGGGACCAGCAAATTGTTTCTCTCCAGCTTCCAACCAACATATTGGAGTTCTACATTTTCGTCCATATAAGGCTTCAAAAGGTGCTCTTCCGATACTAGAATGATAACTATTGTTGTATGCAAACTCCACTAAGGGTAAATGTGTATCCCAGTTACCTCCAATATCAATCACACAAGATCTGAGCATGTCCTCCAAAGTCTGAATGGTTCTTTCACTTTGCCTGTCCGTTTGTGGATGATATGTAGTGCTCAAATTCACTCTTGTGCCTAATTCTTCTTGTAGTGACTGCCAAAATCTTGAAGTAAATCGGCTGTCACGGTCAGAAACTATAGACACATGTATACCATGTCTTGACACCACTTCATCAATATATAACTTGGCTAGTTTATCAATTGGTGAAGCTTCTTTCATTGCTAAGATATGAGCACTTTTAGTTAACCGATCCACGATTACCCAAATAGTATCGTTACCTTTCAACATACTTGGCAACTTAGTCACAAATTCCATGGTAACCTTATCCCATTTCCACTCAGGAATCTCCAAAGATTGTAGACTCCCATAAGGTCGTTGATGTTCAGCCTTTACCAACGAACATGTCACACATTTCTCTACACATTGTGCCACATCTAACTTCAATGCTGGCCACCAATAGTGTAGTTTCAAATCTCTATACATCTTAGTACTCCCGGGATGTATAGAATATTTAGACTTGTGGGCGTCTTCAAGAAGTAATTCTCGGTTTCCCCCAATCTTTGGCACCCAAATACGGCCTTGAAATAATTTAATTATGCGGCTATCTTCAGTCAGTTGGAGACGTTGCTTAACCATGACTTCCTCTTTTAGATTTTTTTCTAATAGAGTTTCCGCTTGTGCCACTTTAAATTCTTTCAATCAAACTTGACATCACGTCAATTTTGGCGTTAGTCGTTTTCAAACATCCACTGTATTCTTTTCTACTTAAGGCATCAGCCACAACATTTGCTTTACCGGGATGGTAATGCAATTCACAATCGTAATCCTTAAGCAGTTCTAACCAACGCCATTGTCTCATGTTCAGCTTTTTCTGATCAAAGACATGTTTCAAGCTCTTATGATCAGTATAAAGAGTGCACTTCGTTCCATATAGATAATGTCGCCATAATTTCAAAGCAAATACGACTGCTGCCAGTTCCAAATCATGGGTAGGGTAATTCTTTTTATGCTCTTTAAGTTGTCTTGATGCGTAAGCAATCACTTTGTCACGTTGCATCAATACACACCCCAAACCCATCTTTGACGCATCACTATATACCACTAAGTCTTCCATCTCTTCCGGTAATGCAAGAACATGAGCTTCACATAGCTTCTTTTGTAATGTCCTGAAAGTTGACTCTTCCTTTTCAGTCCACGCAAACTTCACATTCTTCCGTGTCAACATGGTCAAGGCTGAAGCGATCTTAGAGAAATCATTTATAAATCTCCTGTAATAGACTGCCAAACCCAAGAAACTTCGTATCTCCGATGCGTTCTTCGGTGTCTCCCAATTCATCATCGCTTCTATCTTTGTCGGATCCACTTTGACTCCTTCCGAAGTAATCACATGACCAAGAAATTGAACCTCCTTTAACCAAAATTCACACTTTGAAAACTTTGCGTACAATTTCTCCTTTCTCAAAACATTTAAGACTTCACGAAGATGACATTCGTGATCGGCCTCATTCTTTGAATAAACACGTATGTCATCAATAAACACGATGATGGACTTGTCTAGGAATGGTCGACACACTTTGTTCATTAAATCCATGAACACAGCTGGAGCATTTGTCAACCCAAAAGGCATCACGAGGAATTCATAATGCCCATACCTTGTTCTAAACGCTGTCTTGGGAACATCTTCATCCCTTACTCTTACTTGATGATAACCCGACCTCAAATCAATCTTTAAGAAGCATCCAGCGCCTTGGAGTTGGTCGAATAAGTCATCGGTCCTTGGGAGCGAATACTTATTCTTAATGGTCACCTTATTCAACTCCCTGTAATCAATGCACATTCTCATTGTGTCGTCCTTCTTCTTGACAAATAATACCGGAGCTCCCCAAGGTGAAGAACTTGGCCTAACAAATCCTTTTTCGAGCAGTTCCTGTAGTTCAGACATCATCTCTTTTATTTTAGTCGGTGCTAAACGGTACGGTGCACGTGCTATCGGTGCCGCTCCGGGAACAAGATCAATTCTGAACTCTACATGTCGTTATGGCGGTAAGCCTGGAAGATCATCGGGGAACACATCAGGAAATTCACGTACCACCTTTATATCTTCCGCTCGCTTCTTTTCTACTTTTGCATCCAAAACGTATGCTAGGTAGGATGAACATCCTTTTACTAGACACGTACGCGCCTTGGCAATAGAAATCAACGGAACCTCCCCTTTTCTCTTCTCCCCGTAGATGAGTACAACATCATTTTCGGGCATAGGAATCTGAATTAATTTCTTGGCACAAGGATTTCTACTTGATTGTTCGTCAACCAGTTCATACCAACGACTATATCAAACCCTCCAATTTCCACCAAAATCAAATCAATCAGAAATTTCTTTCCTTCTACCATAAGGGTACAACCTTCAAGTTTCTCACAAAATACGACTTCAACCCAGCTATTTCAACTATTAAGGCATCTTCTAAGGTAGTGACAGGCATAGCTAACTTTTGGTAAAAAGATCGCGACACAAAAGACATGTTGGTACCACAATCAAATAATGCTCGTGCAGGTATAGAGTTAACAAGAAATGTACCAGAAACTACGTCCTTCGATTCCTTTGTCTCATAAACCGTCATATGAAATGCCCTGCCCGTTGGCTTAGGAGTATTCGGCTTCCTTTCTTGATTTCCACTATTCCTTAATTTCGGGCAGTCTCTTCGATAGTGACCCGGCTGTTTACATTCAAAACATGTCGGCCCTCGGATGGGACAATCCTCAATCTGATGTCCGCTCTTTCCGCACTTGTAACATTCTAGCGAGGTTACTCGACACGGACCGAAGTGTTTGCTTCTACATTTCTGACACCAATTCGGTTCTCGTCTAGGCTCAAAACGAATATTCTTGCCAAACGGTTTGGATTTCTGAGAAGATTCTGACCGACCTTCCCATTTTCTTTTCTCTCCCCCTTGTGTCTTATCTTCCTTATCTCTGGCATACACTTCTTCTATTATTTTGGCTTCCTCTATCGTTTCCCTCAATGTCAAAGCTTTTAAATCCCGGACTCGTGACATCATATCAGCCGGTAAACCCTTCAGGTAGGCTTTAATTTTCTCTTTTTCAGTTGGGGCCACATGCCCCACCAAGTTTAACTTTTCCAAAAATATACGAGTATACTCCCGTACCGATGAAGTACCCTTCTTAAGCGTTTTGAACTCTTCTTCAATTCGATCCATTTCATTCTCGTTGCAGTACTCTTCTAGAATCTTTCTTTTAAACGACTCCCATGTCATAGGAGCCAAAACCGGAGCCGTTACAGTCGATGTCACAATATTCCACCAGGTCAAGGCGTTTCCACGTAACATCTGAGATCCGAATCTAACCTTCGACTCTTCATCACACTCACAAGCTCTAAAAGCTTGTTCCATTTCTCTAATCCAAATTCATACAAGCAATTGGATTATCTGATCCAGCAAACTCCGGTGGCTTGCAGCTCAGAAACATTTTATAAGAACAAATTTTCTCCATCCTTCTATTCACATTCTGCACCGGATTAACAGGTGGAGTTACTGTACTAATCTCTGGTCTTCGTGACTCAACATTTTGTGCCATTTAACACTTTCATAAACATCTCTTGTTGTTGTGCCAGTGCCGTATTCATAGCTCGCATCATATTTTCAATCATTCTGGACTCCATAGTGGATTCCGTCGTCACTGGATTAGAGGTACCGACATTCGTTCATTGCGCTTGACTTCCTCCTCCTCCCATTATAGGTGGCCTTGGTGGACTCTCATAAGTTCCAACCCTTTAGGGTTGCTTCTCCACCACTTATTCATTTACTGCCCTCTCTTCTGAAGAATTAGGAGATCTGGTTGGTGTATTCACCATCGTATTCTGTCGAAGCACAAAAGATAACCATAAGAAATGGCTATACATACCCGAACACAGGAAACATACTATAACGTTCATTAATGGCCATAATAATTTAGAAACAAGTATTCTTACGTAACAATATATTCATAATAACAATAGCTAATTGAAATTATGAACATACTACACATAAGAATCCTCATTACCATCATCACAATTCTTAATTCACGTATTTCCGTTGACTCTAAGACTATCCCATCTTAGTATTTCTACCCAATCTCACAAATCATAACTTAATCATCTCAGCTTAAGTCTAGGTATCTCATGATCATACCTAGTTCACTTAAACTACAGCTCTGATACCAAACTGAAACACCCAAAAATTCACAACAAATTTAAACCTTAAAACTTATCAGAGTTAACCACAAAATCGTCCAAACTTTTATACAAAAATGGAGAATTAGTTATTAAGGTTTACATATACAATTGAACCATCAAAACAACCTGCTAATCTAATCCTTAACACTAAGATCAGATTATATGGGTTGTCTAGGCAATTCATCAAAACATCCTCGTATACACTAACTTCTCCATTACATCTCCAAAAGTAGGATTCCGCTACCACTCGTCACTCATCCCTTTGTAATCTTTCCCGAGCTAGTACATGGTAAGAAAATTTAATTTGAAACGATTAGGATTACGCCTAGTGAGAACATCACATTTTTAAATCAAAAACCTTATAAGCTTTAAGAACCAAAACTGTAAACAAAGCGTATAAATAAACCGATTCCCAAATTTCTTATTGTACACATAACATCTTTTGATGACGGGAATTATACCCGATTCCATGAGTATGACAAACACTAAGTAAGTCACAGTCTCATGTTCCAGAGAGTCACTACGAATCTCCACGAATTCTAGATTACAACTCATGTCCAAGAAATTACAATTATACCTTGCCTATTTCTTGGAATGGAAGTAGAAATAGCAATTATACCTCGCCTATTCCTAATCTCCCGAATGAAAGTGGAAATAGCAATTATACCTTGCCTATTTCTCATCTCTCAATATGAAACAGAAATAGCAATTATACCTTGCCTATTTCACCATTTCTCATCACGATACAAAAGGGAATAACAATTATACCTTGTTTATTCCTCAATTCCAATACAAACGAGAATAGCAATTATACCTTGCCTATTCCATGTTATCAAATAGTTCTAGTGCCTATGGATCCCTTACACTTCCTAGCATACGTGCATTGTATCAAACCAAATCATACGTCAAATCATAACATACCTAAAATCAAATTATAAGTATGTTCATGCTGCTAGGATTGAATTTCAAATAATAAAACGTTCCCTGTCAAAAGTTACCGAAAACACACTAGTTATCGAAATATCAAAACTTACCGGACATCCAAACTATCCGGACATCAAAATTTACCGGACACTAAACTATCCGGACAAAATGTCCGGAACTCATACCCGGAAACCATCAGAATCCGCCAATCCGGGAACAGTCCGGAACTAGTATCCGAGAAACTCAAGTTACCGGATACTTTCAATAAACACCCATAATCCGGGTACAACCGGAAACTAAAGTAATTTGGATACCATCCGGTAAACTATTTATCCGGATATTTTCACCATTAATATTTTACCGGACACCACTGAAATGGAAACTACCGGACACTAATGAAATCATCTGGTAACTTCGACCTGCACACCAATTCCTTAACACAGATAGACAACCATCCAGCTATCTCTTTATACAAATTAACCATAACTCTCCAATACTCTTAACAATATCAATGTACTCATTAATTTGATGAAAGACATGTAATTTCATGAAAAGATGAACTCACCTACAATACTGAAGCTTGATGAAACCCAAAATCAGAAATCCAAACTTCAATCTTTTTTCCACCAACACGAATCAGAACCTAATTAAAGAATGGATTTGCTTTATGACAACCAATCTTAAGGAACGAATTTGCAGGAATGGGTTGAATTTCTTACCAAATAAAACTTGCTATCAAACTCTCTGCTTGACCGACTTCACCAAATTAGAAATGAGATGATTATCACTTTCAGCCGACCTTGGGTTCTTATACCATCACACTTTCATCAAGTGTCAAAACCCACCCCAAAGTATCATATATTCACGAATCGCTTAGCACTTTTGCCAATTACACTTTGACCCTTCAACATTAATTTATAACACAACGTTTAAAATAATATCTTACATTATTTTAAACATTCTCCAAAATAAAAGTACACTGATTATGGAAATTTTGAGATGTTACAACAAATTAACATGTATGTATGTGAACCGTTATTGGTCTGTGGAACGATACATGTGACTGCCTATACATATGAACATAAACATATATGTATGCATGTAAACCGAACGTATATACATGTGAACTCACACATGTGTGCATCTATATGAACAGAAACATATATGTATATTTGTGAACCGTTATATGAATCGTTATGTGAACTGTTATGTGAGTTGATTGTATCTAATAACGGATTTTAATTTGAAAAGTAAATCCGCCGGTATATTTAATCAATAAAATAGATTTGATTTTATTTATCATTAAATATATTTAAATTTATAATTTACTTTTTAAAAAACTCAAATTATGTCGGAAATCCGCTGAAAAAGTTACAAAAAAATATATTTTCCGGCGGATTTAACTATTTATATTTACTTTTTTATTTAAAAAATATCCGCCGGAAAGCGTAATAAAACAAATAATTTCTAGATATTGTTTCCGGCGGATTTCTTGCGAATCTTTAATTTTAATTAAAAATAAAGATCCACCGGAAATAAAATCTAAAAATTAATTTTTTATTACCTATTCCTGTGGATTTTCAGCGGATGATTTTTTTAATTAAATATATATATATATATATATATATACACACACATTTTTCGGATTGCGTTTTCTAAAAAAAATTAAAGCCATTTCCGACGGATTTCCGGAGGATGGTAATAACTAAAAATAACTAATTATTATCTGCCGGAAACTTTAACTAATGTAAGTTTAATCTTTTCTAAAATAAGTAATTAAACAAATTCTTAAAATCGCAAGACATTCGTCGGAAATCCGCCAAAAATGCAACCGTTTTTTTTAAATAGAAAGTGTTTTCTGGCAGAATTTCGGCGGATTTCTGGCGAAAGTGAACGTGGTTTGAATTTCTTAATATATTCCGGAAATCCGCCGAAAATTTCCGCGGAAGTGAACGCGGTTTGATAAGGATCTTGAGATCCACAGTCAACAAACGAAACTTCACGAACACCACCGAATATCAAAAACACTCTCGACCTCACACACACTATGTATATTGAAATATACTAAGAAGAGTATTCGTGAGTGTTGTAACAAATGAAGCTAAAACCGTGATATGTATGTGTGTCTTCAAATGGTGGACATAGGGTGGTATTTATAGGATGGAGAAAATTGGGGACCAAGCATCGTGGGGAGCAAATTTAGAGATGAGAAGCGAGTCTAGGTTGCCAAGCTTGGAGGCTTAAAGTTCCGCTTTTAATCTTCCCCACGTGTAGCATAAAAGAAATAATATAATCAAATATTATAACACTCCACCATGATGCACGTGTTCCTCGATAGCGAAACGAATCTCAATCCATCGAGTACGAGTCCTCCCAACGGTTGATCATAGCAGATAGATATCAAAGTAAATTGGCATGAGGTAGAAAATGCATTCCAACCGTGAAGAGCTTCGGTATGTCCATCACCCGTCAAAGTCATAAGCAAACAAATAACCTCAACTGCACAATTCACTAAACAAGGTAGAGCATAAGCAAAGCTCTAAGCACTTAACAAATTAATTCCTTCAAATGTGTCATTTTGTCACCTGTGGTAATATCTTTTCTCTTGAGCAAAGTGTCCAACGACACTAACACAAACAAAGCCAGATCAAATTTGAGCAATGCTTAAACATAGCTGGTGGTAGCGACCTAGTGAACATATCAACGACCTTGTCGTCTATCAGGACTTTCTTCAAATAGACGGCCTTCGTTTCATGTAACCTTACAAGATATGCATCACGCTCATTTATGTGCTTTGTCCGGGAGCTGAAAGCCAAATAGTTGCCAAATGGACAGCACTTTGATTATCACAGAAAATGCGTACGGAAGGTTGCTCGAAGCCTAAGTCATTTATCAATTATTTCAAATAGACTGCTTCCTTTATAGACTCAACTGCCGCAACAAGTTCAACTTTTGTGGTCGACAATGCAACAATGGACTGTAACCGTGATCTCCAACTAACGGTTGTTCCACCCAAGGTAAATACATAACCGGATGTGGATCTCCAACCTATTCGATCACCTGCATAGTCAGAATCGCAAAATCTAACAATTTCACAGTCATTGTGCAAACCAAATACACTCTTAAGCACCCATGTCTTGATCACAAACAATTTCTCACACTTTTTCCCAAGCTGAGATTTTCTTGGATACAACCGCTCTAGTAGGGGTGAGCAAAACCCGAAAAACCCGAGGAACCCGTCCGAACCGAGACCCGAACTACCCGAATTTGGCTCACCCGTTGGCCCGTAACCCGAAGTGGCCTGAAACCGAAGTATTATCTCGGATACATCGGATCGGGTTGGGTTATTCCAAACCCGTACCCGCCCGAAACCCGATCTTTTTTAAAAAGTTTTTTTTAATTTAATATATTACTCTTTAGGGTTACTTTATCTCAGAAATCAGATTGTTCACTTGTTTCTTCCATTCTCCACGAAGACGAAGTCATCTCTAGTTCCACGATTACAACACAGAGTCTGAGGTTAGCCACGATTCCAATCATTCAATATAGGTTTCAGTTTCACGATTCTTTTCTTTCATCTCCATTCTCATCTGATTTTCTTTCACCATTTTATTTTTAGGGTCGAAGCCTCGAAGGGGAGTGACGACTGACGAGTGAGTAGTGACGTGGCCGAGGGTCGATTTGTGTCTCAAAGACTCAAACCATCGTTTTTATCTCTGATTTGCAAGTTTCTTATACTCACGGCTCACCATCGTTCTAAATTTCTTATACTTTGATAGTTTGATTTCTGTTGGAAGTTGATAATTTGTTAACTGTTATGTGAGTCGATGTGATACTTTGATAGTTTGATTTCTGTTATGAGTCAATGTGATACTTTGATAGTTTAATTTTTGTTATGTGATAATTTGTTATGTGATACTTTGATAGTTTGATTTCTGTTATATGATAATTTGTTAACTGTTATGAGTCAATTTATCAAAGTATTTGTTTTAAAAGGTAAACAAACTTACAAAAGTTCTTAGAAAGTTGAAGTATTTGTGGAATGTGGTTTTTCCTGTTGAAGTATACTAAACTGGTAGGGATAATTTTAAGTTGAAAAAAATGAAATTGAATGAGAGACAGGGAGTATATTCTATCATTTATGAAGTTGTTACTTAACTTTATGTTTTGGTTTCTTGCTAAGTCTTAATTTGTTTCTTGCTAAGTCTTAATTTGGTTTCTTGCTAAGTCTTAATTTGGTTTCTTGATAATTGATATTAGATATTCAGATTGGCATGTCAATGGCGGATAGTAGTGCACCACCACCGCCTGAAACAAAGATGAGAAAAGCTATAGAAAAATGGTCGGCTGTATGGGATCACTTTGAGAGAATTCTAGATGAGGAGGGTAATTTGGTGCAAGCAAAATGTAAGTATTGCCCTAAAACATATGCGGCCGACCCCAAAAAGCACGGCACATCCTCTTTAAGAAATCATTCCCTTGCATGCCTAAAAAACCCTCAGTCTAGAGAGACTAGACAAACAATGTTAGCATTTGCTTCAAACTCTGAGAATGAAAGTGTCTTGACTAATTGGGTTTTTAATCAAGAGAGAGTTAGGAAAGCAACAGCTAAGATGATCATCATGGACGAACTTCCTTTTAAGTTTGTAGAGGGTAGGGGTGGAGACAATGGGTGCAAGAAGCATGTCCGATGTTTAAAATACCGTCGAGATGGACGGTTAATAGGGACATATTTGCTATTTATTATGAACAGCGGAGTAGCCTAAAAAAGTTCTTTAAAGAACACTCACAGTGGGTTAGCTTGACCACAAACACTTGGACATCCGTGCAACGGATCAATTACATGTGCCTAACTGCACATTATATTGATGTTCATTGGAGATTGAACAAAAATATTATCTCTTTTGTACCAATCCAATCTCATAGAGGGACGCAATAGCCAGAGCTTTGGAGGGTTGTTTGGTTGAGTGGGGCGTAAAGAACATTTCTACCATCACTGTAGATAATGCATCTTCGAACGATGTTGCACTCGGGTTCTTGAAAAGCAAGCTAGTTTCTTGTGGGTGTTCGTCCGTTAGGGCACAATATTTGCATATGAGATGTGTGGCACATATTTTGAATTTGGTTGTGCAAGATGGATTAAAGATGGCAGATTCTTCGGTTAAGAAGTTGAGAGATACTGTTAGGTGGGTGAGGGGATCTCCGGCTAGGTTGTTCAAGTTTAAAGAGCTTGCTACGTTACTTGGGGTAGAAGAAAAAAGTTCACTTTGTCTTGATGTTCCAACTAGATGGAACTCCACTTACATGATGATCAGGAATGTTATTCCTTTTAGAACCGTGTTTGAGGCGTATGACGGACATGATGCCACATTCAAGATAGATTTGGGTGATTCGGTGGTTGTTGATTATGATTGGGTGTATTTAGAGAGCTTTGTTAGCCTTTTGAAGACCTTCTATGAGATGACACTAAGAATCTCAGGCTCTCTATATGTCACGGCTAATACTTACTTGACAGAGATATGTGAATTGGGGTACGCGCTTACGGAGATGACTGATTCTCAGAATTTAACTGAAAAGGTACATTGTTATTTATATATTGTTGATTGTTATTTACTTATTTATATATTGTTAATTGTTATTTATATATTGTATTGTTCATTCATTGTTAATTTGTTATTTATACATTTATAAACAGAATATGGGTCTAAAAATGAAGGAGAAGTTTAATAAGTATTGGGGTGATCCGGAGAAGATGAACTTGGTTATTTTCTTTGCAAATATTCTCGATCCAAGAGATAAAGTGGACTACATGCCATCCCAGTTCATTCAGTTGTTTGGGGAAGAAAAAGGCGAAGCATGTTTTAGGAAAGTAAAGTCTCAACTGACTGCCTTGTTTGAAGATTACGTGCAACAATATTCTGAATCCCAACCCCAATCCGAATCCCAATCACAGTCCCCATCGGGAAAAGGTCTCCCCCCTCTTGAAAGGTCACAAAAAGAACATATGTTCAAAAGCTTGTTGAAGAAGCAAAAGCATGAAAGTGGGGCCTTAGATGGCAAACGGAGTGAGCTCGACATATACTTAGGTGAGTCCATTGTTGAGGATGATGGCATTCGGTTTGATTTGCTTATGTGGTGGAAGATGAATAGCGCACGGTTTCCGATCCTTTCGAAAGTTGCGAGAGATTTCCTTGTCGTACCCATTTCTACGGTTGCATCCGAGTCTACCTTCAGTACGAGTGGGAGGGTGTTGGATAACTTTTGGAGTTCTCTAACTCCTAAAATAGTTGAAGCACTCGTATGTACACAAGATTGGTTACGAGGACCTACTGAACCACTCGCGGTGGAAGAAAACTTGGAGGATCTCGAGAAGTTTGAGAAAGGTACGAGTACGACATTAATTTATGATTTTAATAACTTATAAATTACAATTACGACTTTAAAATTTGTTACTTTTTATTTTAAAACTTGCAGAAATGAAAAATTTGAGGATTGGAACTCCTTCGGGTTCGGCTCGTGAAGATAGTCCGAGCACTCAAGCTTCAAATGATTTGGGGGATTTTTTTGAAGATGATTCGATTCGTGATCTTTGAGAAAGGTGTGACTTTTATTATTAGTAATTCTCATTTATAAATAATCATTCATGATTCTTGTATTGTTTATTCGTTTTTGTTGTTAGTTTGTTATAGGATTGGTTTGGACGTTGGTCGGTTTGGTTGAAGAAAACAAACTTGGAAGTCGGTTGGTCGGTAAGTTGGTTGGTAATTTGGACTTTTGGAGTGTAGGTAAGTTGGACATTTGGTAATTTGGACATTTTCTTTGATGTTTGAACTTTGAACATTTGGTATTTTGGTTGGAAGTTTGGAACTTCTAAGTCTTAACTGCTAATATTGGAACATTTGTTATTTTGTATTTTTGTTTGATTAGACTTTGGAGTTTTGTAATTTAGTAGTTTACTTAATTAGTTATGTAGTATTGTAGACTTGTAGTTTAACTTTTAACTTTATTTAATTTTTAACTTCTAAAATAGTTGTTTATTTAATTTTAAGTTATATTGTAGTTGTATAATTGTATTATTGTGGCTTAGCAAAAAACAGGGCCTAAAAACACCAAAAAAAAGCCAAAAAAAAACTGGGCTGAAAACTGGGCTTGAGACCAGGCCCAACCCGACCGAGGAACCCGAACCCGAAATGGACCGAGACTCGAAACCCGAACTATACTTTGGGCGGGTTTCGGGGCCTGTACCATCCACCCGAAACCCGATCGGGTTCGGGTTTTTTGGGCCCGAACCGACCCGACCGTTGCACAGGCCTACGCTCTAGTGTTTGGAGTAAGATGACAAGTTTGCGTATATTCACCTTCCAAAACTGCTTTCGAGTAGAAGTTGTATTATTTGCTATGATGAGAAGTATTTTTGCGATGAATTTTGTGTTATTATTAAAATATCGAATTTTAAGACTATATTCGTAACATATTTTTTTAAATCAACAATTATCATGGACAAATGCTAAACATATTAACAAATAAAATAATATAACGGTGCAAAATCTAATAATTATATCAAGAAAATCTTATTAGTTTATATAAATAAATGTAAGAACATTGTATCTGTATATCTAATAAACAATAAAAAATGAAATCTGATTTTTTATATAAAATAAAAATCAATTATTTTACATAAATAAAGTCCAATTAGTCAAAAGTTCATCAAAAAATTACTATAAATATTAAAGCGTGCATTTATGCATGTTTTTTTTAAGATTATGATAATACAATGAAAAACAAAACTCCCACATCACAAATGTATAAATATATTTTTTGAACATATCTTATGATATTTTACTAAATAAAAAAAAAGTGAATTACATCGGTGGATCCTGTGGTTTACCCAAATTTTGGATTTGGTCCCTAAGATACACTATATACGGTGACGGTTCTTAACGTTTTGATTTACTTTCAGTGATGGTCCTTCTATGTTATACATAAACATAGGAGAACCATGAGTGAAAGTAAATTAAATATAAGAGGACCATGAGTAAAAGTAAATTAAACATAGGAGAACCATGAGTGAAAGTAAATTAAAAAGTTCAGGATCATCATCGTAGATAATGTAATTTAGGGACCAAATCCAAATTTTGGGTAAACCACAAGGACCACCTGTGTAATTCACTGTAAAAAAATTGATATTGTCAAAAGATCTGTCTTATACGCTAAAATGGTATTTGTAATTAACAATCAACGGTTACCATGTTTAATTATTAAGAGTGAGTATAGTCTAGAAATTTAACGGTTTATTTATAAACATTTACACATATGAACAAAATACAGACTATCAACGCCCTCTAACATTTCTAACCCTAACTATAGTGTGAGAACTAAAACAAAATGAGAGAAAGATAACGAAAATGATCCGAATAATGAGAAACTCATCGCACATCTCATATCTACAAAACGAGTCCTCCAAGATTTGACACACTTTGTCCGCTAACCTTGTACTTTCATCAATTTTGTAAGTGCGGCAAACCTAGAAAATAACAACCAAAGATAAAGTTGTTGTAGGATAAGTGTATCATCGCCTAAAGGATGTGACGATATAGATAGAGATAAACATATTAGAGATAGGTTAGATCTTATATCTCTCGTAGTTATCTACTTGTATCTCATGCCTATTTAAGGGGCTTATGATTAATGAGAATTACAGTTTCACTCTCTATATTGTATTGTTGTTCTGTTTCATTTTTCCTTTAACACGTTATCAGCACGAAAGCTCAAACGACTTGGATCTTGCTACTTCATGCAAGTACGCATCTTTATATTCTTATCTCTCTACATATGATCTTATGTATGCTAACTATATGAATACTATGTCACTCTTACGGTGGATATATATAACTTTTATGTTAACACTCATCATGTTGGTTTTTTTTTTGTTTTTTTGAAATCTAACAATAAAAGAACTAAGAATAATGAAGTTGAAAGATTTATGTATTTACCTTATCCATTATTTTTCCTTTCAAATCAAGATATAGGATCCACTATTTTATTTTCTTGAGAAAGTTTTGGCTTGTTTTTTTATGGTTGATAATGAGAAGAAACTTTTAGGTATGTTTTAATTCATAGTTTTTATAATTAGATCCAAATGCTTATCTTGATCACGAGTTCCTACTCGTTAATTCTAATCTTATAAATAATTTTTGGAAGTTACACTTTCAAGCCCCTTATATTTGGTATTTTACATAAAGATCCATAAATACTATTAAGATGTTAAAGATTTGAATTTGACTTTATGTCAAAACTAATATTTATTTTCTAATGGCAAAATCTTTTAAAATACTATTAAGATATTAAAATATTGAAATTGGCTTCACATGTCAAAATCATATTCGTTTTGTCATCTTGCCAAAAGCTCTATACTTAACAATGTTATATTCAAATTAATTAAATCGCAAGATACCGATTTGAATTTTGTCAAACGGGTGTAAATAGCCCTAAGGTTTGTAGGACTTAAGAAATACATGTGATTCCCCTACTACCTGGAAATCCAATCCAGATTGAGTGAATTTTTTTTCGCGAATTGAAACATTGATGAAATATTATCAACAAAATGTAAGCATACAACAAAAATCCAATATGGTTATGATAATGAAATTTCATACATTAAATAATAATTATAACCATAATTCACTGTCTTATCAAACAGTAAATCATATATTATCCCTTATGTACGTAAATGGATGAAACAACTCATCCCGAAATCAACGTCGTAAACTCAAAAGAACTTGAGTACCATAAATGAGTATATAATCTCCTTTGAAAATGTACAAGAAAATACCTAAAACCCATCAAATGCCCTAAAAATCAACCACGTGAAAAGGTACAAACAAATACCTTTAAGTTTTTGTGATGACATATGAGTCATAGCTTTCATAAAGACGACCTTCTACTAGCAACCATAAAGAACTACGAGCCTAAAACAGAGAATCGGGAATATTCATGAACAAGTACTTTCCAGATTAATCTTACAGTGGAATAAAACCTACTTACTACAAAAAGGTAACTGATTTCAACAAAGAAATGTTGTGTCTCAAAAGACATATTAATCTTCGTGGCAAGGAACTCACAGAAGATGACATAATTCATAACATTATTCCACCATTGCATATCACAGTAAATATTAATGAACCAATATAAATCGGAATATAACCTTTAGACAAATTCATCAACCTACTGCAAGTGGTTGAGAGATATAACAAGGTTATTTCGAATAACAACGATAGACATGTTGGGACAAAGAAAATTCCAGAGGTAATGAAGTGTTAGAGGTGGAAACAACTCCAAAGGACAATGAGTTAAACATATTAATCCAAACACACATGAATTTTATGCACCACGTGGACAAAGTTGCGGAAAGGTGTATGGTTATGTCAACAATCGGGGACGCTACTGCCTAATTGATAAGAGATAATTAATGAAACGTCTTTTTTCTTAAAAAAGGGGAACAAGTTGAAATGACTATATCGTATTAATGAGCATAGGTTTCTTTGAAACTTATTTTATATAAATTAATTTATTTTGCTTATGTAAAACTGAATATATAACCATTATAGATGTAAAGAAATACATCAAAACAAATACAAAACTCTCAGTATTCTCCGTTCCGTGTAGGAATGTATCGAGGAGAATTTTTTAGGACCTCTAATCCTAAGATATAGACTAATATTTACCCCCCCCCCCCCCCCACCACCATAATACGTAGACGATGGACTGTCGTTAATACAAGATCAATAATAGTTACTAAAGCACCATATTAGTAGAAACCTTGTTAAGATATTCGTATAAGTTGAAAATCGTTTTATAAGAATGGAAATGGGTATATCAAGTTTAATGATATGAAAGGAACATATATTAGGTAAACTAATGTGTCAAATTAATGGATTATCTAGGTCATTAAATCATATTTTGTCACCAAAAAAGAAATTTGGGACAATGACATGCATATATATGTTTTGACATGACCACGTGGGACACCATGGTCATGACATAATGACCTGTGTGATGAAAAATACCCATACACACATTCTCTTTCCATTGAAAGATATAATGAGGCGATTAACCAAATTGCAACTATTGACTTCTGCAGTACAAGAAGCAACACCACCATTGTAATATGCCGTCTTGAATACGTAGAAATTCTGTATACCCTGATTCTTAGCCAATATAGGATTGAGACCATCCTAAAGCTAAGGACATAATACAAAAATATTTCATTCTTACAACGAATACAAGGTGATATTTGTGGACATAAACATCCAGAATGGCGGACCATTAAAGTACTTTATGGTTCTAGTTTCGACACGATGGACTCATGTCGTATTATTGTCCACATGCAATGTTGCACTCCTAACACTAGCTTTACGATTAAGAGCTCACCACCCTGATTATTTCATCAAATGTACATGACTAGGAATGCTGGAGAATATACATCATAAGGATTTGATAATTATTGCATATGTATTAGGATCAACGTAGAGTTTCCTATACCCCAGGTGTATATAAAAAGGTCTCATAAAAATTATCATCAAAAGATTATAGACGGTAGCTAGGGCATTGGTTATGCGCACCAATTTACCCACATATTCTTGGGGTTATGCAATATTACATGCAACTTTACTTATTTTTTTAGACCTACTACTAGCCAACCAATATCATGCGTACCAGTTGTTAACTGGATATAAGCCTGATCTTTTACATACGCATGTTTGGTTATAGTATACGTGCCAATTGCGCCCCCACATTGCACCAAAATGAGTCCTTAAAAACGATTAAGTATATATGTTGGATATGAATCTCCAACAATTATCCGCTATTTAGAACCTTTGACGGGTGATCCTAATATCGCATGATTTGCAGATAGTAACTTTGATGAGGAAAAAGTATTTTCCAATGGAACGACAAGAACTGTCATGGAATATTCCCATTCGGTCTCATTTTGATCCCCAAAACTTCACAACATAAAAGTTGAAGTCAAACGAATCAGACTTGATGCCTGATACGTTTAATATTATTCCAGAAGTGACAATATCACATATACGAGCTGCAAATATACTCGCAAGGTCAAAAGTCCCCAAACAAGGGCACAGCGTCGTTGGAAAGTACGTTGCAATCACACATGGTGGAGGTGTGGTGAAGGTCGTAGCTCCCAAAAGGAAATGGGGGAAGCTACTTGGTTCGATAAGATACTTATCTAAAGGAAGAGAAAAGTAAGGCACAATTATTTATCATCAATACATGAGATTGTCTCTGATTAAAATTATGTCTATGAATCATTACTGGAGTACGCTCCGAAGTTAATATTGATTCCAGAGATAAAAGAAATCTCAAATGAATATGAGTAGATGGACAGATCATACATACTCAATGATGATAAATTCACATATACCGTTGCTTATGAGATTATAGAGCACGGTGACATCGAACCACGCTTAGTTGAAGAATGTCAACAAAGAGCAAATTGGCCTAAATGAAGAAATCCAGGATAATTATATTATTTGACAAATGAACAGGTATTTGGTTGGGTAGTGCTAAGCCACCAAGTGTAAAGCCTGTAGGACATAGATAAATCATTTGTTAGAAAAGCGTAAGAGAATAATTAAGTCATACTATGTAAGGCTTTGCTTTGGCGCAAGGTTTCTCACAACGCCCTGGATTGACCATAAGAAGACACTCTCTCGTGATGGACGTTACAACCTCCTGCTAATTAATTAGCCTAGTAGTTTCCGAAGGACTGGAAATTGCAGCTTATGAATGTAATTACTACATATCTCTATGGGGATCTAGATTCACAGATATAAATATATATATATACATATATATAAGTGATTGATCGGCATTACATTACCCAAATCAAGTAACTCTAAACCATCGATTGCGTTTGCAATATAATTAAAACGTTCACTTTATAGATTAATGCAACCTAGGCGGATGTGGTATACCCGCCTAAGTGAATTATTGATTGGAAAAAAAATATAAGAACGATGAACTGTGCCCTTGCGTATTTATATAGGAAAACAAGTTCTAGATTTTCATAGTAGCTCTATATGTCGATGTTATGAACATAATAGACACTCTTGATGAAATAAGTGAAAACACAAGCTACTTGAAATCTGAATTTGAGATGAAAGATCTTGGTAAAACTTGGTTTTGTCTAGATACTTGAGCTACGACACCGAGTTTGTGGAATATTAATCCACCGATCCGCATATGTCTAGAAAATGATCAGGCGACCTAATATGGACGAAGCGCATCCGACTAGCACTCTCATGATCAGCCAAAGTGTTGGATATAAGGAAAGATCCATTTTGTCTAAAGGATGAGGACGAAGAGGTGTTGGGAGCTGGAATTCCATACCTAAGTACAATAGGCGCATTATTGTACTCAACACAATACACTTGACCGTATATTGTACTTCTCACTAAACTTTTTAGCTAGATTTAGCTCAGGGCCAACGCAACGTCATTGGAATGATGTCAAATTAATCTTTTGGCACCATTGACATGGGTCAATACTTTCCCTATGGAGAAAATTGGATTGATAATGGAACTTCAATACCTACTTAGATTGTGAGCGGAAAAAATACTGGCTCTTACAGAAAAACACCAAACAATTTCTTGGTATATATTTGTTGATATTAGGTATATGTTCAACTCATATAAAGGTTGTTCCCAAATTGGCTAAGGAATTATCATATGGAACATGTCGATTGCTTGGAAGTAAACTAAGCAAACCCTTAATAGCTACATTCTTAAATTATCAAGAATATTACTCTCCATGAGACTATTCAAGAGTGTATATGGTTAAGGACTATCATTACACATATCAGAGGAGCTAGTAATTTTGATTTTAACCACTATACAACTTGCATGTATGGAAATAATGCATCATGTATCGAAGAAATGAAAGTAAGATACATCAAGGGTTTTAACATAAATCATATTCCGGTTAAGTTTTTATACAATCAGCAATAACAAACTCTCCTCAAGATTCCAATAAATCAAAATGATGAGAGGAGAATGTAACATATTTGCCTATCAAATCATTTCCTAAAATCATATTTGGGAAACATGTGAAAGTATTATAATGCAAATGTTTTCAAACTCCTTTGATTAATGTACGAATCATGGGGAGTAATAGACAAAAGGGGAATCTACTATATATGTAATATTTGTATGTTGTGCTCTTTCCTTCACCCAAAGTTTTATTTTTCCTATTGGGTTTTGTTCCTTGGTGTAAGGTTTTAGTGAGGCAACAATTTATATACCATCGTGCTTTCTTAACTCTTATGATTAATGTACGAATCTAAGAGAAAATTAGACTAAAGGAAAAGTCTATGTATTGCAGAGAAACTGGTGCGTTGTACTCTTTCATTCGTCCTAATTTTATTTTTTTCCACTGTTTTTATTTTGGCGTAAAGTTTTAATGAGGTAACAATTATGCACCATCACTCATTTAACTCGGCACAAAGGAGAGTGTTGTAGGATAAGTGTGCCATCGTCTAAAGGCTATGACGATATAGATAGAGATAAACATATTAGAGATAAGTTAGATCTTATATCTCTCGTAGTTATCTACTTGTATCTCATGCCTATTTAAAGGGCTTATGATTAATGAGAATTACAGTTTCACTCTCTATATTGTATTGTTGTTCTGTTTCGTTTTTCCTTTAACAAAAGTTTAATTATAGTGGCAAGATTGCAATATTAAGACTGAGTTTTCATACCCTCTCTTAACCTTGACACTTGTACATTGGGAATGGACTTTCATTCCCAAGACCGCCCCGTCTATGTACTCGGGGCAAAAAGAGGGTCATCTCAGCGGAAGGAGAAGGACCTGGAACCTCAGACCATTATAGATAGTCCATATGAAATTCCAGTAGCTTTAGAGATTCTAACGGAGCTGACCGTCCGTTCAGAGTCAATCGTGTGAGACAACCGGACCGCTACACAGTTCCTCGAGGGTAACCCAAAGGATCGAAACCACATTCGTAGGCCGACAATTTTTCTGGATAGGTCGAACTATTGGAAATCTGGCCATTAGTTAAGTCATTTTTCAACCATGTTCAACTTTGAACACAAATGATTATATTGATTTGCACCAAGAGGTTTTTAATTCACCTACATAAATTTTTCTCTCTCTTGATGTACATCAATATATTTCTATGTATTTTCGTTCTTTCATGAAACAGTAGATATTAACAATCTGAATTGTTGATTTATTTCATGGTATAAATTTACTGTAAGTAAATCTTTTACATGCAAATCAGACAAAATACTTGAAACCCAAATTACCTTGCAAGTAGCATAAGTTGTAGCCTTATATTCAGACTCGGTGACAAATAGTACTTTGTTTCTTGAGTCTCCAAGAGATTGGATAATCTCCTAGAAATAAACGGAAACCTGTAACAAATCTTCTAGTAGACACACAATTGCCCTAATCAACATCAACAAAAGCATCAAGTTTAAAATCAGAAGATTTAGAAAAATTAATACCTTTTGCTATAGATAAATTTCTAGTATTTCATATCCTAAAAACCAAGTTTAGATGAGAAGGACAAGGCGAGTGCATTAACCGACTCAAAGATTGAACAACAAATGCAATATTCCGGTCTAGTTGCAAGTAAGTATATCAAACGACCACTTAATCTTTGATAAACTGAAAAATTTGACAAAGGAGGATCTGTTGAAGCAGGACCTATAGAGTCCATCACAACAAGATTCATGTTCATTGGAGTGCTAATAAGTTTGCAACCTTAATATTCAAATCATTCAACAACTTTAAATAATATTTTCTTTGTGACATATACAAACCTCACCGGTATTTAAGATTTCAATTCCTACAAAAAACTAATATTACCCAAGTCTTTAATAAAAACTTTGTTTTTAAATGAATTTTAACTTTGTTTATCTCATCATAACTATTTCGAGTAAGACAAATGTCATCCAAATAAACTAACAATATTAGAAAAACAAAATTAGCAGAAAAGGGTTATACGCTACAAAACAAATGACTTTTACCCACAAAATTTACTCAGCGAAATTTTCATCGATGATTACCCATGGATCACCCAGAAAATACCAATGGTTCGGTAGAATACAATTTTTTTTCGAGAAAATACCCATAGATCACCCCTAGAATCCCTGAGTAATTTGTCACTGATTTTCATTACCCACCAATTTTTGTGACCGTTTTGTGATGAATCACCCTTTAGCGACAGATTTTACAGGAAAAAATTTGTAGGTAAAAGTCTTTCCTTTATTAGTGTTAATAGAATGATCAATACTACTATGAAGATATCCAAGATAAAACTAACATTAAGTCGGGTTGGTTGGTTTTTTGAGCACCCCTAAGCTCTACCCACAAATTCCGGGATTTCAACCTTCACCCTGATTCCACATAGGATTCATCATAGTTGTTACCATGAAAAGCCCTTGCGTTGGCAAAAGTTTTGACATCATCTTCCCTTTTTATTAATGCAAAAACAATGATCAGAAATGTACCTAAAAAGTGCTATATTTATTGGCCTAAATGAGCTAATTCTAACTAGGAAACTATTAGGAATAACCAGGAAATGATTACGAATTGGAATTAAACTCTAATTAAAGTAAACGTATCTATATAGATAATAAGTTAAACTAGAAAATAGAAACAATATATTGAGCCGAACCCCTAAGCAAATGTGACAACCTAAAAAAAATTTAACCAAGAAAACACTAACATAAAATAGATACATTAGTCTAAACGACCCTAAAATCTCATCATTCAAATGTTTTACAACCAAGTCTGAAATATAAGGAATCACTATACAACTAAGGATAACATAGTACTAGGTCTGGGAGTCTATCAAAAAAATTAAAACTTCACTAGCACTCGATCAGAGCTCACATCTTCCCCTTTCCGTTGCTACGGCCCTCCCAAACCTGGTTACCTGAAAAGGGTTTTTGTTTGAAAAGCGAGGGTTAGACCATGAGGTCTAGCGAGTCCCCTACAGTCGCATGCCACTAACATAGTTTATTATATAAAACGAGAAACTTCACTTTATACATAATCCACCTTTCAGAAATTCATCATGCACACACACACACATGTAGATGGCCCACACTTTGGTCACGCACACCTGTGACAACGTGTTACGGGCTCACACCTGCCTGTAATAACCAGGTATTTTATTTAAATTAAAATATGAAAATTTTATAAGTTTTATGTGGGTATTTTATGGAATTAGACGTTAAGGGATAAGTTTTAATGTTATTATGGAAGTTTAGGGGTAAGTTCTGTCAATTAGGATAAGTCTAGGGTGGCTTGGTCACTTTTGCCAAACCCTTCTCTCAACCGACTCTAGTGAAATCAAATGGAAGATGATGTCTTCCTTTTTATTAACAAAACACAAATATCCTAAATATCCTAAGTGTGTGTGTGAGTTTCGGTTTTGAGAGAGAGAGTGAAAGAGATCGAAGGAATTGGAAGAAGAAGAAGGAGAAGTGTTAGATAATTGCTGCTGGAATTATAGAGTTCATATCAAAGGTAATAATCCATCCTAATTCTTCCTTTTGATGTATATTAGGTTTCTTTTGAACTTTGAAGTGGGTTTAGGTAATTTTAGATGAATTGGTGAATTTTAGTTACAATTTAGGGTGTTAAAAGGAGTTTAGAACGATTCTGTGCAATCTGGGTAAAAGTTGGAATTCCTGAATTTGAACTGAACTTTTCTGAAAAAAGACGATGAACAGTGATTTTGCGAAAAGTAGGAATTCGCAAGCCTTGGTTGCGAAAAGTCCACTTTTCGCCAGTAGCTAAAGCGCCTAGTTAGGTTTTCGTATCTGTTGGTTACGAAAAGTAGGGAACTCGCAACTGTGGGTTGCGAGAAGTGAGGTTTTCGCATCTGTGGGTTGCGAGAAGTGAGGTTTTCGCATTTGTTGGTTGCGAAAAGTGAGGTTTTCGCATCTGTTGGTTGCGAAAAGTAAACTTTTCGTAATAGTGGGTTGCGAAAAGTTGGGTTTCCTGGATTATGTGTTAAAGAGTATGTATACTTTAATTTGTTTCAGATATTAAGGATCTGAGTTAAAAGATAATCTATTCTGAAGAAAGTTGGAAGGACCTTGCTTAAAAG
Source organism: Saussurea involucrata (assembly GCA_033807775.1). Taxonomy (NCBI): domain Eukaryota; kingdom Viridiplantae; phylum Streptophyta; class Magnoliopsida; order Asterales; family Asteraceae; genus Saussurea; species Saussurea involucrata. Next base: position 88,161,046 of record CM066317.1, read on the forward strand.
ATCAGGTGAGTTTTATTTTAAAGAGTATTTTACTGGAATACGATATGTGAATAATGAATTGTGATAAGTGTATGAATATGTCATACGTGAGTGATTATAATGGGATATTATAATTACGTGAGTATTATATGAAAATATAATACGTGGCCGGGCTTTGGACCGGTGTGATAAATTGGCTCGCAACCAATTGATATTGGCCATTGGTGGAGGGATAAGGTGGGACGAGACAGGTATGATGCATAAACGTTAATTGGTATTAACTTACGTGTGATGTATGTGTAATTATATAAAGTGTGTTTTATATAAATAAATTTTAATAAATTACAAATGTCAGGGATTTACTCACTAGACCCTTAGGTCTAACCCTCATTTTCTGTTTTAAAAATTATGTATTCCAGGTGGTGATTCCAGTAAGAACAAGTAAATAGAATACTTGTAATAGAATACTTGTTGGCTAGCTTTAGAGAAGATTATCATCATGATGCGATGGATGCTTTTGTAGTTATAATTTTTGTTATTACTATGTAATTCAAAGTGGATCAAGTTGTAATGAATTTTTATGTTCAGACTTTAGATGGGACCAAATGTGAAAGATGAAGTACTTTGTTGTAAACATGTTATGGAATGTATGTTATATGTATGTTTCGTTTTGCGGGATGTTATAGATGGTATCAGAGCCCTAGTTTAAGGGATTTAGGTATTAGTATCTGTACCTAGACTTAAACTGCATGTGAAGTAGGATGTCCCTATTATTTTAGAACCTGGGGATGCTAAGTATAAAAAGGTGGAAGGAACATCTTGTAAGGTAATTTCAAATTACACCAGGCCAGTGTAATTATGATCTTACAGGTGCATGTTTGAACTGGAATACCTTGTTATATAGGGTATGTGCTTATGTGTATATTAACTTTGTTTAAATCTACAGAATGGCAAGTGGCACTAGACAAAGGAATCAAAGAGGAGGAAGGAATTCGGGTGGAGGGAATCCACCAATAGGAACAGGGGGAAGGGGAGGAGATCGTGGTAGAGGCAGGACCGGAAGGGGAACTGGAGGAAGAACACAACCACAGGGCACAGAGTTTGTTACATGGGACGATTTGATGGCAGAAATGGGGATGTTACAAGATAACATACAAGCTATGTTTGAACATAATCGCCACAATGAAACTGAAAGATCAAATCCGGAACACGAAGTTGAAATACCACTTACCTCTACTATCTTACCGGTGATGAAAAGGTGCGACTATAAAATGTTTCTTAGTTGCAAGCCCCCTACCTACTCAGGAGACCGGGATCCGGTAAAAGCTACGAGATGGCTGAAAGAAATCGAGGCTATCTTCAAAACGTGTAAATGTGTTGAGCAAGATAAAGTGCTTTATGGAACTGCTATGCTAAAAGGTGATGCCTTGTATTGGTGGGAAGCTCATACAGAATCGAGAGGGACAGATGTGTATACTACCTTTTCATGGGAGGAATTTGTGTTGGCATTCACAACACATTTCTGTCCACAAGCTGTGGTCAGACAACTAGAGGAAGAGTTTATGAATCTACAACAAGGGAACTTATCGGTTAGAGATTATACTGCACGATTTTTGGAGAAGTCTCGTTTTGCAGGATATTATGTTGCTACAGAAAATATGAAAATGGAGAGGTTTATTTATGGGTTGAATTCCGAGGTTCGAAGATTGGTGACTGCCACAGGGCCAAATACTTTTACAGCTGCGGTGGATGCTGCCGAGAATGTGGAGAGAGATAATAAAAGAGATGCTGGTGATAAGAGCTTGGGGAAAAGGAAATGGGAAGGACCACCACAAGATTCGAGGAAACCTAGATTTCAGAGGTTTGACAACCGTCCGTCAGTTCGACCAACAGAAAGACCTTGTCCAAGATGTAATCGTTATCATCAGGGAAATTGCCAAGTAGAGTCGCGGGTTTGTTTTAAATGTGGAAAAACCGGTCATGTTGTTAAAGATTGTCAATCAACGCGGTTTTGCTTTTTGTGTAATTCTCCGGATCACCTCCAATCAGATTGTCCGCGAGGTAGAATACAATCAGGGGGTACATCGGGGAAACCAACCATTACTAGACCGGTGGTTCCAAGAATAGAGCCGCCCAGAACGAGGGGTCGTACCTTCCAAATGACAGCTAAAGAGGCGGAAGAAACTCCGGATGTGGTCACAGGTACATTTTTCATAAACTCCACGCGTGCTAAAGTGTTATTTGATTCTGGTGCAAACCGATCTTATGTGTCTCCCTCCTTTGCTGCTCATATGCATTTAGAGCCTAAATTGTTAAAGCATGCTTTATTAGTAGACACCGCAAATGATAACCAAGTGGCAGTTAAAGAGGTTTTTGATCGTTGCATGATAGATATAGAGGGATGTGGAGTACCGATACAACTGTTCCCAATAGCTTTGATTGAATTTGATGTGGTAGTAGGAATGGATTGGCTAGCTGAGAATCAGGCTAACATAGTTTGTGATAAGAAAATAATCAATGTCGTTTTGCCTGATAAGAGATCGGTAGTGATTTATGGAGATCGTAGGAATCATCAGTCCAGTCTTATATCTATGGTAAAAGCTCGTAAATGTGTTAATAAGGGTTGCTCTAGTTATCTAGCCTATGTGATAGAAAGTAGGCCTGAAAAGTGTAAGCTGGAAGATATTTCCATTGTTAGTGAATACCCAGAAGTTTTTCCTGAAGACTTGGATAGTCTTCCTCCAGTTAGACAAGTAGAATTTGGTATTGACTTAATCCCTGGAGCCGCTCCTATTGCTCGCGCGCCGTACCGATTAGCACCACCAGAAATGAAAGAAATGATGGCACAGCTTCAAGATTTATCCGATAAGGGCTTCATCAGACCCAGCTCGTCGCCGTGGGGTGCACCAGTTTTATTTGTGAAGAAGAAAGACGGTTCAATGAGAATGTGTATTGATTATCGGGAGCTGAACAAACGCACGATCAAGAACAAGTATCCACTTCCAAGAATCGATGACCTTTTTGATCAATTAGTTGGAGCTTGTTACTTCTCAAAGATTGATCTCAGATCTGGCTACCATCAGTTAAAGGTGAAGGAGGAGGATGTTTTAAAGACTGCTTTTCGCACAAGATACGGCCACTACGAATTTTTGGTAATGCCTTTCGGATTGACGAACGCTCCAGCCGCTTTCATGGATCTAATGAATCGGGTATGTAAGCCTTATCTCGATAAATTTGTCATTGTGTTTATCGATGATATACTTATTTATTCCCGATCCAAAGAGGATCATGCGCAACATCTTCGTTTGATTTTGGAGTTGTTGAAGAAAGAAAAGTTGTACGCTAAGTTCTCTAAATGTGAATTTTGGTTGCGAGAAGTTCAGTTTTTGGGGCATGTAGTTTCAGAGAAGGGTATACAAGTTGATCCAGCAAAAGTGGAAGCAATTGAAAATTGGGAACCGCCGAAGATGGCAACCGAAGTACGCAGTTTTCTGGGTTTAGCTGGATACTATCGAAAATTTATAAAAGACTTTTCTCGAATTGCGACGCCATTGACTAAGCTAACTTGGAAGAATCTAAAGTTTGAATGGAAAGCAGAACAAGATGTGGCATTCAGGATACTAAAGGAGAAACTCTGCAGCGCGCCGATATTAGCATTGCCAGAAGGTTCGGATGATTTTGTGGTCTACAGTGATGCTTCTAAGTTAGGATTGGGATGTGTACTTATGCAACGTGGAAAGGTGATTGCCTATGATTCTCGTCAGCTAAAGGATCATGAAAGACAATATCCTACTCACGATATGGAGCTTGCAGCAGTTGTCTTTGCATTGAAGATTTGGAGACATTATCTTTATGGTTCTAAATGCCAAATTTTCACTGACCATAAGAGTCTCCAACATCTTTTCGATCAGAAGGAACTGAATATGAGACAAAGAAGATGGTTGGAATTGGTAAATGATTATGATTGTGAAATTCTATATCACCCTGGGAAAGCGAACGTGGTAGCAGATGCCCTAAGTCGCCAAGAAAGAAGTGGAACAATAAAAGCTATCTCGTTAAGAGTTGAACTTCTTCCAAACATTTTTGACGAACTACTGAAGTGCCAAATAGATGCTTATCAGGAAGAAAGTTTGAAGTCAGAACGGTTAGTGGGAATATCAGCATTGCTTGAGAAAGATGACCGTGGGTTATTGCGTATGGGAAACAGAATTTGGGTGCCTCATTTGGGTGGATTACGTGATCGTGTACTACAAGAAGCTCATCAATCTCGATTTTCTATTCATCCAGGTACAAATAAAATGTATAGAGATTTGAAACAATTCTATTGGTGGCCGGGAATGAAAAGAGGTATTGCTAAGTATGTAGAATGTTGTACTACTTGTAAGAAAGTAAAGATTGAACATCAGAAGCCTTTTGGTCAATTGCAACGGCTAGATATACCAATGTGGAAATGGGATCAGATCACTACTGATTTTATTACCAAGTTGCCTAGAACTTCAAAGGGATTCGACTCTATTTGGGTGATTGTAGATAGATTGACGAAGTCTGCTCATTTCTTGCCAATAAAGGAAACTGATTCCTTGAAACGTTTGGCCAAATTGTACATTAATGAAATAGTGACTCGACATGGAGTTCCAATTTCGATTATTTCCGATCGAGATAGTCGTTTTACTTCTAGATTTTGGAAAAGTTTTCAAAAAGAGATGGGAACGCAAATAAAGTTGAGTACAGCATATCATCCTCAGACTGACGGACAGAGTGAAAGAACGATTCAGACTTTAGAAGATATGCTCCGGTCTTGTATAGTTGATTTTGGGGGATCGTGGGATAAACATTTGACTTTGATAGAATTTGCCTACAACAACAGTTATCATTCCAGCATTCAAGCGGCACCGTTTGAAGTACTGTATGGTAGAAAATGCCGAACGCCTCTGTGTTGGAATGAAGTGGGGGAGAAACAATTAGCAGGGCCAGAAATAGTATAGTTAACAGCGGATAAGATTACTCAGATTCGGGATAGATTGAAAACGGCTCAAGACAGACAGAAAAGTTATGCAGATCGACGCCGGAAACCGTTAGAGTTCCAAGTCGGGGAATTTGTGATGTTGAAAGTTTCGCCCTGGAAAGGAGTTATACGTTTTGGGAAGCAAGGTAAACTCAGTCCGCGATATATTGGGCCATTTGAAATTACGGAAAGAATTGGTGAAGTAGCTTACAGATTGAATCTTCCGCCAGAATTAAGCAGAATTCACAACGCGTTCCATGTATCGAATTTTCGAAAGTGTTTGGTGACATCAGATCAGGCAGTCTCCTTACCAGATATCCAAGTTGATGAAAACCTAAACTACGTGGAGGAACCGGAAGCTATAATTGATCACAAGGTTAAAGTATTAAGGAATAAGGAGATCAGTCAGGTAAAGGTTCAGTGGAAACATCATCGAGGTCAGGATGCGACGTGGGAATCAGAATCAGAGATAAGAGCCAAATACCCTCATCTTTTCGTTTAATCGAATTCCGGGACGGAATTCTTTTAAGGGGAGATGTTGTAATAACCAGATATTTTATTTAAATTAAAATATGAAAATTTTATAAGTTTTATGTGGGTATTTTATGGAATTAGACGTTAAGGGATAAGTTTTAATGTTATTATGGAAGTTTAGGGGTAAGTTCTGTCTATTAGGATAAGTCTAGGGTGGCTTGGTCACTTTTGCCAAACCCTTCTCTCAACCGACTCTAGTGAAATCAAATGGAAGATGATGTCTTCCTTTTTATTAACAAAACACAAATATCCTAAATATCCTAAGTGTGTGTGTGTGAGTTTCGATTTTGAGAGAGAGAGTGAAAGAGATCGAAGGAATTGGAAGAAGAAGAAGGAGAAGTGTTAGATAATTGCTGCTGGAATTATAGAGTTCATATCAAAGGTAATAATCCATCCTAATTCTTCCTTTTGATGTATATTAGGTTTCTTTTGAACTTTGAAGTGGGTTTAGGTAATTTTAGATGAATTGGTGAATTTTAGTTACAATTTAGGGTGTTAAAGGGAGTTTAGAACGATTCTGTGCAATCTGGGTAAAAGTTGGAATTCCTGAATTTGAACTGAACTTTTCTGAAAAAAGACGATGAACAGTGATTTTGCGAAAAGTAGGAATTCGCAAGCCTTGGTTGCGAAAAGTCCACTTTTCGCAAGTAGCTAAAGCGCCTAGTTAGGTTTTCGTATCTGTTTGTTACGAAAAGTAGGGAACTCGCAACTGTGGGTTGCGAGAAGTGAGGTTTTCGCATCTGTGGGTTGCGAGAAGTGAGGTTTTCGCATCTGTTGGTTGCGAAAAGTGAGGTTTTCGCATCTGTTGGTTGCGAAAAGTAAACTTTTCGTAATAGTGGGTTGCGAAAAGTTGGGTTTTCTGGATTATGTGTTAAAGAGTATGTATACTTTAATTTGTTTCAGATATTAAGGATCTGAGTTAAAAGATAATCTATTCTGAAGAAAGTTGGAAGGACCTTGCTTAAAAGGTCAGGTGAGTTTTATTTTAAAGAGTATTTTACTGGAATACGATATGTGAATAATGAATTGTGATAAGTGTATGAATATGTCATACGTGAGTGATTATAATGGGATATTATAATTACGTGAGTATTATATGAAAATATAATACGTGGCCGGGCTTTGGACCGGTGTGATAAATTGGCTCGCAACCAATTGATATTGGCCATTGGTGGAGGGATAAGGTGGGACGAGACAGGTATGATGCATAAACGTTAATTGGTATTAACTTACGTGTGATGTATGTGTAATTATATAAAGTGTGTTTTATATAAACAAATTTTAATAAATTACAAATGTCAGGGATTTACTCACTAGACCCTTAGGTCTAACCCTCATTTTCTGTTTTAAAAATTATGTATTCCAGGTGGTGATTCCAGTAAGAACAAGTAAATAGAATACTTGTTGGCTAGCTTTGGAGAAGATTATCATCATGATGCTATGGATGCTTTTGTAGTTATAATTTTTGTTATTACTATGTAATTCAAAGTGGATCAAGTTGTAATGAATTTTTATGTTCAGACTTTAGATGGGACCAAATGTGAAAGATGAAGTACTTTGTTGTAAACATGTTATGGAATGTATGTTATATGTATGTTTCGTTTTGCGGGATGTTACACTGCCCTCTACTGAATCACACAAAATGAATTTGTGCATTCAAATGGGTCACACCTCCCATGAAAAGCCATCACATGTTCCCACCCCAAATGCATGCAAATAAAGTCCACACCCGCAGTTTAATCAAAAGCCGTAATAATCATGCATTTAAGAAAACTATGGCGTATTTAAAATGTAAACAACATTTGGAGTAGTAAGAAGCGAGTATGGTTGTGTCATTAGGAGATATACAGGTGGATGAAAAGTTAAATTATGTGGAAGAACCATTGGCGATAGTGGATCGTAAGGTTAGAAAGCTGAGAAACAAAGAGATTTCTCTAGTAAAGATCCAGTGGCGCTACCACAAAGGCCAAGAGGCCACTTGGGAGTTAGAAACGGATATGAAGTCCCAGTACCCTCAATTGTTTGAAGATGGAATTCTGGGGACGGAAATCTTTTGGGGGGGGGGGGATGTTGTAATAACTCAGTTTAGGGTGTATGAAATAAAATGAAGTTTAGTGGCCAAAGTGTGATAAAAAAAAGTTTGGTGTTTAGGTGTGATTGATATAAATAGAAGTAAAACCCTAAAACCCCTTACAAATCCCTTATTATTTCTGTGTGCGGCTAGTGTGCGATTAGTGTGTGCTTGGACTGTGGAATTCATCGAAAGAAGACGTTGGAATCGATTCTTGGAAGTGTAATCAGCCATCATCAAGAAGGTAACCTCTAGTTCATCCCTAAAATACAAGATCTTCTTGCTTGAAATGTTGCTTTGATAAGTTGTGTGCTATGAACCAAGTTAAATCAATTTCTTCATGAGAAATTGAGGCTTGTTCGTAGCTTGTTAAACCTGTTGGTTTGGGGAAGGGGTGAGCTAATAAACCTTATGGATTTAAGGAAATAAGAGCAACGGGGTAAGAAGAAGGGCTGGAAAATCGATGTTTGGATACCCTTCTGTGGGGATCCGGATATTAGTGTCCGGAGATGGTCAATTACCGAAAAGCCTGGTATCCGGTATCATGTCTGGATGGGGATGCCTGGATGGAAAATGTTGGAAGTTTCTGGTAAGGGAGGAAGTAACCGGAAGTCTAGAGAGTCCGGATGTTTGGGAAACCGGATTTATCCGGAAACCCTTGGGAATCCGGGTGAGTCCGGATTATGTGAGTTTTACCCGGGAACCCGAAACTGTCCGGAGTTCTCCACCCGGGAAGTGTTTTATCCGGGTAAATCATTTAGGACAGTTTAGCAATCCGTAATTTGGATCCGGATACTCTTGTCCGAAAACATCCGATCCGGTTACTTTTGTGCAGTGAGGACCTTTAGGAGTCTAAAGTGAAGTGACTTTAGTGTGCCCCTATCCGAAGTCGATGCTAAGTGGGAAATTGAGTGACTTACCCCTCTAGTGCATGTGATGTGTTTTTAGGTGTGCGGTTTGAGAAGGGTGCTATTCAGTGAGAAAGAAACGGTTGGACGTCAGGTGAGTCCTTCTAACCAAAGATTTTTACCAAGTGTGTTTATGTACGTAAATACTTGTTTAAACTGCATATTTTACTTAACGCTGTTAAACATGCATAATAGTGTGATTTTAAAGGTGTGATTACTTGAGTGTGGGCATGTGATGGCTTTGGTGTGTATATGGGGGTGTCCCATAAAGAATATATATATATATATATATATATATATATATATATATATATATATATGTGTGTGAATTTGTTTCATATAATTTATCAAGGACGGGTGTGTGCCCTAACACGCTGTCACGGGTGTGTGCCCTAACACGCTGTCACGGGTGTGTGTGACCTTAGCGTGGGCCATCAATACATGTCGTTTGTGTGCATATTCTGAAATAAAGGTGTGATGTTCATAATTCCTTATATCTTGCTTTATAAATTGTGTTATTTGTGGCGTGGACCTGTAATTGAGGGAACTCACTAGACCTCATGGTCTAACCCTCGCTTTCAAAACTAAAAACCTTTCAGGTAAGCATGTGATAAGGGTAAGGGCAAGGAGTGAGCTCGAGGCCCGGTTTGGGGAGTTTGGACTTGAAGATTTTGATAGTTGTCCGAATAGTTTTATTTTTTTATGAAAATTCTCAGTTGTACATCCGGTTGTTCCGCCAACCGTTGATTTTAGCTTTTTGTAAGACTTAAAATTTTGGGGCCGTTTGGCATTGATTATTTTATGCATATCTTACTCCAGTGTTTTGGCTTGTCTTTTGTGGTGGGTTGTTACACATTCCCACCAAAACTCTAGTTATAATGAGGCTTGAAAACGTAGTTCGAGAGCTACTTCTAACAAGTGTCTCTGCTTTCGTTCTATCACGCCATTCTGTGGTGACGTGTTAGGACAAGATGTCTCTAATAAAGTTCTCATTCTTCATATAACTCAAGCATCTAACGAGATTGAAATTCAGATCAATAGTTGGTATGCACTCGTTTCACGTTCTTACTAAATTATGTTTCAGCCATATCGCAAAATGATGATAAGTAGTGGCTTCAGATTTATTTCGCATTAAATAAACCCAAACTTCGCGAATATGGTCATCAACAATAGACAAAAAATAATGGAGACCATTAAAAAAAGCATGATGATAACGACCCCAAATATCAATATGTATCAACTCAAAATAATACCAACCATGAAACCCCACAAGCCCGGATCCGTTACTAAAGTAAAATGCAGACAAAACAAACCATAGGGTGTTAGAAAACTACCTCAAGTCGTTGGATTGGGGAGCCTGAAACACGAGAGATCAAGGTAGACCTCCTCTAGCGGTATCCACACGTGAGTACGATACGTCACCCGAATGGTTGCTAGCCCACGTGAACCGTAAAACAACACAAGGAAAGTCGACTTTTTCTTGTGTTCTTGTGTGATCGACGACACTAATACGGAAGAGGGCGAGGAGAGTTTTTATGTTTTTCTTACTTAACAAGTTTTGCTTAACCTAAACCTAATTATCATTCGGTTTAAATACTCTCAACTTTCCTTAATTCGTTCGAACCGGGCCTTAGTTTAACATAAACCAATTATAGGCCTTAAGCCCTTTTGTTAATTATTAACAAACAATTAACTCTTTGGCTTTTATTATAGAAGTAAACATTACTTCTAGATATTTGGCTATATAATTAATTAATTATTTACACTAGATCCAATATATATATAATTAGCACAATTATATTTTCACACACTATAATTATTATCATACTGGAATAATAATTGTTTTCATTACAACTTATTTACCTTATTTAGTTAATAGAACCATTTAACCCGTAAACCGAATAACCTGAAACCGTTTTGATTTAGGTGAGTTATTCGTTTAAAAAAGTTATACCTTAAGTCCCCAATTACCTAACTTTGTAGATCCGCCACTAGCTACCGCCCTTGCAGTGGCGTAGCTGGCTGGTGTTGAGCCCCCCCCCCCCCCCCCCCCTAACTGGCGAAGCGTTATTAGATATATATATATATATATATATATATATATATATATATATATATATTAGGAACATGAAGCAAAACTACCCGGTTGGCATAGTGGTTAAAGTCATTTTTTAAGTATCTCTAAACAATAATAATGTACCTACTAAAGAGATTTAATTTGTGTAAACAACAATAAATATGGATGGAACTTTCTACTTGTAAATTTTAAGTTAAAAACACATTAAACGTGTGATTTGATGGTTCGACCATCGTTTATAAATGTGAGCTTTAACCCTTTTTCAAGAAGCAACGAACGTAGTCATCCTATATATGTCAACAATATGTCTCGTGAGGAAGAGAGTGTTATTCGTCCAACTGCAAACTTTCCTCCTAGCGTTTGGGGAGATGAGTTTCTTGAATATGATTAGGTAAATAAATTATTAAAAGTTGTTAATTATCAAGAATTATATTTTTTGGGTCAATTCTTTATGATGTAATTAATGATTGATTATATAGTGCTTGGATTAAAGTCAAAGTACCAGTGTGTGTATATATAGAGTCAGGTTCAGAGGAAAACGATAAAAAATAAGAATTTGAGTAAAATCCTAATAATCATTCATTTGTATGCACACATGCATAGAAACCACGAAACATCTTTATTTGCTTGTATGCACATGTGTATACTATATAGAAAAATGATTATTGGATATTTATCAGTTTTTCATTTTTTTGTGAGTTTTCATCTGAACCTCACTCTATCTAGATAGGGGTCAAATCATATGAGAACCATAAAAATGTTTAAACCCGTGAGAACCGATTCAAATATATTTTTTACATGATTTTTTCATCAAATGTTACTATGTTAGGATTTAAGAATTGATTCACATATATTGGTTTCATAATGTGATAGTTTAACATTTATTTGTTTCACCGTGTGAATAATTTTTACGTGTACTTTTCGTTTCACTAAGTGAACAAAAGAAGGTTTCATATGCGATTTTTTCACAAGGTGAACACAATTATATGTGAAAAAATATCTTAAATCATAGCTACACTATTAGAAAAAGAGGTATCAATGACGAGAATCAGCGACGGGAAGAATCTGTCGCTAATTACTGAGGGATTAGCGACGGAAATCATTAATTTTTATTTAAAAAAAATATCATGTAAAAGATATTTTTTATCGTTTCTCATGGGTTTGTAACTTGTTTGTGGTTCTCATTTGAATATACTAGTTGAGTGCCCGCGCAATGCGGCGGGAGTTGTGAATGTAAACGATTTTGATTAAACAAGTGATCTATTATGCTTTTGTGGAAAAAAAAAATCTTTAATTTTCACCCAAACCCGCGGGGGATTCCTTCTTCCCGAACCCATTAGGGATTAATCGGGCAGGGTCGGGGACAGGGGTTTCAAACGGGGGTCGAAGACGGGGGATGCATTACCCATTTCCATCCCTAATTCCAAATCAGAAAAGTGTCTGAAACATAAATTTTCATAAAATTAAGAGAGATTATACCATGAGGGATCCGAAAGATTTAACTTGTATTCGAAAAATTCAACTACCATGATACAAATGAAGAGAAACCTAAAAGAAAGAAGAGATGATCATATTGAGTCTTTCAAGTAAAGCCTCTCAAACCACATATCTAATAATCTCCACAAACACATACACACACCGAAAGAGAGCATCTAAATAACAGACATTAAAACAATAATGATATAATCTAACCTCAATAAAAACAAAAAATTTATTAGCATCAGGCCCATTCGAATCGTCAATGTTGAAAAGTGCCTCAAAAATCATCGCCTCGTACCTGGTAAAAGAGAGCTAAATAACGATATGCCTAGATGTTGATGGGAATACAACAAAATATCAAATAAAGAACATACCATCTTTCTAATGTTTTCATCTGCTCACTTATTACATTACTGCCCTTTCTCATAAAGTTGTATTTGCATTGAAATTTGAAAAAAAAAAGATACAAACCAACATTTTAAGTTAAAAGATTTGATGGCCTATAGTATAAACATGACAGTGACTCATATAATGGCACAAGTATCTAAAATATAGTGCAACTAATCACGGATAAAGTACACAATGACACCACAAAGGAGCAAACATACAAGGCAAGAAGCCGGTGGATGTAAAATGCAAATAAACATATGCAAAAATGTGAATACAAAAAGAGAACAAATTAGTGTTGTGGCAAATTTTGAAAAACATGACAAGCCATTGTTATAATACCCAAGCAAATGGACATTCTATTACAACATAAAGCATTAAAACAAATTATGCCCTCAATTATTTATGAGCTAAATCAACCATTTTAGTGAGATCAATGAAATACAACAATAATACATACACATCGTCATAAAACAATTGAATGGACGACGTAACATCGAACAAAAGATCCATGAATGGATCCTCTTTTTTTGCTCTCTCTTTCAACTTCTCGTGCTTCTCAGTTCCTTCAATTAAAGATCCCCAACAACCTGGAGCACCATCAACAAAAACATGGTGACTTATGCAAGAAAAACGGAGAAGCATCAACAACCACTTGTGCAAGTATGGCTACAACAAAGAAAAGTTATCTTTCTTCAAAGCAACTATAAGATAAGCAACCAGACAACATGAATGAACCATGAAAAACCAAAGCATCTTTAAAATCTTAAACTTTATCAACAACGGATAACTCAATTTAGAATATAACACAATCAGAACAGACCAACTACAGTTACATGAACTAACCTTGCTGCATCAACAGTGATTTTTGCTATCATCAACAGTGATTTTTGCATATCAAGAGAATTCGTAAATATTTGCCAATTTCAAATAAAAAATTAAAACTCTCTACTTGCTTACGTAAATAACAAACACACTGGGACTACATGTTTTCAAATTCACATATTTATTTTTCAAACAACCCATACAAATCAGGACCAAAATACAAATTAAAATACTTGGGAAAACCCAAAACGGCAAAGCCTAATCCAAATTTAAAAAGTCATCAATAGAGGGTTACTAAATCAACATCTGTAATGGATGAAGCAGAACTGCAGAACCTACTCCAAATTACATTGTAATCACGAGACCATACGCCCACTTTTACTTAACTGGAGATGAACCAAAAAAGTAGCTGGAAAACTACATACTCCATCTTGATTGTTTCAAATGAGTAACAAGACTAAGGGGCTGTTTACTCAACACTTACACGGTAAGCGCTTACCAGTAATAATCGACACTTTTACTTGACTTACCGGGTAAGATTAGTCCATTAAAATGGCATTATATGCAACTTTTTTATCCGCTAAGAGCTTACCGGGTAAGAGTCGTGACTCTCACTTACCGAGTAAGATTCTCGGTCCTTGTGAGGTAGTAAGCACTTAGCGCATAAGCGTTTGGTAAACGGCTCCTGAATATAGAACAACTCCAACTCCGCATATGCGTTTGGTGCAAGATATTTCACTTCTTCACATCCACCATTTTCACTAAAACCTGCAGTAAAACAAATTACTTTGAGCACAAAATATCATCATCAATCACTATCATAATAACCTCAACCATAAAATCCCAAGGTAAACACTTACCAAGTAGCATTATCTTACCGGATGAATATGGTTAATAGCAGTAAACATTGATGACATAATTATTACAGTTTTTTTAGTCGACCAAAGCAGTAGACAATTTACATAAAGTAATACTATAGTATATTTGTAGCTAAAAGAATAAAGAGCTGATGGTCAACGTAATTATTCATATGAATAATCCCACCAGGTAAACAAAAAAACATAGAACCAAATTAAGGGGAAAATGAGAACATACCTTACCAGGAGCATCCCTCTGGCCTGTAGAATCTACATTATTCTCAAAGTTCAGACAAAATATTACCAGATGACACGATTTATAAATGTTACCATCGAGTTGTGATGGAGGAAACGAAGGGCTCGAAGTATTGCAAATTGTGAACACCAACAAGAATAGAAATCAAAAATACATTTGGGTCTTCGTCGAACAGAGCAAAATCAAAGAACGGAAATCAAAATCAATCAAAGAAACCGTAAAATCAAACAGAAGAAAACTAAAGAAACCCTAAAAGGGAGTGTAGAAGGGATACCTGCAAAATCGATTGGGGGGTAGAAGGGAGTGTAGAGGGGACACCTGCAAAATCGATTGGGGGGTAGAAGGGAGTGTAGAGGGGACACCTGCAAAATCAAAGAAACCCTAAAAACATGTACACACTAACCTTTATGATCGATTCGGATAGAGATCGATTCATCAAAAATCAAGAAAAAAGATTGATGTAGAAACCGATTCTAAACAAATGGAAAAGTAACCTTTATGGTCGACTCTTATAAAGATCGATTCCAATAAATTGCAACATGCAACACAGTGAGATCGGTTCCAAAGACCAAAAAACCAAGATGAGGCATTGAAGAAAAAGAATTTTTTTACCTGAGATTAACGATGATGATAAACCTTAATATGTGAACCCAAATCAAAACCCTAACGGTGGGATAAGTGCATCGATTAGAAAGAGGGGAAGGGGAGAAATGAGGCGAAGAAACAGGCATAGATTTGAATTACGGAAGTATCGTATTGGGAGCTCCAATCGTCATGGGAATATGAGTAATGGGTGTGTGAACGGTCATTTTACCTTGGGGAACTCATCATAAGGGCCGGGGAAATCAATTTGGAGAAGGAATCGTCACCTTGAAAAAACAAAAGTGGTATGATTACACCCAACCGGTGGTTTCAAAAGAGATTTGGTTTCTCACTCGTAAATTTTTAAGTAATCATGCATGAAAGGGTGGTACATATGGCTTGAGAGGTTGTTTTTAAGTGAGAGTGGATTAATTAAAAAAAAAAGATTAAGACTTTAAGATAGTTGGTCTAAATGCTTTATAAGGTAGTATAGATATATATATATATATATATAAGGTTGGGTTCCACTGAGAAGGAAAGTCATGGTGAGAACGGTAAGAATGGATCTCCACCCTTGAATGCATATTAGGATGAGATGTACCATACCAATTCCTGTATCAAGCGCATTTCATGGGGTAGGGGTGAAATTAAAAGTGATCAAAGCTCAAGATCCTTTCTTAAATTCTCACCTTAACTCTTTTTTCTCACACGATCTTTCGTCATATATGTGTGTGTGTGTGTGTGTGTGGGGATTGTCCATTTGAGAACCGTGGATATTTTAAAATGTTGAAAACCAACTATTCTTGATAAATATTATGATAAATAATATTAATGAATATTTAAGTGCGTTCACCATGAATAGTTGGTTTTATGGATTTTCAATTTTGTTAGGATTTCTAAATGAACTCTATGAAAATTAAGATAATTTGCGTATGTGTTGGGGAAAAATGCATAGAATGAGTAAAGTATAAGCAAGCAAATTAGAAAAGTTTCTGTCGAAGGAAAAATGACAAATGTGTGTGTGCACGCTTAACATTTGATGCATTCAACATCTAAATGATCCTTCAACTGAATTGGCAAAACCTTTGAAATGAAGCAAAAAGAGCAAGATGGGGTTCATGAACAAGTTGTTGAAGACTTGAAAGCAGAAGTGAGGAAAGAGATGTTAGCGAATTTGAATGCTCCAGCGGAACATACAAATTTGTTAAAACTAGTCGATGCAATCCAATGCCTTGGCATAGCCTATTATTTTGAGGACGAGATTAATGAAGCCTTGCAACATATTTATGTAACATATGGGGATAACTAGAATGGTGGTTGCACTTCCCTTTGGTTTCGACTACTACGACAACAAGTGTAACAACCCGATATCCATAACATACATTTTAATTAAAATATCTCAAAACAAGGGCCCCAGTACATACATGACATTCCAAAACAGAGGTTACAACACTTGCAGCGGAAACAAACTTCCACAGCCGAGAACTAGCTAAACTAAAGCAATACTAAGTTAAGAACTAGAGTGCTCTACACAAGATCGCCTCCATCTCTATTCTTCAAGCCTTCTCTTTTCCCTTAGACGAAGCACCACTAATGCGCTTCCTTGAAAATGGTTTTAGTTTTGAAAAGCGAGGGTTAGACCATGATGTCTAGTGAATTCCCTCCGAAAAGCAGTTTATACGAAAAACATGCATAAAAATCATTTCGTTATCCGCCCTAAGGCCCACAAGTAATTTCATAACAAACAGGGGTATTTGCACAGTGTTCATAGACCACATCCAAATCCGTCAACAACCACGATCTGGGCCCAAGCAGACCCCCCTCTCGCCTCATATCGGGGCCCAAGTAGACTTCCCATTACCCGAATAGGCAGGAAACAAATTCCATACTTACCGGTTCAAAATAAACTCCCAAGGGATCATCGGATCCCGAGGTACACTAATCCCACTGTGCAACCCGACTCCACATAAGCATACAAGCAAGGCTAAGAAAAAACATGTAGCGATGCATGTATCTTTGTAAAAGCAGTTTATAGCATGTGTGCATAACGTTCTCAAAACATATAATTCATGCTCCTAATTTATAACAAGTTTATAAATAAGCATGTGTGCATTACATACCATGATCAGTAATAATCAAAAGTGTTTAACATTTCGTTTCATCAAAAAGGAGTATAAGGGAACTCACATGTAAGCAAAACATCATCTTCTAATACCAAGCCTTACTTCCGGACTGACCCGAAACCTACGAAAGGTCAGACAGTTCACCATCAACCAAACCGATCAGAAAACAACTATAATCCAGATCCACCGTTGTCCGGAAAACCCTAATCCGGACACAGACTAATCCGGATACCCCTTCTCCGGAAACCCACAATCCGGGTTCTTCCATCCGGAAACCCACAATCCAAGTACATCCATCCGGAAACCCACAATCCGGGAACTTCCATCCGAAAACTAGACTCATCCGGAAACCAAACCCATCCGGAAACCAAACTATCCGGACCAGGCGACATCCGGACACTACGAACTGAAAACCCCAAAAACCCTCTTAAATCGATTAGAAGCAATGGTTTTCGACCCAACTCATTTAAATATATGACTGGATTAAATTTCAGCCTTACACCATCCAATAATCTGTCTATTTAACCATTAAACACCCAAAATCACACCAAACCCCTGTAATACCATTTTTAGAAAAAACAGTAAGGTTTATGGTGATTTTCCAATTAACAATACTCAAAACAATGAAAAGATTACATACTATGACCCAAAATAGAAGGAATTGATGTTTACCTTAGTGAAGAAACCTTAATCTCTCTCTCTCTCTCTCTTCTTCTTCCTCCTTCTCTTTTCTCGATCACAGCCACACGGGAAAGAAGCAGACAAAAATAGGAATTAGGGATTTCTTCTCCCTTTTTATATCTTTCAATATTTGCAACCAAGTCCCTCTTTTATCTTAACTTGCGTTTTAGCCACAATTTTCACAGATAGACAGACTTGGGACACGGTTATTACAACACCCCCCCCCTTAACAGAATTCCGTCCCCGGAATTCCTTGGTCAAAATAGATGCGAATACTCGGACCTCATCTAGATTCCACTTCCCAAGTCGCTTCCTGTCCCTTGTGAAATCGCCATTGAACCTTTATCGACGATCGCTTCGGGTTCTTTTACGAGTTCCATTTCCCACCCACTCGCACTCAAACCCAGGTATTGCCATACCGGAAGACGCTCCAAAAGTAGAGGCGTGAAGCACATTATGAATTTCCACATCTCCATCAAACACAACCAATTCATATACCAACTCTCAAATCTCTTTCATTAGCTACGACTAACCCACTAACACGTGGCTCACCCATCTATCCTCTCAAAATGCACCACCCTAGTCCACGAGAGGTCTTCAGCGTCAATTTGACCCTCGACTTTTAGTTTCGACGCTTCACGCTTTCCGGTCTACTCAATTTTGGTGTCATATAACTTTCCAACACTTCTGGCCAAGATCATAAACGTGTGATGTCCCTCGAATTCGCCCCTCGATTAACCACAACCTTCTTAGATTAAGAAGATTTGCATAATATATTCGTAACCTCTTCCCATCAATTATACCATCTAAACATCCCAGGCCAACCGTACCAGATATTGTCCGCTTTGTCCACACACCTGGACTCACGGTTTTAAAACGCGTCTAAACAATGTTTTCGCACACAATTCACTCCCTTACAAGAAGAAAATTTACCGAATTAGCGCCACAACGACATGAATCCTTTACAAAAGTATAACCACCCAATTCGCCAATCTTAGCACAAGGTCATCCTCGGACAACCTAATAAACTCACAGTTGTACATTCCTTCACCGGCATAACATGAAATTCTAATATTACCTCTCCCAACATGACATACGTTTAGAGCAACAATACCTCCTCTCTTACAACACATTGACTTCGACTCATCAAGGTTAGCCAAATCGTGCGCTCTTACCCCGCCATCCCTAAGCTAAACCAATCCTGAAGACTCACATTCACATTCTTGTTGCGCCCAACAAGCGTTCAACCAGAAGGAGTGACCATACTCACACCAAGACATTTCCAATAACCATCGTTGTACACCATGTTCACTTCAGAACGTTCATCATACTGATAGTTACTTAAATCGGACGGTCCCACACTTCGGGTGTCCCTTACAGCCACTTACACCATGCCTTCTCGGAAACATAGATCTCCCACTTTCAAGGAAAGACTTATTAATTCGCTCAAGTCTTCCCACGCTCTAACCATGACATACACAATAATCCACGTTCTCATACTCTCACGAGGAGCTCATATACATGTCAATAATACCGCTTTACCATTGATCCACCTATTTAGTGTCACTTACCAACCTTCTTACACTATCTTGGAACACTGCCCCTTTACCAACACCTACTCCATTTTCCCTTCATTTCAGATGCATCAAAAGCACAATTGCGTTTCTAGGTCTAACCAAATGGTTTCATCACAATTCTCCCTCGAAATAATCAACCAAGTCTTCTTGAAATAATAACCAATGCCATAAAGCACCACACATTTCTCGTTCTCCAAGCGGAGTTAACTTACTCACCAGAATTTCTTTATACACAAGGAATACTTCAATACTCCCCATGACTTTTAAATCTACTACACCACATCACGAACTAATTGAATATTGCATTCACATCGACGCTCAACTAGGGTAAGAATAATTTCACCCAAAATTCCACGTAACAAGAAAGAACCCAAGCTTCTCTTTTAGGTGGCCGCCTACCACCACTCCATCCTTTGTTTTCAAATAGCAGTAGCGTATCCCGTTTCACAATTCACACACACCAAATCGAGCATAATCACCACCCTTGATTACCTCCCTAGAGGTCCGTAAGTAGGATCCATACATATACTTAACTCACATTATACCACAAGCCCACAGCTTGATATAACGACAACCCATTATCAGAACAATGATCTTACACGTCCTCGTTGGCATAAAAGCCACCAACTTGCCTACGCACCTATCACACTGTAAACAATTTCTTCACGATCCTTTTCGCACACCTAAAGGATACTGTCTTCTTCATACCAACCATAACCCAACATTTTGAAATAAGGTCATTTCGAGACTTTGACTTTACCAAAATCAATAGAACCATAGAGTCATGACCATGCAAGTTACCCACAGGAGTCCCCATCTCCCATCGACTCACTGTGAATTCAAAAGCAAGCTCATGTAATTCAAGAATGTAAGATGCATCTCCTTTCAGACCAAAATTTACCGATGCACACCTACCTCGGTTGTGCTAATAACTTTATTCCCATATGGGTCACCAAGACCTCTTAGGAAAACACATAGCTACATTAGTTATCTTCCACTTTCATAATGCACACAAATGGTGTTCCATCCCCATGCCGGGTACACACCTTTCTCCCGAACGACCTCTTACCTCCCTACCAGGATTCCTAATAGGACCTCTTCCTTTTGGCACATCATAACCAAAATTATACGTGCGACTCTTTCCTAAAGAAAGCACAATACTTACTTCAAATAAGGTCTAATTATAAGACCACCTCAAAACTCGGCCTCAATGCCAAAACATTTCCTCCCAAAATGTAGCAATGTTACTTACTAATATTACATTATTAGAAGTACCTTGAAGACTTCGAAATTTTACCCCAAACATAACCATTCTTAATACCAAAACCAAAGTCTAATCTACAATAATATGGACACTACTAAAACAAATGTCTGAGACTCCTGTTAATCACCGTCCTCCTTTAACTGGGACACTAAGGTCATACCTCGACCATAATCGGCCCAACCGGCAAAATTCATACTCGACACCTCTCCTTATTCTTAATTACCATATCCTCCACGACCTAGCGAGTTCATAGCCTTCATGCATGACAACACAATACTTTACATCATTTTGTGCATTTGAAAGTTTGATAGATACTACGATAACATGAAATAAACTCGAGTATGTATGACTCAACACCACCCAAGTTGAATCGTAAACACAACGACCTCAAGGATCGCTCACATGCAACCCCACGTTAAATCTCAACCTTGCCCCGCCGAATCTATGTCGGCCCAAACCAAAAATATATTCAATAAAACATTTCCAATACGACTAGAAAGTTTTGAAACGAAATCACTTATACAAAGTGAGTCAATCGGCTCTCACACTCATTCGTATGATAGTAACGTTTCAATACTCATTTTGGTTATAAAAAAAACTTTGCAGTCAAACATTTTCATGAGTTTCGCAATACATATTTTTTTAACATGAAACAAATGAAATAATTCACAAATCACACAGTTAAAATTTTATCGTGTAACGTAAATAAGTTTGTCTTTTTCTTTAAACACGCGCTTGCACGCATCGACTTGTTTTCAAAACGAGAAACTCATTATGCTCGTATATACTTCTAACATGAAAGAGTTCATGTAACTCATTTAAAGACACCATGCATGAACTAAATTTGCAATGAAGGTTATTCATTCTAATAAGGTTCACCATTGTACTCCCAATAACTTATCATCAACACCCACTATCGACCAACGGTCACTTTCTCACCCTTATAGCAACTCGTGGTACAGGTGCTTCACAACCCACCTGTCTGACCGGCCCACACAGTTTTCGCATATACCAATGACCCCAGTCATGCGGTCTAAATCTTTGACTGATACAGGTCGATACGACCAGCTACTTCACATCCTTTTCACACGCATACTTCAATCCAACACTGATATCTTTCCTTTATTATCCCTGCCACTAAATCGCTTGACTAAAAGTCAGAGGCTCATCCCCTTCACTCGTCCCTGAGCTGAAGCATTCAAAACTCCAACACGGTCCTTATTATCTATCCCAAATGATCGACCCATCAATTCCAAGAATGGGGACTCACTAGAAACTAGAAGTTTACCCTTAGCCAGCCATTCATCCCTTATGAACCCAAGAAGTTTTACCATTACTCGATGTACTACTACCCCAAACAATACTCCGTCCAGGAAGTGTCATCATTCGCATCACGAATGACCTCACACATCACATCAAAACCATTGCCCTCATCGCAAGGTTAGATTTTGCTCCATACTTTCGCCTTCCATCGACTGTCTCGACAATAGAAATCTTCTAGACATACGGGAACTGAATAACCACAAATGACTTACACTCAAATGGCAGCTTCGCTATATAAGGCAAATTAAGGACATACATGTACCTGTAAATTCGCAATTACACTGGCCAGATGTAACTTTAAATTTACCTTACATGACATTTCTCACTACCTTATCCTTAGTGCACCAAGAGTGATCTTAACGGCAATCCCTATATATCTCAGTTGTGTCCCCCACCATACAGTTTAAGTTTAGGCTCATCCAGTCACCTAAATCCCTTAAACTATGGCTCTAATACCATTTGTAACAACCCGATATCTATAACATACATTTTAATTAAAGTATCCCAAAACAAGGGTCCTAGTACATACATGACATTCCAAAACAGATGTTACAACACTTGCAGCGGAAACAAACTTCCACGGCCGAGAACTAGCTAAACTAAAGCAATACTAAGTTAAGAACTAGAGTGCTCTACACAAGATCGCCTCCATCTCTATTCTTCAAGCCTTCTCTTTTCCCTTAGACGAAGCACCACTAATGCGCATACCTAAAAATGGTTTTAGTTTTGAAAAGCGAGGGTTAGACCATGAGGTCTGGTGAATACCCTCTGAAAAGCAGTTTATACGACAACATGCATAAAAATCATTTCGTTATCCGCCCTAAGGCCCACAAGTAATTTCATAACAAACAGGGGTATTTGCACAATGTTCATAGACCACATCCAAATCCGTCAACAACCACGTCGGGGCCCAAGTAGAATCCCCATTACCCGAATAGGCAGTAAACAAATTCCATACCTATCGGTTAAAAATAGACTCCCAAGGGATCATCAGATCCCGGGGTACACTAATCCCACTGTGCAACCCGACTCCACATAAGCATACAAGCAAGGCTAAGAGAAAACATGTAGCGATGCATGTATCTTTGTAAAAACAGTTTATAGCAAGTGTGCATAAAGTTCTCAAAACATATAATTCATGCTCCGAATTTATAACAAGTTTATAAATAAGCATGCGTGCATTCCATACCATGATCAGTAATAATCAAAAGCGTTTAACATTCCGTTTCATCAAAAAGGAGTATAAGGGAACTCACTTGTAAGCAAATCATCCTCTTCTAATACCAATCCTTACTTCTGGACCGACCCGAAACCTACGAAAGGTCAGACAGTTCACCATCAACCAAACCGGTCAGAAAACAACTATAATCCGGATCCACCATTGTCTGGAAAACCCTTAATCCGGACACAGACTAATCCGGATACCCCTTATCCGAAAACCCACAATCCGGGTTCTTCCATCCGGAAACCCACAATCCGGGTACTTCCATCCGGAAACCCACAATCTGGGAATTTCCATCCGGAAACTAGACTCATCCGAAAACCAAACCCATCCGGAAACCAAGCCCATCCGGAAACCAAACTGTCCGGCAGGCGACATCCAGACACTACGAACTGAAAACCCCAAAAACCCTAAATCGATCAGAAGCAATGGTTTTCGACCCAACTCGTTTAAATATAAGATTGGATTAACATTTCAGCCTTACACCATCCAATAATCTGTCTATTTAACCATTAAACACCAAAAATCACACCAAACCCCTTTAATACCATTTTTAGAGAACACAGTAAGGTTTATGGTGATTTTCTAATTAACAATAATCAAAACAATGAAGAGATTAGATACTATGACCCAAAATAGAAGGAATCGATGTTTACCTTAGTTAAGAAACCTTAATCTCTCTCTCTCTCTCTCTCTCTCTCTCTTCTTCCTTCTTCTATCTTCTCGATCACAGTCGCACAGGAAAGAAGCAGACAAAAATAGGAATTAGGGATTTCTTCTCCCTTTTTATATCTTTCAATATTTGCAACCAAGTCCCTCTTTTCTCTTAACTTGCGTTTTAGCCACAACTTTCACAGATAGACAAACTTGGGACACGATTATTACAACAAGGCTTCTTCATTTCATGTGGTCAGTGTACATTTATAATAGTTACATGTAATTTATCAACCAAGTTTTAGTAGAAATTAATTAACAATGACTTACGCCAATCAAAACAGATGTATTCAAGAACTATAAGGACAAAGATGGATCTTTTAAAGAGTCCTTAACCAATGATGTTCAAGTGATGCTTGATTTGTATGAGGCAACATATATGAGGGTGGAAGGTGAAGTCATTCTTGATGATGCTCTTGTATTTATAAGAGCTCGTCTTGATAACTTATCAAAAGGTCATCTTCAAGGAATCAAATTTGATTCTACCAAAATATAAGAAGCATTAAAACAACCTATAGTAAAAAGGTTCCTGAGACTAGAGGCACTACGCTATATACCTTTCTACCAACAACAAGCTACACCTAATATTTATTTGCTAAAACTTGCCAAGTTAGGGTTTAACCTTCTTCAATCATTGCACAAAAAAGAGCTTAGCCAACTTTCCAAGTATGTTGATACAACCCCTCTTGTTTCATTCATTCACACATAATTAAACTATAGGTATATATATGTATATAAATGTTTTGTATGCGTTTGTGTGTGTGTTCATATACCACACTACAACAAAAGTCGCATTTTAGGATGTCCAATGGTTGTCATAATAGAGTATTTAATATGACTTTCAGTTTATAGAACCAAAAACCGTTATCTTATCTAAAGGCCATGTATGTAACTTATAAGTTGATAATACATGGATTTCTTAAGTCCCTACAAACCTTAGGGTTATTTACACCCGTTTGACAAAATCCAATTGATATATTGCCCTTTATTTAATTTGGAGATAACATTGTTAATTATAGAGCTTCTGGCATGAGGCCAAAATGAATATGAATTTGGCTTCTAAAGCCAACTTCAATGTTTTAATACCTTAATAGTATTTTACGAGATTAACCGTAGACAAATAAATATTGGTTTTGACATAAAGCCAACTTCAAACTTAACATCCTATTGTATATTTGGAGCTTTTGGTAAAAGACCAAAGTATATAGGGGTTGAAAGTGTAACTTTTAAAAATCATCAATATATATATATTAAGAAGAAACCACTATGCATGATGTGACATCTTCTAAAAGCTAGGAACACCTCTATTTTTTTTCTCATTTTTTCAACTTATTAAAATGTCAATTAAGTTAAAGACTTTTATGCCCCTATGAACAAATTGTATGCTTCATAATAAATGGGAATTTTTGGTAATTTTACATTCTCCTTCCTAAACTATTCAACTTCTTGATAAACATTCAACTTAAGTTTAATATCTCAAACTATTCAACTTCTTGATATAAACTCCCTTTAATGTTTTGTTGCAAATGATTTATTTTCTCCAACTCTTCATCTATCCATTTCTTAATCTCTTTATCTCCATTTGGTTTTGGCACAATTGCTATCAAGAAGCAATCGATTATGTTCTTTAAAAAATTCACATGCACTCAAATTCAACCCCGACTACTTCATATCGGAATATTAGTACACGGTGATATTTTGCCGAGAATGGTAATTTTATATTGTTATGCTCTTTTCTCTTGGTTGTTATAATTATGATCTCTCGATCTCTTTATTTTTCAATCTACTCCTCTTTATTTAGTTTTAGCATAATTGATAGCAAGAAACAATCGATTATGTTTTTGAAAACATTCACACGCACCCGATTTCAACCAAGACTACTTCATGGCAGAAGTTTCTTTTACAACTATGTTCATTCAGATGAAGTTTCTTTTACTATATTATGCTATCATGCATATACCTATTCAAATTGTGATGTTATTTTGTGTCTTAAAATTCGTAGTTTTTGTAAGTTAACATAAATTTTTTGTAACCCAAAATGGGTTATATTAGGATTTGCAAAAGTATTAATTAAGTGTTGACAAAAGTTTCATGAAGTAGTTCACTTTCCAAGCTCAAACCATTTCTTTTGCAACATGCTCATTTAGGAACAAGGTCGTAAAAGGTGTAACAACCCAAAACTTTAGTAGGCTGGAAAGTCTAGTGTCCAGAATTAGAAGAATGAAAGTTTGGCTTAGGGACTAAAGTGTAAATGGCGAGACATATTTAAAGGGGCCAAATCCCTAGGTCATATGATTGTTACTGCTTATTTCATCTTGTTGGCGGCTGAGAAGGAGACCGAGAGAACGGGCGACTGAGAGCTTGGCAATTGGGAAGAAACTCTAGTATTTGGTAAGTAATTCATTCTTTGATGCTATTTCTTGCTTAACAAAGAGATAGATAAGTTAATGTCCTAATTGTATTTCTCGTTTAACTGTAATAGTGTTTCAGAATACTGTGGAAGTTTTAGTTCACGAATGGGATTGCTAATTAAAGAAATCAATCGATTAGGGATTTTACTGGTTAAGGAGTAAATGGAACTAATTGGTAAGAGTGTGTATTAAAAACCCTCATTAATGGGTCGATTAGGACGAATTTGAGATAGAAAATGTTCTGGAGTTCGTAATCGCCAACTTCCGGAAGTCGAAGTTCGTAATCGCCGACTTCCAGAAGTTAGCTGTTCCGGAAGTGGTTGTTCCGGAAGATGTGTGTTCCGGAAGTCGGCTGTTCCGGAAGTTGTGCGTTCCGGAAGTCAAGAGCGTTCCGGAAGTCGAGTTCCGGGAGTTTACTGTTGAGTTGGGCTTTGCCTGGCAGGCCCATAGCTTTCTGGACTGAGACTAGTTAGAGTCGGTTTAAGTCTGTTGGGCTTAGTTAAGGTTAAGGAGATCCAATATTTAATGAATGGTCCAAAATGAATTAATTAAGACCAAGTTAAGAGAAGGACATAGGATCAGAATTTGAGATGTGCCTAATTAATTCATAAATTATGCACTAGGTGAACGGTCGATGCGAGACTCGAGGTTAGGATGGGATTCACTATCAGGTGAGTTCTCTCAACCCTTTTACAACGTACTATGTTTTACTGATATGGTTTCTTTTACGAGCATGAATCGTTTTATAATTGTTATGCATGTTTTGCATGAAATATATGTTTACTCAGCAAATGAATCAATGCTTAAACGCTTTCTTAAACATGATTTTGAAACGTTATGTGCATGCTATGTGAAGTCGGTTTACACGGTGGGGTCAGGGTACCAAGGGATTTGATAATCCTTTGGGCATATGAAGGTTAGCTTGTAGGCTGGAATTCGTTTCCTCCTACATGAAGGAACGGGGGGTCCAATTGGACTCCGGCGTAGTCGAGAGGGTGTCCGTTAGGCCCCGATCGTGGTAAGCTTATGCGATCCTTGAACCTTGTGTTGAACCTTGAATGATGTTATGTGAAGGATATGAATTGTTTTCAATGAAATGACTTTATATTGGGATAAATGTTTTTTGCAGGGAATTCACTAGACCTTTTGGTCTAACCCTCGCTTTTCAAAACTAAAACCTTTTTAGGTAAGCAAATAGTAGAAGGCTCAGGTAAGTGAGCAAGAGCAAGATAGGGGACAGATGCAGCTAGAGACAGTGCAAGTGCCACGTGTAGCAGTTAGATTATTTTCAGTTGTGAATAGGTTGTTTCCGCCAACCTTAGTTAGATGAATGTAATGAAATTTTGGAACTCAGATTTGTAAATGTTATGGTTTAATGCTATGTTTGTTCTATTGTATTTTTTGGGACGTTACAAATGGTATCAGAGCCATAGTTTAAGGGATTTAGGTGACCGGACGGGCCTAAACTTAAACTTTGGAGTAGAAACCACAACTGAGAATCAGGAAATGCGTTAGGAGGGCACTATTGTAGATACAAGAAATGCGTTAGGAGGACACTATTATAGAGATAGGATTGATAGGGTACTGAGGACTGTCATGTAAGGTAAGTTCGAGATTTCACCTGGCCAGTGTAATCGCGAACTTACAGGTACATGTATGTGCTTAACCTACCTTATTATTCCAAAGTGGTGGTCAGAAGCTAGTGTTTGTGTCGTACTCCAGTACTTTAGAATGTCAGCAAGATCCCCGAGGGGTAGACTAAGATCCCTTGATGGGGAAGTTTCATGAGAAGTCACTTATGATGGGATGAATGTATGCATCGTAGAGAAGGAATGTTGTATAGAATGTTATGAGCCGTCTAGAAGTAGCTCTTCATGGATTCGGAGAGGATAAATGTTTGTGTTTAAATAGGGCTCCTGTGTCGGGAGAGTCCTAGTTCTAGGAATCATGGGATAGATCAGTCGGGATGGTAAGCAAGGACTGTGTTGAAATCTTGAAAGTGTCGATGGTGCTCTGATTTCTTCATCGAGCTTTTCAATGGCAGGGTAAATGAAATCAGATGCCTATAGTGAAATGAAACCATGTAGAAGTGGAAAGTGAGATAGTTGATCAAAATGAAATAGTATGAAAGGGTCGAGTAAGTGAGATGTGGAAAGCGTGTTCAGCAAGTTATTGCATGACCGAGAGGGCGACCATTGGTCGTAGGTAAAGCATCAAGGGTATGATGTGCGAATAAAGCGGTCGATCTTGTTAGAGTAAGTACCCTTCAATTGCAAGCAGAGTCTTATGCATGATGTCCTTTTATGTAACATGAAACCTTCACGATTTAAGTTAAATGTGTAAATATAAATTTTGATCGAGAATGAGTCAGAATGTGCACGTGTATGTTTAAAGAAAAGGTGTTTTCATTCACATTGCATATTGAAACCTTGCGCTTAACGATTGCAAAATATTCCACTCTTTTCATGATAAGTCAACTTGTTGCAAAGGTCAAGAAAATGGTTACCTGCAATTCATTTATAACCAAAATGCTCATTGACCTATTGATATCATACAAATGAGCGTGAGAACCGACTGGCTTACTTTGTGTCGGTAATTCTTTCATAATTGTGTCATATGAAAATATTTTCATTCAATATATCACTGTCGTAATAACATCGGTCGGATTGAGTAAGATTAATGTTCACGGGAAGATGCATGCAAGCAATTCTGCAGGACATTGAAGTTATAAAAGTGAAGGGGTCGGGTGTACCCAAGATGTTTTCAAATGTGGTTTATTTAAAATGATTAAATGTACGAAATGATTTATCTATTGCGTTGTCATGCATGAAGGCTATGAACTCACTAGGTCATAGGATATTGCATATTAAGCTAAGGAAGAACTTCAAGATTCGAGAAATGTCTGATAAATCAGGAAATAAGGTTATAGCCTTAGTATTAGCATTCAAGAGAAAGGTGAACAGTGGTAGAGTCTAAAGTGGATTATAGTAGCGATGGTATGAGGGTTTGCACCCTTGTTCGTTAACTGGAAGTACGGTTGTCAAGGGACGGTTGTGTCCGGAGGAAGGATTTGAAGCCTTCGAGGTGATGGTTTTTGTGACTCGTTATGAGTAGTGTGGTAAGGAAGAATGAAAGGTCTATGGCGTAGGAATATGAGTTTCGAGGTAAGCTTGTAAGGTTGATGTTATATGAGTAGGTTTCGAAAAGAGGGAGACAGATCATGAAGTTGCGTATGATATGTTGGAAGGATTAGGTTCCGTAAGGAACCCTTGTTAAAGAATAAGTTAAGGAAATAGTTACAGGTTGTCAGCTGATGTAGAAGTCGACAGTTGTGTAAGATGGTCGAGGCCGAAGACTTGAACTAGAAGGTTGAAAGTTGATAGGACACCTTGAAGGGGGTGCTAAGAGGATGAGAAGTCATTGTTTTGATTAAGCGTCCTATTTACGAAGTATGGAGGGTTCGTAGAATGATGAGGTATGTAACACGAGTGAAGCGAGTGTGCAGATTTTATCGTCCAGTGACGGACTGTGCCAGCTTATATAAGGGCTCAGATTGTAAAGAGCGAGCAAGAACGATTGCATTTGAGCTAATTGGGAACTAGGGAGTCATAGTTCAGCTAGAGTGAGAAAGGGAAGAGTAGCGAGATAAACTCGATTGTGTATGCGAGAAAATGTGAAGGCGAGTATGAATTGTGTAAGAATGGTCATGAGAGGTTTGGTCTGCAGTATGATGTTATGAGCGAGGAATGTACAGTTATGTTATGGCAATAATTGCCAATTTAAATGTACCAGCTAGTGTCATAGTGATGTGATGTTAGGGAGAAAGGAAAGCATCAGATTGAAGCCTTTTGGAGGTTTCGTATGAGATGTACGATTTGTTAACCAGATTGTTGGAGAACGTAGGTGTAAGTTGACGTTGAGGTAAGATTATGTTCGGACTAGAATGACGGAGAGATGGTGGGTGGTTATCCAAAGGAGAAACCAAGTGCTTTTGGTTGTAAGGGTCGCTAAGTAAGCATATATTAGGATCAGTGGAAGTTTAAAGAAAATAATGAGTGTGTAGTCAAATTGTTGAGAAATATATGTGAACTCCTTAAAGAGTGTGAGCTATTGCTTATGTGTGAGAGAATGGTCGGAGAAAGTAAAAGTTGGAGATTAAAGAATGTGTTTGAACACTGGTGTCGTTTCAAGACGACTTGGTTGAAAGCCTTGAGTTAGGATATTGATACAACTGTTTGGTTATATAAGTATTGAGAAAGTGATTCAGCTTGTGGAAAGGTCGAGAGAGAGGGGCGAGTAATGTTTGGTGAGCAGTGCTCCACGCTAATGTGGGGAGGTGAAGATAGTATTTCGGATTAAGTGAGTAAATTTGGAAGTAGTACACTTGGCAGTAATGCCGAAAGGTGCAGTGTGGAGTAGATTGTCATTGATAAGTGTGTGAACCGTTAGAAAGAGTATCAAGGAAGGGAATCGTGTATGACCGTGTGCAGGAAAGAAGTGGATGAACCAACTGAATGACTTAAGATTAGTGACTTGGTGAGAAATGATTAAACGAATTAGTCGCACAGTGATAAAGCTAGAGAGAATAGTATGGTGTGATCATGGTTACTCCTCCCAGCTGTGTGAGGATAACTGGTGTTATGTTATATATGACTGAACGGGCGTGGCAATCAGCGAGAAATGGTTGTGTTTCAGGATAAGTTTAATTCAAGTAGGGGAACACTTCAATGATGGGTTTGGAGGTTCCTGCTCTTAGTTACGTATAAGTCTGGAGTGGTGAGGTGGTGAGGATTTGAGACATGGTCGACAAACTGTGGTCGAGGGAGTCCGAGAAAGGGAAACGTCACTCTGCATAGATGATTGTTGGTTGGGAGAAGTAATCTAGAATTGCTTGTATTGTGATGAAGGAACTATGGGTTATGAGTTGTCGGGACGTACAGGTTTGGTCTTGTGCCAAGCTGTCGAGTGTGTGTTTGTCTCCGGGTAGATGAATCTCGTGTTGTGGCGGAGGATTTAACCAAGTTCCTCCTTAAATGAAGTATAGATGCATGAGAAGTCTTATTTAATCTACTGTTGTTAAGACCGGTCGAATAGGAACAGTAGCCTACGAGTTAGAGTACCGTAAGAACTGAAGGGAATGCATCCAATGTTCCATGTTTCAAATTTAATGAGGTGGTTGACTGAGTCAGAAGTGGCATTACCTTGGGGAAATGTCAGTTGGGATGTGGGCATGATACCCGCGTCCTTTTCAATGAGGAATTCCGGGGATGGAATTCTTTTAAGGGGGGAGTGTTGTAACAACCCAAAACTTTAGTAGGCTGGAAAGTTTAGTGTCCAGAATTAGAAGAATGAAAGTTTGGCTTAGGGACTAAAGTGTAAATGGTGAGACATATTTAAAGGGTCCAAATCCCTAGGTCATATGATTGTTACTACTTATTTCATCTTGTTGGCGGCTGAGAAGGAGACCGAGAGAAAAGGCGACTGAGAGCTTGGCAATTGGGAAGAAACTCTAGTATTTGGTAAGTAATTCATTCTTTGATGCTATTTCTTGCTTAACAAAGAGCTAGATAAGTTAATGTCCTAATTGTATTTCTCGTTTAACTGTAATAGGGTTTCAGAACACTGTGGAAGTTTTAGTTCACGAATGGGATTGCTAATTAAAGAAATCAATCGATTAGGGATTTTACTGGTTAAGGAGTAAATGGAAATAATTGGTAAGAGTGTGTATTAAAAACCTCATTAATGAGTCGATTAGGACGAATTCGAGATAGAAAATGTTCTGGAGTTCGTAATCGCCAACTTTCGAAAGTCGAAGTCCCGCAATGCATAGTTCCGGAAGTCATGAGTATTCCGGAAGTTAGCTGTTCCGGAAGTGGCTGTTCCGGAAGATGTGTGTTCCGGAAGTCGGCTGTTCCGGAAGTTGTGCGTTCCGGAAGTTGTGCGTTCCGGAAGTCAAGAGCGTTCCGAAAGTCGAGTTCCGGGAGTTTACTGTTGAGTTGGGCTTTGCCTGGCAGGCCCATAGCTTTCTGGACTGAGACTAGTTAGAGTCGGTTTAAGTCTGTTGGGCTTAGTTAAGGTTAAAGGAGATCCAATATTTAATGAATGATCCGAAATGAATTAATTAAGACCAAGTTAAGAGAAGGACATAGGATCAGAATTTGAGATGTGCCTAATTAATTCATAAATTATGCACTAGGTGAACGGTCGATGCGAGACTCGAGGTTAGGATGGGATTCGCTATCAGGTGAGTTCTCTCAACCCTTTTACAATGTACTATGTTTTACTGATATGGTTTCTTTTACGAGCATGAATCGTTTTATAATTGTTATGCATGTTTTGCATGAAATATATGTTTACTCAGCAAATGAATCAATGCTTAAACGCTTTCTTAAACATGATTTCGAAACGTTATGTGCATGCTATGTGAAGTCGGTTTACACGGTGGGGTCAGGGTACCAAGGGATTTGATAATCCTTTGGGCATATGAAGGTTAGCTTGTAGGCTGGAATTCGTTTCCTCCTACATGAAGGAACATGAAGGAACGGGGGGTCTAATTGGACTCCGGCGTAGTCGAGAGGGTGTCCGTTAGGCCCCGATCGTGGTAAGCTTATGCGATCCTTGAACCCTGTGTTGAACCTTGAATGATGTTATGTGAAGGATATGAATTGTTTTCAATGAAATGATTTTATACTGGGATATGGAGGGAATTCACTAGACCTTTTGGTCTAACCCTCGCTTTTCAAAACTAAACCTTTTCAGGTAAGCAAATAGTAGAAGGCTCAGGTAAGTGAGCAAGAGCAAGATAGGGGACAGATGCAGCTAGAGACAGTGCAAGTGCCACGCGTAGCAGTTAGATTATTCTCAGTTGTGAATAGGTTGTTTCCGCCAACCTTAGTTAGATGAATGTAATGAAATTTTGGAACTCAGATTTGTAAATGTTATGGTTTAATGCTATGTGTTGTTCTATTGTATTTTTTTGGGACGTTAAAAGGGTTGCCAAGCAATCGATTATGTTCTTCAAAAAATTCACATGTACTCAAGTTCAACCCGGACTACTTCATATCGGAAGATTAGTACACGGTGATATTTTGCCGAGATTGGTCATTTATATTTTTATGCTTTTTTTCTCTTGGTTGTTATAATTTTGATCTCTCAATCTCTTTATATCTCATTTTATTCTTCTTCATTTAGTTTTGGCATAATTGATATCAAGAAACAATAGATTATGTTTTTTTAACATTTACACGCACCCAAGTTCAACCGAGACTACTTCATGGCGGAAGTTTCTTTTACAACTATGTTCATTCAGGCGAAGTGTCTTTTACTATATTATGCTATCATGCACATACCTATTCAAATTGTAATGTTCTTTTGTATCTTAAAATTCATATTTTTTGTAACTTAACATAAATTTTTTGTAACCCAAAATGGGTTATATTAGGGTTTGCAAAGGTGTTAATTAAGTGTTGACAAAAGTTTCACGGAGTACTTCACTTTCCAAGTTCAAATAGTTTCTTTTGCAACACGCTCATTTAGAAAAAAGGCCGTAAAAGGATTTGCCAAAAGAAAATTCCTATGACTCTTGTAAAAAAAATGTTAAAATAATAAAATACAAGGTAAATAAAAATAAATATTTTAATTATATTAAATGTTGTATAAATAATAATTATGTAAATAAAACATAATATAGAAAATTAAAGGGTTAATTAATTAATGAACACTTTCAATTTGACCAAATAAAACTGTACAAATTAGGAGAATCATTTTGTTTCTATAGTTGAAAACTAGGTAATCTAACCGCGCTTCGCGCGGCGGTTGAAGTACAAAGTTACTTAATACTAATATCATATAACACAACAACTTTACTAAAGGGCCACTTACCAAAATGTTTACGCACGTAATCGCTTACCAAGTCATATTACTTTATCGGATGAATATGACAAATATCAAGAATCTTACCTGGTAAGAGTTACGGTAATGACCAAGAGTCTTACACGGTAGATAATGGTGAAGACACTTACCACGGTTAGCGTTTACCAAAACAGTTTTTGCATACAATAAACGCTAACCGTGGTGAGTAATTTTAATTTCATTTAAAATTTCATATTTCTTCAAGAATGAAAATTGAGGGCAGTTTTTAATATTGTAAGAATAAAGGGAGTTTTCTTTTTATAACTAAGGGACGAAACCTCATAGTAAATTAAAGGTTGGGCAATATCTAAACCACAAACATAGGGGTCGACTTGGTACATTACCAAGTTTTTTTTTTCCCAAAATAGTGTACCAACCAATTATAATTGATATGCATAATTTTTCTTTGTTGGTATTGGTTTTGTACCAATTTCACATTACATTTCACTTGGCATTTTGTTCAATTTTTTTTTTTTGAAAAGCAAAATATATTACCAACCAACCAAACCAATACACAGTGTCTCATACCTTTTACAAACAGGCCAAAGACCTGGAACCAAACAGCAACAATAAGGCCAATTTGCAGCAAAGATGCATGGAAAACAATACATAAAAGAGGGGTCAGGTTTGCCAGAGATAAACCTAAGCCCACTTGACCCAAACCCCATCATTGCAAGTCATAAGGATACCAAAAGAAAACTACCTCAGAGAGTAGCTTATTGGATTAAGCTACAGTCGTTGGGTTGACCACTCACCACTGATCCTTATTCCAACCAGCAGTGACGTTCGACCAGCCATAAACACACCGAACAGACCCTGATCGTGATGCACCAGACCTGCAGCATCAACCGCACCGAACCACTGCAGCACGACCAAACGCAGCGCTGTGATTCCGACAGCCCCGCTATCCCTGCATCTCACAGAAGTTTCCAGGGGTCTGACAACCATCTGCTCCATTCCAGGTTTTGCTTGTGGTGCCTCCTTTCGATCCAATCGTAGCTCCGTCGCTGAAATTCGAAAAATAGTTCCTCCAACTTCCTCTTTTCCCCTTCAAAAACTACCTTATTTCGGTGGGCCCAAATAAGGTATATAAACGCCCACACCATCTCTGTCCACAACTTGCCTTGACCCACATTCTGCTCCGAACCTGTATTACAATTGAGAATATCTTCGAGTGAGTTGATGTTTTCTAAATTGACATTCCACCGACGCAAAGCTTTTTTCCATATTATGTTGACTTCGTGACATTTTACCAACGAATGCTCTACCGTCTCCTCCTCCCTCTCACACCGCGGGCAAAGAACGGAGTTAATGTCCACACCCATTTTATCGAGGACCACTCTACACGGGATCCGACCTTGTCTAACCCTCCACACTAAGATACCAATTTTCTTCGGCAACAATTTAGACCAACTTGTCTCTTCCACCCCAATTCCCCTCTCCCCTACTTTCCCATCAATTATGGATTTTAGTTCATGTAAAGAGACTTTAGACAACACATGTGATGTTTAAGGGGTTTTAGTTGCAAGATATAAAACTTGCAAATATTCAAATGTCCAAATAAAATAATTAATATTACAATGTTCGATATATAATACATAAAAATTACAAAATATAATATAAAATAAATAAGTTGATACTATCGTACCACCGTTGCATGCGATTTCTAATACTGTGTACCAACCAAGTTCAAATACTTGACATGATACTACCAACCAAGTTCAAATACTTGACATGATACTACCAACCAAGTTAAAATACTTGAGATGGTACTACCAACCGACTCTAATTGATACCAGTTGATATAACATGTTGGTTGGATTTATACAAAATTGCTACCTCTGCACATACCTATGCACTTCTTCAGTTTCTATTTCAGCTTCAAGAAAACATCATCATCCACTGTAATTGGAACCATCGCATACACCTCGTATCAACAACACCATTTAGCCACGGTTGCATACTCAACAACATCAATCTGATCATCACATCAACTCCATAAAGCAACGCTAAAAAAGAACCCAATCCCTGCTCTTTATTGAACCACAACAACCCATTTCGAGCATATAGTGGTGCATGAAATCTTTTATCCATCCTACTCCGCAACTTTTGATTTTGGATATTAAAAAAATTAACAAATGAACACTTCAATTTATGTTTCAGCACCTCAAAACTACCATCAGCATCATTATATGCATCTCCTGAATCCCATTGAAAAAAAAATACCCATTTCAGTTTCAGCTACAAATTCGGTTCCATAAGATTCTTATATCAAAGGTATTTTAGATATTCTACAAAATACGGCAAGTCAAAAGTTGCAAATTACATGGGACAAAAGGTGTAGTAGATTCATTCAAGTATTTTCGATATCCTACAAATACTCCGTATTATATGTACGTCAAAAGACACAATTTCCATGACAAAAGTGGAACAACTCTTCAGGCACTTTAAGAAATAAGAAAAGCTCTGAAACCTGGTGTTATAAGAACTTAGAAGAAATAGGTATGTTATTTTTGGAAATTTTATATATGATGGTCAAGTGTATGTTTACATATGCAAGTTATTGTTGAATCTTTAATGATGGTCAAGTGTATTTTTATATTAAAAGCACTTGGAACTCACTGGCGACATTTTTGTAATTCTTCAGAGTCTGAATTCAGTGATCGGGTGAGATAAAACAGTATTTGTTGTCTTTTTTGTTGACAAACTCAGCACCGAAAAGTTGCTACCGTACACATGTATCTCAACTAAAAGATCGCCAAATTGGGCAAAGATATATATACCTACACACATAGAACAAACCCCACTTGCAAATGAGCCAAACTAATTCAGTGTCTTGAATTACACTTTAAAAAGGTAGACCTATTGAGCATAATTTGGGGAGGGCAAATTTTACCATTTATCTCTGCATGTATAGTTTAAAGCATAGATCTGCATACACAGATCAGTTCCCAGAACACAAAACAAAGCTATATTGTTAGTTTTACGTCAATTTTAGAAAATAAATATCTACAACCTTGTCATGTTCATTCGATAAGGTAAAGGACCCGATAAGTGCAGTAAGTGTTTAGTAAACAACCCCTTAATCCTCTTATCACCTTAAGTTATGTAACGTCCCAAGTTCATAACATGCATTCATCTAGAAAATAAGCATTCACATTACATAAATATCTTGTCTTTACATCATCAATAAAGTGATCTAAATAAAATTGACAGCGGAAGGCTCTACGTCCACAGCCGAGATTCTATCTATAGTCATCATTCAAAATCTTGGAGTCGCTATGAGCTCCACATCTTCCTTGTCTCCATCTAATTCTTACTAGAATTTCCCACTGTACGCTTACCTGAATGGTTTAGTTTTTGAAAAGCGAGGGTTAGACCAAAAGGTCTAGTGAATTCCCTCCATAAACATTTATCACAGTATAAAGATCATTTCATAAAGAAAATACTTTCCCATCTTTCTCATAACATCATCCAAGGTTAAACACAGGGTTCAGGGAATTGCATAAGCTACTCCGATCGGGGCCTAACGGACACCCTCTCGTCTACGCCGGAATCCAAATGGACTCCCCGTTCCTTCATGTAGGAGAAAACGAATTCCAACCTATAAGCTAACCTCCATATGCCCAAGGGATCAGAGATCCCAAGGTACCCTGGCCCCACCGTGCAACCGACTCCACATAGCATACACATACATTTGAAACCATATGCATGAAAACATTTAACATCTTTCGTTCGTGTGTAAACATGTAAATCATGAAAGCATGCATAACTTTTATAAATCAATTCATGCTCGATAAAGAAACCATATTCAGTAAAAATGGTACGTCATAAAAAAGGAGTGAGAGAACTCACCTTTGATTATCGTAGAACGCACTTCTTATATACCTCCCAGCTAAACCAGTCGAACACCTAAGGGCATTAGATTCGGATCAGATTAAACGGTTCAAACCTACTGTCCAACACACACTTTCCGGGTACCAACCTGTCCGGACACCAAGACTGTCCGGATACCCATACTATCCGGATACCAAGACTGTTCGGATATACCTTCTTTTCGGATACTGCATCCGGTAACTCAGCCTACCCGGGAAATCACCCACCCGGGAACTACCATCCTTATCCGGAAACTACCATAAAACTTCACCCGGAAACTAGCATCCGTATCCGAAAACTACCATGATCATCACGAACTGATGGTGTCCGGATACGACTGTTGTTCGAAAATAGCAAATTAAAAGTGATCGATAACTCCAATTTCTACCATAAATTCGATTAGACAACCATAAGGGTTCATTCACCAATCTAAACATCCACTTAATCCATCTTTCTTACCATTAAATCGATTTGCAAAGCCAAAAACCCTTAAAACCCACTTTTAAGAAGAAGGTGGTTAAAAAACCCATTGAATCCTTATAATCAGACCTAAGAATCCAACCCAATTAAGAAAGGACCATTATAACAACAAGGAATACGAATTTAGAATGGAATACCTTGATGATTTCTCTTTTCTTTTGATCTCTTCTTCCAAAATCCCTTTCTTCTTCTCTTTTCTTTCCTAGCCGCCAACACCACCAAGCACCCTCACAAAACACTGATTTTAGAATAATGGAGGCGGCCCTAGGGAATTGAGTCCATAAATACCTTTCATTAACTGCTAATAAGTCCCTCAGCTTAACTTTCATTTCGTAGACTTTAGCCACTAAACTTTCAATACAAGTTGAAAATTCGGGTTGTTACAACACTCCCCCCTTTAAAAGAATTCCGTCCCCGGAATTCCTTATTGGGAAAAGATGCGGGTATCTTGCCCACATTAAAACTGACACTTCCCTGAAGTAAAGCCACATTCTGACTCAGTCAACAACCTCACTAAATTTGAAACCTGGAATAATGGGTGTATTCCTTTCAGTTCTTACGGTACTCTAACTCGTAGGCTACGGTTCCTATTCGATCGGTCTTAACGATAGAAGATTAAATACGGCTTCTCAAGCATCTTTACTTCCCTTAAGGAGGAACCTGGCGGAATCCCCCGCTACAACATGAGATCCAATTACTCAGAAACAGTCACTCACTTGACAGCTTGGCACAAGGCCAACCTTGTACGTCCCGACAACCCACAACCCCGAGTTCCTTCATCATATCACAACTCACTACCCTGCACCACCCAACAATCGTCTATGTTGATAACATTTCCTTTTCCTCAGACCACCTAGACCACAGTTCGTCACTCATCCCTCACATTCTCACTACTTCACCACCCCATACTTATACGTAACTAAGAGTAGGAACCTCCAAACCCATCGTTGGATCGTTCACCTACTCGAATTAAACTTATCATGAAACACATCAATTCCTCCCGGATTTCCACGTTCGTTTATTCCTCTAAAACGTAACTCCGGTTATCCTCACTTCACTGGGAGGAGTAACCATGGTCACACCATACTATTCTCACTAGCTTAATCACTGCACGACCAATTCGTTTAAACATTTCTCACAAAGTCACTAACTTAACTCATTCGACTGTCTTATCCACTCCTTTTCTGCACAACCTCGTACCCAATTCCCCTCCTCAATACTCTTTCCAACGGTTCGCACACTTATCAATGATAATCTACACAACACAGCGCCTTTCGGCGTTACTGACAAGTTTACTACTTCCAATTTACTCACTTATTCCGACATGCTATCTTCACCTCCCCACGTTAGCGTGGAGCATTTCCCACCGAACATTACTTGCCCCTCTCTCCCGACCTTTCCACATGCTGGTATCGCTTTCTCATTACTCACATAACCAAACAGTTGCACCAAGTTCTTGTC
The DNA here is from genome assembly GCA_033807775.1 of Saussurea involucrata. NCBI lineage: Eukaryota > Viridiplantae > Streptophyta > Magnoliopsida > Asterales > Asteraceae > Saussurea > Saussurea involucrata. Next base: position 88,201,049 of record CM066317.1, read on the forward strand.
TTAAGGCATTCAACCAAGCCGTCTTGAAACGAGACCATTGTTCGACGTCACTACACATTCTTTAAATCTCCAACTTTTACCTTCTCAGACATTTCTCTCACACAAAAGCAACAATTCACATTCTTTAAGGATTTCACATCAATCCCACCACATTCTGACTAACACAACCCTCATCCTCTTTAAACTTCCAATGACCCCAAAGTGTGTTCCTTAGTAACGTCCCCTATTCACTCTAATAATCCACCCCCTTGGATTCCCTATTACAAACGGATCTATTAATTCAGGAACACCCCGAAACTCGGGTTCCATAATTCTTTCGACTAACCACCATGATCATAAAATCAGACAGATATATATATACCGTCATCCCGGCTTTCTTACTTAGATTTACCTTAAATAATTCTTTAACAATCAGTGTGTTAATCTCAATAACACTTCCCCAAAAATTGTAACACATCCTGTAATAACAAATGAACGTCATTACTTAACAAATCTATAAAATTTTAATCAACCAACCAAAGGCTTATACCTCTATCATGACATTTCAAATCAACTAACTATCATACTACTACTCCGACCCACAATCATCATCATGTCATTCCTTAAACATAACCAAAATTTCCAACTATTTTCTTCTAGGATCATTCCCTCACGCATAAGGAACAATTTTCATTCTTTAACGATGTCTCATCTACTATACTACAGCTTGACTAATCTATTCATCATCTTCTTTAAACTTACTTTGCCTTCAAGAATATACTTAACAACATACGTAACCACAAAGCTTGGTCTCACAGCTGGGCAATCACCCAATTCTGCCCCGACATTCCATTCCGATAACAGTCAAAATACACACCTACTTACAAACCACGTACTTCAACAACTGGGATTGCAAAACGTACACTCTATCCGAAATCCCAAAAAGACTTCCTTCTAATCCTTCATCTTTCTAACATCGCCTTACTACATCACCGGCTGACACAGATATCTTGGCAATTGACGCTACTATTCATTCGTACATTCACCACTCCTATTATCACACTACCGACCAAGTCTCTCATGGTCATTCGTACACAATTCACACTTTCCTTCATATTCTCCCGTATACTACAATCGAGTCTGTCTCGCTACTTAGTTCTCTCCCAACTTGTTGAACTATGACTCACGAGTTCACACTTAGCTCAAACACGAACATCCTAACTAGCTCTTTTATGACCCGAGTCCTTTCTTAGACATGGCACATTTTCTTACATACCGGTATAGTCTACACTCACTCCGCTTGTGTTACACACCTTGTCCTTCTACGGACCCTCCTCGCCTCGTAAATAGAACGCCTATTCAACAACAACAGTCTCTTACTAATTTAACACCTCTACAAGATATTCTATCAACTTACACTCATCTGGTTTGAGTCTTCGACCTCGGCCAACATACACCGTTGCCGACCTCAACAACAAAAGACAACTCTTAACTACTTCCTTAACCTATCCTTTAACATGAGTTCCTTACGGGACCTATTCCTCCCTACACATCATAGTTAACTTTATAATCCGTCGCCCCCATTTCGAAACTCACTCATGTAACATCAATATTACAAGCTCCCTTCGAAACTCATGACCCACATCGTGGACCTTTCATTCCTGCCTCACAGCACTACTCATAAAGAGTTGCTAAAACCAATACCTTGATGACTCCTAGTCCTTCCTCCGGGCACCATCGCCCCTCGGCAACTGTGTTCTCAGTCATCGAGCAAAGGTACAGACCCTCATACACCTGACACTAAAATCCATTCCCGACTCTTCCAAGGTCCAACTCTCCTCTTAAACACATATACCAAAACTACATGCGTTCTCCCCTGACTTGACCAACGCCTATCCGCTCTCGGAGTTCTTCCTTAGCTTAAGACGTAATACTCTACGACCTAGTGGGTTCATAGCCTTCATGCATGACAATACAGTAAATAAATCCTTTTACACATTTTATCATTTTAAATAAACAACATTTAGAAACACTCGGGTACCCGTGACCCCATCACTCTTATAACTTCAAAACCCTGCACAACGATTCGAGAATCGTTGGCATGCATCTTCCCGTGAACCTCAATCTTGCTCAATCCGAACAATGTTATTACGATAGTAATATATTGCATGAAAATCTTTTCGTATGAGACCATTCTGAAAGAATTACCGACACAAAGTAAACCAGTCGGTTCTCACACTCAATTGTATGATATCAAAAGGTCAATAAGCATTTTGGCATAAGTGAATTGCAGGTAACCATTTTCTTGACCATTTTTGTAACAATTTAACTTATCATTAAAAGTGTGGAATACTTTGCAAATCGTTAAGCCCAAAATTTCAATGTGCGCCGTAACTGAAATCGCTTTTTCTTTAAACGTGTACTCGTACAAGCTGACTCATTTTGTTCAAGGTTGACAGTTATGTTTTTATTTTAAATCGTGAAAATTTCATTTACATAAAAGAACGCTATGCATGAGACTCTATTTGCAATAGAAGGCTACTCACTCAACAAGGTCAACCGCTTACTCACGTAGCTTATCCTTGATACTCCACTTACGACCAAGGGTCGCCCCCCTCGATCAAGCACTAACTTGATGTACATGCGTTCCACATCTCACTTACTCAACCATTTCACACTATTTTCGCTTTGATCGACTACCTCACTTTCTACTTATACATGCTTTCAATTCACTATAAGTATCTTATTCCATTTATCCTGCCAATGAAAAGCTCGGCTAAAAGTCAGGGCTCCATTGATACTTTCAAGGTTTTGACACTGTTCTATCTTACCATCCCAACTGATCTATCCCATAATTTCCATAACTAGGACTCTCCCGAAACTGGAGTCTTACTCAAACTCAAACATTCATCCTCTCCGAATCCACGATTCATAACATTCTTTACAACGTTTCTTCTCTACGATGTCTACATACCTCTAGACGACTCATAACATTCTTTACAACGTTTCTTCTCTACGATGTCTACATACATCACATCATAATGACTCTTACACGACACTTCCCCAAGCAATGGAGCTCGGTCTATCCCTCAGGGATCTTGCTGACCTATTCCTCAGCGTTCTCCCAGCCATAGCGCTAAACTGAAAGAAACCGATAGTTAATCCTTGCTAGACGTGACATAACAAATTTGCTATAAGTAAGGTATTGTAAGCACGCATATGTTCAGTAAAAATGGTACGTCATAAAAAAAGGAGTGAGAGAACTCACCTTTGATTATCGTAGAACGCACTTCTTATATACCTCCCAGCTAAACCAGTCGAACACCTAAGGGCATTAGATTCGAATCAGATTAAACGGTTCAAACCTACTGTCCAACACACACTTTCCGGGTACCAACCTGTCCGGACACCAAGACTGTCCGGATACCCATACTATCCGGATACCAAGACTGTCTGGATATACCTTCTTTCCGGATACTGCATCCGGTAACTCAGCCTACCCGGGAAATCACCCACCCGGGAACTACCATCCTTATCCGGAAACTACCATAAAACTTCACCCGGAAACTACCATGATCATCACGAACTGATGGTGTCCGGATACGACTGTTGTTCGAAAATAGCAAATTAAAAGTGATCGATAACTCCAATTTCTACCATAAATTCGATTAGACAACCATAAGGGTTCCTTCACCAATCTAAACATCCACTTAATCCTTCTTTCTTACCATTAAATCGATTTGCAAAGCCAAAAACCCTTAAAACCCACTTTTAAGAAGAAGGTGGTTAAAAACCCATTGAATCCTTATAATCAGACCTAAGAATCCAACCCAATTAAGAAAGGACCATTATAACAACAAGGAATACGAATTTAGAATGGAATACCTTGATGATTTCTCTTTTCTTTTGATCTCTTCTTCCAAAATCCCTTTCTTCTTCTCTTTTCTTTCCTAGCCGCCAACACCACCAAGCACCCTCACAAAACACTGATTTTAGAATAATGGAGGCTGCCCTAGGGAATTGAGTCCATAAATACCTTTCATTAACTGCTAATAAGTCCCTCAACTTAACTTTCATTTCGTAGACTTTAGCCACTAAACTTTCAATACAAGTTGAAAATTCGGGTTGTTACAAGTTAATCAAGCCAATATTAATTTTTACAATCCCAATTTCATGCTTTAATGAAGCTAATTAGTCACAGATCAGAATCTTGATCATAACACAAGTAACATTAAATTGAAAATTGATCAAAGTGATACCTGGTAGTAGTAGGGTTAAGACCCAAATTAACCAAAGAAGGAATGTCACCGGGCTCCATGTCAATGCTAGACGACAGTCCTCGCTGCCCATCGAGTGCATCTATGGTCTTCCTGATTTTCAAGCCTTGCACTTTCTCCCTGAACCCACCATAATTGGTTAGCATTTCTTCCAACCAATTATGAATACACTTGATTTATTGCATCAGTAAACCGGTAAAACTGATATTGACTCATCGTCATCATAAGACAAAGATTGATTAAAATAAATAAATCCGCTTGGTTTAATGCAAACATACCAATCCATGTTTTATGTATCCAGCTTCAAGGAGATATTATGGCATCTGATTGGTTTTCTCGGAACTTCAGAAATGAAGGAAACACACCAGCAACTGATGTTGCCATAGATTTTTCTTGTTCCTCATGGTATGGTTTCTCTAATTGCCTTCAATTTGCTTCTAATTGCAGACAAGAGAGTAGATAGAGATCGAGCAAAGAGAAGTAAAAAAACATATAGATGCATAGAAAAATAGAGAGAGGCGTACCACCAGCTATACTATGAGTTCATAATTTCTGGTCGAAATTGTGAGATGGAGAAGAACAAAGAAGTTTCTGATCGAGAGATAGAGAAGTTTATGAACAACCATGGCATGCTTGAACTTGATTAAAGCCACAGAATTCAATTCTTTTGCTTCAGGAATGCCCAAAAAAATCAAGACACCAGAATTCAAATAAGACAGTTAATTTCCCTTCAGTAATGTAATGCAAATATCTATATGCCCCCTAAACAACTAACATATCAAAACCGAGAAAACAAAAGTAAAATACCCAAAAATAGAATGTGTACCATTGTGAATCTTCGGCTTTTGTCAGTAACCCCATAACCCACATATGCTGTGAATCTATCGTCCCCTAACCAACACATGTAGATGGAGACCGAGAAGAAGAAGTAAAAAAACCCAAGGATGGAGAACGTTTCAATATGGGGAGATGGTTAGTTCAACACGAAGGAAGATAAGCAATAAATTGATAAAAAGATGGTTAGTAAAGAAACAATCGTAGGCAAGAAATGGAGAAGAAGAGAGGAGGATGTACCAGTAATCCACAACCCGCATATGAAGGGCAGAAGTGAAAAAAGAAAGTTAGAACGTAGAAGAAGAGATAAAGGCGTACAAACTACCAGGAGAAGACAAAAGGGTTTTTAGAGTTAAAAATGGGGAAAAAATGCTTAAACTGAGAAAAAAGAAAAATGTCAATGTTGTGCTCAGGAGAAGCCACGTCATCGTTTTAGGTTTCTGCTTTATAAGATATATAGATGTAAAATATATTGTGTTCATATGATGTAACTTTTGTTTATTAAAAAGTAGTTTGGTGTTGTATAAAATATATGTATGTTTGTATTATATGCATATATATGTTATATAGGGCTATGATCAAATTAGGTTCCTACTTGAAAACAAGTTTTCAGATTGCGATAAAAGATCTTTATCCCTACATGTCACAACGTTAGCAACATTTATAAGAATAAATATATTGTTTATTCTAAATTTCTTATATTTTTTCAGATTTCAAGAATTGAGTATTTGTTTGATAAATTAAAATTGAAGTTTTTTCTTATGGTGAATCGTGAACTAAGTTTGTTCCATTTTATGAACTTTGATTTTTTTTATGGATTTTGTATTTTGAGTTGGATCATGAATTGACATTTTTTATTCTTTTTATCAATGATGAGTTGAAGGGTTTTGCTTGTTTGCTAGGGTTATTAACTGAAAATTTGCATATCGAAGCTTTGATGATCGAAGTATTGACAACAATTGGTAATAAAGAAATTGCAAATATGTTAACTTTTTTCTCAAAGTGATATGACCTTAATGTTTTCCGTCGTAGGGTTTAATTGAATCTTTGCAGAAGGGTTCTTTCAATCCTCACTTGGGATTTCCTTATTTTTGTTTAAAGCCTAATAAAAGTTGTTGTATTATCTTTGTTGTTAAGTTTGTGTGCATCTCTTTGCTTTGATCTTATATAGTTCTCTTTTTGTTATGATCCTTCTAAACGTGGGTGCAAGTATTGGTATCTTTTGTTTAATTATATAAAGAAGATGCATAAACAATGAACTTTTTTGTTGAAAGATTTACTTTAGTGATAATTGGTTTTTTGGGCTATGGATGAGGTTTATTTGGGAGTGGGTGGGATAAGAATTTTATTGTAAGTGGTGTGTTTGTTCTCGAAAATGTTTGACGAAAATGTTCATAGTGCGCATAGGATATTACTACGAGGGATTGAATAAACAAAATGGGCGGTTGTTAATACATTTTTTAATTTTAAATTGTTGGCTCAATTGGTGATATAGAGGTCGGCTGATAAAATTTACGATTTTACATTTGGATGATGGATTTAAAAAATGTAAAACAGTATACATTTAAGAATTTTTCATTGTCAAATTATGTTTTTGGAAGACATGTATTTTGCTTGAGGATGCCTATTTTTCTTTTGAAATTGTTGTTTTTTGTTCGAAATAAAATATTATTGGGGGAATATTGGTTTATCCTTTTGTCCAAAAATCTCACTTCGAAAAATTAATTAATTTAATAGAATAAATAAATAAAAGAATGCATAAAATTCTAATTTGTTATTAAGACATTAATTTTATGAATATAAATATTTTGTCTTTATTTATGACCTTTAAACTTACAAAATTCATATTATGATGAAGATTAAATCGATCGTCAAGTGTCAATCTATGAATAAGGCTTTGTTTGGCAAACTAGCTGATAAGCTAGCTGTTGACTCATAAGCTAGCTGGTAGCTGATAAGCTAGCTAATGAAGAAGTCACGTTTGGCAAAACTAGCTTATGGACATGTAAAATGACCCAAAAAGACATCTTCAAAAAATTATCAATTATAATATTTAATTATAGGATTAAAACAAATTTATAGCAATATAATATGTTAATTAATACACCAATGTAATAAAGAAAAATTAAATAATATAACATATAATTAAAAGAATTTAAAGTTTATTATTATATATATATTATAAATTTTGAATTTGTTAAAACAAGTTTTAGAAAATATATATATATATATATATATATATTAACTTATGATTTTGAATAACCATTACATATAATATGAAAAAGATAATCAATTAATAATTAAAAAAGATAATAATAATTGATAATTAAAATATATTGATAAATATTAATCAATATATAAAAATAATTTATATGATCAACAATAACTTAAATTAATATCAATGTATAATTAAAATTTAATTTAATAATTTTCAGTAAATATTAATTAATATTTATTATTTAAAAATAATTAAATTTAAAAAATTAATATTTATATATAATAATAGTTGATTAATAATAATGAGAGTAATATTGGAATATTCACAAAAAGCTAGCAAAAAACTTCTTCAAGTAACGTTTCAAAAAGCTAGCTTATGGCCAAACATGTACCCAGAAAAAAAAGCTAGCTTATCAGCTAGATTTTTTTTGCCAAACGATGCCTAAGAAATCTAATAAATTTCATATTCAAAAATCTAATCGATAAAAGTATTTTATATCTAAAATGTTTTTAGTACATTCATTGTTTTATATTATGTTTTATTGGTTAATCCAAAAAGCATATTTCTTAAATTTTAGTTTAACATTTGACAAAAAAAAATGTTATCGCACAATTCATTTGAATAAGATAAATATTTAATTTATATAAAATAAACATTTAAATATTATGTAGAGAAGATATAATATAATATCCGTATAAAAACCCGACCCGCCAAATGTCCATCAAAGGGAGTAACAACATAGACACGTGTCACATACGAACCCAAAAGCCAAAATGCATATTGGTTTACAGCTTCACTAATAAATATCACCACCGTCATCATTCATAATCTACAACCAAACCTCTTCCTTTCAATCGTCGGTTCGCTTCCAATGGCCGTCGTCGCCGGTTAAAAGTCGCCGGATTCCTGATCAGCGTAACAATCAGAGAGTAATTTGATCAAATTTATCGAGGATAGAAAACGTACTTTTTTTTGTTTGTGAGTAATAATAATGGCGAAGAAGAGGAAGTCGGTTGCGTCGAGTCTAGATGAAATCGATCGGACGATGTACTCGACTTTTTGCAGCGCCGCTAATTCTCTCTCTCAGCTGTACTCTCAGGCCATGAGCCAACAGAAACTATGTTTCCAATCTGGTGAACGCCATGGATTGGTATGCAGAATTTTGGTGTTTGTCTGTTTGATATGATTATATTTGCTACTGATTATATGGCGTTACGAAAACCCTAACTTTTTCGTTTATGTGAATTGCTTTAGTTTGGTGATTTTAAAATCTCGTCGTGAATGTTGGATTTGAGAAATTATCGCCTGTTGAGTAATTTGAGTACTTTTTGTTGGTCTTTGGCTGTGTTTGTTTGGTAGTGGGATTACTTTGTGTATTTGTGGGACTATATTATTTTATTTTGATTTGGATTAAATGGTCTAGTGATAATTGTGTAGAAAGTAGTACATTATCAGTTTCTGTACTCTGAACTTAACATTTATAAGTAAATGCCTCCGATAGTTAATTCTCTTTAGAAGGGTTAGCGTATGCATAGGGTGATTATAGGTGCTTTGGGCAATAATTGACTTGTCCATGTTGGGAGAGAAGTCCTATATTAAGAAAATGTGGGAGATCATCTTCAGTCTTACCGAGTCTGTTATATGGAATAGGTGCTTTCGGTAGTTAAATTTTGAGGCCTTGTGTATGGTGTAGCGTTTTTCATGTGAAGAACCAGGGGCGCTATGCTTCTTTTCAAATCCTCATATAGCACATGATTGTTAGAAGGATCTGGCAAGTTTTGATTGGTGGGAAACCTCTAGGACATCATAGCAACACAGTGCTTAAGGCAATTTTGTTCTTTGAAAATTTTCATTTAATTGGGGCTAATTAGACCCAACAATCTACTTTTGAATAGGAATCATGAAAACGGTTGAATACCATCAAGCAAACAAATCTTACCATCATTTGTCCATAAAATATTTGATACTCAGAATAATTATAAGATGTCATTCAACGAAACACCATATAAGTAACAGATATCAACCGACTTAGAAACCATTAGAATTGTTGATGTAATAAATAACCAATCACTAATATAGTAACATAATGTGATAAAGATACTTAAAGGACTAACATGACTATTGTAGTAAGCAAAAGGTTACATTACTAGTGTAATTATGATGACTAATACAACTGCATGGTGGATTTCTTGTGATAAGTTTCTAGGGCCTGCATTCCCAGATTTTGTGGTGTATTCCTGCTTTTGAGTTGCAGTTTTTTGGGGTGGTAAGGTGCATAATTGGTGTGGCTTTAACCACATTCCTGAAGCACTGATCACAAACTCAATGGGATTCAATATTGGGGACTCTAGAAGAATAATTGTGGAAGTTTACAGATTATAGATTTGGAAATGAAGGATAAATTGTATGCGCAATGTACATCTTACACTTGAAGGACTGAGAAAGGAGTAGGTGATATGGCAAAAATAATTACTGTTTGGTTTTATGGTTTAGATACAATACTTGCACTAAATAGAAGTAAAAAAAATAATAAGAAGAAAAGCAGCAGAGAATGTACAGGAGGCAGGATAGCATGCTATATATCTATGGGTCTGTTGCAAGCTGTATGGAATAAGTGCTTTTAGGTGATATCCCTTTTAGTTGAATTTTGAGCTCTTGTGTATGGTGCAATGGTCTTTTTGGCTAAGAAGTGGGGTGCTTAACTCCTTTCCGAATCCCGGATTATGCATAGATGTTAGAAAGATGTGCCAACTGGGTTCATGCTGTGCAATTTACGTACATATGTAACCTACTTTAGAAGTAAATTGAATAGGAATTACCAAAACTGTTGAATACCATCAAACACACAGCTCTATTTTAATTCATCCATCAAACATGAAGCATTTGATATCCAAAATAACTAAAAATGTTAATATTCAATTAAAACATCGCACGAGTAAAGAAAGTACGAATTTGAGTTAGATAACCGTTAAAATTGTAGTAATTGATAAATTACGTATTGCTAATATAATAACTTAATATTATTAATAACTAATTGCTAATATGATAACCTAATATTATAAATTTCCAATTGTTAATATAATAACCTAATTTTGTAAATTGCTAATACAATACTTCCTAATATTAACCCTGGAGGGATAATTAACAATTTCCTCTGAGTTTTTGTTTATAAGTAGAAGGTGCCGTAGATCTTTTCTTCTTTCTGTTGTTTGCTAATCTAGTCCTCTTAATAGGCAGAAAGCATTCTCCCTTCTACTTTAGCCCCTACTGTAGAAATAAGCTAAAGCTTCATGTAAGTTATATTAATAAATTTACAAATTCTATATAGTATCTTTATTGCTTAATAAATCCAAGTACATCTGAATATCAATTTCTATCTCTCTTTTGTGCCAAGTCTGGAACAAAGAATTACATCTCTATTTTGCTGAAAGGAAAAAAAATCCTAAATTGCATACCAGTCATGGATATGCTCGGAGCTTTTAATATCTACTGACAGCTCTTGTGCCCAGGACTGAAGGCATTAGTATGAGTATGTGGTGTAATCAAAGCATGTGAACAGCAGAAATTTGCTTATGAGGGACTACAAGTATAATGATATGGTTGTCTTCAGCGTGTTGAGAATAATTTTTCTCCTGTTACTAATATGGGTTTTATGTGTACTGTTTTCTCTTTAATGTAATTATGCATTAATATCTATGCTGTTAATATCAGCGATATTGCGGTGATATATCGGATATCAGCCCTTCACGAAATATCGGTCCAAAAATCGGTTCCGCTAATAGCTTGCAGTGATTTTTGACACAAATATCGGCCACGATATTTTGAGATAGGTTTTTTCTTGCATACAAAGCTGCTGTTTGGGCTTTTTTTTTTAAATTATTATTGGGATTTTATTGATATCAGATATTTACTTGGGCTCGTTTAATGAACAATTTTTCTATTTTTGTTTTGTGAAACTTGTTTAAGTTGATGTTTTGATGTTGAAACTATATTTTTAATTCATGCATATTATATGTTTACGGATGCATGCATACATACATATATATATATATATATTATGAATATATAATTCTAAGAAATATTATATGAACTGCTATTTTTGGACCGATATACCACCAATATAGCAGCTATTTCGAATATCGGTGCTGACCGATATTTTGTATTTTGACTGCTGTAACAACATAGATTAATATGTAATCTTTGTTCAACTTGTGAGCTGAAAACCTTGTTTATATTGAGAATGCTACACTTGACAGGAAATGCTCTATCAATGGATTTCCAAGCAGCATGAGGAAGGACTGAGACTCACATCAGATGACATACTGGCCTATATTCAGGTTTCCCTTTCATATTTTGAACTAATCCCTTGTGATTATATACGAAACAATTTTTATCCATTTTCTTGTGCTTGGGAGTAGGTACCAAGTGTATCCATTCGGATGCGAATGGGTTTTTATCCGATCAGCATCATTCTGATCCTAATGAGAGACTATTACTCCTACCATCCTCCATTTTAAGATGATTTGGTTGGTGATGTTGCTCAGAAATAACATTAACAATGCTCGATTTTGGCAATTATGACCCTAAACCCCCTCTATATGCATAATTCTGGCTCTGAAATTTCTATATTCATTTCGAATATCTACAAGACACAATCTGAGATTTCTTTATTCGTTTCAAATGTTTACAAGAAACAAATCTTTGATAATAGAGTAACGAAGGATAAGTACGTCTCACCCTTTGCATTGCTTAAATAAGCAAATAGAATAGTATGGTAATTATAAAGTGGAGTTACCTAATTTGGTGCACATTAGCTAGTGGTATTATGTAGTTATCTGTTTTTGTCTTTATCAAAGAAAGCAAGAGAATGGAGTCTAACCCTAGGACCTATTAGGTATTACCATCTAGGGTATGAGCTCAAATACTACCAAACTAAATTCAAACAGATGAACGAAGTACAAATTCAGATCCATTTAAGGAATTTATCTATGAGATCTTATAAAGCATTTACCTAAAAATGCTGAATTACAACCTTTTTAAGCATTAAATACTGCCAATTAACACATTTGTGAAGCATGATGTACACAATGTATCATTTCCGGGTGTGATACTCTCGAGGTGCCATCTTCACGATCCCCTCTTTCATGCTTCTTTTCCTCGGTATCATACATTATGCACATTCATCCCAAAAACCCCACTTCACATTTTCCATATTTTTTTCATCATGTCCGAATTCGATTGGAATCTGTCAAGATTTCTTTGGATTTGCTCTCTTATTTGATGGAACTAGTTTAGGAATGCACCCATAAAGTATACAAAAGAATCAACTTGTGATTCATAGTGGGGGAAGCAAAGGATCATGTGAGAAGTTGAGGTTAACATGAGAAGTGGATCTGAACCATTGATCACTTTTAATCAAATACCTCCATGAATTGCGGCTTAGAATGAAATTGATCCAATGCATCTCGGTACATCTCATCCTAATGTGCGTTCATTTACCATCCAACGGTTGATAACCACGTCTCATGTTAACCTCAACTTTTCACCGAACCCAACCTTGGGGGGAAGAGGAATCTTACCATAAAGTATATTAGGCGAAACAAATATATAGTTCACCCGATCACATTGCTGCCGTGCAGGCTGAGCTGGAATCATCTGTGGAGGAGCCATCGAGAAGCTTATTACAGCAGAATCAGCAACCTGCAAATCTGTTTGTGAATCCCAACTCATCGAGCATGCCGACTGTTGCACAGAGTGATCAACAACAAAAGAATTATATTTTCTCAAATGCATTATCAAGCCCAGTTCGTCGCAGCCTTCAGAACTATCAGAATCGCGATACTAATGTCTTCGATTCATCAATGGACATGCATGCAGATAGCACAGGTCATGATTCTACTCATTGATTTTATGTTTTCTTTCCGCCATGAATCTGTCAAAGTTCATCCTTGTGTTAGTTTTAGTATCATGGCTTTGTCGCTTATGCAATTTGTCGTTATACTGGAGAATATGGAGAACAGAAATACCCAAAACGTGAGTTTTAGTTTTAAAATTTGGCAACAGAATCGGACCCTTATAGAACGATGCGACGTATGAGTAGATCTTTCATGTTATGCGTGAAGTTGTTTTCTTTGAATATTTAAACTTTTTTCAACATCCTTACATTTGTGTGGTTGATAGCTTTCTTGATTTCCATTGTGTTGTTTTTAGAGGAATATTGTATATGTATCTTGACAAATTATGGCGTAGTGGTTACGGCCTTGGGGATGTGGTGGAATATCCTATCTGTCCAGGGTTCGAATCCAGGCGTACACAACAATTATGGCCACTGAGTTTATCAGGGCTGATTTCTTGCAGTCATAATTTGCCGAGATTAGTCTAGGCTAGGACACCCTACCGGGAAAAAAAATGTGAAATATGAGCCCCCCCCCCCCCCCCCCTTTTCTTTGTCTTCCTTTTTAAAGGCAGTTTTAGAGGTCAATGTTCCAGCAACTTCTGCGTTACAAGTACATCTTAGAGGTCGTTTATCATAGGTTTACTTGGTAAGGCCTTGCCAATAAGAGTTGCCACTCTCGATTACCTTATTGCGTAACATTTCAATGGTAAGCAGCTTACCAGGTAAGAGTTATCACCCTCATTTACCGGGTAACTCTTTATTCTTGGTCCAAATTGAGGTTTTTGGCTTGCTTTTTTTCGTATATGAACAGATCAAGTTTTAGAAATCTTACTTTAAATATAATTAACTTTTTAGCAGAACAAATTATATAAAAAGTGGGGCATTTTATTCTCTTGAAATGGATATATTTTTAATTTCTTAATGCTGTTTTCAAAATTCTAGTCACCTAGTGTATTCACATACCAAGTCAAAGTATTTTTATTATATTATACAACATTTGTAACTTATTAATACGTTTTCACTCTATAAAACTAACTTATAACTAAGTGGTAAATATTTCAACTATAACATAACCGTTATGATTACGGCAAAATAGTGGTATGGTAGCTAGGGGTGTTAACGAGTCGAGCTTTTAACGAGCTACTTGAGCTCGACTCGTTTATCTCGAGCTTGAGCCTTATAGTTGTCGAGCTCGAGTCGATCTCGAACACAAAATAAAACTCGTTTAAGTTAACGAGTCAAGCTCCATAACGCCAATGTTCGACTCGACTCGTTCGAAAGCTTGAGTAAGCTTTACAAATCGAGCCGAGCCGAGCCATTCAAGCATACACTTTTTTGAGCCTGGCCCTCCCGCTAGCCACATCCGCCGAGTGAGCCTCAAAATGCCCCCTCATACGAATGCCCGAGTAGGCAGGGTCAGGAATGGGGCTGGTAAAGGGTTGCCGGTTGTCAACCTTTTTTGTCCAAAAAATGGTGGTATGGTAAAATGATTATGGTGTCTCGAGAATAAAATGATTTGTGCGATTTTTAGTATGGTATGGTGAGTATGGTACGACCCCTAAGACTAATATACGACACAAATGTTACAATACAATGTGGTGTTTATATGTTTGTATAGTGTATAGTGTATGTGTAACAGTGTAAGGATTACTTAGGTGTTGTTCGGTTCGTTTTCTGTTAAGACTTGAATGCATATGGCTGTTTGAGTGGATATGGTTGTTAACAGATAAGTTGGTGTTCGGTTGCTGGACTGAATAAACAGTCTGAATGTCAGAAATGACCATTTTACCCCCGATCTTTATTTTTGTCAATAAATCAGATCATATGATTCTCAAATCAGAAAATCCAATAAACAATGGTGGAATCCATATAAAAAAATTCATATCAATGGAGAAATTTCATATACAAAGATCATATTTATTTTTATATCAAAAAATCCAAAACAATGGAGAAAATTCATATACACAGATCGATGGAAACTTAAATCACCCAATTTCTTATACATATCAGATTCCAAAAACAAACTTAAATCACTCAAATCTTCAAGAAAAGATGCACGAGAAATGGTGTTCAAATCTGTAATCTAGGGTTTCGGGTTGTCCTTCCTTGATCTGGAGTTGAGGCTTGTAAAGAGCCGAACAATTAAAAGCCCTCTTCTTGGAAACTAATATGGTGTTGTTATTGAAGCAAAAAAAACACTGAGGTTTCATGTAACACCCTAAAATCAGGGCCAATTTAAACTTTAAATTTAACACGGTATATCAAAAACACTTCCAAATTTTATACAAATAAGCAGAGAGTTAACTGTGAGGGTTCCTTTAAACACAAATTGAATTCTCCAAATAACTATTAATCTAATCATATCAACTATAAATAGATTAACTTGGTTATCTAAGCAATTCATCAAAAGCCTCCTTACATCATCTAAGCTCTCCGCTTATTATCAACAGTTGAATACCAAAAGCACTCGTCCCACATCCCGTTACTTCTCTGACATCGTATCTGGTAAGAACATTGAATTTGAACAATTAGGCTAACGCCTAGTGATAACATCCAATTCAAATTAAAACATTAACAACTTGAAAACTCAGATATTCAAGCATATAAACAAACCTGTTCACCACCATTCTTACCGTACTCATACTCGTCTCATAATGACGGGAACATACCCGATCCCATGAATATGACTAATAGTCAGAAGATCATAACATCATGTTCAAAGGCCTATTATGAATCATTACCGACAACTAGATCATCACTCAAGCCTAAGAACTTAAAATCGATCGCCATACCTTTTCTTGGAATGGAAGCAGAAATAGCATTTATATATTGCATATCTCTAATCCACCGAAGGCAACCGAAAACGACAATCATACTTTGTCTTAGCCATGTTTCCACGTCTTAATTCCGAATAGCAATTATGTTTGCCTATTCACTATAGTCAATATGAATAGCAACTATATTTTGCCTATTCCACTATTTCAATATGAATAGCAGTTTTACCTTGCCTATTCAACCTTTCCAATATAAATAGCAATTCTACTTTACATATTCAATCATTTCATATAGCCTCCCGAAATGGGATTAACAATCCACATTATAGGCTATGAATAGAAATTCTACTTTGCATATTCAATCAATTCTTATAGCCTCCCGAAATGGGATTAACAATCCTCATTATAGGCTATCGCCTCCCGAAATGGGATTAACAATCCACATTATAGGCCAACGGGAATAATCCATGTTAATAATCACCTCTCGAAATGGGAATTACAAATTACTTTATGCCTATTCCACATTATAGGCTATCGCCTCCCGAAATGGGATTACAATCCACATTATAGGCTATCGGGAATTACCATTTAGAGCCTGGTCTATTCCACGTTTCTCATCACCTTAGAATCAATGGCCCCAATGGGATCAATAAATCGCGATTCATAAACGGGCCCCCCCGATGATTCAAGGTACACTCATCCACTAGAAATTACATCATATGGCCAATGGCTAGTATTCGGCTCCCATAAGACCGTACCAAGTTGCCCCTGATGACCCGATGCCTATTTCTAGCTATAACATGAGAATAACCGTCCCATTAAAGACAATAAAGATTGACTTGCATGCCTTATGGATCCATTACAATTTTGATGTATATGTATCAAACATATCACGCTATAACTCACCATATATTCTTAACTTAAGAATATTAACAATTGATCATTTCTTTATTCTCAAATGATTCCCTTCCGAAATAATATAATTACACATTATTCCAAATCCAATTATTCGAATACAGATTCTAATTTAAAACCAAATTGCTAATTGGATTCTACGTCTAACTCGGGTCCATTTAATATCGAAATCAAACCCAATCCGGAATTACCATTTCCGGATCTTAAAACCCGATACCGGAAATTAATTCCTAAATGGATCCAATAAACCCAAGACCCACTTTAAACAAATATTCGATTCATTAAACTAATAGGATCTTTTTAGAATAAAGTCCAGACCAAAAACTCTCATACGACCCAACAATTAATTTCTAAATTTTAATTAAATACTGAATCCTAAAATGCTAAACCTACTTCCGGAATTATTAACCAACACCGGATCTCGGCCCACTTGAAGTCCAAAACCGATTTCGGATCTTGATACCGGAAGCCCAAAATCAAGACCCACTTCCGGAACATTAATTCCGGAACCCAAATCACAAAAGCCCAAATTTCGGAACCCCATATCCCATTTCCGGATCCGGTTAAATTCCGGAACTCCTCTCACACCGGAACCGTACCTCAGTTCCAGAACCCACCAGTTTCGGATCCCAAACCCAGTTCCGGAACTCACCAGTTCCGGAATTCTTTTAATACCGTGACTTCGATTCTAGGTTATTCAATTTACGTCAAAACTTGCTCTAACACTTTCTACAATTCAGATTATTGCTCAGCTTTCATTCCACAACAATATACCAATCCTTCAAACACTTTATATGCATTATCTAATTCAAATTGGACTGCTAATGTTTAAAAATGAATAGATGAACTCACCTGGTAAAGATGAACCTAGCAATCCGAGTCTTCTCCTTTCTGAATCGATCAATCACCAAAATGATCCATTGATGTTATCCAACTGATTGAGAGGTTAAAGATGGGGATTTCAGTACCCTTACCACCAGAACCATAGTTCAATTTCTCTCTTCTCCTTCTCTTTCTTCTTTCTTTTTCTTTTCTTTCTCTCTGCCCTTTTTTCTCTGGACCGACTCTACACCAAACATTTGAGATATTTTCTCAAATAAAGACTCTTACCCTTTACTTGAGTAATCTCAGTTATCCAAGAATGACCAACAAAACCTTCAAGTTCTAATTTCTCCAATTGACATATAAACTTTGGTCAAAATACCATTTCAACCCTGGAGTTTATATTTACAAATAGTCCCCAATTTAGACTAAATTACAATTCGATCCTATTTATATTAATTAAAATATCATGGAATTCGGGGTGTTACATTTCAGTAATGGAGAGGCAGCGGTTTTGAAGAGTAAAGAAGATGAAGTGCCAATGTTGCTTGTTGACGCCATGATTCTAGTGGCAGCCATTGATGACCGATAGAGAAAGAGGCTTCAAATTTCAACCACAGAGAAGAGAGGGGAGTGAGGTTTCAGTAATGGAGAGGCGGCGGTTTAGTTTTCTAATTAATGGGGTAGTTGGGATGGGAGAGGGGTAATGAAGGAAAAAGGGGAGCTGAATGTAGAGGACTCTATTTTATCAGCTGATTCGGTCAGCTTCTTTTTTTCCCATTAAGCCGCTACCGAACGGGTAGATATGGTTGTGCGAATCAGCCATATCTCCCAGACAGCCCATGCATTGATAGTTGTACTCATCTCTGTTTTGTACATTGACCACAATGATAAAGAAGATATGCATATGAAAAAAGGGTAAATATACAACCACATAAAATGTAAGATCAAACTTATTATATGATAAAAGGAATAATTTGTTAGTATAATGTAGGATGGTATCCTTGTACCAATAACCATTTTTCTGCTAGTTTAGGGGTAATATAGGAATACTCATTTATGCCTAACACCTTTTAGGCCATCAGTACCCCATGAGAGCATCTTTCAAATATTCCAGCTCCACATCAGCGCCACATCAGCTTTTCTCCCATCCCTCACTCAATCCCTAACAATCCCTAAACACCCTTACCCCATTCCCTAACCCACTCCCTCTCATTTCTCACCTGGGACTCACCTCTCCTCCTCACATTTTCTTCGGGATGAAACGGGATGGGGAACCCGCATCTCATCCCGCACCGCTGATCCCGCTGATGCCGTAGCCCATTCCCGTTGAACCCGCATCCCATCCCGAGCTCATCCCGAGCCGGGTACGGATGGCCTTAGTCTGATTTTTACGCCTTGACACCGTCCAATTCAAACTTTATTTGGGTTTGAATCTTACTAAAAGATTTACTAGAGACCATGGTTCTAAAAGGCGCGCTATGGCGTGAAACGCGTCTCCGCCGTTACAATATGGGCCATAACGTTTTTGTAAGGCGTGGCTCACGATATGACGGCTCAAGGCGCGATATGGCGCGCCATAGCGTCAGTTTTGTGTAAGGCGTCACTTGTATTTTTTACAATTTGTACTTTTTTTGTCTTTTTTTAAAACTTAAATTGTTAAAGGTTAAAACTGAAAAGTTAAAAGTAAAAGGGTAAAAACTAAAAAGTTAAAACTTAAATTTGTTGACTTATTTAGAATTGAGGTTCAGTCAATGTTTTTCAAATTGAAATCACGATTACACAATTAGGCGATTACACGAGCAGCGACAGATCATCTCTTCCGGCGATTACACGATTACACACACACACACACACACATATATATATATATATTAAATTGTTGGATATAATTGTATTCATTGAATAAAAACATAAAACATCTATTTATACATATATAATAATATATAAGATATATTAATTTGCCGCCTTAGTTCACGCCTTAAAAAACGCCGCGTCCTCGCCATATCTTGTAAGGCTTGAGGCTTGACCTCGTCGCCACGCCACGCCTTACGCCTTTTTGAACCATGCTAGAGACTAAAGAAATTATTAAGGGTGCGTTTGGTACGCAGACAAGATAGAACATGACAAGATGGTCAGATGGGACATGACAGAACAGAACAGTTGTTCAGCGTTTGGTAGACAGAACT
This sequence comes from Saussurea involucrata, assembly GCA_033807775.1. Classification (NCBI taxonomy): domain Eukaryota; kingdom Viridiplantae; phylum Streptophyta; class Magnoliopsida; order Asterales; family Asteraceae; genus Saussurea; species Saussurea involucrata. The sequence goes on from CM066317.1 coordinate 88,220,953, forward strand.
GGACAGAACAGAACAAATAACATTAGATAAAATACAATAAATAAAATTTAAAGAATGAATAAAATATAAAATAGAACGTGTATTTGATGTTTTAGAAGAGAACAAGATTTTATTTTGAGGTTATATTGGTAAAACATAAGTCTGTTCCAGCTTGTTCCATAGGGTGGGGGTGGAACATGTCTGTTCCAGGTTGTTCCACTCTGTTCCTGTTTGTTCTACATAAAAGTCCTGCCAAACATGGGACAGTGATCTCTGTTCTGTTCTGTTATGTCATGTCCAGTGTACCAAACGCACCCTAAAGGAACAATAAAATCTCTTTTTTTTTCCAACGATTGGAAAACCTAGTTCAAACAAGTAGTCGTTTATCTAGTACCTCATAAAGAGTAAGAGCTATCATTTTAACAAGTCTCGAAGATTTCATTCACAAGGTTTGACGTTTTTGGCATACGGGTATGACCGATCGTCAATTAACTATAACATTGATTTTCCGTGTCGCAAGACAAGATTTTTAAGAGATATTTTCATTTAATGATCAATCGTTTACAAAATTAATCCCTTTTTTTTTACTATACAAGAATATTTGGTGTTGTAGTTCTAAACTAAAAATATATTTACAATCCCTCGGTAACTAATAATCAAGTTAGATCGAAAAGAACACCAACCGTAACATTAGAAGACGAAAGGGTAATGTAAGAAATTTATTTAACAAATGACCTTATGATCATTTAGTAATAAAGCAAATAACATAAAATGTCCAAAAGTTTATGAAAACTCTGGTTTTCATCCCTGACTTTTTAGAATTACAAGAAACATCGTCAAGGTTTCGATTTCATTGCAGTTTTGGTCCTTGGTTGTCAAAGTCGTTAGCTGTTTCCATTATGTGGAAGCATTTTTTCCTCTTTGTTATGAAAAGAGATAGTATACAACTCTTTAAAGTTATGTAAAAGTCATTGAAGTCTTTAGGGTTCTTCCATACATGTCTTTAAAGTAATTACATTATGAAACATTTAATATAGAATATTTTTGATGGTAGAGCACATCATCTTGTGTCTTTTCATCAAGGAGATGGAAAGCAAGGTTTTCAAATTCAGTGAGTTTAATGGATGCTTGTTCAAAACATTTTGCATTTTTCTGGAAACAAGTAGGTTTTGATAGAGTGTGATTGTCTTGTTTTGGAAGTCATTCCAGATATTGTTTATAAGATTAAATAAAACGCTCTGATACCACTTGTTGGTCCTGGAATACAATGACTTAGACAAGGCGCGTTTGTAGAATGGGAGTTGAATACAAACATCACAAATTTCACTTTCATTTTTAATTTTATATTTTATTTGAACATAAAATTGTAGAGTTGTTGCAGAATCTAGGAAGATAAAACATGTGATCCTAAACAATCTGACTAGTGAAAAATTTGCCAACACTGAAAGAAAGAAGATTCTCTTTCAAATCTGAAGAACTAAGATAGTCCTTCAGATAGTGACGTTCATTTTGCATAAAGAAGCTTTCACAAGAATGTCTTTCAAAACAGGTGAGTTGCAATTGATGACAAGGGTGATCTTTTATAGTCACCATAACATTAAATGTAATTTTCCAATTTTAACATGTGTCTTCATTTGTTTTGGTTATCCATGCCTTCTTGTACTTTTTACTTCGCATTTGTAGTTGATGTAGACACTTGTTAACCATCTCATCCTTTCGTATGCAGATGGAACAATAAAGAAAGCATGACACAAATACAATAGTGTTTTAGAACTTACTTTGACTGACATACTTTTGCATATTCCCATACTAGCATATGAGTTTGGAAGATTTGGTGAGCTAAACCTTGTTGGACAAGTTTGCACTCTAAAATTCGGCTTGCCAATAGTAGTATATGTGAGACTACTAGTTTGAGTTAATCTTGCATTGATCTTCTTTTGGTTGGATGAAAAATAAATCCACTTTGGTGACTATCTTGACCTCACTTCAACTAGTCTTCGATTCTACTGCATGCATTTTGCTATTTCGATTCTATAAGTAAAAATCTCTATTTGTCTATTTCGAAATATAAGCTATTTATGAAGTATATCTACCGGTTGCTATAGGTTGAAGTTATAGTTACTTCTTATCGGATTCATTGTTAAAATAAGGCTTTGATCAAATATGAGATTTGATCTTTCAAAATATTTTAGAGCATCTCCAACATGTTCTCTATAATTTTTCTAAAATAAAGACTCAAAAGTCAAAATCTCTAAAAAGAACTATATTTAACTCCAACATTCTCTATTTTAGAGATTTCAATATCTATTATATTATTAAAATATTATGTAAATTTATAATCCTAATACATTTTTTAAAAAGAATTTGTATAAAATAAATAATAATTCAACTCTATTGGTGGGGATAAATAAAAAAATAATTTCTCTCTCCATACATCAAGTTTTAGAGAATTCTCTAAACTTAGAGTTTTTGTTAGTTTTCTCAATTTTAGAGAACAATATAGAGAAGCTGTTGAGCAATTTAGAGAACAAAAGTCTAATTTTCTCTATTTTCAAGAAGTTGTTGGAGATGCTCTTAGTCAGAGATCCACAACATAATAAAAAGAAGAGTAAACTTCACTTTTGGTCTCTAACGATTGTCAATTTTAACGGATATCGTCCCTAAACTATCGAAACTCGAATTTGACCCTCACATTTGTCATTTCACTTTGGTTTTGATCCTTCCAAATAAGGCCATCTGCAGCGCCTCGGGCTAGGGCTCGCCTGCGGGCTCCTGCGGGCAGCGGTGCGGGGTACGCGGGCTTGGGGCTCGGGCTCGGGCTCGGGGTGCGGGTTTGAAAACCCGAGGAACCCGATGGTGTTTTGTTTATTTATTTATTTTTTTTAAATTTTTTATTCAAACGGCTCTCTTTCAACGGCTACTTTTTATTTAATTTTTTTTTATTTTTTTTTATTTTTTTTTTATTTTTTTTTTCAATTTAATCACACTATATATATTAACCCTCGACCTCTTATTTTTTCACACCAACAATCTCTCAAACTCTCTCAAATTCTCTCAAACTCTCTCAAATTTCATCATGAATCCAAACAAAACACCTACATCCCGTCGTAACCGACCGGATACACCACAACCGCAAGAAGACCCGGAGCTTGGTTTCCAAGCGTTTATACAACAAGGTTATCGTCCGCAATGGTCGCAACAAATTCCGCCACAATGGTCGCAACAAAATCCGCCACAATATCCGCAACAATTTCCCCAACAATTTCACCAACAATTTCCTTACCAATTTACACGTCCCTGTTTGATTGAACAAGGTTTTACTCCGGCCAACTACAATATTCCTTCACCTGCAATCAATCTCGCCGACGACATTGTTCCGGAAACCCAACATACTAGCCCGCACACACCACAATCCATCTACACACAACCATCAAACCCGGAACCATCAAACCCGAGACCATCGAGAAAAGGAAAAAACAAACAATATGAAAATAGAGCCCCCAAACAGATGTGGACTAACGAGGAGGAACTCGCGTTAGTGTCGGCGTGGGTTGACGTTTCGGAGGACCCCGTTATCGGTAACGCACAAACCCATGGTAATATTTTTATTGTTATTATTATTATTATTGTTATTATTAATATTATTATTATTATTATTATTCTTGTTAATATTCTTATACTTGAATTTACATAAATGTAGAAGGTTTTTGGACCCGAATCGGGGAAATGTTCTATAGTTTGATGGGTCGCGCCAATTATAGAACAACTCATCAACTCAACACCAAGTTCAACGACCTGAATAAAAAAATTGCTCTTTTTGGCGGCATCTACAACAACTTGGTCAATAATAGATCAAGCGGAATGAGTGATGCCGACATTTCACGAGTGGCACACGAACGGTACCAAGCACAACAAGGGTTTGCTTTCTCTAAAGAACAAGCTTGGGAAGTCCTAAAAAATGTCCAAAATGGGGAGCCGTTTCAACGATGACGACAACTTCATCGCGGGGTTCAAAACGTACCAACCCTTCCAATGATGACGATGACGACAACTCCATCGAGCAACTTCAACGACCCATCGGGAGAAACAAGGCAAAAAAAACATCAACGAGTAATACGTCCGGGTCGAATACGAACGAAAGTGTTACTCAGTTGTTGACGACGTTCAACGACAAGATTGATGATACAATGGAATACAAAATGAAAAAACTCGATCTCGAAATCGAACGCTCAAAACTCGAACGAGATATGTTGGAACAAGAACTCGAAATCGAACGCTCAAAACGATTTGAGAAAGACTTCGAGTTTTTCATGACCTCGCATGATCACCTTACGGGAGACGTTTTGAGGGTTACTTTAAAGAGAAAAGAGCAAATTAAAAAATTTCATAATTGGTAGTGTTTTGTATTTTGTAATTTTTATTTTTAATGAATGATATGAATTTTTATTTTTATTATTTATCTTATTTTTATTTATTCAAAAATATATAAATATTTTTATTTTGTTAAATAATTAAATGTATAAATAAAAGAATTAAAAAAATGATGTGGCGCTGATGTGGCATTGAGGGCTTGAGGGCTTTTAGTTATGCGCTGGGGGTGTTTAGGGCTTGAGGGCTTAGCTGATGTGGCGCTGATGTGACGTTGAAGGCTTAGCTGATGTGGCGTTGAGGGCTTGAAGGCTTTTATTAATGCGCTGCGGATGACCTAATGGTCGTTAAATTCAACTAAATAAAGGGTATTTTAAAAAGAAAGTGCAAACTAAAGGTAAGGCCATCAGTACCCCATGGGGGGGGGAATCTTTCAATGATTCCCCTCCACATCATCGCCACATCAGCTTTTCTTCCATCCCTCACTCCATCCCTCACGATCCCTAAACATCCGTACCCCATTCCCTCAAACCCCTTTGCCACCTCATTTATTTTAATTCTTTTATTTATACATTTAATTATTTAACAAAATAAAAATATTTATATATATTTTTTTAATAAATAAAAATAAGATAAATAATAAAAATTAAAATTCATATCATTCATTAAAAAATTAAAAATTACAAAATAAATTTAAAAATCTACTCGTCGTCATTGTTGGGAACTTGGATACGCCAAATATGTTCGACCAAATCCGACCGAAGGTTATTATGAGTTTCCCGGTTTATGACTTCTCGAACATTTGTCGCGCGTTGTGTCTCACTGATTTGGCTTTCGATATCATTCGTGAAAAAGTCGTTTTCCACGTCACCACAAATAGCATGGTTTTCATCTTCGAGTATCATATTGTGTAATATGACACAAGCGTACATAATGAACCGGGTTGTGGCGAATCCATATTGTTTAATATATAGAGGTTGAGAAAATTTGAGAGAGTTTGAGAGGTGTGAGAAATAAGAGGTTGAGAGGTGTGAGAAATAAGAGGTTGAGAGTTAAATATATAATGGGATTAAATTGAGAAATTTTTTTTTTTTAGAAAGAGCCATTCAACGGATATATTTTTTTAAAAATTTAATTAAATTTTTTTTTTTAAAAACCTTCGGGATGGATCGGGATCCCATCCCCGGATACCATCCCGCCCGGGCCGTAGCCCATCCCGCATCGACCCCGCCCATCCCGCATCCCATCCCGAGCTCATCCCGAGCCGGGTACGGATGGCCTAAGGGAGGATTGTGATGTTGCTATCATGCGCTGGATGGTAACTATCACCATCACTCCCACAACCTCCTTCACCCTCTTTAGGTGAATCAAATTTGATTCCTATTTTCAACATATTTCATTTTAATTTGTGTTTGGTAATTGGTATGGTTTACCAAAACCCTTAAAATAAACACTCTTTTAATATAGATATTTAAACACGTCTTGTCACTTTTACCAATATATCCTTACTTATTTCATTGTGAAATGTAATTAACGGGTATATGTTTAATTTTATAATAAATTTTAATTATATTTAAATTACTTTCTTTCTTTCCTTCACTTTCCTACACTTTTGGACGGAAATTTTTTGGAGGAAAATCAACAATATTTTACTTTTCTTTCTTTTCCTTCCCCCCCTTAAAAAACTCGAGAACACAACATTTTTTATTTTTCTCCTAGTTCCCTTTCTTTTCCATTTCCCTTCATTTCCTTCATAAAAAAACTCGAGAACACAACGTTAGTAAACTAGCTATGTACCGTCCAATTTGACGGCATGTAAATTGTAAATTTTTTTATTGTAAATAAAGAGTGAAAAGTTAATTAAATAAATTCCAAATTTATGGATTATCATACAGAAATAGTAAAACCAAACTTTTATCTTATATTTGAGAATTATATGTCGTTATTGATTATAAACTTAAACTTTAATAAAATTTGGAAAACAGGATAAGTATTTTATATTATAATAAAAAAATATCTAAACATAATGTTTTAATAACAATGTTCTTTATTAATCGGTATTTTAATTAAAAAAATTATACATTATTATAACGTGATAACCATAGTATTTTAATGAAATATATGGTGTTCGTGAAGAAATCCATTGAAGAAGATGAAGATTGAAGAAAAGAAATTAAAAAATAAAAGGAAAAGGGTATAATTGATTAAAAAATGTTAAAAGAAATAAAAAAAATATATAAAAAGACTATTTACTCTCGACTTAACGGAGGAAATAGACGGCCGTCAGCTTGAGGGACCAATTTCGTAATGAAATGCATGCCACGGATACCAAAATTGTAAATTTTGAAGTTATAGGACCAATTTCGTAATTTTTGACAAACCACATGGATCTCCATTTAAAAAAAATAGAAATAATTCTCATAATTTATATAAAAAATATTATAAAATAAAGGGAATCCATTATTCTATGTCACCACCATTGATTTGGACAACTTCGTTTCACTTTCACCACCATTGACGCCACAAATCCTTCTACTCTCACCACACCCCCGCACTCATTTTGTTTTTCTAAACATTTTCCGGTGACCGGAGACGGTCAAAGTATTAAACTACGGCGACCTGGTGCAGATATGCGGAAATCTTCCATTTAAGTCTTTCGAATTCGTGAGTCCTATTTTCACTGCATTAAATCTCTGATTGTTCTTTTTTTTCTTTTACTTTATTTTGGAACTGTACGGCATTCGAGTTTCGTTGGGGTTTTCTACACTTGAACTAGGATCTTGCGTTTGTATCAACTCAATGAATGTGTTTATGAATTGGTAGGGTTTTTGTTCATTAGCTCTACTGAATCTGATTCTGTGTTTTAGATCGTAGTTTCATCACCCCTTTTGAATTCAATTTGGACAATTTCTAGATGTTTTCTGTTAACCTAATTTGTGTTCTTCGTTGTTTTCTTCTTATCCATCGAATCGATCCCTTACGTGCCATTGAATGCTTCTTGATCTTTTTGATTTGACATTTGTAAGCCTTAATTGGGCGATTATCCAATCATCTCTTCTAATTAGGTTTCAGTTCTTGTTAATCTATATGCCAATAAAGACAGCAGAATAATTGATTCTTTTGCAATAATAAAATCATATTTTTGTGAAATATTATAATCAAATTTCTTGTTGACTTGACTTCATAAGAATGTTAGAATCATGGGACTCAAAGAATGATAAATTTCCTGCATTTGTGGATACACCTGTTGACTTGACTTTGTTTATAATTTTCCCCCTTTTTGTTTGATTACAGGTTGTTTGACTCTGAACATTTTGATAAAAGAAAAGTGGTTTTTATGGTGTTTTCCGATGAACAGAAGTGATGTTATTGGCGGTGGAAGGTGGAGGTTTATTCTCTTCTTCAGCTTCAGGGTATAGCAAGGGTTTAACCCTTTTGCTTTTGGGCAAAAAAACTGAGGAGAAACCCATGAGAGTTACGCCGTGGAACGAGTACCAGTTGGTGGACCAAGAACCCCAGCTGGCTTCCCATAACAACCGTTTGGTCCGCGGCTGCGCAACCTTTCTCTGTTTTGGTCGCACAGCCGCTGGACTCGAGACTCCATCCCCTTTGAAAGTGGGACCCACCCACCACCAGAACCATCTTAAAACTTCTCCTGATTTGCAAAAAGTTAAAGAGCAAGATCATAACTCGGATCTTGTTGTTGATGATGATGATGATAAAATCAACGGTGTAAATGCTTGTTCTCTTAGAAGCAGCTTGAAGAGACCAACGACAATGATGCCAATGGTTGTTGGTAATAAGGAGGATGAGAATGAGGTTGTAGACCGAAATGATGCCAATGGTTTGGATCATACTGAAAGGAGAGTTCAGTGGACGGATGTCTCTGGGGGAGAGCTTTTTGTGATTCGGGAATTTGAGCCCAGGTATGAACATGAACTTGATTCTAATTTAAAGTTTGAAGTTTAGTACCATAAGCAAAGGATAGTGTGAGAAGTTGAGGTTAACGTGAGAAGCGTGAGAAGTGGATCTGAACCGTTGATCACTTTTAATCAAATGCCCTCCCATGACTTGCGCCTTAGAAGGGAATTGATCCGGTGCATCTCATCCTAATGTGCGTCCATTTCTCATCCAACGGTTGATAAACACTTTTCACGTTAATCTCAACTTCTCACCGGAACCCAACCCTAGTGCCACAATTGGTATTAAATTGCTCATGCTAGCTGCTTTCATATCATGGTTAATCTTTTTGTCTTTTTGAGCCTATTAAATACTTTGAAACCAAATCTATAACTGAAGTAATTAAGGGTGGGGGGAGGGTAGGTTGTACACGGTGGGCGAACCTATTAGGAGGTGAGCGTGCACCCGCTCACTCTTGATAGTAAGAGAAAAAAATTAGGCGTCTGAAAGGTGCACCCGCCAGATTTTGAGGGGTACCCTTAAATACTTTGAAACCAAATCTATAACTGAAGTTAAACATGGGTGGGATGGTTGGATGACCATTTCATGCAATAGGTCACGGGTTCGAATCTTATTTCAAGTGAAAGTTTAATTTTTTTATCTTTTAATTTTCAGCTCCAAAACCGGCAGAGAGCATTAACTCATGCCCTACAATGCTATTTTTGAAAATATTAACAACAAAAATATAGTTAGAAGGGTCGAACTCGCAACTTCATGTACTATTATAGGCACTACCACCTTATATACCACAACCCTTTGTTAAAATTTTCTCCTATTTTGATTTTATTATTTATTTTCCTTCCCAATGTCAATATATCTTAAAAATCGTCGCTTTTTTATCCCGTTTTCAAGAAAACATATATTTGATTTAATGATCAAGGTCAATTGCATTTGAAAAAGTGTATTTTATTCCCCAAATCGATACAATTGACTTTTCTATAGGTCAAACCGGGTTGACTTTCTCCCCAAGTCAAACTGTGATTTTGCAGACCTTGATTCGTGCACCCGCTCAAAGAAAAGAAATTCCTGGGTCCGCCACTGTGTTATGTATTTGATATAGATTTAGATGATAAGAACTTTGCAGATTCAAAGTTTGTAAAAAGACGGTTACAATTATAGTTAGATGGCAGCTCTCTTGTACTAATTACTCCCGAAATAAGTATCCAGTTTCAAAAAAGTAAGTGTCTGTTTTCCGATTATACCCTTTATTATGAGATGGAGAAGTTCATACTCCCTCTATTATAAAGGGTAAAATAGTCATTTTTAATTAATTAATAAAATGTAATAATTACACGTTTCTAAAACTGTGTTCCTTTTTCGTTGTGGACATTTTCTTAGTATACCACTAAAAATTACAAGATACAACAGAAATCCTGACAATGTAATGATTACACATTTCTAAAACTGTGTTAGTTTCGTTGTTTGCTGATTCCCTTGAGACCCTTCATTTAGATGTTGATTTTTTGGCACATTTTTGCAGCGAACACAGTGGGTCAGATGATGAATACGAAAACGGGAAAGAAAGAAGTTGTTCATGCAGGTTAATGTAGTTTGAGCTTCTAGTTTTGTCGGGATGAAAGTATTAAAAGTCTGCATGAGATCATAAGCAGCGAGAGTGTATGTGGTTTGGAGTCATCACCGGTGATCACATCTCTCCGTTTGTCTGTCTATATTCCATTTCTTTGGGATTTCAGTTTTCTTTCATTTTTCATCTGCATTCATCATTTGTTTCATCGTAATTAACACCCTCTAATTCGTTCTAGTTTTGTCGCTTGGTATTAGTCGAGATACCAAGGGTAGATTGTGTCCTTCTATTGGTTTTGGTGTTGGTGTGATGAAAAATATCCAAAATTTTGATGTCTATGGTGCTGATATTACTCTTTTGGAAGTCCATGGTTTTAGTTCTTGATTCTAACTTTAACCATTTGGTTTAGTTTTTTTATTGGTGACCTTAGGTGTGTCTTATGTGCACCTTGAGTAATTCTAAAGGGCTCGGAGGAAAATCCCCAACGGTGACCTATGGAAAGGAGCCTCAAATGCCTTATTAGCGGTTGAACTAACCCCACAGGATTAAGCGTAATCTTTTGAGTCTTGTCAATTAGAATGTTTAAAAGACATGATTTGCGTAAAAGGTTCGATTAGAAGATCATAGAAGAGCAAACCAAACTAACCTGGTATGTGATATCCCACTCAAAAGTAAATAAGATCTATGCAAATATTGTAATGTTGGGAGTATCATGCCGGTCCCAAAATCGAATATATTGAAGAACCTTTTTTTTAGGGTGTCTCAGGCCATGTCCAGACTAACCCCTGAAAATCGTGACGGCAAGAAATAAGCGTTGATAAACTCAGTGGCATAACTATTTGTGTACGCCTGGAATTGAACTTTGGACAGATGAGATATTCCAGTACATCCTTCGAGACCTCAACCACTTTGCCATAACCCTATCGGTGGTATACACAATATTTGATATTAACCAACAAAAGAATGCGAAAGGATTATAAATTGGGGTCGCATTATTTGATGTTAAGCAACAAAAGAATGCGAAAGGGTTATAATTGGGATCACAAATTGTGGTCGGAACCCCAAAGCTATTTAAGTCAAACCTCACACAAGTTTCTCTCTCAAATTTGTGATTCAAATATAGGAATGGAAAGGTATATATATATATATATATATATATATATATATATATATATATATATATATATATATAGACTTAAGATCATGTGAGACCAGGTTATTTCCGTGAGACCGTGAGACCAAAAAATTAACACTAAACCTTCACCTTCACAGTTTTTGTTGTAAAGGTTTGCGATTTTTCTTACCTTCACAATGAATCACTGTGAAGGTTTAGTGTTAATTTCTTGGTCTCACGGTCTCACGAAAACAGGTTGGTCTCACGTGAACCCAACCCTATATATATATATATATATATATATATACCTTTCCATTCCTATATTTGAATCACAAATTTAATTAATTCATATGTGAATGACATGGCTTCATATGTGAATCACATGGCTTCATATGTGAATATGATAATTAGTTCATATGATTCAAATATGAACTTACGGTTCATATGTGAATCGGTTAGTTAGTTTATATATGAATCACAATGTTTCATATGTGAATTAGTTAAAATAGAGTTTATATCTAAGCAGTCAATTTCGACGAAATAGCGACGAAATAGCGAAAATAGCGACACTTGCGACCCTTATCGAAATTTCGGTCCTAAATTTCGACCCAAAATAGCGATGTCGAAAATAGCGACGAAATTTCCGAAATTTGACCGAAATTTCCGAAATTTGACTTCGAAATTTGACCGAAATTTCCGAAATTTTTTTAAGGGTTTTTTTTGGGGCTTCTTTAATTCTTTTGGACTTTGTTTTTGGTTTTTAATAAGTTTTGGGCTACTTTTAATCAAGTTCTGGGCCTCTTTAAGTCTTTATTTGTTTTGGGTTTTTATCCAAACCTTTTGACCATTAATCTTTCACTCTTTGACCTAATCTTCCCAAATCAAATGCGACTTTCTGCTTACTGCCTTGCTTCCATCGACTTTCTGCTTACTGCCTTGCTTCCATCGACTTTCTGCTTCCATCCAGTCTCCATCCAGTAGCGATCTATGTTATTTGTGTGGTTTGAATTTTTTTTTGATCATTATTCTATTAAGTTTTTAAGTTATATGTTTTATATATATATATATATTATATATATTCATATTTAATTTTATTTTTATCGCTATTTCACCGCTATTTCATCGCTATTTCCGCTATTTCAAATCAAGGTCTTGATCGAAATTTTCGCAATCGTCGTGTTAACTGCTTAGGTTTATATGTGAATTACACAGGCTCACACACAGGTTCACGATAACTCTCGATTCTTGAGAATTATTCTTTTTTTAATATTTATTTTTATCACTTTCTTGCCCATTTTTCCGTCTCTCTCCTTCATTAGGTCAAAGTTGTTTCAACACGGCGATGAAGTCTCAATGATACAAAAATCGGGTTTTCTAACTTTTTGTGCGGCAAAGTGGCCACTTTGGTCACCAGAGTGGCGACGTCAAGCTGAAACTTTTAGATAAGTCTTGGACATTTTTAGAAATGTGATTTTTGAAGTTAAGAAAGAAGAACCCGAGCTTTCACAGGAATAATCAAGAAAAACACAAATTAGAAAAAGTCAAAAGAAGCTTCAACACCTTCTTCTGGAAGGTGACCCAACTCATCTTGGCCAATATAGAGACCTTTTGAAGTTGTAGTTATGCAAAGTTCGAGGACCTAAGTTGTAATTAGGCAAAGTTCGGGGACCTAAGTTGTAATTAGGCAAAGTTCGGGACCTAAGTAGTATATATGCAAAGTACGGGGACCTAAGTTGTAATTATGCAAAGTTTAAGGACCTAAGTTGTCATTTTGCAAAGTTCGGGGACCTAAGTTGTAATTTTGCAAAGTACGGGGACCTGAGTTGTAAAATGCAAAGTTCGGGGACCTAAAAATTTAGTTACAAATTTATGATTTTAACTTGTATATATATTAGAACGACGTAATTTATACAATAATGATATTATATGGTGTCCAAATATTTTACAAAACATTATTTATATACAGCTATCGTAAACTTAACATATATTTTTTTTAACAAAAAATCATAAAACTTAACAAATGTGCATTTATAATTTTATATATTATTTAAGATAAAGATAACATATACAAATATATAACAACAAAAAACATAACAAATATGTATTTTTTTTAACTATAAAACAACAAGGGGGTTATGAAAACTTACCTTACGAGCCATTGAAAAGTTGCCGACATCGAAAAGAACTCAAGAAGCTTGATGCGGTTTTAAAGTGCGTAGATTGCACGATAAAAATAAGAGAGTGAAGAAAAGAATGAGCGATGTGGGGACCAAAACCTTGTGTTTAAGGGAATGGGGGAGGGTTTTGTGGAGCCGGTGGGTGGGGGGTATAACTAGGGTCGTGAATGCAGGGGTTGGGGGGCAGTAATGAGGGCAGTCACGGGTTAAAATAGGGGGTTTCACGTGGTTAAAGTGCTAGGGTTTACTGCAGGCCGCCATGTGGTGCGGCAACCTCGCGATCGTGAGGTAGGGGGGTGTTTGGTAAATATGTTTTACGAGGTGGGGACCAAAAGTGTAAAATCAGGGTTTCCCCTGCTTTTCTCTTAAAAAAAACTGGAGAACACAACATTTTTTATTTTCTTCCTACTTTCCTCTGCTTTCCGTTCCTTTCCTTCATAAAACAAACTCGAGAACACAGCGTTAAAGAAATTATGACTAGAAAATCACCTCGTAAGAAACTCATTTGGAAATTAAGAAAAAATGTTTGAAAATTTATTGCAGCCTGATCGTTCACTTCTTATCACGTACACCAAAAGCCTCCATGAATAACGAATAACGATACCTTCAACAAATCTTCCAACCATGGATGCCTCCTCTGCATTCCGAATTTCGTATCTCAATCATCTCCCCTCCATCGTCAATCACACTCACACATCAAATTCCTTCTCCATCAAACACTTTCGAAGCTTCAGTTACAATCCCTTCAAAGTGGAGAGCAAGAGAAACGAAGCTGCTTTCGACGAAGCGGCTTATGAGGCCGAGAGGCTTCGTCTCGATGCTAAAGCAAGAGAATCCATGGCGGCTGAGTTACACAGAAACGATAACGATAACGACGAAGATCCGAAAGCTTGGAAATGGATGATCCGGAAGAGGATTTGGGATTTGATGGAGGCTCGAAACATTGCTCAGTTTCCACGACCTGTTCATCATCGGATCCCTAATTTTGTTTCTGCTTCCATTGCTGCTAATAAAGTAAGAATCGATTCACTTGAAAATGCGTTTGAAATTGGTTTTGATTTAGGGTTTCATTCTAGAATGTGGCTGATTAGGGTTAAATTGTGTATTGTATGGCAGTTGAGTGAGTTGGAGGTGTTTGTAAAGGCTAAATGTGTGAAGGTCAATCCTGATACACCTCAAAAGCAAGTCAGATTTCTGACACTCCATGGTCAGTTTTTATCAATCTGTTTAACTAGAAGCATTTCGCTAACACTTTTAACAAAAATATGTTAAAATAGAAAAAGATGGGAGGGATTGTAAAAATCTCTAAATTTAAAGGAATTTCCAAAACTTTATAGAAGAGAGAACTTTAAATTAAATGTGTACAAGAGAGAAACAATATTTTATTATATGTATTGAGGCTAAGGATAGTGTGAGAAGTTGTGGTTAACGTGAAAAGAATAAGAGGTGGATTTGAACCATTATTCACTTTTAATCAGATGTCCTCCCATAAATTACGCATTAGAAGAGAATTGATCGGATGTATCTCAGTACATCTTATCTTGGTGCATCTCATTCTAATGTGCGTCCATTTCTCATCCAACGGTTGATAACCAGTTCTCACGCTTATCACGTTAACCTCAAGTTCTCACCGGAACCCAACCCTATGTATTGATTATTATATTAACTAGTTAATGTTAGGATTGCTAAAATATAGTAGTTGTAAGATTTTGACTTTTTATACTCTATTATAGAAAAAATTATTTTATAGCTGTTGGAGATGCTCTTAGGGCACACCTAGACCCTGTTTCTGTATCTTTTGAAAGCAAAAATTTCAGCTGTGATCCATTGCTCTTGGATGTTTCACATGTGGTTATATAGTGAAATGCACTGAATACTTGTCTTTGTGAAGGTGGGAAGAAGCTACTTACTCCCCAACCCCGGTTAAGGACCGGATTTTTCTCTATACTTGAATCAAATTCATTAACCCCGAGTACCATGAATGAGGCGTGCACTTCGGTTGGGGTTGCAAAATACGGAAGGCCCATTGGATTAGATGAGAAGATCAAGGTAGACCTTATTGTCGTTGGCTCAGTTGCCGTTGATCCCAAAACTGGGGCTCGACTAGGCAAGGGTGAGGTAAATACTTAACTCCCTCTATGCCAAAAACAAATGCGAGTCTACGTAGTTCAAAGGAAATATTTGGCTATTAGAGGCTGTATGTTACCTCTTAATAGTTCCATCAAGAGGCAACCTCTAAATCGCTAAGAGGTGAATCTTGTTTGGTAAAAAAAAAGTTTGCCTCTTAATGGTTCTAAAACCCTCCGAATGATGTTGTATGTTGGGTCTCTCTTAACCAATCAGCACCCTAATTTCATTATGAACAATTACCAAACAACCATATTTCAGTTTGCACTATATCATAAGAGTCTCTTAATCATTCTGCACACTTAATCATTTTGCACCAAACCATTCAACAACTGCCAAACAATCCCTAGTTTAACAGTCCTTGTTGGAGTAGAAGTCAAGTTTGCATACATCATACATGATACACCTCACCTTCAGATGGGATATATACCGGGTGGGGCTCGTTTATTTTGAACCATCCCAATGTCCTATGGGAACCACAAAACTTTCATTTCAGATTCTCCCATGAGATTGGCAACATTTTTTTCTTTTTCATTTTTGGAAATTTTATTGGGTTTAGGGTTTAGTGATTAGGGTCATTCGTTGAATACTCAACCATTGGTTAAATTTGATGGATTGAAAGGTGAATGATTCAGGGATTTGCAGAACTTGAATATGGAATGTTGCGTTACATGGGAGCAATTGACGACTCAACTCCAATCGTTACATCTGGTAAGAAGACTTGTTTGGCTCGAATTATGATGATAAGTTTGAGAAGAAAATGTAGCGTTGCTTGTTGTTTCTTCAGTGCACGACGAACAACTTGTAGACGATATCCCAGTTGAGAAGCTCCTAATCCACGATGTCCCTGTTGACATCATATGCACTCCGACCCAAGTCATTTTCACCAACACATCCATCCCAAAACCTCAAGGTTAGTTTCTTAACATTTTAAATTTAAGGGTTCCATGAGAAATGCTTCACTTGACACTTTTGTTGAGTTTGTACCAATGAGTCTTTGGTGAATTTTGTTAGGTATTTACTGGGAAAAACTGTCACCTGAGAAGCTGAGTCAGATCAAAATCCTTAGAGAACTGAAAGCTAAAATTGAAAGAGAAAGTGGCCAAAAACTTCCTACTGGCCCTTCTGAGAAACTGCCTCCTACTGCTCAAAGAAAACAAAGACGATAGTTTCTTCATCTTCGAAAAGAATACATGCAAGAGTGGGTGTATGTATAAGCTATTGACAGATTAGTATACATCCCACCTCCTCAACTCCATCTTTGGGAAGTTTGTTTGGTTTAGTTTCATGTATAAACCACCGTTTGTGTATATTGCTTGCATTGTGCTTCTGATGCTTATAGACACCAAAGGGTGAGAAGTGTGTGTGAGTTTCATTTGTTGTACATAAATATTGGGTTGGATTCCAATGAGAAGTTGAGGTTAACGTGAAAAGTGGTTATCAACGGTTGGATGACAAATGGATGCACATTAGGATGAAATGCACTGAGATAAGATGCACCGGATCAATTCTCTTCTAAGCCGCAATTCATGGGAGGGCATTTGATTAAAAGGTGATCAACGGTTTAGATCCACTTCTCACGCAATCATTCGCCCATAAATATTATATACTCCGGAAAAGAAAAACAATTTGTTATAGGGTGGGATTGGATAGGCAAATAGAAAGAATTGTGCAAGGTTTTAGGGTTTTAATTTATCAATCTTGTCTCGTCTCCTTCATTTTTATCCACGTGTCCTTTGTACCAATCGCACCCTTGTATCCGTTATGAATATAAGAAGAAGAAAAAAACTAAAGGCATGTTTTGGGGTTGTAGAGATGTAACGTAATACAAGCAAATAACATAAATTTTTTGGGTTTTTCAACTTTTTACAAAGGAAAAACAAAGTATCGTGGCCGCTACTAAATATGCTGCTCCGACTAAACACACACACTCGCACGCGTATGAATTATCAAAATGAATACAAGAACACAAACCTTTCATTACAAAAGAAGCTGGCTGCATAAAATATGGATTCAAAGAAAACACCTTCAGCTTCAGCTTCAGCTTCTACATTATTCTGTTGAGCGGAACCCTTTCGTTTGCACGTGAGACTCTCTCTATAGGAGATATCGACTGTGGCATCGACATACCCACTGAAACAATTATCTCTGAAATAATAATAATAATAACACAAAATGTGAGAAGGGTTTATATAGACAGGTGGCAAGGGTTGGGTTTCGGTGAGAATTTGAGGTTAACGTGAGAAGTGGTTATCAACCGTTAGTTAAGAAATGGATGCACATTAGGATGAGATGCACCGGATCAATTCCCTTCTAAGGCATAATTCATGGGAGGGCATTTGATTAAAAGTGATCAACGACGTTAACCTCAACTTCTCACACGATCCATTCACCTTATATAGATAGATGGCAAATATGTTTAAGAAAAGTGAAGACGTACCAATGCCTTCACGGATGGACAAATTTGGTCTTATGATCTCTTCGGAGTTCACCAGAAATACGTCACCTATGTAAAGATGGTTTGTAGGCACATAAACGCTACATAACTCTTCATCTCCATTTTCCCTCTGCAATTCTCAATAATTCAAACCAAATCAATTTTCCTTCTTTTATTGTCAAACAAACGAAAACCAATAAATCTCTGGGTCTTGGGAGTAGAGCGCCTATTTTCGTGAATACTTTTGCCAATATGTTTTTTTTATAAACTAATACTCGGTATATTGTTGATTGTAGTAATCAGTTTCTTATCCAAAAAACATAACTTTCGTTGATTTCCAAGTTAACGTCAATGTTATTCAAAAGTCAAACAGATGACATATACCAAGCAAACTTGGTCAATCCCACCCAGAAAGTAGGGTTTAGAAGTAGGGATGTATTCGGGACGCTAATGCCATTGCACCCGAGTTCTCAGCCATTATAACTGAGTGCATTCAGACAAATTTTCTATTAACTTCGTTATGTTCATATAGAACTCATCGATTTAGTAGATTATCATTTTCATTTCTTTTTGAGCATCTGCTAGACAATTTTAGCCACATAGCTGTACCTTATAATCTTTTCTCATAGCCATAAACAAGTTTTCTTTATAACTTTATTGATAATTGTACTCTAGGAAAAAAGTCAAACTAGAAAAAGTGACGGAAGAGTCAAACTTGCTCGACTCTGACTGCTATCTACGATGCAATCAGGGGGGAATAGCGCTGTTTTTGCTTTAAGTGAATATTTTCCAACTAATTTTTATTGCTAACCTACAATGTTGATGTCAGTTTTAAGACTGTAAACACTAATTGCATTTTCAAACTAAAGCATACTTTTTTTTGGGGGGGGGGGGGGGGGGGGGTAATCAAACAACGATATCTAAAGATGATTGTACCTGAAGAACAACTGATGATGTAATGAAACCAAAAGCATATTCTCCCAGACGAGGATGACGGATGATGGCAACCTCCTTAAATGCAGTGGTGTTCTGATCTGTTGCCAAAAGAAAGTGTTTTTACTTCTAGTTATAATAGCAATGATATTTGATTAACTTAACCAAGTAGCGATAAAATATATAAACTCCATGATGTAAAAATTTGATAAATAGCATAAAAAATACAGAAATTGGAGAAAACCATAAAAATAACTTCTTAAACTAATACCACTCAATGTAGACAAAATGTGCATGAGGCAAGAGGAAGACTAGGGTCCTTTGGTTAATTGACCTTCTGATATCTGTTTTATCTTTTTTACGCAAGTTAGTTTCCATTTTTGAATATTGCATCTTCAATGATCCTTAGAACCCACATCATAGTGAAACAGAACAATCATAAATGATCATAATTCTTGTCTTTTCAAAACACCAGCACTATCTGATATGGCCAATCAAACCGAAACCTAGTTTGATCAGCTCGATCTATCCATTATTGAGAAGCTAAAGATAGTGATTGCTATGCTGATGAGTTGGTAACCAAATTTGAACTCCACTGATAAATAAGCACATAATACTTAGAGAATCATTTGTGATTTGATAAGGTCTTGAGCTCAAATTACCAAATTCTTCTTGATAATATTGAAATTCGAATTACAAAATCTTAAGTTGATACTTTGATCAGTTGTGTGCTCAAATTTTTTGGCTCGTGTTGCAATTTTGAAATTTAAAAGAAAACAACTTCATGAAGTTGTTTCTTAAATCTTTGTTTCTGATAAAGGAAAAGGACCCCCTTGAAAAGAAGTTCCTTAAATCTTTGCCTTCTATTTTTAAATATGAAATGAGTTTGATCAACAAGTAAAAACAATCATATTTAACAATTATCAAAAGTAGAACAGGAGAAAGTTTCTGCTCTTAATTATAACCTCTTCAAACTGCAAATGAATGTGAGATGGATTGATTACCTGGAGAAATAGCAGCACTAATCTGTTTGGATGCAGAGTATATGTGTTTTACAAAGGGCATTCGCTTTATAAACCACTCCCCTACCCAGAACACAGTAGCACCCATCCATGATGAAGCAAAGATGCCAACAAAGAATATAAAGATCAATGACGTAAGGAATCCAAGACCTGCACAATTGTTTTCATGAAGAAGAAAAGTTAAAGGGAAGTGAAAAATACATTAGATATAGATGAATATAGGTAATACCCTATGCTGTTAAAATCGCGATATATCGGATATCGGTCATACACAAAATATCGGCGATATATCGGAATTGGAGTGCATTTGATCATGTGAGTTTTTTTTTGTTACGGAAAATTTATTATCTCAAATGAAACTTTAATTCAAGTAATAGTTTAACTTTTAAATTTATCAATTATCATTTCAGTTGCACTCTAAGAAGAGAAATTGTCTTTTGCAAAAGAAGTTGAATGATCTTGTATTCATTCAATATAACAAAAGACTAGAGAGACGCTACAAATCTCTTCAGAGTAACAAATCTTCAGATCCTATTTTGTTGAGAGATGTGGAAGAAAATGATGATTGGGTGGTTCCAACCGAAGTTGAGCTCCAAGAGTTTGTGGATGCAAGAGATGGTCTCCTTTGGTCGGATGTACGAGAAGCAATGGGAGGTAATGAACAAGTTGGGCCAAGTACAAGAAGTAAAAGGGAGCGTTATAGGGATGATGATGATGATGATCTCGTTGGAGATGTAGGGGAAGAAGAGGAAGATTTGGAAGCTAACATAAACGAGGAAGTGCACGTATTAGATGATGTTGACTCGGATGCCGAACCTGTTACTTGCAATTAGCTCGTTTCATTCATGAACACTTTTCCTATTTTGTGAAACCTTATTTAAGTTGATGTTTTGATGTTGAACTATGTTTTTAGTTAATGCATATGATAAGTTGATGGATGCATATATATATATATATATATACATATATAATTCTAAAAAATATTATATAAACCGATATTCCGATATATCACCGATATATCCGAGATATCGAATATCGGTCCTTGACCGATATCGCACCGATATCCGATTTTAACAGCATAGGTAATACCTAACTCAACTAATTACCAAACTAAAACTTTATCCAATTAATTGAACATCAGGACAAGAAGAATTCACATGTGAATGACACATCATGAAAAACAAGTTTCAAATGCAATAAACTTTATTTAACATGACATAGATGACTCACCAAATATTTCAACGCCAAGTCTTTCATAGATAGGACTGAAGAAACCATCAAAAAACTGTACAATCCACCACGTGATAAAGAATGTAACGGCCACAGGAAAGAGAACAACGCTAAAACATTCCAAAATTAAATACAAGTTAGAGACACATAATAGTAACAAACAAAATTAAAGATTAATAATACATTTACGTATAAGGGTTATGGCATACCATCCGGTCATAAATTTCTTTGAAACCCAACTCTGCAGAACAGCATAACAAGCCTGGCCAATCATAAAGTCAATAGCATATCATAAACATACAATAGCACTTATATCACCCACATATATAGATTTGCACCTAAACTTTGATTCAAGTAAAATAACTATTCTATATATTAATGTTTTTCTCTTCAGGTTCAACTGAGTGTTCATCAAACATTGAGTTGCTGATACAGGATTACCGGTGAGTTTTCCTGATATAAGTAATATCATCAATGATCAAAGCTACAGAAGCAAAAAATTATAAACATTAAGTCATTAACTAATTCATAGCAAAACTATTTATTTGCACTCTCCTCAAAAAAATTCAAAGTCACTATCTTAGCCAATTTCACCTTTTTTTTGAAGCATCTGGTTGTTATTACACCAATTTTTCTAAAAATCTAAAACTTTAACTTAATTATCTTTTATTTTTCAAAGTTAACTACAATTTTTTTATCATAATCTCATTTGGGATTTATTGATCTTTTATTTTGTCTGATTTGAATGAGTCACATAACTTCTACATATCAACCACATAACAAGTTTGCATTCTTCTTTTATGTTCAATGCATTCAAAATCAACACTTCCAGCTGGACACCCACAGCATATGTGAAGAAACAGTAGGAGAAGGGGGAAAAGAAACAACATGTGATGGAAGTTTTCTAGAATCTTGAAGTGACATAAGTTCAATTACAAGTTTTAAAGTCCCCTGTATACGAATGTGCATAAAACAAACATCTTTAACAAAGAGAAGTCACTTATCGTAAACCACATACAACGTTGCAAGGAGAGAGGTGCACAAAACGTAGACAAGATTCGATTTAGAGATATGGTTTTGTTTGTTTGTATATTTCTGTATAAACAAATCCATCCACCCAATAAAAGATTTTTATTGTACTTGTTTCTTGCAACTATTTGAAATTTGGTGGTGTTTTGGTATGAGTAAATCTTTTGTTTTCTCTTGTTGTCAATCACCAAAGACCATCTCAACCAGAAAAAAGCTCCCCCTAATCCTTACCAGCTACTTGTTAAATACCAGATATATATATATATATGTATATACACACACACACTCACAAAAAGACTGAACACAAGTCAAGTCTCTATGATACCACCCGTCTTCATGAGATAGGCAAACTCTCCATGATGCTTACTTAACTAATTATATGTTAGATACTCTGATCAAATAGGCATGATATTGTCTCTTCCCAACCACCCTACTTCACACTAATTATAGAAATACCAAAAGTGACCTCCCTCACTTGATTCTAAACTTGATCTTATAATAAAACACTTGCCTCTTCCCCGTTATAAGTTACACAAATAGTCAAATATCTTCCTTCCTAAATCCCCATTTGGGTTTTCCTGTATTCTTGGTCAAAGTTGTACCTCATCCAAACTTCGAGGCATGCCCCTTGGGATCACCCCATGTGTGTGTGTATATATATGTAGAGGTGGGTTCAAGGGAGAACGTTAACTATTTAAGAAAACACGAGAATGGCCGTTAATGTACAAAATCCTACATGATTCACATACAAAATCATATATGATTCATGCAACTTTGCCCCGCGACTTAAGTTGCGGCCAAAGTCGCCCGCGTCCATTTTTTTGCCGTTAATGTAAAATCATATGTGATTTTGCACATGATTTATTGTTTTCGTGTTTTATTAAATAGTTAGCGTTCTCGTTTGAATCTTCCTCTATATATGTGTGTGTGTATATATATATATATATATATATATATATAAAATTAGCAACCCCTTATCCTTCTATCCACACATACACACACATAGGCAGATTGTCTTATGAAGAGGAGCCAAGGACCTAAGACCAGCTATTGAGTAATGACCCTGCCAAGTGCCAACAAATAGGCAGATCGTGACCTCAAGACTCCATAGAAAATGACAAATGAACTCCACACAGTCATCCCAAGTATTTTCTTGCATGTTTCTAGGATGATTTTAAGATATTGCTGGATAGAGTAGTAAGTAGCCCACAGGATTCAATCCACTAAACCCCTTGAATCACACATGAGTAATGGTATCTCCATAGTTTAGAGAAATTTGCAGATGGATCCAACTAGCGATATAAGATTGTTTATCAAAATATTATATATTTAATGCTTCCCCTTTCCATCAAACATGTAAATCAAATAAATTGAGAATACAACATTTAACACTCCATTTCTTCTAAAATATGAGATATTTTAGAGAAGAACTATCGTTCTAAGGGTTACTCAACATCTTTAATATTAAGGACCATCAAACAGAATATAACATTTTGTTCAACCAATATACATATAATTC
The DNA here is from genome assembly GCA_033807775.1 of Saussurea involucrata. NCBI lineage: Eukaryota > Viridiplantae > Streptophyta > Magnoliopsida > Asterales > Asteraceae > Saussurea > Saussurea involucrata. The sequence goes on from CM066317.1 coordinate 88,244,373, forward strand.
AGCCTCACCATTGTAAAAAAGCAATTTACAACTTCAAATAGTTTATGCAAATCGTAATGCCCTAAAGGAAAAATTACAATGACAGTTATCAAACAACACCATTGGGAAAGGAATAAGGTCATGTGTTTGAATTCAACTCAAACATCAGGCTAACAATTCATCGCAAGAATATTTCACACCATTAGTTTAATTTTCTGTTGGGTTGAAATTGAGTATCCAATTAGTCAATATCATGCATTTCTTGTTGACTCCTCACATTTACAAAATGAAAAGAAAAGAAATTGTAACAGATGACTTCTTATCATCTACTAGGTTTATGTTGCAAATTCCAACATTCCTCCAATGCTGATATAACATCGTTTTTTATTTCCTTTTCTCTTTTCTACTTCCAATTTGACAATATCAAACATTGTTTGTCGATTCCTTCGATTTATAGAATGAAAAAAAAAATGTTAGAAATGACTTCTTAAGGGTTACTTCGTCGTTACGAACTAGGTTTATGTTTGCAAATTAAAAAATACCTAGAATGGTAACATCAACAAAAATGATTGATTAGTCTCCAAATACTTACCAGTGCATAAACTTATAATTAACAATTTCAGAAAACTGAAACCAGTTCTTTGCACTCGAATTCCATCTACTAATTCGGATCTCATAAACTCCAGCACAACTATCGCTTTAAAAGTAAACCAAGACCATTTATAATAGGTAAACAACGATTAGAAAAGAGGTAAACCTTCCGAGTTGAAGAATTGGGAGAATTTGGGGGAGATTTGACGCTGTCTTCGGTATCCTCAACAATAATATCATGTTGACTAACAGAACTTGATGTTGATTCCTTTGATCCTTCAGCCATTTCGAAGATTCAGATTCGAACACAGAAATAGACAGTTGAAATGTTGATCGGAGAGATAATCGGAGGGTTTTATCTTCCGTGAAGAAGCAGTTGGGAGTGTGACCAGAGGAGACCGAAGAGAAATGAATCTCTACGGCTGCTTGTCTTTGAGTGGAGTGGAAGTTTAGAGGTTTATTATTCTGCATACTTGCCCCTTCAAGTTTTAAAACATTAAAACTTTGGACCTTCAACTTTCCAACTTTGTTCCTCTCATGATGAGAGAGAAATCTCGGAAATTGAGAAATATGTGAACACACAAGTAGATTGGGTGAACCAATAGTACTTGTTTACTCATAAATATTGGGATCGAGAAATATAATCATTGAACTAACAAGGATGAGCTTGATCTATGTCTTGACTTCAATATGAGATATCGTGTAGCAAAGGGATAAGAAATTTTCTATATTTCTATTCATGCCATTGATTACATCAATGAAATTTTGGAAAGCACATTTTCATTTGACTTTAGGGGCGGTGTCGCATTGCTAGACACAAAATCACTGTGTTGAAAACACACGTCACATGAAAATATTGTTGACGTTAAATGAACCTATAAGGGTCGCACGCATAGAGTGTGTATGTCTCAAATTGATCATGATGGTCATGAACCAATTACTTTACATGTTGTAATAAATGAAAGATAACTATTATTCTAGTGGATTGATTATAAAGTTGTGTATAAAATAAACTTATGATAATTACATAATTTGGACTTAATATGGATAATTAATTATAAAGCTAATAACTAATTAGGCCTTAAGGGTGCGTTTGGTACACTGGACAGGATGAGACAGGACAGGACAGAACAGGTTTGTACCATGTTTGGTGTGTCCAAATGTGGGACTAGCAAGAACTAAATGGAACAAGAGAGGGACACCCGTGTCCATCCATCCCCCTTAGAACAAGATGGAACAAGGGTTATTTGGACAAAAATACCCTTCTTTGTGAAAAAACCTAATCTAATCAGATCACGCCTCAATCCATCATCGGCTCCATCCATCGTCGCCTCCATCATCACAGATTCACAGGTACCATCGATTCTGGCCTAGTTCTTTCTTCTTCTTTGGTCGATGTCATGTTAAATGGTCGATTTCATCTTCTTCTTTGGTTGATTTCTTGACCGATTTATTGACATCAGCCATTGTTGAACATATGTTCTTCTTCTCCACAGGTACTTTGCGATTTCTTCACAGCAATCCTTTGAAAAACAACCATTCTTGACAGGTACTTCTCTCCATCTTTTTGCCATTTCTTCATCATCAAACAACAACCATTTCTTGCGATTTCATCTTTCTTATGTTCGCTTTGAAGTTTCTTTCCATCTTCTTGCCATTTCTTCATCATCAAACAACAACTATTTCTTGCGATTTCTTCTTTATTATGTTCGATTTTAAGTTTCTTTCTGTTATGTTATGTTTGATGGCTGCTATTGTGTTTATTTATGCTATTTTATCATTTCTAACCGTTCTTTGGTCGATTTCATGTTAAATGGTTGCTGTTTGATGGCTGCCATTTTATCAATTTCTTCTATGTGTTATGTTCTTTGTGTTATGATGATATTTTATCATTTCTGTTAGTATGATGTTCGATTTATCAAATGGTTTCTGTTATGTTCTTTGTGTCAAGAAGATATTTTATCATTTTTGTTAGTATGATGCAATTATTTTGATATTATGTTCTTTGTGATATGATGCAACAATTTTATGTTCTTTGTGATATAATGCAATTTTATGTTATGTTATGCTCGATTTTAAGTTCCGTTTCTTCTTTGTGTTATGTTCTTTGTGTTATGATGATGCAATAATTTTGATACAAGTTAGTATGATGTTTCAAAACATGATCATTGTTCTTGTTTTTTTGTAGACATGGATCAAAACAATTTAATTGTAATTGTTAAAGTGTTTAGAGCTTACATCCACTTGCTCTTAGTTTTGGCCAATCTTGCGAATGGTAATGTGACAATTGAAGAGCAGGTAGCTACATTTGTAAACATATTAGCACATCACACCAAAAATAGATGTCTTCAAGTAAGATTTTATAGGTCGGGGGAAACAATAAGTAGATATGTTCATCGAGTTTTGAGTGCTTTATTGCGGTTGCAAGGCATATTGTTTGTCAAACCAACTCTGGTAGAGGATGATTGTACCGACAGAAGATAGAATTGGTTTAAGGTAATCATGGTTACTAGGGCTGTAAACGAACTGAACGTTCAGCGAACCGTTCGTGAACCGTTCGGCGGGAAGTTCGTTCATGTTCGTTTATTTAATAAACGAACGAACATGAACACGTTTTTTCGTTCGTTTAGTTAAACGAACGAACATGAACAAATGTCTCGTTCGTTCATTTACGTTCGTGAACGTTCGTTCATTTATGTTCGTTTACGTTCGTTTAATATTGTTTGTTTATGTTCATTTAGCTAAATTTATTTACTGATAATAAATATATTAAATTAGGAAATTAAAATTGTTATTAATAATTAATAATGATTATATATATATTTTTTTAATTAAACATTAATAAAGATATGAAAGGATCAATCAAATAAAGATATGGAAGGATCAATCAGCATGCATGCTTGCTTTATATGTGTTTGTAGTTTAAAAAATAGATTGCTTGTTCAATGTGGGATGGATTGAAGTTCAAGAGACACCCCAACAATCTGACTTCATTTTTGGGAGTGAACTTGTCCCACTAAACAGCTCATCAAGGGTAAATTAGTCATTTTAACCATTTTTGTCATGTCCTGTCATGCGTACCAAACACACCCTAAATCCCAACACTGAAAGTAATGTTTTACTAAAACCCATTTAGTTAATTAATTATTAAGTTAATAGTTATTCAATTAAAAGGCCTAAAAGCCCAAGAACTTGTTTAAGTTAATAGGGTCCACTCTATATATGGAATTGAGGTATATATATACCTAATTATGATTAGGTTTAGGGTTTTAAGCTAAACAAAACACTCTCCTCCCTCTCCCCCCCTCCTCTTGTGGTCGTCGATTACACACATAAACACAAGGGAAAAGTCGAATTTTTTCTTTGTGGGGTTTTGTTTCCACAGGCTAGCAACCGTTCGGGATAGGATTAGGGTTTAGGGTTTAAGAGCATTTCACGTGTGGATACCGTTAGAGGAGGCCTACGTTGGCTTCTCGTGCTTCAACCTTCTCGTCATCAAACCATTATATTAGTATTCTAAATCACCATATGGTTGTTGTTAGACAACCAAAGGGGGGGGGGGGGGTAAGGTTGTATATAAAATCTTTTACTTTCAAAAATCTTTTTATAAATAAATACAGTATAAATAAAAGCAGAGTATAAGTATAAATAAATATACAACAATTATATAAACAGATATAATTAAATGCACAGCGGAAATATAAAGAAATAAAGGAAAGAGATAAATGATACCGACACCAAGATTTAGTGATTTACCAACCGGGTAAACCACCAGCCGAGACACTTCCCGACACAATCCAATATAAGTATTCTTTACGGTAGAATACAAACCAAGTACAAAAGAAACGTAACTGATTCTCTAGCTTTTGCTTATGAGATATAATGGATCACACACCCGTTATTCAAACACTTACAAGAGGTGTATAATTTTAATATGGTAATCACTCTTGTATAATATTTATCACTTGGATATTTTTAGAGAGTTTGATCACTTGAGTTGTGTTGCTGATTCAACTAATCGAGAGATTTTAATCTGCTTATTTAACTCAAGGTTTCTTACTCAAAAAAATGTTTTATAAAAATTAATAAGTGATGAGAGAAAGAAAGATTTCAGCAGAGTAATATCAAATGCTGAGATGTGAATTAGTGTTTAAGGCTCTCGTCCCCTGCATGTATTTATAAGAGAAATTTTGCAAACACTTTGAAGTATCAACCAATCAGGGAGCCACAACAAAGCCTACATCTTCACTTTTGAGTTGTTGTACAGCTAATGAGATGAGAAGGATGGTTGACCTTGAGAGTTGAACCTAGCTTCCAAAAACTTTCATAATATATTAATAAAACTTAATACCTTTAATTAAAATCAGTATTGGGTTTTAGAAATATCCAAGTAGTATATTATTTTAGGGTGTTTATCATTATTAAATATACACAATAATGACGACGTAAAACTACCGTCTTGAACCCTTCAGATAAAATCTTCGTGTTCTTCAAGAACTGTACACTTGGATAAAATATTAGAAAACAAAGAATGCGGTGTGTTTTGTAATCATCAAAATAAATATGGAGATGTGATTTTATGTGTACCAAAAATATATCACAATATTAAAAGCTGGGTACACTTGCACCAACAATCTCCCCCTTTTTGATGATGACAAACACAACGCTAAACAGGAGAGCATACTCGGTTTCTCTCCCCCTTTTGTCAAAGCAAAAAGGGTTAGGAAAGACGCTATGCTCCCCCTTGAAAGATGCTCCCCCTCAAAATATGAAGTATTTGAGAGTTAGCATTTTCTCAAGGGTTATACTCAAGCATGCCTAAACCAAGTCTTAATTTAAAGAAAGCCTTTTTGTTAAGAGCTTTAGTAAAAATATCGGCCAAATTATCTTCCGAATCAACCTTTTCAAGCACGATTTGGCCTTTTTGAACATTATCTCGTAAAAAGTGATGTCTCAATTCAATATGTTTGGTACGAGAATGTAACACGGGATTTTTGCTTAAGTTAATGGCACTTGAGTTATCACACATAATTGGAATTTTGGTTAGGTGTACCTCAAAATCGGTAAGTGTGTGTTTCATCCAAAGGACTTGAGCACATGCTCTTGCGGCGGCTACATATTCCGCTTCGGTGGTAGACAAAGCTACGGATTGTTGTTTCTTAGAGAACCAAGATACAAGTGAGAGACCTATAAAGGCACATACACCACTAGTACTTTTTCGGTCAACAATAGATCCACCAAGATCGGAATCGGTGAAACACGTTACTTCTAACTCGGGTTTCTTTGCATACCATAAGCCAAGATTAGTAGTACCTCGTAAATATCGAAAAATACGCTTGACAGCTTCATAGTGAGTTTGTTTAGGTGAAGATTGAAAACGAGCACATAAACATACACTAAACATAATATCAGGTCTACTAGCAGTTAAATATAATAAACTACCAATCATACCACGATAAATCTTTTCATTAAAATCGTTTCCCTCCTCGTCACGAGATAATTGTAAGTTTGTGGTCATTGGAGTTTCAACGGGTTTGACATTTTCAAAGTTAAACTTTTTCAACATATCTTTACAATATTTAGATTGACTAATAAAAATACCAGTTCCACATTGTTTGATTTGCAATCCTAAGAAGTATTTTAACTCTCCCATCATGCTCATTTCAAACTCGCTTGTCGTTTTCGCAGAAAATTCATTACACAGTTTTTCATTAGTGGAACCAAAAATAATATCATCAACATATACTTGCACAACTACAATATCATTTTGATCATATTTCACAAATAAAGTATTATCTATTTTACCCATAATATAACCACTTACAATTAAAAAGGTTTTTAATCTATCATACCACGCACGCGGAGCTTGCTTTAAACCATAAAGCGCCTTTTTCAATTTATAAACATGTGTCGGATTTTCAAAATTTTCAAAACCGGGAGGTTGAGAAACGTATACCTCCTCATTTATAATACCATTTAAGAAAGCACTTTTAACATCCATTTGAAATAATTTAAAATCTTTAGCATTTGCAAAAGCGAGAAGCATTCGAATAGACTCCAACCTTGCAACCGGTGCAAAGGTTTCATCATAATCTATATCTTCTTGTTGATTGTACCCCTTGGCAACTAAACGTGCCTTGTTTCGTGTGACTCCACCGTTCTCGTCTACCTTGTTACGGAAGACCCATCTTGTGCCAATAATGGTTTGACTACTAGGGCAAGGAACTAAGTCCCACACATCATTCCTAGTAAATTGGTTCAACTCTTCTTGCATGGCCATTATCCAATCCTCATCTCCTAAAGCTTCATCTATGGTTTTAGGTTCTATGGTTGAGATAAAGGCATGGAAAGCACAATGGGTATGGATTTGTGATCTAGTTGTCCTTTGGTTTAGGTCACCTATAATTTGATCTACGGGATGGTCTCGAGCGGTTCTAAGGTTAGGATCATCTACACCTTGCGGAATAAAACACGGAGGGGCATCACTAGATTCAATATTATTTGTGGAAGGTTGGGTACCTAAATCCAAGGTACTAAGTTGTTGGGCTAAGACTTCTCCCTCACGGATATTGTCATTTGCTAAGGGTGCACTCGGTTTGGGAGGACTCTCGTCAAAGCTAACATTTAGGGATTTTTCTACAACCATGGTCTCCTTATTTAGGATTCTATAGGCTTTGCTATTCCAAGAATAACCTAGGAACACTCCCTCATAGGCTTTGGCATCGAATTTGGTTAGATAGGATTTGGTGTTTAAAATGAAACATTTACATCCAAAAACTTTTAGGTGGGCTAAGGAAGGTTTTCTACCACGGTAAAGCTCATAGGGTGTCTTATTTAGGATACTTCTAATTAGGACACGGTTAAGCACATAGGTCGCGGTAGCAACGACATCACACCAAAACTTTTGGGGAACTTGATGTTCGTTTAGCATGGTTCTACTCATTTCTTGTAACGTTCTATTTTTCCTTTCAACAACCCCGTTAGATTGAGGTGTTCGAGGAGCCGAAAAATTATGAGTTATACCATGTTTATCACAAAAGGCACCAAATTGGACATCATTATCGAATTCACGTCCATGGTCCGTACGTATGGAAACAATCGTACAACCTTGTTGGTTTTGAATTCGTTTTCCCAAAATTTTAAACTTTTCAAAAGCCTCATTTTTATGTCTCAAAAATAAAGTCCAAGTATAACGGGAATAATCATCCACAATAACCAAAGTGTAAAAATTTCTTCCAAAACTTTGAATCGCCATAGGGCCAAAAAGATCCATATGTAAAAGTTCTAAAACTCTTTGAGTTGAAATCACATTTTTTGATTTATGAGAAACGTGATGTTGTTTGCCGACACGACAAGCATCACAAAAATGATTATCAAACTTTAATTTTGGAAGGTCACTCACAAGCTCCTTATTTTTTAAGTTTTGAATTAATCTAAGATTAGCGTGACCCAAACGTCTATGCCATAAAGTAGAATTATCATAAACAGAAGATAAACAAACATTTTCATTTACAACAGTTTTACAAATATATAAATTTCCTTTTACAAAACCATTTAAAAGAACTTTGCCGTTTTTTAAGATTTTACAAGAATCTTCTTCAAACAAAACAGTTATACCATTTTTACAAAGTTGGCGAACACTTAGCAGGTTAAAGTGTAAATTATCAACGTGATTAACATTAATAAATTTAACATTATTGCAAGAAACTGTACCTCTCCCAATTATATTTCCTTTGGAATTTCCTCCAAAAATTACCTGTCCACCATCACATGACTTATATGATGAAAAGAGATTGCTATTTCCGGTCATGTGACGTGTGCAACCACTATCGAGAATCCAGTCCATATCAAGGTTTATCTACAATAATAAGGATGTAACTTTTATGGTCCCCATTTCTCGTGGGTCCTTCTTAATTAGTTTCAAGATGACAACAACAAAAATATATAAAGGACTTAGAGTCTTTTATATATATAAGTAAGACAAAAGAATTGAATAGAATATATATAAATATATGTATGATATATGTATATATGAGGTATATATATAAGTAAATAGAAAGTCAAACCTAATATATAAACAATAAAAAATTTAAACAAAACAAATATATATATATATATGTAGTACGTATGTATGTATATATAAACAAAAAGTACATACAAAAGTATATTATTTATATATAATACATATAAGAAAATATATTATATATAGAATTAAAAAGAACTGCATATATATGTAACATATTTAAAACCATAAACGCATACCACCGGGATTATCATTATTAAACATTCCTTTTGGAATCCATTTATTTACCATTTTAATTTTGCGATTGTATTTATCATACACATAAAAAGAAGCATTTATATTCGCATTATTTTTCGGTCTAGAATATTTATCATGGTACATGCGAGCATACGGTTTTCTCGGTATATATTTTACATTATTCATTTTAGGTACATACGGAGGTTTTTGCACATATCGATTTCTTGTATTTACTTTAGGTGATTCAAAATATCTTTTAATTGGCATACAAGAACATTTTTCTTTGCAAGCATCAGAACCAATACCTTTTCTACATTTTATACGGTTAGACATATTTAGCATGTTAAGAACTTTTTCATTACTACTTTGAAATGCTTTAGCTAATAGATTGTCCTTTTCATATGAATCGCATTTAGCTTTTAAACATGCATTTTCATTTTTAAGAATATCACATTTTGTACATATAATATCTTCATGTGTCTTTTTATTTAAACATGCAATTTTTTTATTTAGAATATCACAAGATTTACAAAAATCCTTTTCACCTAATTTAGTTTCTAATTTAGCAATTATATCCATATCATTTGCAGATTTTTGTTTACCGTCATTAATTTTCTTTTCACATGCAGATACGGTTTCTTTTAATTTTGAGATTTCATCTTGATACCTATTTGCAAGAGCGGCCATGTCATGGAATGATTCATATAATTCGTCAAGATTATTTTCATCTTCATTTTCATAATCACTAGCGTAATCTGAGTAACAAGATTTTACCTCGTCGTCGCTTTCGATCATAAGACAAATAGCTTGATATTCGTCTTCTTCTTCGCTTCCACTCCACGAGCCTCCAACGAAGGCTTTATCCTTTTTATTTTGAAATTTGTTCTTTTTAGGACACTCGTTGGCATAGTGGTCTTTATCACCACATGAGTAGCAATAACCTCTCTTTAGTTTGGCTTTTTCGTCGTCACTCGAGTCGTCATTTTTCTTCACTTTATCTTCTCTTTTATGGAAGTTGCGACTCCGGTTTTCACCGCCACGACGGTAGTTACCGTTTCTTTGAAATATGCTATTTTTAGAAAATTTATTGTTAGTAAAAAATTTAGAGAAGTTTCTTACCAACATAGCGACTTCGTTGAGTTTATCGGATTGATCTTTTGAAGTGCTAGCTTCCTCCTTTTTCTTTTTGTCATTCGGAGTTGAGACATTAAGAGCGATCGACTTCTTTTTGACTTGCTCCCGATCTTTGTTTCTTTTAAGTGCAATTTCGTGCACTTTAAGATTGCCGACGAGATCGTCGAGCTTCATTAGGGAGAGATCACGGGAGTCTTCTAATGATGTAATCTTTGCCATCCACTCCGAAGGAAGTGCTCGGAGGATTTTCCTTACGTAATCTTCATTAGGATAAGTGCGACCTAATCCTTTCAAAGTAGTCATAATGAGGTTAAAACGTTTAAACATTGAGTCGATTGACTCATCTTTTGACATTTCAAATAATTCATAATCATGAACTAAAATGTTTATTTTAGAACTTTTAACTTGTGTGTTTCCACGATGAGTGTTGTTTAAACTTTCCCAGATTTGATTAGCAGTTTTATATGTATACACTCTTTCAATTTCATCAGTAGTTAAAGCAGCATATAATATATTCTTAGCTTCAAAATTTAAACAGACATGAGATTCTTCAGCGGGAGTCCATTCTTTTAAATGTTTATCAACAATAAGATCATCTTTTACAATAGTAGGATTAAAATTCCCATTTTCTATAATATCCCAAATTCTTTGATTTTTGCCACGAACGTGACATTCAAATAGTTCGGCCCAAATGCCAAACTTTTCAGTATCTATCATAGGAGGTTTTGAAAACATAATATTAGTTTGTTGAGCCATTAAAAAATATTTAAGCAGAAAATTTTGAAAGCCCTGCTCTGATACCAATTGTTAGACAACCAAAGGGGGGGGGGGGTAAGGTTGTATATAAAATCTTTTACTTTCAAAAATCTTTTTATAAATAAATACAGTATAAATAAAAGCAGAGTATAAGTATAAATAAATATACAACAATTATATAAACAGATATAATTAAATGCACAGCGGAAATATAAAGAAATAAAGGAAAGAGATAAATGATACCGACACCAAGATTTAGTGATTTACCAACCGGGTAAACCACCAGCCGAGACACTTCCCGACACAATCCAATATAAGTATTCTTTACGGTAGAATACAAACCAAGTACAAAAGAAACGTAACTGATTCTCTAGCTTTTGCTTATGAGATATAATGGATCACACACCCGTTATTCAAACACTTACAAGAGGTGTATAATTTTAATATGGTAATCACTCTTGTATAATATTTATCACATGGATATTTTTAGAGAGTTTGATCACTTGAGTTGTGTTGCTGATTCAACTAATCGAGAGATTTTAATCTGCTTATTTAACTCAAGGTTTCTTACTCAAAAAAATGTTTTATAAAAATTAATAAGTGATGAGAGAAAGAAAGATTTCAGCAGAGTAATATCAAATGCTGAGATGTGAATTAGTGTTTAAGGCTCTCGTCCCCTGCATGTATTTATAGGAGAAATTTTGCAAACACTTTGAAGTATCAACCAATCAGGGAGCCACAACAAAGCCTACATCTTCACTTTTGAGTTGTTGTACATCTAATGAGATGAGAAGGATGGTTGACCTTGAGAGTTGAACCTAGCTTCCAAAAACTTTCATAATATATTAATAAAACTTAATACCTTTAATTAAAATCAGTATTGGGTTTTAGAAATATCCAAGTAGTATATTATTTTAGGGTGTTTATCATTATTAAATATACACAATAATGACGACGTAAAACTACCGTCTTGAACCCTTCAGATAAAATCTTCGTGTTCTTCAAGAACTGTACACTTGGATAAAATATTAGAAAACAAAGAATGCGGTGTGTTTTGTAATCATCAAAATAAATATGGAGATGTGATTTTATGTGTACCAAAAATATATCACAATATTAAAAGCTGGGTACACTTGCACCAACAGTTGTGTTTATGTCCTTCTTTTCGTTAACTACGGATCCACACTAGTCGGGGTTTCATGGTTTAAGTATATATATATATATATATATATATGTATGCATGTTTGTTTATAGTGTTTTTCTGATGCATTATTGTGATCCCATTGAAACCCTACAATATACTCATGTATGTGCTCATACAGTGTACTTATTTGTAGGTTTATGATGAGTGTCTATTTATGACCCTATTGCACCACTCTCTCCATCTTTTCTTCTTACTTTTATCTTCCCAAAATCCAATATTTGAAACTTTTATTTTATTATTTTACACTTTTATTATTGTTTATGAAACTATAAATAGATTTTGGACATTTTCTTAGACATTTATGCTAATTCCGGTTTAAATTAGATTTTCGATATGAGACGATGCATGAATGGACGTGGACTAGAAGCTATTTTCGGGCCCAGATTTGGGCCGAACTAACAGATTTTTGGGCTTAGGCTTCTAAACTTTGGGCTTCTCTTTTGTGCAACCTTGGGCCTTAAGTTTCCCGTGGTTATAAATATAAATACATGGTTTATGTTTAGTTACTTCTAGACAAGCTTAAAGCTTTTGTTTATAATTTATTTATTTATTTATTTATTTATTTTTAGCTTTATATTTCATGCATTACTTTACTGATGTTTACGTTCTGCAATAACTAAATCGTACTTTATTATCTGCACTTTGTTTACTATCATTTGTTTTTCCAAGCAATTTACTTTCTGTATTTTCTCAAAGTTTCCTTTTCTCCCTTGTTTGCATTTCAAGTCTGTACATTTTTAGTAAATTGAATTATAGCGATGGTAGGTTAACAACCTTAGCTTGGGTGTAAAGCGAAGTTAAGATTGAGACCGGTGAAAAGGTGTCTCGAATATAGAATTAAGGCCCAAGTTATTTAAATCAGATTGTTAATTTTTCATTGAAGATTACATCTAATTAACTGACAACTAATTACATGTATGAAAACGTGTTAACTTTCAAGAAGTTACATTAAATATTAATTCTGAGATAACGTAAACCTGCTGTAATATATTTTATATTGAGAAAAGCACCATTTGCTTCTTTTTTCGATTGGTTTTCCTTAGCTGATAATTCACACATACAACAAAATATTTCGTCGAATTCAACATCTGAAATTAGTTTTTAAAGACTGGACCTATGAGAGACTATCACAAGCCTTTCTTGTGAATCGATATTCGGAACGTTTACCGGTTAACAAGACGACCATAGGCCAAGGTGTATACTTTCACTGAGATCTGTTTGCACTCATTCTTGAGCTTACATAAACCAAACGAATAAGATTTTGGCGTCGTTGTAGGGGAAGACATGCTAAAAGCTTTTCTTTTAAAGTAATGTTTGTAAAAGCTAACTTTTCTACCACTTGTTTTCGTTATGGAGAACAACATTCGCATTGCTAATTCTCGAGATAAAGGAATCATGGGCTATGTTATTCCTATTTTTAGTCAATTAAATTCAGGAATACGAAGGTGCAACTCCCAGAATTTTCGATAAATAAAAGGTATCCTTATTACTTTTGATAGGTCATAATTAGTGGTTAAGGTTAGAAAAATGTTCTACTTAACGCGCCTATCGAATCAGGAGTATTTTAGAGTTGGAAAGTCAAGTTTGGGGCACGGGGTAGGTTGGCCGAGAATGCCCGACGACAACGTCAAGTGGCACAGTCGCTAGTCGCGACTGAGCCTAGGGCTTGGTACACTTAGGGTGAGAGTGTCATGCGATTGTGACAAGGTCCGAACATGTAGCGCTAGAGGTGCGATCTTAGTGGATTCGAGAGTAGTGGTTAAGGTAATCTTCTCATCTTTTCACCCAAATAGATAAAATTTTATTGTTCTCATTTTTCTTTCTATCTTTTTAGAACTTGGTATAATTTTGGAGATGTGTGTGGTAAAGAAAACTTTGTAGAAATATTGGATCAAGATCTAGAGGGATCACTAGAAAGTTTCAAGTCTTCATTCAAGGAGACTCAAGTTTTGGGGGTAAAACCTAGATTTAGCCTAAATTTAGCAAGATGAGTTCTAGTTGCTTTACAAAGCTATGTACACGTCAAAATGTCTTTATTTTAGGTTTTGAACATATTCCTATAAGTTCACTTCATATTTGATAAATTTTGTGAATATTTGTGTATTTGGACATATTTAGGTTATCAAACCTTTGTGAATGGTCTATCATGTTTTATTGGGTGTTTTTGTTGGCTCCAGCTGTTTACCAAGTCTACTTTTCTGTTATTTTACCAAGTCTTTAGGTTTTTCAATAATCCTGTAGATTAAGCTAGCTTGATTTTCTCATTTTCAGTTTTGTTTTTGGCTATAAATTGCCCTGTTCTTTGCTGATTAAAGTAAGCTTTGGAAGCCAACTATTTCTTCTGTTTGTGTTCTTTAAGCTTCTGTATTACATTTGGTATCAGAGCCAAAGTAAGTGTGAGAGATAAACACGAGTGTGTGAGGAAGAATTAGTGTGAGAGATAAACACAAGTGTGTGAGGAAGAATTAGTGTGAGACATAAACACGAGTGTGTGAGAAAAGAAATTGAGTGAGAGATGGCTGCTGAATCAACTAATTTCACAGCCCCATGTGTGCCAAAGTTCGATGGAGATTATGAGCATTGGAGCTTGATCATGGAAAACCTGCTACGCTCAAAGGAATATTGGAGTGTCGTCCAGGATGGTTACCGTGAACCAACAGCCTCTGAAGCACTATCCACAGATGAGCAGAAAGTACTGAATGAAGCAAAACTCAAAGACTTGAAAGCAAAGAACTACCTATTTCAAGCAATTGACAAGTCAATCCTAAAGACGATTACTCAAAAGGAGACAGCAAAGCAGATATGGGAGTCCATGAAAGTGAAATACCAGGGAAATGCGAGAGTGAAGCGGGCTCAGCTACAAAGACTTCGCAGGTCGTTTGAAGCCTTAGAGATGAAGGGGGGAGAGTCGGTGACAGATTATTTTGGAAGAGTGTTAGTTATAGTCAATGACATGCGGAATTGTGGAGAAGATATGGATGATGTCAAGATTGTGGAAAAGGTTCTACGAACACTAACAGAAAATTTCAATTTCATCGTGTGCTCAATTGAAGAATCTAAGGACATCGATCAACTTATGGTTGATGAGTTGCAAAGTTCGCTACTGGTGCATGAGCAAAAACTAAGGAAACAAGAGATCGGGGAAGAGCAAGTGTTTAAGGCAACAACGGTCTCCAATCGAGGAAGAGGCGGAAGAGGATACTTCCAAGGAAGGGGTCGAGGCATTGGTGGGAGAGGAAGAGGAACATTTGACAAATCTATCATAGAATGTTATCGGTGTCACAAACTCGGCCACTTCCAGTACGAATGCCCTTCGTGGGGACGTCAAGAAAACTACGTAGAGATTGAAGAAAAGGAAGAAATGGTGTTGATGGCGTATGTTGAGGAGATATCTAAGAAACGAGAAGATTTATGGTTCTTGGATTCGGGGTGCAGCAACCACATGTGCGGTGATAAAACATGTTCTCTGAGTTAGATGAATGTTTCACACAATCTGTGAAACTTGGAAATGATTCAAGGATTTTGGCATCGGGAATTGGGAGTGTCAAAATGGAGATAAATGGAATGATTTATGTAGTTGGTGACATATTTTACGTGCCTGACCTCAAGAACAATCTATTGAGCATGGGACAACTACAAGAAAAGGGCTTGTCCATTTTGATGAAAGATAATAGATGCAAGATTTATCATCCAGAGAAGGGTCTCATCATGCAATCATGTATGTCTCCTAATAGAATGTTCACTTTGGTAGCAAAAACAATACCTAAGGATGCAAATAGGAACCAGGGGGTGTGTCATCATACTGTCACACAAGATCTATCTCGACTATGGCATCAAAGGCTAGCCCATATCAGCAATTCGAGTTTACGTACGTTGCAGCAACAAGATCTGGTACATGGACTACCCCAATTCCCATTGTCTGATGAGGTATGTACACACTGCTTGAAAGGTAAACAACACAGAGAACCCATGTCAAAACATAGCAACTGGCGAGCTACACAAAGGTTAGAACTTATTCATGCTGATTTATGCGGTCCTATTTCTCCAACTACGAAAAGTGGAAAAAGATATGTGATGTGTTTAATTGATGATTTCAGCCGTAAGGCTTGGGCTTATTTTTTAAATTCAGAATCAGATGCTTTTTCAACATTTAAACTCTTCAAAGTACTTGTTGAGAAAGAAACAGGACTTCCAATCAAGTGCCTGAGAACTGACCGTGGAGGTGAATTTGTGTCGACCGAGTTCAACAACTTTTGTGTAGCAAACGGGATAAAGAGACAACTAACTACCGCCTTCACCCCTCAGCAAAACGGAGTTGCTGAGAGGAAAAACCGCACAGTTATGAACTCAGTTAGAAGCATGATGTCCCAATCAGGAGTTCCAAGGACATTTTGGCCTGAAGCTGTGAAGTGGGCAATATACGTGTTAAATCGATGCCCAATGATAGCCTTAAAAGACACGACTCCCGAAGAAGCATGGAGTGACCGCCGACCATCTGTTGCACATCTTCGAACATTTGGATGCATTTGCCATGTTCATGTACCGGACGAGAAAAGAAGCAAGCTTGATGATAAAAGCAACAAAGGTGTTTTCTTTGGAATCAGCGATGAATCAAAAGGCTACAGGATTTACAATCCCGTAACCGAAAAGTTGGTGATCAGCAAGGATGTAATATTTGAAGAAAACTCCAACTGGAAGTGGGATAATAATCTCAAGCCTGGTGCCGAAATGATTCTTGATTGTGGGGATGAAGATATGACAGAGATCAATGACGATGGTGAGACAAAAAGTTCCAGCAGCAATGTTGAAGTAGAGGCAGCGGGTTCTCTTAGCAATGTTGCAACAGAAGCAACAGAAGCAACAGCAACAGGTGTTATTGGTGTAGAAACTAATATCCAGCATCCTTTCCCAAGATCTGATGCAGCAACACGTACAAGGAGACCTCCGACATGGAGGGAAGACTATGTAAGTGGGGAGGGGCTGTCTGAGAGTGATGAGGCATAAGAGGTATTAAATTTTGCTGTTAATATTCCCGAGGATCCGACTAGCTTCGATGAAGCTGTGAAGAATGAAAACTGGAGGAAAGCAATGCAATCTGAAATTGAAAGCATCGAAAAGAACGGAACGTGGGTTCTTACAGATTTGCCGGAAGGTGTGAAATGCATAGGAGTCAAATGGATTTATAAAACCAAGTTGGATGAGCATGGTCAAGTACAAAAGTTCAAAGCCCGGTTGGTTGCAAAAGGGTACGTTCAAGAATATGGAGTTGACTATCATGAAATATTTGCTCCCGTGGCTCGAATGGATACTATCCGAACAATTCTGGCTCTAGCTGCAAACAAAGGATGGCAAGTATATCAATTAGACGTGAAATCTGCATTCCTTCACGGTGAATTGCTAGAAGACGTTTATGTTGAACAGCCAAAAGGATTTGTAGATGAAGGACATCCTGACAAGGTTTATAAATTAAGAAAGGCTTTATATGGATTAAAACAAGCTCCACGAGCTTGGTTTAATCGCATAGAAAGTTTTTTCTTAAGGGAGGGATTTACGAAGTGCTCCAGTGAACAGACTCTTTTTGTGAAGAACAACATTCCAGGTATGCATTTGATTGTAAGTTTATATGTTGATGATCTAATATTTACTGGGAATGATGAGGCAATGATGAGAAAATTCAAGGAGTCGATGATGAAGGAATTCGATATGACCGATTTGGGTACGATGAAATTTTTCCTTGGCATTGAAGTTCATCAATTGGATAGTGGTATCTTTATATGTCAAAAGAAGTATGCATTGGAAGTCCTGAGAAGGTTTGGAATGAAAGATTGCAAGCCTGTTCATAATCCTATTGTTACAGGCTCAAAGATCTCGAAGGATGAACAAGGAGAAGCGGTCGATAACACGTATTTCAAGCAAATTATAGGAAGTTTGATGTATCTCACTTCCACTCGTTCAGATTTGATGTTTTCAGTGTGCTTAGTTAGCAGATATATGGCACAACCTAAACAAAGTCACTTAATGGCTGCAAAGAGAATCCTCCGATATGTTGCCGGTACGAGTGGTTATGGGATATTTTATTCAAAGAACTCAAGTGACGAGTTAGTAGGATTCACCGACAGTGATCATGCAGGGAGTATGGATGATATGAGAAGTACTTCGGGTTATGCTTTTATGTTGAGCTCGGCAGCAGTAGTATGGTCTTCAAAAAAACAAGCAATTGTCACTCTATCATCTACGGAGGCAGAGTTTGTAGCTGCTGCAGCGTGTGCGTGTCAGGCGATTTGGATGAAGAAGATTTTGGTGAGTCTTGGATGTGGGGGTAAAAACTGTGTGACGATCTTCTGTGATAATAGCTCAACTATTAAATTGTCCAAGAATTCTGCTATGCATGGGAGAAGCAAGCATATAGGAGTACGATATTATTTTCTCAGAGATTTGTCTCATGACAAGGAAGTCCAGCTGGTTCAATGTGGAAGTCTGGAGCAGATAGCTGATATATTTACAAAGCCACTCAAACTCGAGCAATTTCAGAACCTAAGAAGCTTGTTGGGAGTATGTGAATTAAACTAAGCAGCTGTGCTTAGTTTAAGGGAGGGAATGTTGGCTCCAGCTGTTTACCAAGTCTACTTTTCTGTTATTTTACCAAGTCTTTAGGTTTTTCAATAATCCCGTAGATTAAGCTAGCTTGATTTTCTCATTTTCAGTTTTGTTTTTGGCTATAAATTGCCCTGTTCTTTGCTGATTAAAGTAAGCTTTGGAAGCCAACTATTTCTTCTGTTTGTGTTCTTTAAGCTTCTGTATTACAGTTTTGACACATCAAAAAATATTTAATCATCTAAATGGGATTTCGTTGATAATTGGAGATTTTGGAAAAATATTGTTGTAACTCCTAACAAGAGTAACTTGGGTTAAAATGGTTTTAATTGATTTGTTTTACGAGTTGAAGTATTTATTGATCGTTTTTTTAATCAAGAGTTGTTTTGGGGTTTTCCCAACTTATGAGTTTTGGTATTGGTACTTAAATCTATTTTTGGCCTTTGGCCATTAAACTTTGATGAGGTGTTGGTTATGGGCCTATTCGTGTTGTAAGTGCCATGTATTTGCAAAATATTGAAAAATATGCCCTTTCGGCTTAAGTAGTTATATTGACTTTATTTACATAGTCACGTGTTTTACGAGGCCTTTTGGCTTGAATTGTACTCAATTGAGTTTTGGAACTTTGTTCGATTTTAATGTCTCAATGTGGAGCTTAAAAGGAAAATGCATTCATTTCATAAGTGTTGTATATTACATGTTTTGAGTGTATTAATCTTTCAATTGGTGTCATGTAATTTTAGACTGTAATGCATTGGATTCGTAGGCATAAGAGTCTGTTTATTTGTTAAATGTGGAGTTTTGAGGTCCACATTTAAGTCTAGTGAGTAGTCCCCAAGTCATGGGTAGCGAGCTTGCGGTGGTACTCGGTTGACTCGTATAAGGAGATAAGTCTTGCGGTGGTGCTCATTGGAGCCGGATACGAAGACTGGTGACTTTTGTGGCGAGAATCATCTAGAGGTCGAATAAACAATAGGGTCATTTGAGAATCTTGCGGTGGTGCTCAACGGAGCCGTATGCGGGGATCCATAGCCAGAGGTGAATCTCGAGAACCTTTGATAAGTGGCTTAACTGTAACAACCGGGTTTTTATAGAAAAGGTGAAAGTTTGGGGGCCGAAATCTAAGCAATGAAAGTTGGACTTGAGGGACCTATTCGCAATTTCTGAGAAGTATTTATAGCTACAATTCCCTAGGTTTGCTGATTTTTGCTCTTTGTTTGTGATTGTTGGCGGCTGGAAGAGAAGAAAGAAGAGAGAAAGGAGTTTTTGGAAGGAGTCTTGTTCAAGGAAGGATTTGTTCAGGTAATCTTACCTAAATTCGTTTTCCTGATCAGTGCAAGCTTTCTTTTCTTGTTTGTTTAAGAATTTGGGGATAAAATCGTGAGGGATTGCTGAGTTTTCACCTAAACATCCCTTTAGTGGGTATTTTGGGTTTTTGTTATTAATGTATCAATTTGGTAGTTTAAAGATGGAATGTTTAAGTGTTTTATGATTAGGGTTTGAATCCAGTTGATTTCCTAACCAAACCCTCAGCAGAAAAACCTGTTTTAATCGCTTTTAGAAAAACAAGTTTCGTCCGGTTCATAGTTTCCGGATACTGGAAGTTCTCGATGTATCAGTGGTTTCCGGATAGGTTGTAAGTGTCCGGGTAAAGTTATTGTGGGAGTTACCGGATGTGTGTTTTTACCGGATAGGTTGGGTTACCGGGTGTTTAGTACCCGGTAAAGGATGTGTGTCCGGAAAGTACGGGTATCCGGAAAGTTCGGGTATCCGGAAAGTGCTGTGTACCCGGTAAGTTCTGGATCATTATTACTGATTAAGTAATTGCCGATCTTTTAGGTGTCAAGTTGGGTTAACTCGAGAGTAGAACAAGTGTGCGTTCAGTATCGTCAAGGTGAGTTCTCTCAACCCTTTTTATGACGTACTATGTTTTACTGATTATGGTTTCGATTTCTAGCATGAACTGTTTTATAAATGTCTTGCATGCTTTCCATGAACTGCATGTTTATTCAGCAAATGAAATGATGCTTAAAGTTTTCTTAAATGAGATTTCAAAACGTTATGTGTATGCTATGTGGAGTCGATTTACACAGTGGGGTCAAGGTACCTTGGGATTTGATAATTCCTTGGGCATATGTGGTCAGCTTGTGGGTTGGAATTTGTTTCCTTCCTACTCGAATAACATGGGGTCCACTTGGACTCCGGTGTAGCCGAGAGGGTGTCCGTTAGGCCCCGATCGTGGTAGCTTATGTGATCCCTGAACCCTGTGTTGAACCTTGAATGATGCTTATGTGAAGAATGTGAACTGTTTTCAATGAAAGGATTTTATACTGTGATAAATATTTATGGAGGGAATTCACTAAACCTTTTTGGTCTAACCCTCGCTTTTCAAAAAACTAAACCATTTTCAGGTAAGCGTGTTACGGGTTCTTCTAGTAAGAACTAAGAGATGGCAAGAAGGATTTGGAGCTTAGAGCGACTCCAAGATTTTTGATTATGATGACTATAGATATAGCTCTCGGCTGTGGATTAGAGACTTCCGCTGTCAAGTTTTGTTTAGTATATGTTGATGATGTTTTAAAGACAAGTTATTTATGTAATTCGAATGCTTATTCTATGTTTATGCATGTTATGTTTTTTTTGGGACGTTACAAATGGTATCAGAGCCTTAGTTTAAGGGATTTAGGTGACCAGTCGGGCCTAAACTTAAACTGTAAGATGAGGAATACAGCCGAGACATAGGATTGCCTCTAGGAACGATCACTATAAATGCGCTTAGGAATAAGGTGCCAAGGACAAACGTGTAAGGTAAGTTTGGGATTACACCTGGCCAGTGTAATTACGAACTTACTGGTACATGTGCGTGCTTACAATACCTTACTTATAGCAAATTTGTTGTGTCAGGTCTAGCAAGGATTAATTATCGGTTTCTTTCAGTTTAGCGCTATGGCTGGGAGAACTTTGAGGAACAGGTCGGTACCTGTTGTTCCAAGAAATCAAGATGAGGAGGTCCTGAATAATGGGCCGGTGGAACCTACGAGGGCGAATGTTACCCGTGGAAGCGGTAGGGGTCGTGGAAGGGGTCGGGGAAGAGTACCCCGCTGGGCCGCCACCCAAGTGGCCGGGGATGGGGGAAACCCGAACCGGAGAACGACTCGTGCAACTAGAAAGGGCGAGGAGTGTCGAAGTCCCCGTCCACCAAGAAAACTCACTTCAGGAGAGTTCAGCTTCTACGAGAAGGGTAACTCAGCCGAGGGGACGTGGTCGAGGCCGCGGATCTACTTTTGTCACCCGAGAGAATCTGGCTGCTGAGCTGGGTAAGATTCAGGAGACTCTGCAAGCTCTTCTGACTAAGCAGAATGAGTCAGCCTCGGGAAGCAAAGAAGCGAGTGAGAACAGGGAAAGCGTGGAACTGTCAAGCCCGATAGAGACTGGTACCGGAAGTCACTCGAAAACAATCTCTCTGGTGGTGAATGAGTCAGCAGCTAAAGGATGCAGCTACAAGGCCTTTGCCTCATGCAAACCCCCTACTTTCAAGGGCGAGCGTGACCCGGTCTTGGCAATGAAATGGGTGAAAGAGATGGAATTGGTATTCGATACTTGCAAGTGTGCCGATGGGGATAGGGTGATGTTTGCCCTATCTATGCTGAAATCTGATGCAGTTTACTGGTGGGATGCCGAAACTGGGGGAAAGGGTTCGGCAATGGCTAAGGGGATGATGTGGGAAACGTTTGTGGACAGGTTTAAAGCTCAGTTCTGTCCACTCGCGGCAGTGAAAAAGTTGGAAGAAGAGTTTTTGGGTCTGGATCAGGGAGGAATGACGGTGCGGGAGTATACTTCTAAGTTTATCGAGAAGTCTCGCTTCGCTGATTTGTATGTGCCAACAGAGGAACGACGAGTGGAACGCTTCATCCATGGGCTGAAAAGTAGCATCCGAGAACTGGTTCTGACAAGAAACCCCACTACCTTTCAGGCGGCCATCAATACAGCCGAGCTAATTGAGAAGGAGAAAAATCGCCAGACATCTGAGAAAGGCGGTGAGAAATGCAAGTGGGACGGACCGAGGAGTGACTCAAGGAAAGGGAAAGTGTTTCGACCAGAAAATCGTGTTAACAAGGATACCGCTGGGAAATCGTGTAGGAGATGTAACAAGGTGCATCGGGGAGAGTGCATGGCAGGTACAAACTCATGCTACCGTTGTGGCTTGCCCGGTCACTTGTCAAGGGATTGTCCGGGTGGAGGAAAATCTTTTTACCAATGTGGGGCTACTGGCCACATGCGGAATGATTACCCAAAATTGAAGAAAGGGGGATCAACCCAGTATGGTGAACGACAAGGAGGGAAAGGAAACGACAAGGGAGCAGAACCGGTGCGTCCGTAGGGACGTGCGTTCCGCATGACTGCGGAAGAGGCGGAGGAAGTTCCAGATGTGGTGGCAGGTACGTTTCTAGTGAACTCACTATGTGCCAAGGTGTTGTTTGATTCAGGAGCAAATCGCTCCTTTGTATCGCATGCTTTTATGAAATGCTTGGGGGTGAGGCCTAGACGTTTTGTTGGGAACTGAAGATATGCTAAGTGTGGTTAGTACTGCCAAGACAATTTTACTACTGCCAGTTCTTCATTAATACTGCTTATGTGAAGTTACTACTGCTAGACGAAGTTACTACTGCTAGACACAGTTACTACTGCAAGTCAAGGTTACTACTGCTAGACAAGGTTACTACTGCTAGAATGTTAATACTGCTGGAGATGAAATTGGTTAATACTGCTGAAGATTGTTAGTACTGCTCATGAAGAATGAAGGTTAATACTGCTGACTTGATAAGTTTGGTATGCGATACTTTTGGAGACAAAGAAGGAATTGATCAAGATATGTTTAACGAAGATTTAGAAGATCAATTTACTTTTTGATAGTTATCTTGTAATTATTCTTGTATAAATAGTATTGATAGATAGCTATTAGAAAATAGATGATAGACGAGTTAATATACGTGTGAAATAGAATTCGATATTGATTCAAGAGAGAATTAACCTCAAGGTGTAAGAACCCTATTTCTAGAGAAGTAGAAGTCGTCTTGTTGAGCCTGTTCAACAAGATTGAGGTTTGGTTGTTAATATTGTGATTCAAAACAGTGAATACAAAATTGTGAATTTTCTGTTACATTGTTCTTGATTGTGAGAATTAAAGTTATTTTCCGCAGATTCTTTAATTCTGAATTCTAAGTGTTTGTAGTCTTGTTAAGATTCGATCCTGACAAGTGGTATCAGAGCAAGTGTTTCTTAGAACTCTACAGTCATTATGGAAAATTCTTTTGAATCAAACAGTACTCTTGTATCTAAGGTTCCCATGCTCAGACCCAATGAATTTGACATGTGGAAAATTAGAATCAAGCAGTACATTCTGCTTACTGATTATTCCATCTGGGATATCATTGAGAATGGTCCATGTGCTGAAGGAAGGGTAGGAGCAGATGGCAAAAGACCCCCACCAAAGACAGATGCAGAAAGAAAGGTCAGACAGACAGAGATGAAAGCCTTAAGCACTCTGCTTTTGGCTATTCCCAATGAATATCAGCATCAATTCCATCACTGTTCTGATGCTCAAATCTTATGGAATGCCTTGGAGAAGAGATTCACTGGAACAAAGAGCACAAAGAGAAATCAGAAGGCAATTCTCAAGCAACAGTATGAAAACTTTACTTCTACCAAGAATGAGTCTATGACTCAAACTTTTGATAGATTCAATAAGTTGATTGGAGAGTTGGCTACTGTTGGTGTTCATATGGAGCCTGATGATGTGAATAGGAAGTTTCTAAGATCCCTAGGTGAGGAATGGACCATGTACACTGTGTCCTTCAGACAGAATGACCAACTGGAAGATAAGGAACTTGATGATCTGTACAATGATCTTAGAGTCTTTGAATCAGAGGTTGAAGCCAAAAGGAAGCCCTCTGGATATGTTCATAATGCTGCACTTCTTTCAGCATCACCTAATTCTACTGCTAACCATGAATCAGTTAGTACTGCTGGTTCAGTTAGTGCTGCTGGTTCAATCAATCAGGAAAAATCAAAAGATTCAGTACTAGAAGCTTTCTTTTCTAGTCATGTAAATTCCTCTTTGATTAATGATGATTTAGAACAGGTTAATGCTGATGACCTTGAAGAGATGGACATCAAATGGCAGATGGCTATGCTGTCTATGAGGGTGAAGAGATTCATTAAGAGGACAGGGAGAAACAATTTTTCCCAAAGAAGAGAGGATGGTGCTGGATTTGACAAATCCAAAGTTGAATGCTACAAGTGTCACAAGATGGGACACTTTGCCAGGGAATGCAGAGGAGGAACATCTCACAACAGCCATCAACAAACTCAGGCTGGAAGTTCCAATCAAAACAGAAACTCCATTCAAGCTCTTGTTTCTCAACAAGGAATGGGATTTGACTGGAGTGACCAAGCAGAAGAAGCCATCCAAAATCAAGCTCTTATGGCTGAAGTTTCAGATCTTCCCACTGAGGTAAAATCTAATCTCTGTACTCAAGCTTGTATAGATACTGTTAAAAGGTATAGAGATCACAATCAGGGTATGTGTGATGATCTTAAAAGGTTAGAAAAGGATAGAAGAGACTATGTGTTGATTGTTGAGAGGTTTGAAGAACAGATTAGGGCCTTTCAAGCCAATGAACTTCAACATTCATATGATACTAACTACTGGAAGTGGGAAAAAGGTGATCTTGAGTTCCAATTAAAAGAGTCTAGGGAAGAGTGTGGGAAATTAACAGAAGAACTTAAGAAAGTTAAAGCTGATGTTGAAAAGTTTTCAAAGGCATCTAAAGCCATGGACACAATAATAAATGCTCAAGTCCATGGTAAGGTGAAAACAGGCCTAGGGTATAATGCCACACCTCCACCCTATAACAACAACTACATCCCTCCTAAGTCAGACCTATTAGAAACCAAGGATAGGAAGGACTTACCTAAAGGAGCCATTGAAGTAGATCCATTAGATAAAGTAGTTGTTGAGGATGAGACTGACAAAGTAGAATATGATGAGGAATGTGAAAGTCCATGTGTTAAGAACAATGAGATCAAAAGGACTGAAAAGGAAAAGGGAGTTCATTACACACAGACCACAGTTGTGAACTCTAATACTTGTGAACAGTGTTCTTGCAGGAAATCTAAAGAGAACAAGCCCCAAAAACATGATAATCAGAGGGGAAATCAAAGGAACTGGAATAACCAGTGGGCACTAAGGCAAGGAGTTGATCTGAAAAAGATTAACAGACCAAAACCTTGCTTTATTTGTGGCAAATTGAACCATCTTGCCAAATACTGTTACTTTAATCCTATTAACCAAAAGAGAAGTTTACAAAGAAGTTTTCAAAAATCCTCTGGTTATAGGAAGCCTGCAAAGAAAAATGTGGACAAGAAACAAGATAAACCCAAAAGCCACATAAAGAAAACGACTGAAAAGGAATGTGGTACTATGTGGGTTCCAAAAGGCACTAAAAACAATACTGCTGCTAGCAGTGTTAGTACTGCTAACACTGTTAGTACTGCTTCAAAAGTTGGTGCTGCTAGCAGTGTTAATACTGCTAGTAATCATTCCAAAGTTAGTGCTGCTAGCAGTGTTAATACTGCTAGTAATCATTCCAATGTTAGTGCTGCTAACACTTTTAGTGCTTCTTCTTCAGATAATACTGCTTCTAGCAGTGTTAACTCTGTTAATAATACTGCTGCTCCCAGTATTAGTACTGCTAGCACTGTTAGTACTTCTGAGGTTAATACTGCTTCTAGTGCTGCTACACCAATAATTTTGACAAAGTACTCCAGTACTGCAGTACCTAAATTTGAAAATCTCATCAAAACCCAGTGTAAGTACTTTGATGAGCAAGGGAAACCCAAGACCACTTCGGCTTGGGTTCCCAATAAAACTAACTGATTTATCTTGATGTGCAGGGCAACCAACAGCTCAAGGGGAAGAGCATTTGGCATGTTGATAGTGGTTGCTCCAGGCACATGACAGGTAACATGGCCTGCCTCAAAAATTTTAAAAAGATTGATGGAGGACATGTTGCATTTGGAGATAATCCTGCTGGTGGAAAGATAAGTGGTAAGGGTGATGTTTCAAAGGGTAAGATGACCTTTGAAGATGTGTACTATGTTGAACAATTGAGATACAACCTGTTAAGTGTATCACATGTTTGTGACAAGAAGCATAGCATATTGTTTACTGATTCTGAATGTATTATCCTTGCTCCTGGATACAAAGTGGTTGATGAAAACATGATACTTCTGAGAACTCCTAGGAAGGATAATGTTTATTGTTTAGATTTGGAAACTGTATCATCTGATTCATCCCTAAATTGTTTAGTTTCAAAAGCTTCTTTGGATGAATCATCACTTTGGCACAGAAGGATGTGTCACATGAACTTTAAAACAATGAATAAACTTGTTAAGAATAACCTTGTAAGGGGTTTGCCATCCAAAGTCTATTCATGTGATGATCATTGTGTTGCTTGTCTCAAAGGCAAACAACACAAAACTTCTCATAAGTCCAAAGAGATAAACTCTATCTCAAATCCTCTTCAACTGTTACATATGGATCTGTTTGGTCCTACTAATGTGATGAGTATTGGCAAGAAATCATACTGCTTAGTTATTGTTGATGATTACTCTAGATTTACTTGGGTATATTTTCTGAGAACTAAAGATGAGACAAGTGGACTGATCAAATCTTTTATTCTCAAAATTGAAAACCAATCAAATCAAAGAGTAAAAGTCATTAGATCAGATAATGGAACTGAGTTTAAAATTTTTGATCTAAACACCTTTTGTGAAGAAAAAGGAATTGAGAGACAATACAGTGCTCCTAGGACTCCACAACAAAATGGTGTTGCTGAGAGAAGGAATAGGACACTAATTGAGGCTGCTAGATCTCTGTTAGCTGATTCAAAGTTACCAATTACTTTTTGGGCAGAAGCAGTTAATACTGCCTGCTATGTTCAAAACAGAGTTTTAGTGGTAAAGCCTAAAAACAAGACACCTTATGAGCTTTTCAATAAAAAGAAACCATATATTGGATTTTTCAAACCATTTGGATGTCCGTGTACCATTCTCAATACCAAATCTCACTTAGGTAAGTTTGATAGCAAAGCAGATGATGGTTTTCTTGTTGGGTATTCATCTCAGAGTAAGGCTTACAGAGTTTTTAATACCTCTTCTAGAATAATTGAAGAAAGTGACAATGTCAAATGCAATGAGAACACACCAAATCCTATTGGTTCAGGTCCTAATTGGCTATTTGACATTGATTCACTCACTAATTCTTTGGGTTTCAGTAGTGATGTATATGCAGGACAAAGGGATACACCATCATCAGAACACAGAATTCAATCTGTGATATTTCCCCTCCCTTCCATTGATCCTGTTGAATTCTGTGAACTACAAGAAGAGGCTGAACCCATTCAGAATGAAGAAGAGAGAAGAGTAGAGGAAGAACAGCCTTCAAGCTCAAATTCCAGAGAGTCTGAAGTGACTGAAGAAGCAGCAGTAGATCCAGACTTAAATGAGTCAAATCTGGATGTGAACATACAAGAGGAACCTGGTCATCCCACAAGAACTCAGAAAAACCATCCTCCTGAGCTGGTAATTGGAGACATAGCTTCTCCCATGATGACCAGAAAGCAAAGCAGACTTCAAGAAATTCAAGATCAACAGAATACAGTCAATACTGTTCTATCTTGCTTTTTATCCCAGATTGAACCCAAAAAGGCTTATGATGCTATGAAAGATCCAAGCTGGATAGAGGCAATGCAAGAGGAGCTGCTACAGTTCAAATTACAGGATGTTTGGGACTTGGTAGACCTTCCAAAAGGTCATAGAGCAATTGGCACCAAGTGGATTTTCAGGAACAAGAAGGATGACAGAAGGATTGTGATCAGAAACAAAGCAAGACTGGTTGCACAAGGGTACACTCAGGAAGAAGGAATAGATTATGAGGAAGTCTTTGCTCCTGTGGCAAGGATTGAGGCAATCAGGCTATTTCTAGCCTATGCCTCATACATGAAGTTCAAAGTGTACCAAATGGATGTCAAAAGTGCTTTTCTGTATGGATGTATTGAGGAAGAAGTATATGTCTGTCAACCCCCTGGATTTGAGAATCCATTGCACCCTGACAGAGTATACAAGCTGAAGAAGGCTCTTTATGGTTTGCATCAAGCCCCAAGAGCATGGTATGACACTCTGTCTACCTATCTCTTGAAAAATGACTTTGAAAGAGGAGTAATTGACAAGACCCTGTTTATCAAGAGGAGAAAGAGAGGTACATTACTTGTTCAGATCTATGTGGATGACATCATCTTTGGATCCACCAATGATCAAATGTGTAAAGAGTTTGAAGAATTGATGCACAAAAGCTTCAAGATGAGTTCCATGGGAGAACTTACATTCTTTCTTGGGCTTCAGGTAAAACAGAGGAAAGATGGGATTTTTATTAGCCAATCCAAGTATGTGAAAGACATCCTGGACAAGTTTGGTTTAACAGACTCAAAGCCAGCAAGCACACCAATGGAAACACATAAACAAATCACTGCAGATCTTGAGGGGGAGGATGTGGATGTCCATCATTACAGATCAATGATTGGTTCACTCATGTATCTCACAGCCTCTAGACCTGACATTATGTTTCCAGTATGTGTATGTGCCAGATTTCAGGTTTCTCCTAAGCAATCACACCTTCATGCAGTCAAGAGAATATTCAGATACTTAAAAGGGCAACCTAGATTAGGTCTCTGGTATCCTTATGAATCCTCTTTTGACTTGCTTGCATATTCAGATAGTGATTTGGGTGGAGCCAACATGGATAGGAAGTCTACTTCAGGTGGATGTCAGTTTTTGGGTACAAGACTTGTATCTTGGCAGTGTAAGAAACAAACCACAGTGTCCTTATCTACCACAGAGGCTGAGTACATAGCTGCTGCAAGCTGCTGCTCTCAGGTTCTATGGATTCAGAATCAGATGTTGGACTATGGGGTAACATTTCTTCACACTCCAATCTTCATTGATAACAACAGTGCTATTAGCATTGCTAATAATCCAGTCAAACACTCAAAAACAAAGCATATAGAGATAAGGTATCACTTTATAAGAGATTGCAATGAAAAGAAATTAATTCAGGTTGCTAAAGTTCATACAAATGACCAGTTTGCTGATCTATTCACAAAAGCTTTTGATGTGGGTAGATTCACCTTTTTGGTAACAAGTGTGGGCATGATCAACCTAGAATAAATTCATGACTTTCTGTTTTTATACCTGTATTTCTTCATATATTTGGTGCTACTAACTCTCTCTCTCAGGATCCTCTGTTTCCCTCAGATTACCAAGTGCAGAAAAATGTAAGTGTAGTTACTACTGCCAGTGCAGAGTTACTACTGCTAGTGCAGAGTTACTACTGCCTGTGCAGAGTTACTACTGCCAGTGCAGAATTACTACTGCCTTGCAGTTAATACTGCTCAGTAGTTAATACTGCTTTGCAGTTAATACTACTTGTGTAGTTAATACTGCTTTGCAGTTAATACTGCTTGTGTAGTTAATACTGCTCAGTCGTTAATACTGCTTGTGTAGTTAATACTGCCTCGCAGTTAATACTGCTTATGTCGTTAATACTGCTTTTGAAAATCTAGGGCAAATACTGCTATAAATACCCCTGTTTGCCCGCCAAAGTTCATAACGACTCTTCGCATTAACGTCTTCTTCTCTCTCTCGCTCTAACCCCTTCTCCCCAGAATCTTTGTGTTTTTCTTTCAAGAATCCTCAGGAATCATGGAGTTTGTTGATGAGCACAATGAAATAGCCATGCTTCAGAAGCCGAAACAAGCTGCGGGATTCCACGATATCGTCGCTTTTCTTAAATCCTCGCACATCTCCTATGCCCTAACGGTGAGCCCAACCATCTATATCGAACATCAGACGCAATTTTGGGAGAATGCCACTGTTAGTTTCGAAGAAGGGCAGAAAACCATTCGAACAAGGGTTTGTGATAAACCCTTGAAAGTCACAGAGGAGGTTATTCGCATCTCTCTTCACTTGGATGATGCCTCAGGTATAACCTCTCTATCTTCTGATGACCTATATTCGACTTTACAAAGAATGGGGTATGAAGGTCCCATTGGTGTTTTTAAATTCTACAAGTCAAAATTTTTCAACCAATGGAGATTTCTTGTTCATACCCTGATGCACTGTATTTCCAAGAAAACTACTGGATGGAGTGAGTTCAGCAGTCCCATTGCATATGCCTTGGTCTGCTTATCCACTGCCAGAAAGTACAATTTTTTAGCTATGATCTTTAATGATCTTGTATCAAACCTGGAATCCAAAAAGCGGTTT
Source organism: Saussurea involucrata (assembly GCA_033807775.1). Taxonomy (NCBI): domain Eukaryota; kingdom Viridiplantae; phylum Streptophyta; class Magnoliopsida; order Asterales; family Asteraceae; genus Saussurea; species Saussurea involucrata. The sequence continues at coordinate 88,275,275 of CM066317.1, forward strand.
TATATGTATCCAAGGTTTGTTCAAGAAGTGATAACTAAGGAATTGACGGAATTACCTCAGTTTGATGAGGTATATGTACCAAAATCCCCTAAAGGGAAGGTTTTTTCAAATATGAAAAGACTTCCTAGGGACTCGGAAGGAGTTGACACACCATTGTTCTCTACAATGATGGTTGTGTCCCACACAATTGAAGGTATGGCATCAGGGTCAAGGCCCTCATTAGACACACCCACTGATGACCAATCCCAACCTTCCATCTCAAAAGACATCCCTCAGTCCATTCTTGAACGACTCACTCCCACAATAACCAAAAGGTTTGAAAGAAGAAAGGTACACAAGGTTCCTTCCCTTGATGTATCTCCTAAGAGCCCGAAGCTTTTAAGCCCTCTGTTGGAGCATTCTCCAATGGAGAATATCGATAGGGTAACCACAGGGGTGTCTCCCAACCCCAAGAAGGTGCTCACTAAGGAGAAAGGTTGAGCATGTGAGTCGCAAGGCTGCCACTACTTCTGCTAACAAAGAGAAGGCCAGTGGTAAAATAGCTAAGACCTTCCTCACGGCAACTCAGGGTGAGAAATCATCCAGAGGTCCCAGGTGCCAAGAACCCATGGGGGCAGGTAGTGCTTTTGCTAGGCAAAAGACACCTGCTAAAACTTCCAATGATCCTGTAATGGAGGTAAAAACTTCTAAACCGGGTGAGGATAGATACACTTATGAGGAATTGATGGATACTATTGCCAATATAAACCTTGATGTCCTAAATCAGAAACAGGAAATTGAGGAACTTAAAAAGGTTGTGCTGCATCAAAACTCCAAGATAGAGAAGAACAAAAAGTTAATCACCAAGATGCTTCACAGCAGAAAGCGAGCTCAGTTTGTTCTAAGAAGGAGAGGATCAACCTCTGATGCTTCCAAAAAGGGGGAGACAGAATCTGACCTCAACATGGAGGATGCAAAGATCGAGGGGGAGTATGAGCAAGTGAATGAATTTGCTGAGGAAAGTACAAAGGAAGCTGAAAATGTTCAAGCAACAGAAACCATAGCAGCAGAAACGACAGCAGCAGAAACTACAACAGCAGCAGAAACCACAGCAGCAGAAACTGTTAATGCTGCTGAGTTTGAACAAGCAGCAGAAACAGTTAATGCTGCTGAAGGCCAAAAAGAAGAAACAGCAGAAACCTTTGCAGAGGCAGTAGAAACAGAAAAAGCAGTAGAAACTGAGAAGGAAGCAGTAACTACATCTCAAGCTGAAATTGATGAAGAAGTATACTGGATTGTGAAGAACAGTGTTGAAGCAGCAACATTACATGTTCTAAGAGAAGCAGTAACATCCATAGCAGCAGAAATGGTTATTGCTGCTGAAAAACTTAAAACAGCTGAACCAACTCCTGAAGCTGTTAAAACTTTTAACAGAACCAAGATGATGGCAAAGAAAAGACCAAGAACCAAGCCCATAACTTCAAAGAAGAAAAATGAAAAGAAGCCAAGGGTGGAACCAACTGCAGAAGAGGCCCAAGAGGAAACAGTGAAAGAAAAATCTGATCCAAAAGTTGCTGAAGAAGAAGTGGCGACTCCATCAGGGCAATCAAGCAATGTACAATCACAAACTGATGCCCAATGTGATTTGTATATTACTGTTGTTGACTCTAACCCAATTCAGGCGGAACCAATATCGTCTAAGGCTCCTGAAATCATCTTTTGGGACACTTTGAAAGATGGTAGAAAGGAGTTCATTAGGATAAAAAGAGCAGATGGAAAATTTGAAGTCTTTTCAACTTGGGGAAAAATTGTCAGAACTTGCTCAAGATCAGACTTAGAAGAGATGTTCAAAGTTGGGATGAGGCTATATGAAAACATGCTGACTGAGCAAGGGATGTCAATCTCTAAAATGGTACTTGAATTCTTGTGCCAAATGTTCAAACCTGAAGCAGTTCAGTATAGGATAAACACACAGTTTCAAACCATTACCAACTGGATGCTCTATGAAAACTGTGGAGTATATGTCATCTCCCTTGACTCTGCGACTCATGAATACTATCTGGTGGATGAAATATACAAACACAGCATGAAGAAGCTGAAAGGAATGCTACATGCTAAGTTGACCTGCAACAAGGATTCAGCAATGGGTAGATTCTTGGTAAAAAGGATTCTCAATCAAAGTCTGGGATTGAATCCTAATCTAGGCATGTATGATTAGGTTTTGGAAGCATCATCTGAAGAACTTGACTTCTTTTCTTAAAAGTCAAGTTAGGGGGAGATTGTTGGGAACTGAAGATATGCTAAGTGTGGTTAGTACTGCCAAGACAATTTTACTACTGCCAGTTCTTCATTAATACTGCTTATGTGAAGTTACTACTGCTAGACGAAGTTACTACTGCTAGACACAGTTACTACTGCAAGTCAAGGTTACTACTGCTAGACAAGGTTACTACTGCTAGAATGTTAATACTGCTGGAGATGAAATTGGTTAATACTGCTGAAGATTGTTAGTACTGCTCATGAAGAATGAAGGTTAATACTGCTGACTTGATAAGTTTGGTATGCGATACTTTTGGAGACAAAGAAGGAATTGATCAAGATATGTTTAACGAAGATTTAGAAGATCAATTTACTTTTTGATAGTTATCTTGTAATTATTCTTGTATAAATAGTATTGATAGATAGCTATTAGAAAATAGATGATAGACGAGTTAATATACGTGTGAAATAGAATTCGATATTGATTCAAGAGAGAATTAACCTCAAGGTGTAAGAACCCTATTTCTAGAGAAGTAGAAGTCGTCTTGTTGAGCCTGTTCAACAAGATTGAGGTTTGGTTGTTAATATTGTGATTCAAAACAGTGAATACAAAATTGTGAATTTTCTGTTACATTGTTCTTGATTGTGAGAATTAAAGTTCTTTTCCGCAGATTCTTTAATTCTGAATTCTAAGTGTTTGTAGTCTTGTTAAGATTCGATCCTGACACGTTTGGAGAGAGCACTAGAGGTGGAAACTGCCAATGATAGTCGGGTGTACTTTAAGGAGGTGGTAGAGGATTGTGTCATAGATATAGAAGGGAGGTTGGTGTCTATGAAATTATATCCCATGGCAATGGGAGAGTTTGATGTGGTGTTGGGTATGGACTGGTTAGCCACGAATGATGCGAATATCGTTTGCAACAAAAAGCTGGTCAGAATTCGGTTACCTGATGGGGATTCCATAGTGATCTATGGGAATCGCTGTGATAGGAAGACTAGCCTTATCTCTATGATTAGGGCTACTAAGTGTTTGAGGAAGGGGTGTCAAGGATTCTTGGCGTATGTGTTAGACGCCAAGAAGGAGAAGTGTGGGGTGGATAACGTGCGTGTCGTAAGTGAGTACCCAGAAGTATTTCCGGATGACTTGACAAGCCTACCTCTGGATCGTCAGATCGAGTTCAGAATTGATCTGATGCCTGGAGTTGCACCAATTGCCCGCGCACTTTATAGATTGGCGCCGTCCGAAATGACGGAAATGATGACTCAATTGCAGGAGTTGTTAGACAAGGGATTCGTGAGACCAAGTACGTCTCCGTGGGGAGCACCTGTACTCTTCGTGAAGAAGAAGGACGGTACTATGAGAATGTGCATAGACTACCGAGAACTCAACAAGGTCACGATCAAGAACAAGTACCCTATACCAAGGATTGACGACCTGTTCGATCAATTACAAGGAGCCAGTTACTTCTCCAAGATTGACTTGAGGTCGGGTTATCACCAGCTCAAGGTAAGGGAGGAGGATGTGCCGAAGACCGCTTTCAGAACCAAGTATGGACACTACGAATTTTTGGTGATGCCGTTCGGCCTAACCAACGCCCCGGCAGCATTCATGGACCTAATGAATAAGGTGTGCCAACCTTATTTAGATCAGTTCGTGATAGTGTTCATAGACGATATTCTGATATTTTCGAGATCAGAAGAAGAGCACGAAAGCCACCTTCGGACAATTCTCGAGCTACTAAAGTAAGAGAAGTTGTATGCGAAATTTTCTAAGTGCGAGTTTTGGCTAAGGGAGGTGCAGTTTCTCGGACACGTGGTGTCTGAGAGGGAATCATGGTAGACCCGTCTAAGATCGAAGCCATTCGAGATTGAGAGCAACCTAAGAACCCGTCAGAAGTTCGAAGTTTCCTCGGACTGGCGGGGTACTACCGAAAGTTCATCAAGGACTTTTCGCGTATCGCCACGCCATTAACTTCCTTAACCAAGAAGAATGTCAAATTCGCCTGGTTAGAGAAGCAAGAAGAAGCCTTTCTAAAGCTGAAGAATATGTTGAGCAGCGCTCCGGTGTTGTCGTTACCGGACGGTTCTGATGATTTCGTGGTGTTCAGTGACGCATCGAAGCTCGGCTTGGGTTGCGTACTCATGCAACGAGGGAAGGTGATCGCTTATGCCTCTCGGCAGTTAAAGGATCACGAGGTTCGATACCCCACTCATGATTTAGAACTAGCAGCAGTGGTTTTCGCTCTGAAGATTTGGCGACATTACCTTTATGGGACGAAGTGTCAGATCTTCACGGACCACAAAAGCTTATGTCATCTCTTCGACCAAAAAGAGTTGAACATGCACCAAAGAAGATGGATTGAATTGTTGACCGACTACGACTGTAAGATTGAATATCATCCGGGTAAGGAAAATATAGTGGCGGACGCTCTGAGCCGTAAGGGAAGAAGTGAGACCCCCAGTGTTGTGGCCATGAGGGCCGAGGTGATGTTCAATTTATTGAATGAGATAAAGAAATATCAAGATGAGGCGCTCGGAGCGGAAAATCTCAAAAGGGAGAGAATGGTGGGACAAACGTCCTCACTGGTGGAAGATAGTCGAGGGGTGAAGTGTCTTAGTGGGAGAATCTGGGTCCCGAAACTCGGGGAGCTCAGGAAGATAATATTGGAAGAGGCCCACAAATCAAAGTACACGATTCACCCTGGGACTAACAAAATGTATGGAGATCTACGTCGAGACTATTGGTGGCCTGGAATGAAGAAGGATATAGCTCATTTTGTAGAGACCTGTATAACGTGTTTGCGCGTAAAGATCGAACATCAAAGACCGTACGGGAAGCTCCAGTCATTGGAGATACCAATGTGGAAGTGGGATCAGAGTACGATGGACTTCGTGACCCATTTGCCTAGACTCCAAAGGGTTATGACGCAATTTGGGTGATCGTGGATCGACTCACGAAATCAGCACACTTCCTGCCTATACGAGAGTCTTACTCGTTGGAACGACTAGCAAAGTTGTACATCGATGAGATCGTAACCCGCCATGGTGTGCCATCGTCGATAGTATCTGACCGAGATAGCAGGTTTACCTCCACGTTTTGGAAGAGTTTCCAAAGAGAAATGGGATCGCAGATCAAGATGAGTACCACTTATCATCCTCAGACCGACGGTCAGAGTAAGCGAACGATCCAAACGTTGGAAGACATGTTAAGAGCGTGTACTTTAGATTTCCAAGGCTCTTGGGAAAAGCATCTACCATTGATCGAGTTCGCTTACAATAACAGCTATCACTCGAGCATCAAGGCAGCGCCGTTTGAGGCACTATATGGTAGGAAATGTCGGACGTCTTTATGTTGGAACGAGGTCGGAGAAAGACAGTTAGCCGGGCCAGAGCTAGTGCAATTGACTTCGGACAAGATAGTCTAAGTGCGGGAAAGACTGAAGGTCGCTCGCGACTTACAGAAGAGTTATGCGGATAAGAGACGGAAAGACATAGAATTTCAAGTCGAAGACCATGTTTTGTTAAAGGTGTCTCCTTGGAAGGGTGTGGTACGATTTGGGAAACGTGGGAAGCTAAGCCCACGTTACATCGGACCATTCGAGATTACCGAACGAATTGGAGCAGTGGCATATAGGTTGAACCTACCGGAAGAATTGTGAGGCATTCACAATGCGTTTCATGTTTCTAATCTGAGAAAATGTATAGCAGACGTGACCAAAGAGGTGCCATTGACGGACATAAGGGTGGACGAGAAATTAAATTTTGTGGAGGAACCCGAAGCCATCACGGATGTTAAGGTAAGAAAGTCCCGAAACAAGGAAACCAGACTGGTAAAGGTACAATGGAGGCATCACAAAGGTCCAAAGGCGACTTGGGAATTGGAGTCGGAAATGAAAGCAGAATACCCGCATCTCTTCCAATGCGGAATTCCGGGGACAAAATTCTCTTAAGGGGGGAGTGTTGTAACAACCGGGTTTTTATAGAAAAGGTGAAAGTTTGGGGGCCAAAGTCTAAGCAATGAAAGTTGGACTTGAGGGACCTATTGGCAATTTCTGAGAAGTATTTATCGCTACAATTCCCTAGGTTTGCTGATTTTTGCTCCTTGTTTGTGATTGTTGGCGGTTGGAAGAGAAGAAAGAAGAGAGAAAGGAGTTTTTGGAAGGAGTCTTGTTCAAGGAAGGATTTGTTCAGGTAATCTTACCTAAATTCGTTTTCCTGATCAGTGCAAGCTTTCTTTTCTCGTTTGTTTAAGAATTTGGGGATGAAATCGTGAGGGATTGCTGAGTTTTCACCTAAACATCCCTTTAGTGGGTATTTTGGGTTTTTGTTATTAATGTATCGATTTGGTAGTTTAAAGATGGAATGTTTAAGTGTTTTATGATTAGGGTTTGAATCCAGTTGATTTCCTAACCAAACCCTCAGCAGAAAAACCTGTTTTAATCGCTTTTAGAAAAACAAGTTTCGTCCGGTTCATAGTTTCCGGATACTGGAAGTTCTCAATGTATCAGTGGTTTCCGGATAGGTTGTAAGTGTCCGGGTAAAGTTATCGTGGGAGTTTCCAGATGTGTGTTTTTACCGGATAGGTTGGGTTACCGGGTGTTTAGTACCCGGTAAAGGATGTGTGTCCGGAAAGTTCGGGTATCCGTAAAGTGTTGTGTACCCGGTAAGTTCTGGATCATTATTACTGATTAAGGAATTGCCGATCTTTTAGGTGTCAAGTTGAGTTAACTCGAGAGTAGAACAAGTGTGCGTTCAGTATCGTCAAGGTGAGTTCTCTCAACCCCTTTTATAACGTACTATGTTTTACTGATTATGGTTTCAATTTCTAGCATGAACTGTTTTATATATGTCTTGCATGCTTTCCATGAACTACATGTTTATTCAGCAAATGAAATGATGCTTAAAGTTTTCTTAAATGAGATTTCGAAACGTTATGTGTATGCTATGTGGAGTCGGTTTACACAGTGGGGTCAGGGTACCTTGGCTGTGGATTAGAGACTTCCGCTGTCAAGTTTTGTTTAGTATATGTTGATGATGTTTTAAAGACAAGTTATTTATGTAATTCGAATGCTTATTCTATGTTTATGCATGTTATGTTTTTTTTGGGACGTTACAAATGGTATCAGAGCCTTAGTTTAAGGGATTTAGGTGACCAGTCGGGCCTAAACTTAAACTGTAAGATGAGGAACACAGTCGGGACATAGGATTGCCTCTAAGAACGATCACTATAAATGCGCTTAGGAATAAGGTGCCAAGGACAAACGTGTAAGGTAAGTTTGGGATTACACCTGGCCAGTGTAATTACGAACTTACAGGTACATGTGCGTGCTTACAATACCTTACTTATAACAAATTTGTTGTGTCATGTCTAGCAAGGATTAATTATCGGTTTCTTTCAGTTTAGCGCTATGGCTAGGAGAACTTTGAGAAGTAGGCTGGTACCTGTTGTTCCAAGAAATCAAGATGAGGAGGTCCTGAATAATGGGCCGGTGGAACCTATGAGGTCGAATGTTACCCGTGGAAGCGGTAGGGGTCGTGGAAGGGGTCGGGGAAGAGTACCCCGCTGGGCCGCCACCCAAGTGGCCGGGGATGGGGGAAACCCGAACCGGAGAACGACTCGTGCAACTAGAAGGGCGAGGAGTGTCGAAGTCCCCGTCCACCAAGAAAACTCACTTCAGGAGAGTTCAGCTTCTGCGAGAAGGGTAACTCAGCCGAGGGGACGTGGTCGAGGCCGCGAATCTACTTTTGTCACCCGAGAGAATCTGGCTGCTGAGCTGGGTAAGATTCAGGAGACTCTGCAAGCTCTTCTGACTAAGCAGAATGAGTCAGCCTCGGGAAGCAAAGAAGCGAGTGAGAACAGGGAAAGCGTGGAACTGTCAAGACCGATAGAGACTGGTACCGGAAGTCACTCGAAAACAATCTCTCTGGTGGTGAATGAGTCAGCAGCTAAAGGATTCAGCTACAAGGCCATTGCCTCATGCAAACCCCCTACTTTCAAGGGCGAGTGTGACCCGGTGTTGGCAATGAAATGGGTGAAAGAGATGGAATTGGTATTCGATACTTGCAAGTGTGCCGATGGGGATAGGGTGATGTTTGCCCTATCCATGCTGAAATCTGATGCAGTTTACTGGTGGGATGCCGAAACTGGGGGAAAGGGTTCGGCAATGGCTAAGGGGATGATATGGGAAACGTTTGTGGACAGGTTTAAAGCTCAGTTCTGTCCACTTGCGGAAGGGAAAAAGTTGGAAGAAGAGTTTTTGGGTCTGGATCAGGGAGGAATAACGGTGCGGGAGTATACTTCTAAGTTTATCGAGAAGTCTCGCTTCGCTGATTTGTATGTGCCAACAGAGGAACGACGAGTGGAACGCTTCATCCATGGGCTGAAAAGTAGCATTCGAGAACTGGTTCTGACAAGAAACCCCACTACCTTTCAAGCGACCATCAATACGGCCGAGCTAATTGAGAAGGAGAAGAATCGCCAGACATCTGAGAAAGGCGGTGAGAAACGCAAGTGGGATGGACCGGGGAGTGACTCAAGGAAAGGGAAAGTGTTCCGGCCAGAAAATCGTGTTAATAAGGATACCGCTGGAAAATCATGTACGAGATGTAACAAGGTGCACCGGGGAGAGTGCATGGCAGGTACAAACTCATGCTATCGGTGTGGCTTTCCCAGTCACTTGTCAAGGGATTGTCCGGGTGGAGGAAAATCTTGTTACCAATGTGGCGCTACTGGCCACATGCGGAATGATTGCCCACAATTGAACAAAGGGGGATCAACCCAGTACGGTGAACGACAAGGAGGGAAAGGAAACGACAAAGGAGCAGAACCGGTGCGTCCAAAGGGACGTGCGTTCCGCATGACTGCGAAAGAGGCGGAGGAAGTTCCAGATGTGGTGGCAGGTACGTTTCTAGTGAACTCACTATATGCCAAGGTGTTGTTTGATTCAGGAGCAAATCGCTCCTTTGTATCACATGCTTTTATGAAATGTTTGGGGGTGAGGCCTAGACGTTTGGAGAGAGCACTAGAGGTGGAAACTGCCAATGATAGTCGAGTGTACGTTAAGGAGGTGGTAGAGGATTGTGTCATAGATATAGAAGGGAGGTTGGTGTCTATGAAATTATATCCCATGGCAATGGGAGAGTTTGATGTGGTGTTGGGTATGGACTGGTTAGCCGCGAATGATGCGAATATCGTTTGCAACAAAAAGCTGGTCAGAATTCGGTTACCTGATGGGGATTCCGTAGTGATCTATGGGAATCGCCGTGATAGGAAGATGTTGGATCCCAGATACAACAAGTAACAATAATAATAGCAATAATCTTTGTATTGACTGATAAATATGAGTTTACAATATATGAATTAAGCACAACTCACTCTTGAAGCTCTCTCTCTCTGCGTATGACTCTTTCAAAATGGAGGCTAGGAGGCTTAACCTGAAATCTCTCTAAAACAAGACTTTATAACCAATACAACAATTGGTTATTTACAATTTTAGCCCTTGACACTCAACAAATACAAATAAGTCATTGACACTATTTGTTTATAAAACAGTCATATAAATTAGGGGCTAATTAAAGCTAACAGAAGACTATCCTTATCTCTATGATTAGGGCTACTAAGTGTTTGAGGAAGGGGTGTCAAGGATTCTTGGCGTATGTGTTAGACGCCAAGAAGGAGAAGCGTGGGGTGGATAACGTGTGTGTCGTAAGTGAGTACCCGAAAGTATTTCCGGATGACTTGACAAGCCTACCTCTGGATCGTCAGATCGAGTTCAGAATTGATCTGATGCCTGGAGCTGCACCAATTGCCCGCACACCTTATAGATTGGCGCCGTCCGAAATGAAGGAAATGATGACTCAATTGCAGGAGTTGTTAGACAAGGGATTTGTGAGACCAAGTACGTCTCCGTGGGGAGCACCTGTACTCTTCGTGAAGAAGAAGGACGGTACTATGCGAATGTGCATAGACTACCGAGAACTCAACAAGGTCAAGATCAAGAACAAGTACCCTACACCGAGGATTGACGACTTGTTCGATCAATTACAAGGAGCCAGTTACTTCTCCAAGATTGACTTGAGGTTGGGTTATCACCAGCTCAAGGTAAGGGAGGAGGATGTGCCGAAGACCGCTTTCAGAACCAGGTATGGACACTACGAATTTTTGGTGATGCCGTTCGGGCTAACCAACGCCCCGGCAGCATTCATGGACCTAATGAATAGGGTGTGCCAACCTTATTTAGATCAGTTCGTGATAGTGTTCATAGACGATATTCTGATATTTTCAAGATCGGAAGAAGAGCACGAAAGCCACCTTCTAAGTGCGAGTTTTGGCTAAGGGAGGTGCAGTTTCTCGGACACGTGGTGTCTGAGAGGGGAATCATGGTAGACCCGTCTAAGATCGAAGCCATCCGAGATTGGGAGCAGCCTAAGAACCCGTCAGAAGTTCGAACAAAAAATAGGTGAGTTCTCTCAATCCTTTTTATTGATTAAGGAATTGCCGATCTTTTAGGTGTCAAGTTGGGTTAACTCGAGAGTAGAACAAGTGTGCGTTCAGTATCGTCAAGGTGAGTTCTCTCAACCCTTTTTATGACGTACTATGTTTTACTGATTATGGTTTCGATTTCTAGCATGAACTGTTTTATAAATGTCTTGCATGCTTTCCATGAACTGCATGTTTATTCAGCAAATGAAATGATGCTTAAAGTTTTCTTAAATGAGATTTCGAAACGTTATGTGTATGCTATGTGGAGTCGGTTTACACAGTGGGGTCAAGGTACCTTGGGATTTGATAATTCCTTGGGCATATGTGGTCAGCTTGTAGGTTGTAATTTGTTTCCTTCCTACTCGGATAACAGGGGGTCCACTTGGACTCCGGTGTAGCCGAGAGGGTGTCCGTTAGCCCCCGATCGTGGTAGCTTATGTGATCCCTGAACCCTGTGTTAAACCTTGAATGATGCTTATGTGAAGAATGTGAACTGTTTTCAATGAAAGGATTTTATACTGTGATAAATATTTATGGAGGGAATTCACTAGACCTTTTTGGTCTAACCCTCGCTTTTCAAAAAACTAAACCATTTTCAGGTAAGCGTGTTACGGGTTCTTCTATTAAGAACTAAGAGATGGCAAGAAGGATTTGGAGCTTAGAGCAACTCCAAGATTTTTGATTATGATGACTATAGATAGAGCTCTCGGTTGTGGATTAGAGACTTCCGCTGTCAAGTTTTGTTTAGTATATGTTGATGATGTTTTAAAGACAAGTTATTTATGTAATTCGAATGCTTATTCTATGTTTATGCATGTTATGTTTTTTTTGGGACGTTACATTAACTTTGTGTCTCTGCCACATTCGATGGAATGGGGTTTCCCCCATTATTGAAAGATGTTATTTTCAGGTACTTCGTTACCCATTCTTTTGGTGTTCGGAATATATAGTTTTATCTATATAGTTGGTATTTTGGAGTCCCTCCTTATGCGTGTAATCGGTAAGTTTGGATAATGGTCATTTATATAAAATCAACAGTTTGGATTTGAAGTACGAGATTGTAAATATACTCATTTTATAACCTATGTTCTATAGGATGGTCGTGTTCAAAGTAAAATGTTCATTTTAACCGTTTTATGATTTATATAATGAAAACTGCTTTAACTCATATAACACCCCAAAATTTGGGACAAACAAAAAATTCCAAAAACGGAAATTTGGTATATAAAATATCAAGATACGAGCTATCCCAGAAGAGAAACCAATATACGCCTGTTTAATTACAAGTTTGTAATTAAACGGTAAAAGATAACAACCTATTAATCTAATTCCTCTAAAGAAATAAGATTACAAATGGGTGTCATCCATATCACAAAATAATGTTCTTTAAAGAAGGCATCCCAAAAATGATCTCCCAAGCTCACTTCTATACCCGACTAACTCTTTTTGGAGACCACACAGCTAGAACCTGAATACACGTCGACATCAAACAAGCGTTAGGTCAAAAAGCATTGTGAGTTTGAACATAAATATATACCAACAAATAACGATTAAAGTCATTTTAACCAGTTATTTGGAATTAATGGGATGACCTATAGCAGTTATCAAGTTTCACCTCAAGAGCCGATTTACCTTAGTGTCTACTCTCATGAGTAACACCACAAGGCCCGACACATTAAGGACTACCTCCAAGGAACTACCGCAAATGGCGGGGATCCTATTGCATACCTCCAACGTGGCACCATAAGAAAAAATCCTCTTAGTGCCTACTTGAAAGGTTTATCCACAATTTCCACAACATAATTATACTCATTTACCCCAAGTAAAATATACATATTGCTAATAGAAATAAGCTAGTGGTCCAACCACTATATTCCACATAAAATGAGATTTCCAAAATACTCATGGACCTCTCATTAGGTTAATTATACATATGACCCCAATTGGGTTGTCCTAAAGGAGAAGAACCAAATAACATGGAACAAAGGTGCAAGACCATAAACATATGATTAAAAACATGAGTACATCACATTTAAGACAAATACTCAAGTTAGGTCAATAAATCCATAAATTGTATATTTGTATAATTGCATTGAAATACCAATAATGTTCCATACAATCTTCCCAATATGCTATAAGCATGAACTTATGTTCATCAAGTCACCTATATGGTAGTTTACACCAAAACACTCAATAAAGCCTCCAAGTATGCAAATATGAACAAATCATCAAGTGAGAAGAGAATAATGGAGATAGATAACACATTTAGATATGTATCTAGTTTTACGAAGATTTTAAAACTCACTTTCTAGGTTTTGGAGAAAAACCTAAAAATTTGATGAAAACCATAAAAGCCTAAATCAATCTCGAAATGGAGGGTAGAGGTTGACTTGCTAGAAGAGTCTCTAGGTTGAAGGATGGAATAAATGTTTGAGAATCTTCACTTGCTTTAGTCTTAAATGCATTCAACATGAGTTAATGGGGAGGGAGGAAGAGATAAATGAGGAAACTCAAATGAATGAAATGAGGGAAAAGTGGGAATGAAAGCATCAAGTCGGGGGGTTAAAAACAGCCCAGGGTCAGACCACATGGGCGACTCCCGCGCGACCAAACCTGCCCTAGGGTTGCTTTCACTATGGCTTGCTTCCAACACGTGACACTCCAGTGTCAAACGCAGTATCCTGCAGCTAAACCTGCGATGAACCCGTTTGATCCACCCACACATATCAAAAAACGAAACCTTTGCAATTTTAACTCTTTTCTTGCTTATTATTTATCCTAACATACTTTAACCTCCTAGTGTGATATAGAAACATTCTAAAGGAAAAAATAAGTAAGATTTAGGATGTTTACGTTACCCAAACTTCTGGGTGTTACAACACAATAGGAATTAAGCCTAACACTTTTTCTTATCGACATGTATATTAGGTATTAGAGGGATCTGGGCAGCATTTGGAGCTTGGTAGAAGTTCTGGTAGGATGGCTTTAGAGGCGTCATCTAGTTTGGGGGAAGATAGCAGACTTGATGTTTTAGTAACTCCCGATTCACTCTAATTCTACTTTGAGGAATTAGATAGTCCCAATTAGTACTTTGATACATCTTCTTGTCTCTTTCCTTTGAAGGTTATATATTTAAAGAATTTTGGAAGTTTCAAATTGTTTGCTATTTTATGAAACTTAGGGGTGTTACAGAAGGCCACACATTGATGCAACTCACTTTGAGCTCATTTCTGTCATGTTTCAGATGTGCACAGTAATGGCTAATTCAGTGGCTTTCCATCTGAAGACCCTTATTTACATTTAAAATTTTTAATGGTAATAACTAATTGCTTTCATTTTCCTAGTGTGTCTAGTGATTCCTTAAGGCTGAAAGTTGTTTCCATATTTTGTAAGGGATAGAGCAAAGTTATGGTTAACTCTTTACAAACAAATTCCACCATCTCTTGGAATGACCTTGTAAAGAAAATTTTGAGAAAACATTTTTCTCCCAACAAGAATGTTGAGTCATAAATGAAATGTGTTTGTTTAGACAAATAAATAATGAAGCAACATCGGATGCATGAGAAAAGTACAAAGAGTTATTTAGAAAATGTCCTTACCATGACATTCATTACTGTATTCAGCTAGAGACAATTTACAATGGATTAATAACCGTTGCTAAACAAATGCTTGATGCTACTACAAGAGGAACTTTCATAGCTTGTACTTATAATGATGGTTATGCCATATACCTGAGAAAATTTCAAATAATAATGGATATTGGGCTAATCTACATGCATAACTACATAATCATACAGTTGGGATACATGAAACATATGCATATAATGCACTTACAACACAACTCGCATCTAAAATTGACATGATAAAAAAAATGATAGCCCAAATGTACGGATTATTGCTGCAAAATCGTATCCTACTGTCAGTTATGTAGCATGTGTGTTATGTGGAGGAGGCTATTCATTGGATAAATGTGCATCCAACCCAGAGTCAGTTACTTTTTTTGGAAACCAAAATAAGGATTGTACTAGTTCTCAAGTTTATAATGCAGGGTGGCAACAACACCCAAATTTGTTTTGGAATGCTCAAACTCGAAATGAACCTATAGGTTTTCGATAACAACACCAAAGTAGTTCTTTCAACCACCAACCAAAATTTTACCAACAACCTACCCAACCAAGTTTCAACCAACATACATATTTTCAACCACAAAGTCATCAACCCTCTTTCCAAAACAAGTCAAATCAGTTTGTTGAGTCATCTACTTCCTTGGAAGCAATGATGAAAGAGTTCATAACCCAAACTCAGACTTCAATCAAAACACTTGAATCATAGGTTGGACAAGTAGCTTTAAAAATAAGACAAAGACATGTAAGATCTTTATCTAGTGATACAAAAGCCCCTCATAAGGTTAGAAAAGAGCAATGTTAAGGTTGTGACCTTGAGGAGTGAAAAGAGCCTATCAAAATATACCCAAAAAGAACCAGAACATAAAGGCACATTTGTTGACGTAAGAACCATTCCTATAAGTTCAAGTTGTATATAACTATTTGTAACACCCCGAAATTCCATTATAATATTTTAATATTAATGGGGTCGAGTTGTAATTTAGTCTAAGTTGTGGGCTAAATTGAGATTGTAAACTCCAGGGTGAAATTTGTAATTAGACCAAAGTTTGTAGTTAATATTGAAATTTAACTTGAGGGACTGTTTAGTCATTTTTGGAAAATTGAGTTATTTAAGGGTTGGGTGTGTTGAATTGAGATATTATCTCAATTCTTTTCTTGAGGTCGGTTTAGAACAAGCAGACATAAATAAGAAAGGTGAAGAGAAAAGAGACAGTGAAACGATGGTCTCTTGTGGTAAGGATTTGAATCTGCTTCTTTATTTTGTTAATCAGTTGAGTAACATCAGTTTAAATCACTCTCCAGTGGATTGTTGAATCGAAAAAGAGAAGATTGCGAGTTCTGGGATTCAAAGCTTAAACAAGTACAAGTTCAGTGAAGTAATGAGATGTGGGACGAGTGCTTTTGATATTCAACTTTTGATGATAAGCGGAGAACTTAGAAGATACGAGAAGGCTTTTGATGAATTACTTAGATAACCAAGTTAATCTAATTATAGTTGACATGATTAGATTAATAGGTTATTTATAAGTTTGATTTGTGTAAGTAAGAACTCTCACAATAATTCTCTGCTGATATATATAAAAGTTTGGTTGATATTCAGATGTACATTGTTATATTTTAAAGGTTTAAATTGGCCCTGATTTTTAGGGTGTTACAATATGGTATCAGAGCTGTAGTTTAAGTGAACTAGGTATGATTATGAGATACCTAGACTTAAGCTGAGATGAATTAAGATATGATTTGTGAGATATGGGTATGAGCACTAAGACGAGATAGTCTTAAGAGTTGACGGAAATACGGGAGTTAAGAATTGTGATGATGGTAACAAGGATTCTTGTGTATAGTATGTTCATAATTTCAACTAGCTACTGTTATTATGAATATATTGTTATATAAGCATACTTGTTTTTAATTATTTTGGCAATTGGAGGTGATTTCGTTTGACGATGCTGTTGCACATATAAGAGTTTCAAGTACAACACGACTAATTGTGCTACTCAGTTAACTTGTTGAGCCCTCCAGATGAGAATCTCTAGAGCGATGTATGTATGTTTGACGATGAATCAGTAACAAGTAGCAGATAAAGTGGACAGTCGGATCCAGTATTGATCTACTAGTCTTCAGTAGAGGTTGTGACTCAACCCGATTTTGGACTAGTTTGTCTCCTGGTAACCGCGTTTTAGAGATAAGTTTACTGGGGAATTTCGATTTTAAATTCCGATCAAGGAATAGATACTGATCAAGTAGAGTTTGACTAATAACCAAAGGAGATTAATAGAATTTTATGTTGTTTCCAAGTTGGGGAGCGGGAAATGGTGAAGGTATCACCGTGGAAACATCATATAAGTGATAAGGTGGCTTGGGAAACTAAAGAGGAGATGAAGAACGAATATTCTCATCTATGTATTTGACTTTGATTTCGAGGACGAAATCAATTTCAAGTTGGGGAGATTTGTAACACCCCGAAATTTCATTATAATATTTTAATATTAATGGGATCGAGTTGTAATTTAGTCTAAGTTGTGGGCTAAATTGTGATTATAAACTCCAGGGTGGAATTTGTAATTAGACCAAAGTTTGTAGTTAATATTGAAATTTAACTTGAGGGACTGTTTAGTCATTTTTGGAAAATTGAGTTATTTAAGGGTTGGGTGTGTTGAATTGAGATATTATCTCAATTCTTTTCTTGAGGTCGGTTTAGAACAAGCAGAGAGAAAGAAGAAAGGTGAAGAGAAAAGAGACAGTGAAACGATGGTCTCTTGTGGTAAGGATTTGTATCTGCTTCTTTATTTTGTTAATCAGTTGAGTAACATCAGTTTAAATCACTCTCCAGTGGATTGTTGCATGAATCGGAAAAGAGAAGATTGTGAGTTCTGGGATTCAAAGCTTAAACAGGTACAAGTTCAGTGAAGTAATGAGACGTGGGACGAGTAGGGCTGTAAACGAACCGAACGTTCAGCGAACCGTTCGTAAACTGTTCGGCGGGAAGTTCGTTTATGTTCGTTTATTTAATAAATGAACGAACATGAACACGCTTTTTTGTTCGTTTAGTTAAATGAACGAACACGAACAATGGTCTCATTCGTTCATTTATGTTCGTGAACGTTCGTTCATTTATGTTCGTTAATGTTCGTTCGTTTACGTTCGTTTATGTTCGTTTATGCTCGTTCATATATAAACATATTTATATAATATGAAATTAATGTGCAAAATCATCAAGTAAATTGATCTTTTAGAATTTATTTTTTCATACCTCCTAAGTTAACCCGGTTTTTCATTTTGTTAAGGTATTTTTTACGAACGAAATGATGAGTATGGTGGTTGTTTTTTTGTTCATTTGGGTTCGTTCGTTTATGTTCATTTAAGTTCGTTTGTTTATGTTCATTTTAAGTCGTTCGTTTATGTTCATTTAAGTTCGTTCGTTTATGTTCATTTAAGTTCGTCCGTTTACGTTCGTTTAACTCTTAATGAACGAACATAAACGAACACGAACAAACAAAAATTCTTAACGAACGAACATGAACACAAAAAATCTCGTTCGTTTACCGTTCGTGTTCGTTCGTTTGTTCGGTTAAGTTAAACGAACGAACATGAACAAGCATTCGTTCGTGTTCGTTCGGTTCGTTTACAACCCTAGGGACGAGTGCTTTTTATATTCAACATTTGATGATAAGCGGAGAACTTAGAAGATACTAGAAGGCTTTTGATGAATTACTTAGATAACCAAGTTAATCTAATTATAGTTGACATGATTAGATTAATAGGTTATTTATAAGTTTGATTTGTGTAAGTAAGAACTCTCACAGTAATTCTCTGCTGATATATATAAAAGTTTGGTTGATATTCAGATTTACGTTGTTATATTTTAAAGGTTTAAATTGGCCCTGATTTTTTGGGTGTTACACTATTACTCAATGAATCTAAGGAAGTATAAAAGCCTTAAGAATGTATTGTAGATTTTGTGCCACAATCTATAGTATCTTCTGTTAGTACCAAAAATGTACTATTTATATGAAAGTTTTGTAAAGCTTGTGAAAAGCTTGTTATGCTTATGGCTTGTGTGAGTGTCTCTATAAATAGAGGTTAGAGGCTAATTTGTAGAGAAGAGGCACAATGTAGAGAGCTATAGTGTGAGAGAAAGAGAGAGTCATCCTATTGTACTAACATGATTAAATCTAATATGAGGATGACGTTTGTATCTCGATCTCTCTCTAATTACTTGAATTGTTGTTGATTTCTGGGATCACATCTTCTGACACAAGTTCTACATTACCTTATAGGACAAAACCAAAACCCATCATTCAAGCACTTCCAAATTTTGGTCCTTAACAAAATGGAGGTCATTTCTCTAGTTCTACTCTCTTTGCCTCACCTCCGAGGCTTAAGTAAAAACATGAGTTGCCATTCAAAGAGTTCCCTTATGGTTTCAAAAAGTTGGATGTTAATTTTCCGTTGGTATAAACCATAAAGCACATGCCAAATTATGCAAAGTTTCTTAAGGACGTTTTGAGTGAGAATAAAAAATTAACTGAGTTTCATACTGTAACATTGACTGAAGGACGTAGTGCCCTCCTTTCTAATGAAATTCACCCTAAGCATAAAGATCCAAGGATTTTTACAATTGCATATTCAATAAGTGGGAATGAGATATGAGAAGCAGTTTGTGAGTCATGTTCCGGTATCAACCTTATGTCCTTGTCTGTATCTAATATATTAGGCATTGAAAAGGCTAGACCAACCACTGTTAACATTCGGTTAGTTGATATGTCCAAATTATGCCCTATGGAAATGATTGAGAAGGTGCTGGTACAAGTCAAGAAGTTCATTTTTCCTGCTAACTTTATTATTCTTTATTTTGAAGGAAAAAAAAATTCAATCATTTTGGAAGACCCTTTCTCTAATCAGGAAGAATTTTAATTGATGGCCAGATTGGAGAAAGAAAAAAAGAATGTGTGATCAAGAAGTCGCCTTCAATGTGCTTCATGGAATAAAAGACCCTGATGAGTGTGAAAAATGTTCCCCTATTTGCGTCATTGAATCCTCAGCTCATGAGAAAGGAATAAAAAACGTGTCGAGGAAAGTATTGAAGCATAAGTGGAAAGAGAAATATCGTGACAAGTTGGTCTGAATCCCATGTTCCCTCAAAGTGATGCGAAAGCAAACAGAGACCCTACTCCTCTAGAGTAGGCCAAGTTTAATTCTATGTATTTAGCTACATTTCATTTCACTTTCTTTAGTCCTTCAAGTCTGAAAATTGATTTTTGCATTTTGTCTAGTCTTAACCAATATGCACAAAAATAGAAGTTGTTTCCCTAGTAACATTACCTTTGTTTTTATAGCCATAATTACCCTTTTAGTTTGTGATTAATATTGTCCTACCAGAACTAGTCAACCATTTTTTGAGCTCATAATCTAACTAGTTTTACTAATGGCCTTTGGTTGATATTGGACCACTCTTCATGACTTTTTGGCCCAATGTTTTGTAACTCTCTCATAAATAACCAATGAGGACATTGCCTCCTTTAAGTTTAGTCGTTGATCTAAATCATGAACGGTTGACATCGGTTAACAATGTTAACACTAATGTATTGCTTAATGAAAGAAGGGAACCCTATATATATAATCAAATGAAGGGTCATTTGAGAAGAAGAGTTAAGATGAGAAGGGATCTGGACCTTAATCACTTTTAATTTCCACCCCACCTAATGAATCGTGCCATATATACGAGAATTGATTCAGTGCATCTTGGTGCATCTCATATGCATCGAATGGTGGAGATCTTCTTATATTTCTCATAATACCTTTCATTCTCATTCTCATCCAACCCTGTATAATTATATATATATATACATACACACACACACACACACATATATATATATATATATATATATATATATATATAGAAAGGTTCAAACGAGAACGCTAACTATTTAAGAAAACACGAAAAATGGTCGCCCATGTACAAAATCATATGTGGTTTTACAGTAACAACAAAAATTGGACGCGCCAAGCAAGTCACGTGAATCATATATGATTTTGTACGTGAATTACATATGATTTTGTACATGGGCGGCCGTTTTCGTGCTTTCTTAAATAGTTAGCGTTCTCGTCTGAACCCACCTCCACACACACACACACACACACATATATATATATATATATATATAAACTTGGGATCATGTGAGACCAAACTATTTTCGTGAAACCCGTAAGACCACATTTTTACACTTGAAACTTCACAACAAAATACTGTACATGAAGGCAACCTTCACAGTGTTTTTGCTGTGAAGGTTCAATTTTTTTTACCTTCACAGTGTTTTGCTGTGAAGTTTCAAGTGCAAAAATGTGGTTTTTCGGGTCTCACGAAAACATGTTGGTCTTACGTTAACCCAACCCTATATATAGAGAGGGAAAGAAAGGTTCAAACGAGATCGCTAACTATTTAAGAAAACACGAGAACAACAAATCATGTACAAAATCACATGTGATTTTACATTAACAGGAAAAAATGGACATGAGCGACATTGTTCTTTACTTAAGTCGCGGGGCAAAGTCACGTGAATCATATATGATTTTGTACGTGAAGCATGTATGATTTTGCACATTAACAGTCGTTCTCGCGTTTTCATAAATAGTTAGTGTTCTCATTTGAAATCACCTCCCTTCCCTCTCTCTCTCTCTCTATATATATATATATAGAGAGAGAGAGGAAAGTTCAAATAAAAACTCATTTTCAATTGTGAACATGAGGACGGATCTCAGCCTTTCCATCTCTATTGATCCAATGACCCATATTAAATAGAGTTTTTAATTGAAATTATTAATTAAGGTGATTAGGGGTAAAATGGGAAGATAATTTAAACACACGCCTACCATGTTTGACTTTTTATTTTCTTTTTTAATTAAAAACTTTTACCCCCTTAAAGTTTAAAATAAATTATCTTAAAAATTACTAATATTTTAATCAAACAAATTACATCAAAAAAAAAGAATTCCGTGCTCTTCGATATGACATCCATCTCGATATAGTTTTTTTTGTTGTTTTAACCGTTTTTACGTTAAATGCCATATATGTGTTATATTCATTTTGAATATATATGTACGTTCAAGTGTGTACAACATCTCGACACCGTAAGTCCGTAACTCGAAATCACCTTCTACAACACTTTCTTCAACGTCCTAAGGCATCGTGTTCTTCATTACCTTAACCCAACACCCATCGAGATGAATCGGGAACCTATCGAGTTTCGATTGTGAACCGAAGAACAAAAGAAAGTGTGTCACGTCTCCACACCCTCAAGGTCAATCATGTATTATTCTTCATTAATAATGTATCATTCAGTATGAATAATACATCATTCAGGGTGAATAATACACGATTTATGAATTCGTTTATTATTCATCCCGAATACTGTATTATTCATCCTGAATATTGTATTATTCATCATGAATAGTGAATGAACGTTCACCTTTGTTATTCATACTGAATGTGGACACTTGGAGATGTGTATACATATTCATAAAGAATAAAACCAAGTTTCGATTGTGAATCGGAAAACAAAAGAGAGTGCGTCATGTGTTCACACCTTCACGGGTCATTCATATATTATTCATCATGAATAATGTATCATTCAGGATGAATAATACAACATTCAAGGTGAATAATACAACATTCAAGGTGAATAATACACGATTCATGTTTAATAATACATGAATCAGGAATTCGTGTATTATTCATCCTGGATGTTATATTATTCATTTTGAATACTGTGTTATTCATCATGAATAGTGAATGCATGTTCCCCTTTGTTATTCATACTGAATATGGACACCAGGAAACGTGCATACATATTCATACTGAATGTAACACATACATAACATTTCACGTAAAACAGTTAAAATGAAGAAAAAACTATATCGAGATGGATGTCATATCGAAGAGCACGAAATTCTTGTTTTTTTGATGTAATTTATTTGATTAAAATATTAGTATTTTTTAAGATAATTTATTTTAAAATTTAAGGAGGTAACAATTTTTTAATTAAAAAAGAAAATAAAAAGTCAAAGATAGTAGACGCTAATTTAAATTTCCAGATTTGTCCCTAATCACTTCTCAATTGGTTTCATTAAGTTTTAACCATTGATTAATTTTCCAAATCTTGATCAATGGTTGTGACTTGTCCTCATGTTCACAATTGAAAATGAGTTTTTATTTGAACACATCCCTATATATATATATATATATATATATATATATGTAGAGGAAAGTTCAAATGAAAACTCAAATTCAATTGTAAACGTGAGGACAAATCTCGTCCATTGATCGCAGCCATATTTAAGCCATTCCTAAAATTCAGCTTTAGGGGTATTTTCGTCAAGATTAGAATCAGCGCCTTCTTTGTTGACTTTTTATTTTCTTTTTTAATTAAAAAACTTTTACCCTCTTAAATTTTAAAATAAATTATCTAAAAAATTACTAACATTTTAATCAAACAAATTACATCAAAAAAACGAGAATTTCGTGCTATTCGATATGACATCCATCATGATATAGTTTTTTTTCCGTTTTAACCGTTTTACGTAAAATCGTGTATATGTGTTATATTCAGAGTGAATAATACAACATTCGGGATGAATAATATCTACATTTATTCGGACTGAGTATATAGAATTATTCAGACTGAATATATGGAATTATTCAGACTGAATAAAGGTAGATATTAAAAAAGAATAAAACATATTCATGTCTTGATATAGTTTTTTTTTCGTTTTAACCGTTTTTTACGTGAAATCGTGTACATGTGTTATATTCAGAATGAATAATATAACATTCTGGATGAATAATATCTACATTTATTCAGACTGAATATATAGAATTATTCAGACTGAATAAAGGTAGATATGAAAAAAGAACAAAATTTAAACATTTATTCGTTTTGAATATCTACCTTTATTCATTCTGAATATATAGAATTATTCAGACTGAATAAAGGTAGATATAAAAAAGAACAAAACTTAAACATTTATTCGTTTTGAATATCTATCTTTATTCAGTCTGAATATATAGAATTATTCAGACTGAATAAAGGTAGATATTCAAACGAATATAATTATTGTGACACCCGCAAAAACAGGGTCAACAAAAACTTCCATAAAACGGAAGAGTGATATATAATGCCATTGCACGAGCTATAAAAGTGAATATACATATGCCTGTTTACAAACAAGATGTAATATTGACAACTAAATGACAACCGACTAATCTAATCTCTACTATAGAAATAAGATTACAAAAGGTGTCATAATTAGTCCAATGTTTGATCTTCTATCTTTGGCATCTCAAAAAGTATCCCACGCTCACAAGTCCCCAACTATGCCTTCTTAATGACGGCACCACTAGAACCTGTGATACACATTAGACAAACAACAAGTGTTAGGCTTTAATTGCCTAGTGAGTCAAACATATAGTAAAACATGTAATTATTTCATATAAAGAATATCAACTTGATCATTTACAATTTGGACTCTATGGGAAGACCCAACACCAACCCGAGTTACACCATAATTGAAGATATACCTTAGCGTCTACCTCCAAGGTAACGCCTCAAGGCCCGGCACATCGGGACTACCTACAAGGTATAAATCCCGAAGGCGTGGATCGTTACACAAACCTCCAAGGTAGGTGCCCAAGACTATATCTTCCTAGTGCCTACTTAGGGACTCCTCCAATTTATGAACACCAACAATTAACTACTCCAAGTAATTCCCAACACCATACATTACTTCCACTAAGACGGTCCAACCATCCCATTAAGCAAGTAATTTCTACATTTAAGTAGCCCTCAAGTTATCTACATATGTACAAGTGATAATAGGAGTTTTGTCATCTAGCAATTAAATGTATACCAAATTATATATTAAGTCACTTTCATCATGAAGTCATAATCCCTTTATTAAGACATAGCTTAATCCATTAAGCTCCAAACCCTAATATTTGGGTTATACCAATTCCAAATAAATACTATCATGAAATATACAAATCCAAGTAGAGTAAGCTGTTACATAACCCTATTCTTACCATCAAGCCCATTTAAACCTCCTCTTTAGGGAGACAAGAGCTTATTGACCCAAAATATACTTCAAGGTAAATTTGTTAGAAACAATTGAAATGATAGAGTAAATTATGTATCAAGTATACTTTTGAGTTCAAGTTACTCACCTTAGAAGATTTGTGGTAAAATCCCAAAACCCTAGATGGAGAGAAAGTCTCTTGGACACTTGAGTTCTCTTGAAGATGAGAATCCCTTAGCCTAAGATGGAGAAGATTTCTCATGATTGTGATGGGTAGAATCCATAATGGATGAGGAATGATAGAAGAAGAGAACTTACCTACTTGGAAGCCAAAAATCGCCCTAAAAGATGGAGAGAGTTCTGGAGCTGAAAGTGATACCAATGCTCTTAAAATCCTACCAAAAACGATATAAGAAACAGCACCTCGACCCCTAATCGCGACTATGCCCCAGCGACTTTGCCCAGGGCATTGTCGCGGGGCAATGTCGCCCTCCAGGTACCACTTTCTGCTCGATTTCGACTTATGGGCAGCTGATCGCTACTATGCCCCAGCGACTTTGCCCAGGGCATTGTCGCGGGGCAATGTCGCCATCCCCACCCCAGCTGCTGTCCGTTTTCTTCTTGCGTCAAAACTGGTCCTTACGAGGGTATTAGAGTCCGAAATTGTTATTTTAGGCGACAAGACGAGACCCAAACATGAGCCTCTAAGAGATTGCATGCACGCACACGAAGTTCTACATTTTACAAAATCTATAAGCCGGGATGGTACATCAAACGGTATAAGAGAAACTAAATTTACTTACGTGAATTTTCCGGGTGTTACAATCCTCCCCAACTTGGAAAAGATTTCGTCCTTGAAATCTGAATTATACGAACAAGTGAGGGTATCGACGTTTCATTTCCTCCTCCGGTTCCCAAGTCACATTGGCGCCCCGGTGATGCTTCCATTGTACCTTGACCTTGGCTATTTCTTTGTGTCGAAGCTTCGTAATCACTCTATCCAAAATAACCTCGGGCTCTTCGATGCAACGGTGGTCATCCACCTGAATCTCCGACAATGGTATAACTCTCTCCCCTTTCGCTAAGCATTTACGTAAGTAACACACATGGAAGGTTGGATGGATTCCATTCATTTCTGGGGTAAATCTAATTTATAGGCTTGCGAACCCACACGTTCTAGAATAGTGAATGGTCCAAGGAAACGGGGACTTAACTTCCCACGCTTTCCGAAACGAATCAATCCCTTCCAAGGGGATACTTTCAACATCACCCTTCCTCCTACTTGGAACTCTATTGGTTTCCGCCTCTTGTCCGCATAGCTCTTTTTTCGATTTTGAGCCGCTTTCAACCGCTCTTTAATGATTTTGACCTTATCGGCCGTCTCTTGTACAATCTCTGGCCCGGCAAATTGCTTTTCTCCCGCCTCTAGCCAACACGCGGGAGTTCTACACTTTCTTCCATACAAGGCTTCAAATGGTGCCGCCTTCAAGCTTGAGTGATAACTATTGTTGTAAGCGAATTCCACTAACGGTAGGTGAGTATCCCAATTGCCTCCAAAGTCGATTACACACGCCCGCAACATATCCTCCAAGTCTGAATGGTCCTTTCACTTTAACCATCCGTATGTGGGTGGTATGTCGTGCTCAAATTCACCCTTGTGCCAAGTTCTTCTTGTAACGCTTGCCAAAATCTTGAGGTGAACCGACTATCCCGATCGGAAACTATAGACACAAGCACTCCATGTCGCGAAACCACTTCATCAATGTAAAGCTTTGCCAACTTGTCCATTGGTAAGGTCTCTCGCATAGGCAAGAAGTGTGCACTCTTAGTCAACCGGTCCACTATCACCCAAATAGTGTCGTGACCCTTCATAGTCTTTGGCAATTTAGTCACAAAATCCATTGTGATTTTCTCCCATTTCCACTCGGGAATTTCCAAAGGTTTCAACTCACCATAGGGTAATTGATGTTGGGCCTTTACTTGAGAACAAGCCGTGCACTGTCCCACATACTGCGCCACATCCAGCTTCATGAACGGCCACCAATAATGTAGCTTCAAATCCCGATACATTTTGGTACTTCCGGGATGGATGGAGTACTTGGATTTATGAACCTCATCCATGAGTAGCTCCCGATTCCCACCGATCTTAGGCACCCACACACGCCCATTGAACAACTTAACTCCACGACTATCTTCGGTTAACAGTTGCTTTTGTTTCACCATTACTTCATCCTTGAGGTTTTCTTCTTTTAGGGCCTCGGATTGTGCTACTCTAATCCGTTCCACTAAGCTTGACACTATGTCTATTCTCGAGAGGTTGGCGCGTAAACTTCCGCTATACTCTTTTCGGCTTAAGGCGCCGGCGACCACATTAGCTTTACCCGGATGGTAAAGCAGTTCACAGTCGTAATCTTTGAGTAACTCCAACCATCTTCGTTGTCTCATGTTCAGCTCCTTTTGGTCGAATACATGTTTCAAACTCTTGTGATCCGTGTACAACGTGCATTTCGTGTCGTATTAATAATGACGACACAACTTCAATGCAAATACCACCGCGGCCAATTCCAAATCGTGTGTAGGGTAGTTCTTTTCGTGCACCTTAAGTTGTCTCGAGGCATATGCAATCACCTTTCCCCGTTGCATTAACACACATCCCAAGCCCATCTTGGATGCGTCGCTATAGACTACAAAATCTTCCGATCCTTCGGGTAAGGATAGGATTGGTGCTTCACACAATTTCTTTTGGAGAGTACGGAATGCCTTCTCTTGTACATCGGTCTAAACAAAGTTCACATTCTTCCGCGTCAACGCCGTCAATGAAGAAGCAATCTTGGAAAAATCTTGAATGAACCTCCGATAGTAACCCGCCAATCCCAAGAAACTTCGAATTTCCCCCGGACTCTTGGGCGGTTCCCAATTCATCATTGCCTCGATTTTGGATGGATCTACTTTCACTCCATCCCGAGTAATTACATGACCCAGGAATTGGACCTCCTTCAACCAAAAGTCGCACTTAGAGAATTTTGCCTAAAGCTTTTCTTTCCTCAATACTTCTAACAATTCTCGTAGGTGCAGCTCGTGTTCTACTTCATTCTTGGAGTACACCAAAATATCATCTATGAAGACAATTACTGTCTTGTCAAGAAAAGGTCGGCACACCCGATTCATCAAATCCATGAATACCGCTGGTGCGTTCGTCAGTCCAAACGGCATTACTAAGAATTCATAATGGCCATAGCGTGTTCGGAACGCTGTCTTTGGGACGTCGTCTTCCTTAACTTTCACTTGATGATAGCCCGAACGTAAGTCGATCTTCGAGAAGCATCCCGCCCCGTGAAGTTGGTCAAACAAGTCATCGCTTCTAGGAAGTGGATATTTGTTTTTCACGGTTACCTTATTCATATCCCGGTAGTCTATACACATGCGCATTGTGCCATCTTTCTTCTTTACAAATAGAACCGGCGCTCCCCAAGGAGATGAACTCGGCCTTACAAACCCCTTCTCCAAGAGTTCCTGAAGCTGCGTCATTATTTCTTGCATCTCGTACGGAGCCAAACGATAGGGAGCTCTAGCTATTGGAGCCGCCCCCGGTACCAAGTCTATCTTAAATTCCACTTGGCGGTCCGGTGGTAAACCCGGTAAGTCTTCCGGAAACACGTCAGGAAACTCACGTACCACTTTTACATCTTCTATTTTCCTTTTCTCCAACTTGGCATCGATAACGTATGCAATGAAGGATGCACACCCTTTGACCAAGCATTTCCGGGCCTTCAACATTGAAATAATTGCTATATCCCCCTTCCTTCGTTCCCCATAAATAATTATGTGACTCCCGTCCGGAGAAGGTATGCGAATCAGTTTCTTTGCGTACAAGATTTCGGCTTGGTTTTTGGCTAACCAATCCATTCCGACCACCACGTCAAACCCTCCGATCACTATTGTCATTAAATCGATTGAGAATTTCCTTCCTTCGATTTCTAAAGTGCAACCCCGCAAAATATCCCGAACTAAGACTTGACCACCGTCGGCTATTTCTACCACTAGGGCTTCATCTACACATTTAGTGGGTATAGACAACTTTTGACAAAAGGACATCGACACAAAAGAAAAACTTGCACCCGAATCGAATAATACACGCGTAGGTACGGAGTTTATAAGAAACGTACCCGACACTACGTCCGTCGAAGTCTTTGCCTCTTCGGCTGTCATCTGAAAAGCTCTCCCCTTTGCCTTCGGTGGTTCCGCCTTGGGTCCCCCACTTCCACTCGACTTCAACTTCGGGCAGTCCCTCTTTACGTGTCCCGTTTCACGACATTCGAAACAAATCAGCCCTTTCATGGGACAATCCCGACCATAATGCCCACTCTTCCCACACTTGTAACACCCTTGTGAGTTCGAGTGCGGTTGGTTACTACATGAACCAGCATGATGTCTCCTGCATCGATTACACCACCTCACGTCACGACGGTTATCCCCACTTCTATTCCCGGTAAACTGTCTTTGTTGTCGGACGGATCCGGACGGTCCCTCCCACTTTCTCTTCTCACTCGCATGCCCACTTTCCAACTTTCCTTGAGTCAAATCGTCTTCCACCAACAACGATTCTTCAATTGCTTCATGTACAGTTGTCACCTTGGCGTTCCTCACGGCCGTCTTCATCTCGGCTGGCAATCCCCGTTGGTATGCCTTTATTTTCATTTTCTCATCGGGAGCCAGATGCTCCACCAAACTTAACTTTTCAAGAAACGCCTTTGAGTAGTCGATCATGGTCATATTCCCTTTCTTCAATCCCCGGAACTCCTCTTCAATCTTGTCTAGGGCCCTCTCACTACAATACTTGTCGAGAATCTTATTCTTGAACGTTGGCCACGTGAGTTTGGCCAACACTTCGGGCGTGAGAGACGAACGGGTGAGATTCCACCAAGTAAGGGCCTCGCCCTTGAGAAGATGAGAAGCAAACTTAACTCGTTGGGAGTCTTCGCATTCACTAGCCTCAAACGCCATTTCCATCTCCCAGATCCAATACATACACCGAACATGGTCGGTAGTTCCGGCGAATTCCGGTGGTTTGCAACCAAGGAAAGTCTTATACGAACACCCCCTTTCTCTCCTCCCGTCACGCACGTTTGCTTGCTCTTGTGCAACTGCTACATTCCCAAGACCGCCTGACTCATTTCCTGCATTATCCGCCACTGTCTCAATGCGTCGATGACTGTGGTCCCGGTCCTCCAACAATTTCATGAACATTTCTTGCTGTTGAGCCATGGCAGAGGTCATAGCTTGAAGCATACTATCCTTCAGTCGGTTTTCGAGGGTATTTTCCTCTATTACAGGATTGGAGGTGCCGATGTGGGTTCTTGGTATATGTTCCGGTTCTCCACCTAGGATGGGTGGCCTCGGAGGACGTCCGACCGCTGCTTGATTAGCCAGCTGGTCGGCCGTAGATTCGGTCGCGGCGTGACCGTCCAGTGCTGATTGAAGTTGACCTCGCGTGTTCACCATCTTAGTCTGTCAAACATGCGAGAATAGTGGTAAGGAATAGACTAAAGTTGCGTACTCATACATTCATTAATCATCACAATAATAGTAGTCAAGCATACTTACGTAACAACGCATTCATAATAGCATTAGCTAGGTGAAATTATGAACATGTTACACACAAGCATTCTCGTTACCGTCATCATAATTCTCAACAAATGTAATTCCACAATTCCTAACACTCTCCCATCCTAGGATATCTACCCAATGTAGTAATTGTCGATGACTCTTTCTCAGCTTAAGTCTAGGCATACTACAGTCAATACCTAGTTCACTTAAACTAGAGCTCTGATACCAACTTGTGACACCTCAAAAACAGGGTCAACAAAAACTTCCATAAAACGGAAGAGTGATATATAATGCCATTGCACGAGCTATAAAAGTGAATATACATATGCCTGTTTACAAACAAGATGTAATATTGACAACTAAATGACAACCGACTAATCTAATCTCTACTATAGAAATAAGATTACAAAAGGTGTCATAATTAGTCCAATGTTTGATCTTCTATCTTTGGCATCTCAAAAAGTATCCCACGCTCACAAGTCCCCAACTATGCCTTCTTAATGACGGCACCACTAGAACCTGTGATACACATTAGACAAACAACAAGTGTTAGGCTTTAATTGCCTAGTGAGTCAAACATATAGTAAAACATGTAATTATTTCATATAAAGAATATCAACTTGATCATTTACAATTTGGACTCTATGGGAAGTCCCAACACCAACCCGAGTTACACCATAATTGAAGATATACCTTAGCGTCTACCTCCAAGGTAACGCCTCAAGGCCCGGCACATCGGGACTACCTACAAGGTATAAATCCCGAAGGCGTGGATCGTTACACAAACCTCCAAGGTAGGTGCCCAAGACTATATCTTCCTAGTGCCTACTTAGGGACTCCTCCAATTTATGAACACCAACAATTAACTACTCCAAGTAATTCCCAACACCATACATTACTTCCACTAAGACGGTCCAACCATCCCATTAAGCAAGTAATTTCTACATTTAAGTAGCCCTCAAGTTATCTACATATGTACAAGTGATAATAGGAGTTTTGTCATCTAGCAATTAAACGTATACCAAATTATATATTAAGTCACTTTCATCATGAAGTCATAATCCCTTTATTAAGACATAGCTTAATCCATTAAGCTCCAAACCCTAATATTTGGGTTATACCAATTCCAAATAAATACTATCATGAAATATACAAATCCAAGTAGAGTAAGCTGTTACATAACCCTATTCTTACCATCAAGCCCATTTAAACCTCCTCTTTAGGGAGACAAGAGCTTATTGACCCAAAATATACTTCAAGGTAAATTTGTTAGAAACAATTGAAATGATAGAGTAAATTATGTACCAAGTATACTTTTGAGTTCAAGTTACTCACCTTAGAAGATTTGTGGTAAAATCCCAAAACCCTAGATGGAGAGAAAGTCTATTGGACACTTGAGTTCTCTTGAAGATGAGAATCCCTTAGCCTAAGATGGAGAAGATTTCTCATGAATGTGATGGGTAGAATCCATAATGGATGAGGAATGATAGAAGAAGAGAACTTACCTACTTGGAAGCCAAAAATCGCCCTAAAAGATGGAGAGAGTTCTGGAGCTGAAAGTGATACCAATGCTCTTAAAATCCTACCAAAAACGATATAAGAAACAGCACCTCGACCCCTAATCGCGACTATGCCCCAGCGACTTTGCCCAGAGCATTGTCGCGGGGCAATGTCGCCCTCCAGGTACCACTTTCTGCTCGATTTCGACTTATGGGCAGCTGATCGCGACTATGCCCCAGCGACTTTGCCCAGGGCATTGTCGCGGGGCAATGTCGCCATCCCTACCCCAGCTGCTGTCCGTTTTCTTCTTGCGTCAAAACTGGTCCTTACGAGGGTATTAGAGTTCGAAATTGTTATTTTAGGCGACAAGACGAGACCCAAACATGAGCCTCTAAGAGATTGCATGCACGCACACGAAGTTCTACATTTTACAAAATCTATAAGCCGGGATGGTACATCAAACGGTATAAGAGGAACTAAATTTACTTACGTGAATTTTCCGGGTGTTACAATTATTCAGACTGAATAAAGGTAAATTATTTAGACTGAATAATTCCATATATTCA
Organism: Saussurea involucrata; assembly: GCA_033807775.1. Lineage (NCBI taxonomy): Eukaryota > Viridiplantae > Streptophyta > Magnoliopsida > Asterales > Asteraceae > Saussurea > Saussurea involucrata. The sequence goes on from CM066317.1 coordinate 88,307,368, forward strand.
GTCTGAATAATTCTATATACTCAGTCCGAATAAATGTAGATATTATTCACCCCGAATGTTGTATTATTCACTCTGAATATAACACATATACACGATTTCACGTAAAAATGGTTAAAACGAAAAAAACTATATCATGATGGATGTCATATCGAAGAGCACGAAATTCTCGTTTTTTTGATGTAATTTGTTTGATTAAAATGTTAGTAATTTTTGAGATAATTTATTTTAAAATTTAAGGGGGTAAAAGTTTTTTAATTAAAAAAGAAAATAAAAAGTCAACAAAGGAGGCGCTGATTCTAATCTGACGAAAATAATTACATTTATTCAGTCTGAATAATTACCTTTTATTCAGACTGAATAAATTTTTTTTCCAATTTTACCCCTGCGCGCTAAATATTCATTAAGCCATGGATAAAGTTTTCAACTTATTTATAAAATTGTCACCGCGTTTTTTTGCCACTGATCTCTTCACCGGATTATTAATCAACGGTTGTGGTTTGTCCTCACGTTTACAATTGAATTTGAGTTTTTATTTGAACTCACCCCTATATATGTATATATATATATAGGGAAAGGTTCAATAGAGAAGTGCAAATATTTAGAGAAATAGAGAAGTAAAAAAACACGGGACCGTTCATATATGAACGTTCATAAATGAACGTTCATATAACAGTCATATCTGAACGTTCATATGAACGTTCATATATGAACGTTCATATATGAACGGTCCCGTGTTTTTTTACTTCTCTATTTCTCTAAATATTTGCACTTCTCTATTGAACCTAAGGCTATATATAGTTTTGATTTGCATTCATGGTTGGAGTAGACCCCATGTTTTGGCCCCCAAATCTTTATAGTTTTGATTTGCATTCATTCAATTATATGATATTGGCTTTTGATTTTGTGGGATTTGGAGGTTGATAATGACTCCAAGTTTATCGTCATATGCTTGCACCAATCCTTTTCCTCTTTCCCTCTTTCTTTTAATAAGAATGTCTAATATTTTTGTAAAATATAATAGTTTTTTTTGAAGAAATAATAATTTTAATCTGTCATATATATAATTCAATACAATATTTTCATTCTATCCTATAATTCAGTACAATATTTTAATTAATAATTAAAAAAATACGTGAGAGTAACTGGATGGTATAAATATTTTGTAGCAAATTATTTAATAAGAAAACTATATATAAGAGCATCTCCAACAGCTTTTCCATAATTTCTTCAAAATGGAGAACCAAAAGTCAAAATCTCTAAAAAAATTACATTAATCTCCAACAGATTCCCCGTTTTGGAGAAAAAACAATGATTATAATATTATAATATTATATTTATCTATTAAAATATTATTTTTCAAAGATTTTTATTGGTGCTCTCACTAAGTAATCATTTTTGGGGTTAACTCCATATTTGGAGAAAAACTCATTCTCTCTCCATTTTGGAGATAGTTTTAGGGAAGCTATTGGAGAAAAAAACAATCCAAAATCCTCATATTCTTCATTTTCTCCAAAATGGGGAAGCTGTTGGAGATGCTCTAACGTATTTAGTATACCTCACACCAAAATGAGATCTAAATTAAAACGTATGTACAAAATCTTAAAGTTGTTTTCATTGTGTTCACAATATATACACTTTATGTACGTATTTAATTATTAATGTGTATACTAATATATTGCAGAAAAGAGGAGAGAAGAGAGAAATATTTATAAAATTTGGATTTTCTTTTAAATAATACATTAATTATCTCATTATTTAACCTACACTATTTTTTTTAAATATCTAGCCTAATACAAATCATATCAATGATATAAACCAATCTTAACCATCCATCTAGTTAATGTATAATTGGTTTTATATATCTCAAAATTGTTTCAAACCTGAAGTGATCATCATAATAAATGAGCTCTATCATCTTCTACAAATATCTCAAACTTAATGAATGAACCACGGTTATTTTCCGTAAAAAAATCTTAATTATATCTGAATTGAATATAAAGTTCGTGTAGCTTATAACATTTACATAGTTTGTATTTGAAACTCCACATAGTTTTAATTGTACGCATAACAAATATAGGCTATGTTTGGCAAACTAGCTGATAAGCTAGCGGGTGACGTGACTGATAAACTAGATGATGAACAAGTCATGTTTGGCAAAAACTAACTTATAAACATGTAAAATCACCTAAAAGAACATTTTGAAAAAATTATTAATTACAATATTTAATAATAAAATTAAAATACGTTTCTAGCTATAAAATATTTATTTAATTAATATAACCAATATAGTAATAAATTAAATTATATAATATGTTAATTAAAAGAATTTAAAACTTATTATTATATATATACTATAAAATTTGAATTTATTAAAATAAATTTTAGGAAAAAAATATATTAAATTATGATTTTAAATAGCCGTTGCACATAATATGAAAAAAATAATCAAATAATAGTTGATAAGGATTTAAATGAAAAAAAATTCAAATCCCAAGAACCTTAATTTCATAAATATCAAGTTTTTTGAAGTATGATAAATATCAGATTTAAAAATTTAGATTAAGTAGTATAAAATAATTTTGTGGATATATATTGCAAATTGTAATGATTGAAGAAGAATATAAAGGGGAATGATTTGAAAATGACAATGCCGAAAAATAAATAGGACAAAAGCCACCACACTTAACACAAAAATACCACAATTTCTTTTTTTAGAAACAAAAAGTTATTCTTTTTATTTTATCTTTTGTTTCGTTATAAAATGGATACCCAAAATTTGTACTTTCTAAAGTTGATTATTCTTATCTATACTATATATATAAGCACGAAACGACGGTTTTTGTTGAAATTTAAGTCGTATCACCTACATCGCAGTATGTACAAGTTTCTAAAGCCCATCCATATCAACCCCTTTTAATTCGTTTTCCACCACAATTCTCTCCCCACTACCCCTTTAATTCCTCTCCACGTTGCTCTCCTCTCCCGTTCCTCTTCTTATTTGGGAGTATCACCAATTCTTCTCAAAACGTAAACATCACCGGTACATTCACGATCCTTGCCTCGAATATTCCGATCCAAACAAACACCAATCGTATGATGATGCGACGTGGTTCCGCTAGGTATCCAAGCGATCCAAACGTCTGGACGCCGACGAAACTCGACAGTTAGGGCATATGGAGAGGCAACGGAGCATCAGGTTACTTCCAGTGGAAACGGATCCAGAAGAGAAAAACGAAAATAAGTCGCCAGAAAATGACGGCGAAAAACCGGCGGTAGAAGAAGATCAACCGAAATCGCAGACGTCGTTGATGTCGTTGTTTGAAGACTACAGATCTAATATCGTCGAAGAGGAAGTGGAACATGAGGTAGAGCCAGAGGTTTGTAATAACCGTGTTTTATTTTGATTGAAATCGAGTTTGGGGTGAAAAGTGTAAAAGGGCAAAAAAAATTGGTGTGCTTTTAGGAGATTATAAAAGGGGGGGGGGGGGGGGGGGGGTTAAACCCAAGGATCAATGATTTAGTAATTATGTGTGGCGGCTCAAGAGAAAATAGCAGAGAAAGAGAGAGCGTGGTCTCAAAATTATTTGGAGAAGAAAGTTCTTTGATCATCAAAGTTAGAAGAGGAAGAGTATTGATATATGATTCTACAACGATGTTTATCAGGTGTTCACCTTAGAATCTGACGTTTTGCGAGAAGGAAATGCTAAAGCACCAGGTGAGTTCCCTTAACCCTTTTTATGTGGAATGAAAGTTAAAATGTTTTTACTGATTATGGTTCACTTATGAGCATGAAATTGTTTACAACTGTTACGTATGTTTTTCCCATAAAAAGTATGTTTTAATTAAAGGCAATTTAGCAACGCAGAATGATTTATAAAGATTTATAACGGTTTCACACTTCATGATTTATGATGAGCTATGTGTTTGTTATGTGGAGTCGGTCTGCACAGTGGGATCTGAGCACCTCGGGATCCGATGATCCCTTGGGCATTTGTGACGAGCTTGTAGGAGGAAATTCGTTTCCTTCCTACTCGGATTTGTGACGAGCTTGTAGGAGGGAATTCGTTTCCTTCCTACTCGGATAGAGGGGAGTCTGCTTGGGCCCCGGTACGAGGCGAGAGGGGAGTCTGCTTGGGCCCCGATCGCGGTTAGCTCCTTAAACACTGTGCAGTACCATGATTGATGCTTATGTGGAGAATGTTAATGTTTTCGTATAAAATGATTTTATACTGTTGATGTATGTTATTTTTGGAGGGAATTCACTAGACCTTTTGGTCTAACCCTCGCTTTTCAAAACCAAACCATTTTCAGGTAAGCATGTTGTAGGAGGCTCTGGCGAGCGAGCAGAGCAGGACTAGAGTATAGATGCAGTTAGAAGCTGTGCCACTCATACTTTTAGTAGTAGTTGTTCTCAGTTGTGTATAGGTTGTTTCCGCCAACCTAAGTTTGTTGAGACTAATGTAATGAAAATTTTGGGACCCAATTTTGTAATGTTTTTTAGTTAATGCTATGTATGTCCTGTTGTAGTGATGGACTGTTACAAATGGTATCAGAGCCATAGTTTAAGAGATTTAGGTGGCCGGACGGGCCTAAACTTAAACTTTGGGAGTAGAAATCACAACTGAGAATCAGGAACTGCGTTAGGAAAGCACTATTGTAGACGTAGGACTAATAGGGTACCGAGGACAGTCATGTAAGGTAAGCTTGGGATTACACCTGACCAGTGTAATTGCGAACTTACAGGTACATGTATGTGCTTAGCCTGCCTTATTATTCCGAAGTTGGAGTCTTAAGCTAGTTTATATGTCGTGTTCCAGTAATCTAGAAGGTCAACAAGATCCCTGAGGGATAGGTTGAGACCCATTGTTGGGGAAGTATAGTGAGAGGTCATTTATGATGTGATGTATGTATACATCGTGGAGTCGGAATGTTGTTTGGAATGTTATGAGTCGTATAGAAATAGATCTTCGTGGGCTCGAAGAGGATGAATGTTTGATTTTGAGTAAGACTCCTGTTTCTGGAGAGTCTCAGTGCTAGAAATCGTGGGATAGATCAGTTCGGATGGTAAGGAAGGACAGTGTCGAAATCTTGAGAGTGTCAATGGAGCCCTGACTTCCTAGTCGAGCTTTTCAATGGCAGGATCAATGAAATGAGATATCAGTAGAGGGCTGAAAATGTGTAGAGATATATTATGAGATAATTTAACCAAGACGGAAATGGTACGGAATGGTGGAGTAAGTGGACCGTGGAACGTATGTACTACAAGTTGTTGCAAGGCCGAGACGACAACCACTGGTCGAAGGAAGAGTGTCAATGACAAGTTGCGTGAGTAAAACGGTTGACCTTGTTTGAGTGAGTAGCCTTCAAGTGCAAGTATAGGTTCATGCATTGCATTCATATATGTGTTACACGAAATTTTCATGATTTAAGTAAATGTGTAAATTGCAAATTTTGATCGGAAATGAGTCGACGTGTGCAAACGTATGTTTAAAGAAAAGGTGATTCCATCTACGACGCACAATGAAATTTTGAGCTTAACGATTTGCAAAACATTTCACCTTTTTCATGATAAGTTAAATTGTTGCAAAAAGTCAAGAAAACGTTTGCCAGCAAAAATTTCATAATCAAAATGAGTATCGACATTGTTGATATCATAAAAATAAGTATGGGAACCGACTGGTTTACTTGGTGTCGAAAATCCTTTTTCCAAATTTTGTCGTATGAAAAGATTCTCATTCAATATATTATTGTCGTAACAACGTCGTTGTGGTTAAGTAAGATTAAATCTTACGGAAAGATGCATACAAACGACTCTCGAGATCGTTGTGCATGGCATTGGAGTCATGAGAATGTGGGGTCATGTGTACCCAAGTTGTTCCTAGTGTTGTTCTTTAAAATGAGAAAATGTGCGAAATGATTTAATTACTGCGTTGTCATGCATGAAGGCTAGGAACTCACTAGGTCGTAGAGTATTACATTTTAAGCTAAGGAAGAACTCCGAGGGTGGAAAGGTGTTGGAAAAATCAGGGGAGAATGTTTGTAGTTTTGGTATTTGTGTTCAAGAAGAGAGGTAAACAGTAGGAGAGTCGGAAGTGGACCTTGGTGTCAGTTGTTCGAGGGTCTGTACCATGTTCGGTAACTAGAAATACGGTTGTTGAGGGACGATTACGTCCGGAGGAAGGAATTGAAGCCCTCAAGGCTCTGGTATTAGCAACTCGTCATAAATAGTGTGGTGAGGCATTAATGAGATATCCTCGACGTCGATTAAGAATCTTAAGGTGATCTTGTAGTTTTGATGATTCATGAGTAAGTTTTGAAATGAGGGCGACGGGTTATGAAGTTGATTATGATGTGTTGGAAGGATTGGGTTCCGTAAGGAACCCATGTTTAAGAATAGGTTAAGAAAGTATCAACAGGTTGACTATTGATGTTGAAGTCGGCAGCTGTGTAAGGTGGCTGAGGCCGAAGACTTGAACCAGGAGGTTGAAAGTTTGTAGAGCACCTTGTAGGGGTGTTAAGATGGTGAGAGACTGTTGTTTTGGATAAGCGTTCTACTTACGAGGTATGGAGGGAATGTGCCCTGTTTATGTAAGGGCTCAGATCGTAAAGAGCAAGCAAGAATGATTATGTTTGAGCTAATTGGGAACTCGTGAGTTATAGTTCCACTAGAGTTGGGGAAGGACCAAGTAGCGAGATAGACTCAATTTTGTATGCGGGGGAATATGAAGGAAAGTTTGAATTGTGTACGAATGACCATGAGAGACCTGGTCGGCAGTGTGATGTTAGGGGTGGAGGATGTGCGAATGAGTAGTGGCTTCAATTTCCAAGATAAATGTGCCAGCCAATGTTGTAGTAAAGTGATGTTAGAAAGATGAAGCATTAGATGGAAGCTTTTTTGGGATTTCAGACGAAGTGTACGATTTGCTAATCCAGTTGTTGGGGCACGTGGTTTGTAAGTTGGCGTTTTGTTTTGGCTGTTATCGGAAATAGGTAGTAAAGATCATCTTGTAATCCAAGCTATCTTGGAGTTTTCTTTTTGAAAAAAAAAACAGGGAGATCTCTCCTTCTGCCTTTGAAGAAATCTTTCTTCAAACTCTCTTCTCTCTTGTACTCTCTATTTCTCTATGCATGAAACTTAGTGATTCTCATAGATTGTTTAGAATAGGTTTACCTCTTCTATTTCCGCAACAATCTGTAAATTCTGTTTTTAATTTTTCAATAATCAATAAACAAATTTATAAAGTATAACTTGTGTGTTGGTATTCACCCCCCACTTCTACAAACTTAAACTCGTGTAGAACCCCTTTGGGACCAACAAGTGGTATCAGAACAGTGTTTCGTAACCAAAAAATCTTGCTAATCTCTTCCTTTCTATTCTTAACATCGCATTAAACACAAACACTAATTACTATGACAATGGTTCTCTTACAATACCACCACAATTCAGTAGAGATAACCTTGCTCTCTGGAAAAGTCGTATGACTCTTTTCTTAGAAGGTATGGATCCATCTACACCTCACTCAGTTGGAAATGGACCATATATTCCATTTATCCTTGCCCATGTTGTTCCTGTCACTACTGAGCCTATCCCTGAAAGAGAGATAGCCAAACAAGTTCATCAATGGACTGATGAAGATAAGAAGAAATTGGCCACATATATCCTTTCAATTGCATTCCGTGACGAGGTTTATCATTTTGTTATGAACCTCAAAACCTCTAAATCCACACGGAACAAACTTTGTATCCGATATGAAGGTACTACTGAAGTACAAGAAACCATAAAGATAAATCTGGTAAGACAATATGAAATGTTCATTTGTGGTACAAATGAACCTTTGTTTGACGTTCACCAACGCTTTAATGGCTTACTTATTGACCTAAAGACTGTTGGTCGGGGATATTCCAACTCTGAAGCTCTGACAGAGTTTTGTATTTTTCAGTCCGGTCAATATTTACAAAAGAGAGAGAGTGGCCGAATTTTCGGGATGGAGAGTGGTTAGAAGCTGTTAGTCCCATATGGCTTAACAAGTATTGTAGAAGGGGGGGTTGAATACAATACTCAAAAATTTCACAATTTTAATTCTTATATTTGAAAAACTTTCAAAAGAATTACACACAGAAAACTTAAGATTGTTGCGGAAAAGAACAGATAAACTATTCTAACAATCTTACACAAAGTATACAACAAAACAACTAAGAACACTAAGAGCAAAGCTATTGAGTTTTAAGGCTTAAAAGAAGGTTTCTTGCACTGAGAGAATTTCTTGAAAGCGTGAGAATTGCATGAAGAGCACTTCTCCTTTTATAGTGCCAAGGAGTGCCCAAGCATTAAATGCTTGGGACACTTGTCATCTTCACATATGCTGATAATGTTGACTTCAGGAGAACTGTGAAGTCCTTGTCACTTTTCACTAGGTGCAGACAGAGTAGCTTGAGCAGATAAAAGGGACCTTAACGGAAAGTGGATAAAGAGACAAACTGTCACTTTTCTCTGCTGGAGGATATTGTCCCATAATAAATGATCTTCTGTCTTGAGCTTTTAGCACCGAAGTGGTTTCCACCGAGATTGAGAAATCTTCGGTGGAAAGAAGACTAGTCCACCGAAATTGCAAGCATGTTTCGGTGGTGAGAGGACCACCGAAATTGCAAGCATGTTTCGGTGGTGAGAGGAGCACCGAAAGAACAATCCTATAAATTTGTCCAAGCACTTCGGTGGTCATCGGTGGTGGATGGGGCCACCGAATTTGTCCAAGCACTTCGGTGGAAGAAGGCCACCGAATTTGTCCAATAAATTCGGTGGAGAGAAGGCCACCGAAATGTCAAGGAATTTCCGTGGTGATGACTTGTTTGAATGTTGCCGAGAGTCTTCTATTTTCCACAAGTAGAGAGTCTTCAAGCTTGGTTTCGGTTGATCTTCGACTTCACCGAACATTTGATATCTTGTACAAGTCATTCAAAGAACTGAACTAAAATATTCTAAGTAGGAGTTTTAGGGAAAACATCGGTGAGTCAATTTCAAATCCTTGGTGACCCAACAATCTCCCCCTATTTGAATTTGAGCTCCTTATCTTAGAATATTCAAGAGTAAATAAAAGTAAGTGCGTTTTTGACCCTTTTTACTCTTTTGGGTTCTTTTCACATAGACCATTCTTTTTGTTCTTTTTGATCTTTTTCTTTTGTATGCGTGTGTATACTATGTACAGTATTTACAGGTAACGAAAGATAAAGTATATACAGAAATAAAATTCAAATAGAGATACTTGTATTAAGATAAGTTCTCGTACAATTTACAAAATGAGAAACTAACTTTTACAAGTACCAAATGGAGAGAACTTACTTCTTTGAGGTTTTGCGGCGCTTGATTTCATCCAGTAAGTTTCTATAGAACGGTTGAGCTTCGGGGATGTTCGGAAAGAGGTTGTGAATGCCTTCCAGAAATATAGTATCGGCGATGGATATCTGGGCAAATCTGAAGAATGCCCGACGACCGAGACCGTCGTTAAAGAACAATCCTGGTATTGGTGAGAGGCTTAAGGTTGTGGTAGGATAGGGAACAGAAGTGGGAATGGTAAGGTTAAGATTGTTTACATTCGGGATTTTACCTTCTCTTGCCATTTCCTTGAAGACTGAGTCAGGAGGATTTTTGACTTTGGGGAGGATGATCTTCTCTTTCAGAGACAGCAGTTTGGCTCTTTCTTCGGTGGAGAGGGTGATGTTATGTTTTCTTTTGATCTCCTTCATCTTATTCATTAGACCATCAATGTATTTGACAAAGATGTCTTTCTTTGGATTTGGACTCCTGACAAGGTGTTGAGTGATTTCATACCATTCCGAGAGACCGAAGAGTTGGAGATGGCTTTCTTTCACACTCTTCATAGAACCATCTTCCCAGTTAATAATCAATCTGATGTCTTGAGGGTTTGCCTTGGAGGTGGCAATCTTTACTGAAGAAATTTGTGACCTATAGCTTCGGTGGTGCATGGTCTTTTTGTACCAACTAATTTCTTCATTCTTTTGTTGTTCCAAGGCACTGAGCACCGATTTCTGTGTTTGGATGGCATCGGTGGACTTGACTTTTGTAGCTTCTTCTGCGGCAGCTTTGAGAGACAGATCTCTGGATTTGTCTAAGTCGATTTGAGCTATTCTTGCTTCCTCAATTTCTTGAGCAGAGAGGCCAAGTTCGGTGGTGATAGGTTGAGAAGCAGACTTGAGTTTGAGAGTTTCAGCGTCCTTCGGTCGAGCCCCATATCTTGCCAGATCCTTTTTCTTCTTTGCTTCTCTGGCCAATTCTTCGGCCAAAAGAGTTCTTTTTCCTTTGTCTTCGGGAGCTTTGCTGGACTGCTCCCCCTCAACTGATGCATTAAGGTCAAGAGCTTCGGTGGAGCCAGTATGGGTCGGTGAGAGTGAGACATGTTTCGGTGGAGAAGAGGGTTTCGGTGAAGAGGTAGAGAGTTTCGGTGGTGAGGATTTCGGTGGAGAGGAGGATTTCGGTGGAGATGAGGATTTCGGTGGAGAGGAGGATTTCGGTGAAGAGGGTTTCGGTGGAGGCTGGTTACTGGAAAGTTTCTTGATGGATGGAAGTTTCGGTGGAGCCGTGGTTTTCTCCCCCTCAGGAACAGCCGGTAACTTGAAACCCAACTCATAGAAGGCCTTATCAAACTTGGAGTGTAGGAAGGCCAGACTCGTTTCGGTGGTATGGGGAACCAAGGCAAAGTCACCGAGATCCATTTCCCACTGGGAACGTTCAGGACTGGGTGAGTCGGTGGAAGGTTTGGATAACGTGGGCAAAGAAGAAATTCCAAATGCCTCCCATTTTGCTGCGAAGAAGAGTACCGGGGCCTTTGGAGCTTTTGGAGGAGTCGTCGAGCACATAACCGGTGGTAAGAACAATGTCTTCATGTATGGTGTCCAAATACATGTCTTCATAGTCGGAAAAGGCGTCGATCTTGAGAGCGAGACGAACATCATCGACCCCAAACGTGAGGTCGTGATCACCTTCGGCATTGGTGAAGATGGAGGCGTGAATGGCCTCATTGGAGGGATCGTACACGGAGGTGAGCCAGAACTGTCCAATGAGCATTTTGCTCATCTTGGGGTTGCATGTGAAGGCATGAAGAAGAGGAGAGCGAGACAGAAATTTAGCAATAGTAGAGAACTCGGGATGAGCGGGATCGGATTCGAGGCGGGCAACGTGATTGCACTGGTTGAAGCGGAGGTCTTCAAAACGTGTAGGAATTGGATATCGTGAGGATGCCATGAGAGAGATATGTTTGAAAGAGAAGAGAGAGTTGCAGGTTTGAATTGTGAGAAAGGAGTGGGGAGGAAGTAAAGGGAGGTATGTATATATAGGGAAAGGATAAGGTACCGTGATGATGATTTTGTATGGGGAGAGGGGACATGCGGCTCATGAGGTGAAAAGGTTATTGGGAATCGGGACACGGAACGGCGGATAGGCGAAGGGTCTGACGCAAATGCAATTGAGTGGTCACAAGTGGGCTTTGGGAACCGTGTGGATCGGTGTAGGCTCGGTGATGCTTCGGTGGAGGATTCGGTGTTCGTTCGGGAGACGATCGGTGGAAGGTCGGTGGAAATGGGACTTCGGTGGTAGAATGGTTTCACCGATTTGGATGAGATCCACCGAAATGGGACTTCGGTGGTAGAATGGATTCATCGAATTTGGAAAGTACCACCGAAATGGGACTTCGGTGGTAGAATGGTTTCACCGATTTGGATGAGGTCCACCGAAATGGGACTTCGGTGGTGGAAAGTTTTCACCGATTGGAGATGACCACCGAAATGAGACTTCGGTGGTGGACAAGTTTCATCGATTTTGAAAATTTCCACCGAAATGGGCTTCGGTGGTAGACACGCTTCACCGATGCTGGAGATTATCACCGAAATTGGACTTCGGTGTTGGAAAAGAGAGATAGAAATGATTTAACACATAGATTTGTCCACCGATGAGAGATCGGTGGAGAGAGAGAAGTAGATAAGAAGGTGTCCACCGATGTGAGATCGGTGGAGCATGAACACATGTTTATTCTTGGAGATTGCACATCCCAAGTTCACTGATGAGAAAGTTGAACCTGGTTTCATCAAGAGGTTTGGTGAAAAGATCAGCAAGCCGCAAATCGGTGGGAATGAAGTGCAGTTCAATGTCACCTTTGGAAATGTGGTCCCTGATGAAATGATACCTGATATCGATGTGTTTAGATCTAGAGTGAAGAACAGGATTATTTGCTATAGCTATAGCACTGGAATTATCACACAGAATTGGGACTTTAGAAAAGAATTGATTATAGTCCCTTAGTTGGTTTCTCATCCATAGAATCTGAGCACAGCAGCTCCCAGCAGCTACATATTCAGCCTCAGCAGTAGAGGTTGATACAGAGTTTTGTTTCTTGCTGGACCAACTTACCAATTTTCCCCCAAGGAGCTGACAGCTTCCTGTAGTACTCTTTCTATCAATCTGGGAACCTGCATAGTCTGAATCTGAATAACCAATTAGTTCAAAACCCGAGTCTTTGGGATACCAAAGACCCAAGTGCAGTGTGCCCTTAAGATACCGAAAAATTCGTTTTACAGCCTTTAAATGTGATACTTTAGGATTGGCCTGATAACGAGCACATAGACAGGTAGCAAACATTATATCCGGTCTGCTAGCAGTTAGGTAAAGAAGAGAGCCTATCATACCTCGGTAAAGAGTAACATCCACAGATTCACCTTTTAGATCGGCACACAGTTTCAAGGGAGGTGCCATGGGAGTTTTCATAGGAGAGCTATCTAGAAAGTTAAATTTCTTCAGAAGGTCACGAATATATTTGCTTTGATTTATAAAAATCCCTTCTGAAGATTGTTTGACTTGAAGGCCCAAGAAAAATGTAAGCTCTCCCATCATGCTCATCTCATATTCACTCATCATGAGAGAAGCAAACTCATCACATAGGCATTCATCAGTGGCACCAAAGATGATGTCATCAACATAGATTTGAACAAGAATGATATTACCTGAGGTTTCTTTGATGAAGAGAGTATTGTCAATTTTACCTCTGGAATATCCATGCTTGAGAAGAAAGTTGGCAAGAGTGTCATACCAAGCACGTGGAGCTTGCTTGAGACCATACAATGCTTTGTCAAGTCTGTACACATAGTCTGGATGAGCTGGGTCTTCAAAGCTAGGAGGTTGTTTCACATAGACTTCCTCTGCAAGTTCCCCATTGAGAAAGGCACTTTTAACATCCATTTGAAAGACCCTAAAATTTCGGTAGGCAGCATGAGCCAGAAAGATCCTTATAGCTTCAAGTCTTGCAACAGGGGCAAATGTTTCATCATAGTCAATGCCTTCTTCCTGTCTGTATCCTTGAGCTACTAATCGGGCCTTGTTTCTGATAACAGTACCATCTTCATCCATTTTGTTCCTGAATACCCACTTGGTTCCAATGATTGTCTTGTTTCTGGGTTTGGGAACCAATCTCCAAACTTTATTCCTCTGGAACTGAGAAAGTTCTTCTTGCATGGCAGTGATCCAACAAGGATCTGATAGAGCTTCATCCACTTTCTTAGGTTCAGAGAGAGAGAGGAAATTCACATAGAGACAAATATTTCTAACTCCTCTGCGAGTTTGGACACCTGCTTGTTGGTCACCAATAATTTGATCTATGGGGTGATCTTTGGTCCATTTTAGAGCAGGGGGTAAAGGTGATGGGGTATGAGAAGTAGAGTGAACTGGAGTAGTGGGATCAGAGGTTTGGTGTAAGATGGGATTTTCGGTAGTAGATGCCATGTGATTTTCGGTGGGATTAAGGATGGAAGAAGGGCTTCGGTGTGGAGTTTCGGTGGGAATAGGGAAATCGGTGTGAGAGATGGGTTGATCAATTTCGGTGGGAGAGAGTGATCCAGCTGGGTTTTTTTGAGGTAGATGGATTTGAGGGAATTGAGGAGATATCGGTGGAAGTGACTAAGGGGGTATCACCAATACATGATGAGATCCATCTGTGTAAATCATCCTCATCACTTGAAAGTGATGAACATCTGAGATCATCAAACTTGACATGAATGGACTCATCAATGCATTTTCTTTTGAGATTGTACACCCTATAAGCTTTGGAGGATAAGGAGTACCCAACAAATATTCCCTCATCTGCCTTGGGATCAAACTTCCCAAGATTTTCACGATCATTAAGAATAAAGCAGATACACCCAAAGACATGAAGAAAGCCAATATTTGGTTTTCTGCCATGAAAAACTTCATACGGGGTTTTATCATGTCTTTTGGATATTACTGACCTGTTTTGAGTGAAGCAGGCAGTATTCACAGCTTCGGCCCAAAAATAGGTGGGGAGATTTGATTCACTCAGCATGGATCTAGCGGCCTCACATAGTGTTCTGTTTTTCCTTTCCACCACTCCATTTTGCTGAGGAGTACGAACAGCAGAGAAGTTCTGAGAGATCCCTTTCTCGGTGAAGAAGTCTTCAAGAGCACTATTTCTGAATTCAGTGCCATTGTCACTCCTTACCGAGCGGACAAGCTGGCCATTGAGAACTTCATTTTTCTTGACAAAGTTGATGATTTCTTCAGTGGCATCACTTTTGTACGTGAGAAAGAACACCCAAGTATATCTGGTAAATTCATCAACAATAACAAGAATATACCTTTTGCCTCCAAGACTTGGAGTGCTGACTGGTCCACATAGATCCATGTGCAGCAATTGAAGAGGAAGAGTGATGGAAGAGCATTGCTTCGTCTTGAAGGATGTTTTGGTGAGCTTTCCCTTTTCACATGCATCACACAGCTTCTCTTTGACAAAGTTCAACTTTGGCATGCCCGTCACCAGCTCTTTGTTGGAGATTTTATGCAAGGTCTTGAAGTTTAGATGAGAGAGACGTTTGTGCCACAACCAGTTCCTTTTGGATGCATCATTTGACACAAAGCAGACATTTGATGAAGAATTGGATTGTCCCATATCTATGACGTAGACATTTTCCATCCGTCTTCCCGATAACACCACATTGAATTGTTTGTCTACCACGGAGCAGACACAAAGTTCAAAGATAACTTTGTATCCAAGATCACACAGTTGGCTAATGCTGAGGAGGTTATGCATGAGGCCGTCCACAAAAGCCACTTTATTGAAGGTTACAGATCCATTAGAGAGAGTTCCGTATCCTTTGGTGTAACCCTTAGAATTATCACCAAAAGTTACAGATGGACCTTTTCCCGGCACATAGTTGATGAGAAGAGACTTGTTTCCCGTCATGTGGCGTGAGCACCCGCTGTCTAAATACCAAATTTGATGGTGCTCAAAAGCCTGCATGCAAACACATATTAGTTCTTTGGTACCCATTTTGTAATGGGTCCTTTGGGGTTAGAAGAGCATGATTCCTTAAGCTTGGATCTATCAATCCTATCCTTGGGACAGTCCTTAGCCATATGAAAAGTGTCACCACAGTTATAGCATTTTCTATAGATAAACACCTTTTTAACATTTTTAGCATTTTTCATGTTTTGGCTTTTATCATTTGTTCTTATAACCTTGTTAGAGGAGAACAGAGCAGAAGGCTTGGTCCCAAGGATTCCTTTGGATAAATCTTTGGAGGTTGATTTTCTTAAAAGCACAGATCTAGGAATATAAGTGTTGTTAGAGGGAATGTTTGGGGTAAAACTTTTAGGATGGGAGCTTGCCATGCAGTTGACCACCGATTTTCCTTTGTCGGCACAGGAGATCCTTTTTGAGTGAACATGAGTTTCTCTTTTGGGGATCTTTGAGGGCTTAGGTTCGGTGTAGGTATCTATGTGAATAGATTTTAACACTTCATGAAGAGGAATTGGAGGATCATTGATTGAGGGATCGGTGGGCACAAAGGGGATAAGATCGGTGGGTTTAGATCTTTTGGAAGGATTAGCTTTTGAAGAGTTTGAGGAGGAGGCTTCATCCATGGCCGAAAATTTGAGCTGATCATGGATGGGTTTAGAAACGTCATTTGAATCTTGCTTCTCAATGACTTGCAATGAGGAGTCTTTGGCCTTTAAGGATATACCATACTTTAAGGCTTCACACAGATCTAACGAGTTCAAAGAGATGGAATCACAAGAGCTAGAATCAGAGAAATCATCACATGCATTGGTGGGGGGAACAAGAGCAAGAGTGGACTCACAAACATCAGTTTTTCCAAATCCTAGACCGAACTTGTTTGAACTACAGATTTGACTTTGAAAGATTTGTTCAAGATTTTTGGAAGAGCTTGACCATTTTTTGATGACTTCTTGTTCCCTTTTTAGTTTCTTAAACAGGGAGTTCTTTTCTTTTGAGATCACATGATTTATTGTTTTCAAGTCCTCAAGCTCATTTTTGATTTCCTCAAACCTTTTAAGCTTAGACATGCAAATTTCAAGTTCAGCTTTGAGCTCTTTCACTTGAGCAGATTTTCTATTCTTACTGTCTTTAACGGAATAAAAATCTTGAGTTAAAGACTCATAGGCATTGATCTTTTCAATATCAGACATATTATTGAAGGGATGTACCTGAGCGTAGGCTGTGGAGCACCCAGTTGCCACTAGAGCCATAGGTGAAGTGGCCTTTTCGGAAACTTCCATTTCTTCTGAGATGGCCACGAAGCATCTATTCTGAGAATCACTGCCTTTGAAGAAATCTTTCTTCAAACTCTCTTCTCTCTTGTACTCTCTATTTCTCTATGCATGAAACTTAGTGATTCTCATAGATTGTTTAGAATAGGTTTACCTCTTCTATTTCCGCAACAATCTGTAAATTCTGTTTTTAATTTTTCAATAATCAATAAACAAATTTATAAAGTATAACTTGTGTGTTGGTATTCACCCCCCACTTCTACAAACTTAAACTCGTGTAGAACCCCTTTGGGACCAACAAGTGGTATCAGAACAGTGTTTCGTAACCAAAAAATCTTGCTAATCTCTTCCTTTCTATTCTTAACATCGCATTAAACACAAACACTAATTACTATGACAATGGTTCTCTTACAATACCACCACAATTCAGTAGAGATAACCTTGCTCTCTGGAAAAGTCGTATGACTCTTTTCTTAGAAGGTATGGATCCATCTACACCTCACTCAGTTGGAAATGGACCATATATTCCATTTATCCTTGCCCATGTTGTTCCTGTCACTACTGAGCCTATCCCTGAAAGAGAGATAGCCAAACAAGTTCATCAATGGACTGATGAAGATAAGAAGAAATTGGCCACATATATCCTTTCAATTGCATTCCGTGACGAGGTTTATCATTTTGTTATGAACCTCAAAACCTCTAAATCCACACGGAACAAACTTTGTATCCGATATGAAGGTACTACTGAAGTACAAGAAACCATAAAGATAAATCTGGTAAGACAATATGAAATGTTCATTTGTGGTACAAATGAACCTTTGTTTGACGTTCACCAACGCTTTAATGGCTTACTTATTGACCTAAAGACTGTTGGTCGGGGATATTCCAACTCTGAAGCTCTGACAGAGTTTTGTATTTTTCAGTCCGGTCAATATTTACAAAAGAGAGAGAGTGGCCGAATTTTCGGGATGGAGAGTGGTTAGAAGCTGTTAGTCCCAGATGGCTTAACAAGTATTGTAGAAGGGGGGGGTTGAATACAATACTCAAAAATTTCACAATTTTAATTCTTATATTTGAAAAACTTTCAAAAGAATTACACACAGAAAACTTAAGATTGTTGCGGAAAAGAACAGATAAACTATTCTAACAATCTTACACAAAGTATACAACAAAACAACTAAGAACACTAAGAGCAAAGCTATTGAGTTTTAAGGCTTAAAAGAAGGTTTCTTGCACTGAGAGAATTTCTTGAAAGCGTGAGAATTGCATGAAGAGCACTTCTCCTTTTATAGTGCCAAGGAGTGCCCAAGCATTAAATGCTTGGGACACTTGTCATCTTCACATATGCTGATAATGTTGACTTCAGGAGAACTGTGAAGTCCTTGTCACTTTTCACTAGGTGCAGACAGAGTAGCTTGAGCAGATAAAAGGGACCTTAACGGAAAGTGGATAAAGAGACAAACTGTCACTTTTCTCTGCTGGAGGATATTGTCCCATAATAAATGATCTTCTGTCTTGAGCTTTTAGCACCGAAGTGGTTTCCACCGAGATTGAGAAATCTTCGGTGGAAAGAAGACTAGTCCACCGAAATTGCAAGCATGTTTCGGTGGTGAGAGGACCACCGAAATTGCAAGCATGTTTCGGTGGTGAGAGGAGCACCGAAAGAACAATCCTATAAATTTGTCCAAGCACTTCGGTGGTCATCGGTGGTGGATGGGGCCACCGAATTTGTCCAAGCACTTCGGTGGAAGAAGGCCACCGAATTTGTCCAATAAATTCGGTGGAGAGAAGGCCACCGAAATGTCAAGGAATTTCCGTGGTGATGACTTGTTTGAATGTTGCCGAGAGTCTTCTATTTTCCACAAGTAGAGAGTCTTCAAGCTTGGTTTCGGTTGATCTTCGACTTCACCGAACATTTGATATCTTGTACAAGTCATTCAAAGAACTGAACTAAAATATTCTAAGTAGGAGTTTTAGGGAAAACATCGGTGAGTCAATTTCAAATCCTTGGTGACCCAACAGAAGCGTCTGACTTGGATCTACCTGATTTTGAAAAAAATCCGGTCTGAGGATGAAGTCGTGGGTCTTTCAATGCATTTGCTTCTGCACTCAGAGACAAAGTGACCTTTCTTTCCACAGATATAACACTCCTCATTAGTTTTGTCAGAAAAGGAGTGTTTGGAGATAGAAGAGGAGGGTTTTCGACTGAACTTAGATTTTCCTGAAGAAACCCGAGATTTGGATTTAGACATAGACATTCCATCAGATAGTTGGTCAACCAAAGTTTCCTCACCTTCATCATCAGCATCACTAAGATACGCTTCTGAATGATTATTGGAATCCTCCAGACTATCATGATCTGAGTCATGAAGTGGGTAGGTGATTCTTGGAACACACATAGTTCTTTTGGAAGAGTCATTTATAAGAGCTAGTGAAAAGCTCTTTATTTCTTTGATGACAGATTTCTTTGCAGTCTAGTTTGCTCAAAGTTGAAAAGAGTTCCATATAGAACAGTGAGAGACATATGATCAAGATCCTTAGTTGTCTTGATGCAAGTGCAGATGTTTTCCCAAAAGTCAGGAAGACAATCCATAAATTCGTACAAGACTTCCTCATTATCATAAATGCGACCTAACAGTTTGAGATCGTTAAAATGGTTATAATAGTCTGAAAGAGATTCTCCTCTTTCATAAGAGAAAAGCTCATACTTTTTGAGAAGAGAAATCTTTCTGCTCTTTTGACTTTAGAAGTACCTTCATAAAGAACATACAGAGTTGACTACATTTCCTTTGTAGAAGGAAAATTCACAAGAGAGTGGTAAACTTCATCAAGCAGAGAGAGGGCAATGATGACTCTGACTTTAGTGTCAAGAGAAACAAGACGTTTGTATTCATAATTGTACCTACTGGGATCTTTAAGAATATATCTCCCAGTGGTTCTTGTTCTTTCTTCCTCAGAGAAATCATCAGCACCCTCTCCTTCATCAGCCTTTTGGGTGTAAAAGCCAAACAACCTTTTTATGGATCTTCAGATAATGTCCCTATCAATGCATGATTTGTTGAAGATCTTCTTGGCAAAAAGACAAACGAGGATCCTCCAAATTTGGAGGATCCCACCGATTTGTGTGGAGGAAAATCGGGAGGATCCTACTGATTTGTCTAATGGAAAATCGGCTGAAATAACTTTGTTGAGAGTTGAGAAGTTCATCTTCAATCCACATTGGTAGATTCTCTTATTCTTGATTTCGGTTGATCTTTGACTTCACCGAACTTTAAATACATGACTAAGCTATTACAAAGAACCTAAATTTATCTAAGTATAAAATATGTTTTTTTCAAAGATTATAGTGGTTTGCAAATGAAATTATATATATATATATATATATATATATATATAGAGAGAGAGAGAGAGAGAGAGGAAAGTTCAAATGGAAACTCAATTTTCATTGTGCACGTGAGGACGAATCTCGGCCCCTCCATCTCTATTGATCCAACAACTCATATTAAATAAAGTTTTAATTAAAATTATTAATTAAGGTGATAAAGGGTAAAAGTGAAAGATAATTTAAACTCACACCTATCATATTTGACTTTTTATTTTTTTTTATTTAAAAACTTTTACCCCCTTAAAGTTTAAAATAAATTATCTTAAAAATTAATAGTATTTTAATCAAACAAATTACATCAAAAAAAGAGAATTTCGTGCTCTTCGGTATGACATCCATCTCGATATAGTTTTTTGTTGTTTTAACCGTTTTTTACGTGAAATGTTATATATGTGTTATATTCATTATGAATATTTAAGTACGTTCACGTGTGTACAACACCTCAACATCATAGTCCGTAACTCGACATCACCTTATTCAACACTTTCTTCAACATCGTAAGACATAATGTTCTTCATCACCGTAAACCAACACCCATCGATACGAATCGAGATCCTATCGAGTTTCGGTGTGAACCGGGGAACAAAAGAGAGCGCGACACATCTCCACACCTTCACGGGTCATTCATGTATTATTCACCATGAATAATGTTACATTCTGGATGAATAATACATCATTCAGGGAGAATAATACACGATTCATGAATTCATGTATTATTCATCCTGAATGTTGTATAATTCATCCTGAATAATGTATTATTCATCATGAATAAAGAATGAACGTTCACCTTTGTTATTCATACTGAATGTGCACACTTTGGAATGTGCATACATATTCATAATTCAGGGAACAAAAGAGAGTGTGTCATTTGTCCACACCTTCGCGGGTCATTCATATATTATTTAAACATAAATTTATCACATGCATCATCGAAGAAGTTATTCATATATGAAGGCATAATTAATATACTTGAATAGTTCTTATTTAATAATAGATGCAATGATTGAGTATCCTATGTTTATACACAGTTGCATATATGAGTATACCCAGTTTTCCACATTTTCATATATGAATTTGCCAGTATTTTCCATATTTGCCTATATTAATATGCCATGTTTTTCCACATTTGCATATATGAATATGCACCCTATCAACTGTGCATAAAAACTCTTATTACATTTAACTTCAACATACATGCACATATCTGCACCTGCATCATCGTTGACAGCTATTTTGTTTAATATGCAATAATGTACAACCAAATGATGACCGCTGTCAAAACTTGCAAATGCCTAAGATTAAAGATAAAAAGGAGGAAGTTACAAATCAAGCTAATTATCGGATGAATATGGTACTTAAAAAATTATCCTTAATTAAAAATAAATTAATACAATTACAACATTACCCCTCTTTATTATTTTTCTAAAAAATAAAAAACGAAATGATAATTATAGATCAAGGGTTGAGATTGGTTTGAGTAAGGGGTGCAACATATAAAAGGTTTGTATTTGATTTGCACTGTATATATAGGACCAGGTTCAAGGAAAAACCGCAAAAAAATAGAAAACTAATGAACACACTCGTAACCGTTCATCCGGACGGTATGCACATGTCCATAAAGGTAACTTGTAACATGCACACTTGCATATGCACATGTGCATAACATGCACACGTGCATAAAAACCAAAAAACTACTAGATTTTCTTGTATGCACATGTGCATACCATCCAGATGAAGGGCTATGAGTACCAAGATGTTCCTCAGTTTTCCATTTTTTGTGGTTTTCCCTTGAACCTCCCCCCTCTCTCTCTCTATATATATATATATATATATATATATATATATTTGTGATGCCTATGAGATCACATTTTTACAATTGAAACTTCACAGCAAAACACTGTGAATGTTCAGATTTTATTTACCTTCACAATGTTTTGCAATGAAGTTTCAAGTGTAAAAATGTGGTCTCACGGGTCTCATGAAAACATGTTGGTCTCACGTAACTCAACCCTTTATATATATGTATATATATATATATAGAGAGAGAGAGAGAGTGGGTTCATACGAGAACGCTAACTATTTAAGAAAATCATATATGATTCACGTACAAAAACATATATGATTACGCGACTTTTCCCGCCACTTTAAGTCGCGACCAAAGTCACACGTGTCCAGCTTTTGCAGTTAATGTAAAATCACATGTGATCTTGCACATGATTTTCTGTTTTCTTGTTTTCTTAAATAGTTAGCTTTCTCATTTGAACATTACTCTCTCTCTCTCTCTATACATATATATATATATATATATATATATATATATATATATAGAGAGAGAGAGAGAGGGAAATAGAAAGAGAGAGAGATAGAGAGAGGTAGGTTCCGAAAACCTCAAAAAAATGAAAAACTAAAGAATATCGCGATAACCGTTCATCTAAACGGCATGCACATGTGCATACAAGTAATTAATGTTGTTTTTTGTTTTTATGCACTTGTACATGTTAGAAAATAATTATATGGACATTTGTATATCGTCTAAATTAATGATTACCTGGGTGTTCTTAAGTTTTTCATTTTTCGTGGTTTTCCCTGAACCTGACCCTATATATATAACCATTCATACGGACAGTATACACATGTGCATATAAGTAAGTTGTAACAATGTGCGTAATGCACACGTGCATAAAACAAAACAACAACTTCAGTTACTTGTATGCACATATATAGGGTAGGTTTGTTTGAAAATGTGATTTCCTATGCCAATCGGATTCTGTCATGTGTCCGAGACATTCATCATGAATGTTATAAAAGATTCACGTCCATTAGTCATGCTGAATGGAGACACATATCGTACTCAGTTGTCCCCTGGTTCGCAACATAATTCAGGTTTGCAACTGAACTTTTCTTTTTCTATCTCTCTCTACACACACTTGGGATCATGTGAGAAAATGTTTTACTAGCGAAAAGCATGAGAAGTGGTAAAGTTACCTCATATATGTGAAAGTTGTGTTGTATTTTGTGAATGTAGTGAAGGTTATAGACCTAGAATATATTCATACACCAGTTTTTATGAAGAAGACAGTCACCTTGACAGACCTTCATAAACTATAAGAATTACGTGAATGCTACATTTCTTACGAAAAATAATATTTTTCATGGAATTATTTTTTCGTAAATTTTATTATATGTTGTGCTTATTAAATTTTTTTGATATAATTTAGTAAACTTCATTATCTGACAATGCTTTTGTTTCTGTATTAGACCTTCCGCATCGGGACCTTGGGTTAGAATGGGTTGGCACGGGTTGGGGCTAAACACCATCGCACCCCTTGTGGTTGGCGCGGGATGGAACCCGCCCGGGTTGGGCAACCAGCTTGGGTTGGGGTGTTAATTTTTTTTTTTGAATTTGAGCCGTTGAAATATGGACGTTGGGTATTAATTTTTTTTAATTATTTATATCCTATAAATACTAATATTAACCTATTTATTTTTTCACAAAAACAAATTTACTCTCAATCTCTCCCATCTTCCCCACTTATTTTTTCACACCACTAAATTTTCTCTCAATCTCTCAAACTTTTCTCTACTACAAAAACAAAATGTCTTCTTCATCAGTGAACTCGTCGGAATTTTATGAGTCGTCTTCGTCATCGTCGGACGGGGAAATTAATCTACCCGCGTATCGTCAAATGGATTACAATATTTTTCGTGGATTAATAACCAATGTTGTAGAAAGGCTTTTCGATCAAGATGAAGAACCAAGTTCGCCTCCAAGACGGAGACGGAGGGGACCGGATCAAGTTAGAGATCGTGAAGCTGCACACGACCGACTTGTTGCAGATTATTTTGCGGAAAACTGTAATTACAGTGACGAGTTGTTTAGGAGACGGTTCCGCATGAGCAGACGACTATTCCTACAAATAGTGGAGGATCTTGAGCGAGAGTATAAATATTTTCAACAGGGCTGGGATGCTAGAGGCAAAAAAGGGTTATCTCCTTTGCAAAAGTGTACCTCGGCAATTCGGCAAATGGCGTATGGGATATCCGCTGACGGCTTTGATGAGTACTTGAAGATGGCGGAGTCAACTGCACGTTTATGCATACAAAAGTTCAGCAAAGGTATCGTCAATCTTTACGGTAAGCGATACTTCGGGGTTGCCGGGTCCAACAACGACCTCAATGTGCTACACCAGTCGCCGTTATTTAACGATGTACACAACGGGAAAGCACCGCAGT
Organism: Saussurea involucrata; assembly: GCA_033807775.1. NCBI lineage: Eukaryota > Viridiplantae > Streptophyta > Magnoliopsida > Asterales > Asteraceae > Saussurea > Saussurea involucrata. Next base: position 88,331,571 of record CM066317.1, read on the forward strand.
GCCCGTTTCAAGTAAACGGAGTACAATACAAACACGGCTATTATCTTGCAGATGGGATATACCCCGAATGGGCTACCTTTGTGAAATCATTCAAATGCCCTCCGGATCAAAGACGATTAAGGTTTAAAGCCGCACAAGAAGCGGCAAGGAAGGATGTAGAACGTTGTTTTGGTGGGCTAAAACAACGCTGGCACATAATACAACACCCAGCAAGATCGTGGCACCCGAATAAAATACAAAAAGTAATGTACGCTTGCATCATATTACACAATATGATATTGGAAGACGAAGGTAACGCGATTTGTCGTTTCGATGAAAACGCTAATCAAGTTGATGAGGAGGACGACGAAGAGATTAGCGACCAACAATATGACGCTAACGTGTTAGAAGTCCGAAACCGAGAAACGCATCATAACCTTCGGGCGGATTTAATCGAACACATTTCACGGCTTCCAAGACACAACGAGTAGTTATCATTTTTTATTTGAAATTTATGTATTTTTTTTTTTTATTATGTAAGGTTAAAATATTATATATTATTACAAATTACTTATAAAATATTAATTATTTAAATTAATGGTAACAAAAATAAAAATAAAAATAAATAAAAGATGAGATGGTGGTGTTGGATGGATGTGGGGGTTTGTGGGTTAGAATGGGTTGGAAGGAAAAAATGATGTGACGCTGATGTGGCAGTGAAAAAGTGTGGGTTAGAATGGGATGAATACGGATGGTCTAACTATTTATATAATTAGTTTATTTGTTGAAATTCAAAATATAATTTAATTAAAATTAAATTATTTCTAGGTACAAGTCAAATCAAAAAAATCAACATGTTGGTTTGTTTTTCATGTTTTTCTTGTCAGCCGTATCTTCTTTTTGACTGCAATTATCCGTTGACTGCTTAGATATGACTTTCACAGTCAACCACTGTGTGTTATTTTTAATTCATCGCCAATTTATAATTAAAGGGCATTGCTATTGGCACCCCTAAGACCATTCGCATCGGGACCTTGGGTTCGTCCGGGTTGGGGCTGGTTGGATTTAAACACCATCGCACCCCTTGGTGTTGGCGTGGGATGGAACCCTCCCGGGTTGGGCAACTAGCTCGGGTTGGATCTCCCATCTATTTTTTTTATTTATAAAATATAGCCGTTAATATGGACGTTGGAGTGAAATTTTTTTTTTAATTATTTATATCCTATAAATACTAATATTAACCTACTTATTTTTTCACACAAACAAATTTACTCTCAATCTCTCCCATCTTCCCCACTTCATTCTACTCTCTCAATATTATTTCTTTCTTCAAAAAAATCATAATGGATAAAGAAACACAAGGGTTCACAACACCACGACGAGGTTCCAAATCGCGAGGCACGAGCTCGCAACCGTCCCCGACGGAAAATATTTTCAATCTTACACCACCACCATCAACCTACCATGGAAGCATACAACAATACCCTATGTATTCACCCAACACCCTTCCGGTTGGGTTCCAACAATTTCATTCAGGTGGATTCCAACAATTTAATTCGGGTGGATTCCAACAAGTTAATCAAGGCGGCTTTCAACCATTTATGCAAGGTGACTTTCCACAATATAATCAAGGTGGGCAATTCCAACAACTACTAGAACAAGAAACATATTCGGAGGACGTTGAGGTCGAAGAAACGGTTCCCGAAACCCCACCCGATTTGGTTCCCGAAACACAACTCGATGCGGGAACCACGACACAAGGGAAAAAGAAATTTGCAAATAGAACGAAAGCGGTTTCGTGGACTTCCGAATAAGAGGTTTTGTTGGCACGTGCATGGTTTCACGTCTCCGAAGATAGCATCGTTGGAAACGCACAAAAAACGGGTATATATATTTATTAATGTATTTATCTTTATTATATATACGTATTCATATATATATATATATATATATATATATATATATTTATTAATGTGTTTATCTTTATTATATATACGTATTCATATATATATTTATTAATGTGTTTATCTTTATTATATATACGTATTCATATATATATATATATATATATATTTATTAATGTGTTTATCTTTATTATATATACGTATTCATATATATATTTATTTTTGTAGGACAATTTTGGGGAAAAATACTCGATTATTTCAACTCAAGTCGCCAACATCAACGCAATAAAGACCAAGTACAATCCAAATGGGGTGACATGAACAAAAAAATGATGAAGTTTAACGGGATCTACAATAATCTAAGAGCCCAATATAAATCCGGATGGAGTGACGCGGACTTCATGGAGAGGGCACACACGATGTATCGGGCAGATAATAACCAAAAGCCTTTCTCCCACGAGACGGCTTGGAGAATTGTGAAAGACCACCCTAAGTGGAAGATCGTACATTCCATGGACGATAACCCGAGGCCCTCAAAACGGAGCAAGTCCACGTCGGATTCAAACCCAAACACGACGTCTTCTGACGCACGTGTTCGGTTCAACCTTAATGAAGAAAGCCATGAGGAGGAGGATGTCTTCGTACAAGAACCGACACGACCGACGGGGAGAGATAAAGGTAAACGTGCCGCGTCATCCTCCACAAAGACGGCGGAAAAGGACGAGGCGTTGAAGAATCTTATGGCGTATGTCGAGAATATAAACGTTGCAAATAAAAAAATACTAACCGTGGAGGAGGAAATGTTGAAAACCGCGAGGGACAAAGCCGAGGCGACAAAGACAAAAGCGGAAGCGGCAAAGACAAAAGCGGAAGCTTTGAAACAAAGAGAAATGCGGAAAGATCTCAAGTTTTACATCAAACCACATGATCATCTCACGGGTAACGAGTTAAATGCGGTTTTAGCCCACAAAGAGTTGCTTCGACAACTATATGGTTGGTGAAATTTGTAGTTTTTTAATTTGAAATTATGTATTTTTTATGTTTTTAATTTGGTTATGTAAGGTTAAAATTGTAGTTTCAATTTATGAAATATTTTATTAATTGTTTTATCTTATATTAAATTATAAATTATTTATAAAATTTAAATTATTTAAATTAATATACTTGTAACAAAAATAAAAATAAAAATAAATAAAAGATGGGATGGTAGTGTGGGATTGATGTGGGGGTTTGTGGGTTAGAATGAGTTGGAAGGGAAAAATGATGTGGCGCTGATGTGGCAGTGAAAAAGTGTGGGTTAGAATGGGATGGATGTGGATGGTCTAATACTAGGGGTGGTGTTGAATGCATTGGGAATTGAAAATCCTTTAAAACTATCAAATTCCATAATTATTATATAATATATTATTTTTTATAATTCTTGTTTTATATTAAGTATATATAAATATACATATTTTATATATATGTGTATTTAAATGCATATATTATTTATTTATTTATATTATTATATAATATATATTAGTAATTATTAAATACATATATATATATATATTGTATATCTGTGTACATATATCTTACATATTATTTTTATTTTTATTTTTATTAAACCAACCCTTATAGTGATATATATATATATATATATAAGTTCTAGAATTTTTTTAATGTTATAGAGGTAAAATAATAATTTTGTATTTGTCCAATATTGTTCCACTTTTTATTGGATTAAGATAACTCTAGATTTCTCTAATGAAATTGGTTATGTAACAACCTTAAAATTTATATAATAGCAAACAATTTTTTCATTTTAGTTGTTTGTTTCTACTATATAGACTACACCGTATTAAAATCGAATAAATAAGAACACACAATTTTACATATTATTTGTACTACAAATAATGTAAGTTTAAATAAATAAGAATGTATTATAAATTATTTTATGTTTATTTACATACTTTTTATATTTTATTTATATGTTAAATATAATATTTATGTTTATATTTTATTTTTATAATTATATTATAATTAGAATAGTTGTAATGGTTATATCAATAAGAATTTTCTTTAATAAAAGCAAAAACAAAAAAAAGCCTACAAAAATACTCAACCTAAATAGTAAAATTTATAAAATAAATAATTAGAATATAATATAAACAATTAAAAAACATAATATAAAAGAAAAAATATATTAATTAAAATATAATATAAATAAAAAACAAATAAGAAAACTAAAAAAGTTCTTTATATTAATTAAAATAAATTTAAATATCTTAAAAAACAAAAAATAAAAACAACTGTTGGGTCACTTAAGATTTGAAGATGACCTCAGTCTTTCATTTTTACAGTTCATACTTCGAATGATTTTTAGGTTCTTTACAAGCAGTTTAATTGTATAAAAATGTTCGGTGAAGTCGAAGATCAACCGAAGAAACAAAGTAGAAGTATATCTTCAAAGCGGATTGAAGATAGACTTCTCAACCAAAGATTAAGCTGCTACTTGAGACCTCCTAAGGTCTTAGGCCAGTACACTTGAAGAGCAAGGATATTCTTGAAGACTTAATCTCCAGGATCTCTTAAAGATGTTGAAGACTTGATCGGCATGATCTCTTGAAGATGTTAAAGACATGATATGCAGGATCTCTTAAAGATGTTGAAGACTTGATCTCCAGGATCTCTTGAAGATGTTGAAGACTTGATCGACAGGATCTATTGAAGATGTTAAAGACATGATATGCAGGATCTCTTAAAGATGTTGAAGATATGATCGGCAGGATCTCTTGAAGATGTTGAAGACATGATCGGCAGAGAATTCCTTAAGAAAGAATTCTTGAAGATGTTGGTTGTGTAAAATACTTTAACCCTCTATCGAGGTGAAAAAGCCTTTCTAAAAAAGAAGCATTTTGGTAAAAACAAATATTTTCTCATCCTACGTCCCTAACTATTTTCATGTTAGAACCGTAGTCATCAACCAATTTAGTCTAAGTCGAGAATCAAACTTTCGTCCATATTCCGACTAAACAAATTAACAAACACTTGATAAAAATCGACTAACCACATAACAACTTTCGTTGATTAAGAATCCATCGATTAAAATCTAATAATCGTTTTAAAATCAATTGGTTAATCAAAACAATTTAATTCAAGACAACAAAACCCAATCTAAGTTAGACTACGAGAGGAAACATAAAACTAACGAAAACGGTAAAATTATTCTAAGAAAGCAGTAAAGATCGATCCAAGGAGTGTCACTCTCCAAGAATCGTTTTTAATCTAAGAACGCAATTTAGAAACGTTGCAAGAAATTAAATATAAGGAGAAGAACGCTAACAAAATATGAATGTGAAATACAAAAATAAAGTATGGAGAAAACGAAACGTTACAACGAATGTTGAATGTGGATGAGAATCTGTCACATTTCATCTTCATATTTGACCCGTCACAACATCACATCTTCTTCACAACTTCATATGCTTAAAGAACAAGAAAGTATAAACCAAAATCTAAATCTAATCTAAAGAACAAAATCTAAAAACTAAAATCTAAAAACTAAAAACTAAAAAAAACAAAGAAAAAGAGAGAAACGGCAGAGGCCGTGGGGGAGAAGAAGGAAGGGAAAAAGGAGGTGAGAATAAAGAGGTTATCAAAACCTATATGTTACAAACCGATATAAAAAATATTTTTTATAGAACTTTTTTCATCAAATGCTAGAATTTATTATATTTTGTTTCACATATATTTGTTTCATAATATGAAAGTTTCACATGAATTTGTTTCACCATGTGAATATTTTTTACGTGTATTTTTCATTTCACTAGGTGAATCAAAATTAGTTTTTCACATGTATTCTTTTCACAAGGTGAACACGAATATATGTGTATCAATATCTTAAATAATAGGTTTTGATGAAAAAAATCATGTAAACAAATATTTTTATATTAATTCTCACGGGTTTGTAACATATTTGTGGTTCTCATTTGATTATCGTCTTTTATATATGTATATATGAGATTGTGTTGTAATTGTTATTGACTATAAATTTTAAATTTTAGTTTCAATATATTATTGTAGCTTTTCAGTTATTCAGCATTATAACAAAAGTGAGTTTATAGGACGCTTAAAATAAATAAACATCCCAATAGAGTGTTTTATAACACCTAAGTTTATAGGATCAAACAAAAAACGTCTTATTTAAAAATGTTACAATGAGTTTATAGGATGCTTTTTGGGGGTCGTAACAAGTTTTTATTAACATATTTCAAATAAAGCGTCCTAATAACTATTTTATATGACATTATTTGAAAAAGTGAGCTATAAACAGATGTGTCTTCTAAAAAGATGGGTTTATAGAACAATTCTTAAAAGCGTCCTTAAAAAAATTAGCTTATACGACATTATATTTTGAAAATGTCTTAAAAAACTTGTTACGACGCTCAAAAGCGTCCTATAAACTTATTATAACACTTTTAGATAAGATGTTTTTTTGTTTGGTCCTATAAACATAGGTCCTGTAAAACACTATATTAGGACATTTATTTTAGTTGTCCTATAAACTCAATTTTGTTATAGTGCGGTGACAGTTTTTTGTAATGATACAATACGATCACAGTGGTAGTGACATTAAGAGTCATTTTATTTTTATACTGCGACGGACAATATCACAGTACGAGCTACCACTCCTTCCTTAGTAGATCCGTCATGGGTATAAAATCTCGTATCACTTATATTTATTAACCACATTCTAAATGCATCTATAACAATTACAATAAACTAGAGATTTTATAGATATACAAGTTTTTTCCCCTAAAAACTATGTTAAAGTGAATCCTAAAATAGAGATTTTTTTTTGATAAGGTAAAAATATTTGAAATTTGGAGAAATCGCTATTTAATTTTGAGGAGAGTGAGAGACTAATTTAATTGTTTCCACTAATGAGGCTTAATATAAGACCGTACCGCCAACCCACGAACCCACTGAACCCGAATGCCACCTCAGCGTCACATCAGTTTTTCTCTTTCCTACCCTTCTTACCCTAAAGTGGAGTACCGCCAACCCACGAACCCACTGAACCCACTGAACCCGAATGCCACATCAGCTTTTCTCTTTCCTACCCTTCTTACCCTAAAAAACATTAAAAAAAACAAAAAAAACATTTACGGCGGGTTCGAACGGGTTCCCGAACCCAACCCTACCCGCACACCCCAACCCGATCGGAACCCGCCCCCGTACCACCTCGTCGCCCTACCCGCTGCTACCCGGCCACGAACCCGGCCGTGGTACCCGATGGCGGTACGCACGGCCTAATGATTTGTAATTTTTTTAAGTGTTTTGGAATAATTAATTTATAGAATATTTTAATAATATATTAATATTGCAACTATGGGTACTTATGAGTTGGGTTGATTGAGTTGAAGATATTTGAACAATCCAACTCATTGTTTGCGTTTTGGGTAACTTGACAAATAAAGTATAAATAAAACTGTTTTGATAATTTATTGCATAATTGGAGGTTATTTAGTAAAAATGCACTTTTAGTATTTTGTTGGAAATATGCATAAATTATGTGGTGGTACGTTTTGAAAGTTCGAACATCTGGATAATCGGATTTTGGTGATTCCCGACCTTAATGAATATTTTAAAAGTTGTAAACCTCTTTGGTTTTGGAAAAAGTCGCATTTTGGGTATTTCGATAAACAAACCTTGAGTATTGATGTTTTAATGATTTATCCTATGAATGTAAATCTTTTGGTATAAATGCACTATGATGTGTGCTTGGAATTTGATTTGTCTTAATTTAGAGTTGTGTTGAGTTATTCGTGTCTATGGAGCATGATTCGCACAAACGTGGGTTATAAACGTTTAATTATTAAGTCTCAAGGACATTTGTCCGGTTTTAATAATTTATTGTGGAACTTTGGACGTGGGTTGCATTTATTTGGAGAGTACACGTTTTGAGTGTCCGTGTCATTCAAGTGGAGTCATGTACTATTAGACTGTAATGCATTGGATTCATAGGCATATGAGTCAGTCATATTTATATGGTGGAGAGTCTTGGTATTCTCACTTTGGGAAGTATGTCATTTTGGCATTTTGTGTCCCGATGATGTGGAGAGGAACCGTATTGGGTTGTACTCTCGATTTTTTTTGGGTTTGTGGCTCGATGTTCTAACACTTGTGCACGAGGGTTGAACATCTTGAGTTATCAAGTAAGGAGTCGAGACTTCAATTCTTGAATTGTTTTCAATTCTTAAAAGGGTTGGGTTGAACATAAATCGTAAGCCGTAGCGGGCTAGGGCTGACGTGGCACGTATTTTGGCCCCAAATGCCCCGCGAAGCCCCTCAACTTTGGCCGCGGTGCACTTTTGGTCCCTGCCCGCGATCGCAGCCCGCGATGGACCAAAATTTACAGTTTTGGTCCCTGAAAATTTACAATTTTGGTCCCTGTACTTAGACGAATCTTGCATGCTTTTACTGTTTTTTTCCACAATTATTGTACTTTGAAGACCGATTTGTGGTTGAAATTCATTTGCATGTTTGAGATTTCATCCATAAATACCAGTAAGATGCAATTCACAATTCACACTTCCTCTTGCTTTCTTTCTTGATTTCTCTCTTGCTTTCTTTCTTTGAATTGTTTTCTCTCTTGATTTCTCTTCTCTCATTTAATCCACAAATGGCATCGTCATCAAACCCTAAGGCTACTCCTGAAAAAATGCCACCTCAAATCGAGGTCGCCATAGCAAAAAACGAAAAGGAGATAGATGAACTAACAGAAGAGTGGAAAAAAATTATGGACAGGAAGGCAGTCCATTTGAGAAAGATCGAAGAGGAAGACAGGGAGATCAAAAGGATGAAAGGGGATATAAAAGCTAGGGAGGCTCGTGTTCGTCGAGAACAAGAAGCAATTCACCATATTCTGCAAGACTTCGCAATTATTCAAGCGAAGGTAAACGAGAAGCAAGCTTGGATTGATGAAACTAAATCAATTTTTAAGTAGGTGGTGGTTGTTTTAGTTGTTTTGTATTTTTTTTACTGTGTTGTTGTTTTGTATTTTTTGTTGTTGTTAATTTCTCTGAAAAGTAGTTTTTAAGCCGCTGAACCACGGTTAGGTTGGATACATCATGCAAGGTCAAGTCAGAGGTTACCTCATTCGTGGGCCTACTCCTCTTGTAGAATATATGACAACCCTCAACTCATTTGCTAAAGTGTGTGTGGGTTGTGGTACACAATGGCCATACGTGGTTGCAAAAGCAGAAGCCGTTGAAGAAGGGTCAGAAAGATTGAAGATGAAGAGCTTGTTGGATGGAATACAAATTAGCTGTGTTATCAATGTTCATTTAGAAGCATATGTATGTGTGTATATATATAATATGAAATGGGGTTTTGACAAGTTGGTATCACTGGACTCATTTAAGAATTGTGAAAATGGGTATTTGAAGAATGATGATTCATGTGTGTTTGGAGCTGAAGTGTTTTAAACACACATGAATCATCATTCGCCAAATACCCATTTTCACAATTCTTAAATGAGTCAAGTGATACCAACTTGTCAAAACCCCATTTAATATTCTTCTCGTGAAACCTTCTCCTATTGCCATTCACGATATCTATAAACACATTCAAATAATAATAATAATTTAAAACGATTTAATGAATTAGTTAATATATGATTATTATGTTAATGCGATAGGAGTGTAAAACAAAATTGAAAAAAAAATAAGAGATGTACCATAAATTAAATAATTAACTATAAGGTTATGAATTTTAATGTATAACTGTATATGATATATATTAAAATATATAAATCCAAAAAAATTCAAGATTGGGCTCATTTCGAACGTATCGAAGAGACGATTATAATGGTGTAATTTATTAAAATTAAAACGTATCTAATATGAATATATTTATCATTTACAAACTAGCTGTGTTATCAATGTTCATTTAGAAGCATATGTATGTGTGTAAATATATCATTTACAAATCATTGTTTAGATCAACAGTATCAAGCTGTGACGGGCCCGGGGTGTGACTGACAGAATGTCTCCTTGGCACGGTTGAAGGGGCGGGATTTGGACACTCTCCACGAGTGTGTCCTACGCATTGGCACCGAGTACATCTTCGTTGTATCGAACTTTCACCACGTGATGGACGTCGGTCGTTCTTTCTCGGTCTTCCGGCCCTGTTCTTATCCATTAAAGGTGGATAGCATGGTGGAAGTGGGTCGGGTGGATACACCCATGCTGCAGGGGGTCCAGCTGGGTTTATTACCTCCACGTATGTTTTCCGGTAATATTCGGACGTGAAAAAAGGTACAGCCAAGTCGCTGCAATCTGTACGACCCATATATGTTGTTGCAGCGATGGCATGGCCGCACGGTAACCCATATTTATCCCATTCGCGACACGAACAAAGGTGTTCTTCCATATTCACAATCGCGTTAATATAGTCATCATGCACCTCGTACTTCCCATACCCGATTGCTCTTACCGGCCATGTCGCCGCACGACGCGCCCTGTACTGAACGATATTCTCCGTCGTTGGTGTGAGTGCATTTTGTATCTTAGCTCCTTTTAGGCGTCGAATTTGGTACCACTCTTGTTGAAAGGCCCGAAAGTAGTCCATAAGATTAACAATCGGACATCTACGCGCAAAACGGGAGAGTGCATTCACAGACTCTGCACTATTCGAGGTCAGAATGTCATACCGTTGTCCAGGAAAATGGGTCGCGGACCACCTCTCCGGTCCAGCATCGTCAAAGACTTTGGCTGCTTCCTTGACACTGTATCGTAGCATATTCATGTACTTGTTAAACTCCCGATCCGTATATGCTCTGCATGCCGCCCAATAGACATCCTTGTAGGTGGTAATACGTTTGTCCTTGGATTTGGCGTTCATCTCCAAATGTCGACAGCATATGGCGTGAGGGGCGTTTGGGTACATGGCAGAGATTGCAGCGCTTATGGAAGGAGCCCTGTCAGACATAAACACCAACCCTTGCGGGTCTTCGATAGCCTGTCTCAACATGGACAGAAACCAAGTCCACTCGTCCCCGGTTTCGGACTTGCCTACGCCGAAAGCTACTGGAACGATGGAGTTATCCCCGTCCATGGCAACCGCCAGGAACATCATACCCAAGTAATGGCCTTTTAAATGGGCTGCGTCTATTATCAGGACACGACGTAGATTTTCCAAAAATGTGCGGATCTGCAAAAACATAGGTTAAAATGTTATAGTTTATAATGTGTAAATGTTATAGTTTATAATGTGTAAACATATGACGTGTTAAAATACGTACCGCGGGTCCAAGGGCCACGAAGCACATCTCAAACCGTCCACGTGAATCGGTCCGTAGCTGCGTGACAGTACCAGGGTTCTGCAGCTGCAAATTATATAAATATGTCGGGAGTCGTTCATACGACTCCTCGAACGTGCCTCTCACCATAAACAGTGCATGGCAGCACGCACGCCACGCTTGGTGGTAATCAATCGTGACGCCGAACTGCCGGTGAACGTCGTGGACGATGTCCTTTAGACGCAATGACCTGCTAACATCAAGAAATTTGTTTTTCAGGATCGCACCCAAAGTCTTTTTGCCGGCTTGTTTGTGGTGGGGATTAAGTTGCGTCCTCGTACAAGTGTGTACGTCGTGCAACTTTCTAATCATTATCGCCCCTCCTTTGGGACCCGTGTGAATCGCGTACAACCTCCACTCACACTTTTCTCTAGCACATTCAACTACGTATTTGCTTTTGTCAGATGCCCGCACGCGACTTTGGAAACCCTCTTCCAAGAACTTGAGTCCGATCTGACTTGCTAAGAGATCCTTCGAATCGAATATCTGACCTGCTGTTAAACTTTCACTGCGAATATAAGGTGTAGGTTCGTAGCTTTGTGTCTGGGTATGGGAGTCTGGAAGAATAGGGGGCATATCAAAAAAGTCATTTATCTGACTACATGATTTTCTACTAGGGGTATATTCTTTGTGATCATCATTACCGGTGTCTGATCTGTCTATTTCAGAATTACCTGTTCTGAAAACATGGGTTTCGTCATCAGCAACTCCAGCAGTACGCCATTCGTGTGGTTGTGGTGGTTGTTGTTGTTGAGAATCAGGCTGCTCTATTTGTTGAGAACCAGGATGCTCTATTTGTTGAGAATCACCCTCCTCGTCACCGTCGTCGTCACCGTCGTCGTCACCGTCGTCGTCACCATCGTCGTCACCGTCGTCGTCACCGTCGGATACGCCGGGATACACAAAGAGTAATGGGGGTCTTTCTGAATCGACTGCAAGGTGCAGAAAAGTAGAGATATCCCCATCGTTGGATAAATCCACAAATGACCCATCGCCATTTTTAAATACTAACTTGCAAATATCAGAAGAGTTGATTCCACATTTTTGCATGGCGTATGCAACAAACTTCTGATAAGTGTAGTTTACTGACACTTTTACACCATGCTTAGATTTATAAGCAAAATTCCACTCATTGTTATCTTGCACCCATTCACCATCAAAACAGAAATATAGCTTAGCTTTTGCAACAGATGAACTCATTTTTTCAATAGTATCTCAAACACAAAATATTGCAGAAAGAAATATTGCAACAATGAAATCGTTGTGTGGGGATTATGGCTTGCATTTTACGTCTATTTATCAATGAAACAACCAACATATCAGAAAACCAATCTCTCATTTCATCCACAAACTAGTATTCCAAAAACATTGATTCAAACATGCAAATGAATTTCAACCACAAATTGGTCTTTAAAGTGCAATAATTGTGGAAAAAAATAGTAAAACAGGGGCTGAAAGTGTAAATTTTCAGGGACCAAAAGTGTAAATTTTCAGGGACCAAAAGTGTAAATTTTGGTCCATCGCGGGCCGCGATCGCAGGCATGGACCAAAAGTGCACCACGACCAAAGTTGAGGGGCTTCGCGGGGCATTTGGGGCCAAAGTACGTGCCACGTCACCGTATCCCGCGATCGCGGGACCTCATCGCGGGTATTTTGGGTATTTTTGCAAAATTGAAAAAATTTAGGGTATTTTGGTAACTCAATGTTTGACTTAGGGTATTTTAATTAATTTCCCTTTTTTTAAGTGTTTTGGAATAATTAATTTATAGAATATTTTAATAATATATTAATATTGCAACTATGGGTACTTATGAGTTGGGTTGATTGAGTTGAAGATATTTGAACAATCCAACTCATTGTTTGCGTTTTGGGTAACTTGACAAATAAAGTATAAATAAAACTGTTTTGATAATTTATTGCATAATTGGAGGTTATTTAGTAAAAATGCACTTTTAGTATTTTGTTGGAAATATGCATAAATTATGTGGTGGTACGTTTTGAAAGTTCGAACATCTGGATAATCGGATTTTGGTGATTCCCGACCTTAATGAATATTTTAAAAGTTGTAAACCTCTTTGGTTTTGGAAAAAGTCGCATTTTGGGTATTTCGATAAACAAACCTTGAGTATTGATGTTTTAATGATTTATCCTATGAATGTAAATCTTTTGGTATAAATGCACTATGATGTGTGCTTGGAATTTGATTTGTCTTAATTTAGAGTTGTGTTGAGTTATTCGTGTCTATGGAGCATGATTCGCACAAACGTGGGTTATAAACGTTTTGTTGCATTGTTTGACTTTTTATAAGTGGCCAATTGATTTTGGTTGAGCTTATGACTCGGTTTATGACTTTAATTATTAAGTCTCAAGGACATTTGTCCGGTTTTAATAATTTATTGTGGAACTTTGGACGTGGGTTGCATTTATTTGGAGAGTACACGTTTTGAGTGCCCGTGTCATTCAAGTGGAGTCATGTACTATTAGACTGTAATGCATTGGATTCATAGCTGGGCACAACAGGCAATAGAGGATACGGTGGTACCACTCGTTGTTGGGTGGGGGACTTGAGGTGTAGCTTAGCTAGCAGGCAATAAAGTCTGACTTGAGTTGTAGCTTATTAAAGCAGACAACAGAGTCACGATCCGTGGTGCAGTTCAATAACATAGTTATGTGGCTTAACTTTGTGTTCCGCCACAAACAATGGAAGCGGGTCTCCCCCGTCACCGAAAGGTGTTGTTTGGGTATTTGTTTTTATCCTTGTTTTCGGTGACATATGATATTTATATGGATTGTTTTCCATGTTTTATGGGATGTGATTTATGCCTCATTCGTGTTTGGGATGTTTTGGAATAATAAAGATTTATTCATGTTTTTATAATTGGAAATCAAATATTTATTCACGTCTCAAGTGAGTTTTGAGTTTGAGTCCATTTTTTAGAATTACTTTATATTGGAGCTTTCGTCACGAGATTTGTGTGCATTGGAAAATGGGTGGTTTGTATTTAATATAAATCCTTTATGGAACTAATGATTTACGTTGCACTTTTATTGTCTTACAAATTATATAACCATGATAAAAACTCTGGAACTCACTAGGCGGTAGCCTAACCTTTTTATTTGTCGGCATGTGCAATAGGTTTCGGTTGGGAAATAGTTCTAGTGACATTGTGAAGAGTGGAGAGCTAGTTGTGTGCTCAAGAAGTAAGTGGCTTGGTGAAGTTCTCCGCATTTTGGGAATAGCAACTTGGTATTGGGTTGAGTAACACCCGACCTTTTGTAGCATTGGCGTATGACTTAGGTTATTGAATGTTGAAGTTATTATGTTTTTAATATTGATGTACATGCTAAGGATGGTTTGTAGAAGGAACTTTATCCTTATTTGATTATTTGTCGAATATTTTAGTTAGTTGCTCTTTCCAATTTTGAGGGTGTTACAGTCATAGATTCAAGGCAAGTGATAAATAAATAAGAAACATAGCTTTAACCAACACATTGTACCAGATGAGACAAAATACCTTTTGAGAGAATTCAAGTACATCTTGCGATGATGGGTGTTGGACAAATTTATGCAACCTTAGAGATTCACTTAAAATAGAACTCAGTGCAAGTATACACCTTGAACTACTATCGTCTCGTAACAAGTAATAATGGTAAAAGTACCAGATATCGATCCACAGGGAAAACTTGTGAAAGTTTTTCAAAAGCCCAGTCTTTAAAAACCGATTTCAGATGGCGAATTCGAAAACAGATTTGTTTGAGTGGTTGGTTTGAGTTATCAATTAAAAATCAATTCTAGAGAAGAAGCACAGGGTGCAAAGCTCCATAAAGATGAAAACAAGTGATCCAGTAAAGAGATTATAACATCCACCCAGTCCTGTAGCAACAAGTGCTATAGGACTGCCACAGTACTAACTGTCGGTTCAAGCGGCCTCCCAAGAGTACACACTGGTCAACGTGCTACCGATACGATATCAATTATGTTAGACTTCGTGAATCCTAGCACAACACAGTGTTACCATCCTACACCGTAAGAGTATAATACTTGTCAGGTATTAAAACTATTTATTAGTCTTCTCTTATTATCTCAGATAATTAATCTTAACCTTAACACTGAATGTTAATGCATTTTCATACATAAAATTAGTTGTCAATTAATTAAATGCAATCTTCAATGTAAGATCAATCACCTGAAATAAATAGTTAGATACAATGTTATATTCAATACACCTCTTTACTTTCACACAAATTTACATCTAAACTTTGCTTTACACCCCAAGCTCAGGCTATTAGCCCATCATGGCTTGATTTCTTTTTTCGAAAGGTGTAAGAAATGTAAATGACATAAATGGAAAGTACTGAAAAGAAATTGCAAGAAATTAAATTACAGAAATGGAAAGACAGAAATTGAAGTACAGAAATTTTAATAACAAGAAAGGAAATGCAACGAAATGTAAAGATCTAACAACTAATGGAGATGAAATAAACTAGGAATAATACTACCAAACTAACGTGGTAACTTGGTCGCCAAGTTATGGAAACTTGTCGGGCAAGTTACGTCACAAAACCACTTGTTGCCTTAAAAACGTTGGAACTTGGAAACACTTAACTTTAAAGATCAAAGACATCGAAATCTAGAAGGAAGGATATCCAAACTAAGATGAAGAGCCTTAAGAAATAAAGCAAGTAACTTGAAAAATAAAGTAATTCGAGATCACAAACTAGATGTAACAATCTTGGAAAATATCGAGAACTTTGGAGAGAAAATAGCAAGAACCGTAAATAATAACACACAAGATTACTTCGAAAATGATTAGATTAAACTTGGAACCGAGAGCTTAACATTCAAGCTGAATTCGTAACCCAAAAGCTAATAATTAGCAACTAGAAGGCAAGTGTTTGAGAGCAAGTAGGAAAAAGTAATTAATTGTAGCAAGAGGTAGTGAGATGTGTTTTTAAAGGCTTACAATCCATCCATATATATAGGGGAGTTGATTGGGGATTACGCAATTAACAGCTGTTGATAGAGACTGATGTCCAATGTACTTCTTGTCCCCTCCAAAAGTCAAATCCAGCCCATGGTCTTCAAAAGTTTGTTCGACCCAAAGATTTACAAAAAGGCCCAGCTGTGCACTCCTTTGGCACTCCTGTAGCATCTGCTCCTATAGTACCACCGCAGTATCGATCAGCCCAATTCTGAAATAATTCAAAACATGCCCAAATGAGTTCAAAACATACAGATTATACCATTAAGTCATGATCAACACAGAGAACACAGAAAATGATGAAAAGATAATAAAAAGGACTCAAATACGGACTTTGGGCAAATAAAACAAGATAAAAACCTACTAAAAATGGCTAAAATAGGGTTAATAAGTTAACCGTATCACAACCTCAAACTTAAAACGTTGTTTGTCCCCAAACAACAAAAATAAACAGAAATCAAGACTCAGTTTCCTAAAAAGACCTAAGACATAACAAAAATTGAACTTGATTCAACCATAAACACAATGCACACACAAACGGTTTAAGCACAAAAAGCTTGAAAACATGGATTGCATGAAACCAATAGCCCTTCATAAACCAAGTCTTATTCCTTTAAGCACACAATTACACCATCATAACCAACCTAGGATTTCCTTATGTTAAAAAGAGTCATCAAGGCATATTATAATTTGAATTGGGTATGCATTTGGCTTTTCCTTTGATTTTCAATGCCTTGCCTTTTTCCACACCCTCACATTGTTCACTCATTGGCACAATTTTCCTGCCATTCATCTCATATTGAGGTATCAAGTGGACTTTTTAAAAATTTGGTGTCTATGACACACTTTTATGCAAAAAAGAGCACTTTGCTCATGAAAGATAATTGTGAGGTTTGCCTTATGATGTATGAGGCAAATCTTACCCCACCTCAAACTTGAAATATACAATGTCCTCATTGTCAAGGAGGGTAATTAAAGGCAAAAGGTTGTTTGGGTATTCAATGATAACTTAAGTGGGGAAAATGCCCATGATGACTCACCTTAACAGTTTGGTAAACTGTTGGGTGAGCTATGTTGGCAATTTACTCTTTTAGAAACAAAACATCAGATTAATGTGGCTATAAGATCAAGCTAAACATGCAAAAAAACACTTGTGATGAAACTGTGATACGTGCATACATATTATGAGGGAAACAAATTCATAAAATCAGTACCCAATAAATTGAAACAGAAAACCAAAGATGAGAATGGGAAGAAACAAGACTCAAACACTACTGTCATGACTTAATGATTCAGACACAAACGGTCAAAAGACAGTTTCTGGACTCAATTCAGCAAATTATTCAAACCAATCAGACTTTTAGGTACTGATCATGGAATAAGAACACACAAGACTCACAAGAACATTTTAAGACTCAAAAGCTGAAACCTCTAAATATATACATTATGACTAAAAACAGAAAAAATTAAATGATGATAGAACCTGTCCTACTCATGATGAGTAGGTGAAGAATCAATTTGCCGTCCTCTTTGGATTGGAAATGGTGGGAGGTTCTTCAAGAGTCTTGCATTTTGTTGTCTCCTAGCTTGGTGTTTCTCTTTCCACTTATACTTATATACTTTTCTCACCACTCGTTTTACTACTTGATCACGACACAAGACGTCGATTGCACAAATGGGCGAACGATTCATCACCTCACCAACAACATAATATGATTTTATGAAGTTTCTCAAGTCCTTGGATTGATCATCGCGTCCCCTATTTAAAACAACTTGAAGATTTTCTACAGAAATTTGTTGTAGGGATATTATGGTATCTGCAACAATATGTTCTTTCTGCACAGGTTTAAAGTATGGGTTAATGACAATCTTGGCACTTTGTTGCACCACTTCACTATTTTGAAGTGAAGAATGATTGCTCAAATGTTCAGGTGTTTCCTTAGAACTCTCTATCTCTTGACTCTTTTCCAAAGTATTAGCCTCACCCTCACCCTTACCAATACACTCAGATTTTTCAATATCACTTGGTATATGTATTTGGATTTGTCTTTTATGCTCAATGATGATCTCTCCAACACAAGTTGTTATGTTAATAACAGATCCTTGTATGTTCTCTAAGAAATCATTCATCAAAGTTTCAAGAGATTCAAAAATTTCAACTTGTTCTAAAGGGGGCGTAGGGGGTAAAAGTGAGTTGTTAAAATTGTCCCCTTCAAAATTCCCGGAAAAATCAACTTGTTCCTCCTAAGATTGGTCAAAAGTGTTTGAATAAGTGTTGCTCCAATCTTGATAGGGAGGTATTGGTGATGTGAAAGTGTCATGATCTTGACCATTTAAAAACACACTAGGATGATCCTCCCATGATTGAGTATAACCATTGAAGTGCGAGGTATCCCAATTACTATCTCCCATGAAATAACGAGATTCGGGGGTCGAAGGGCAACTGTATGATAAATGACTTCCACCACAGTAGTCACAAAAAAGGTTTCATATGGCCCAAACGAATGTCCCATCGAATCCATATCCACATAAAGATATACTTAAATATATATTACTTGTACACACATGGAGACGTATGACAAGCAACAAAGATGGTAGAAAAATCAGTTTTTACAAACTTTACTTTGGAATGAAAATCTTTCAGCGTGTAATCCCCGGCAACGGCGCCAAAAACTTGTTGGACATATTTATGCAACCTTAGAGAATCACTTAAAATAGAACTCAGTGCAAGTATACACCTTGAACTACTATCGTCTCGTAACAAGTAATAATGGTAAAAGTACCAGATATCGATCCACAGGGAAAACTTGTGAAAGCTTTTCAAAGGTCCAGTCTTTAAAAACCGATTTCAGATGGCGAATTCGAAAACAGATTTGTTTGAGTGGTTGGTTTGAGTTATCAACTAAAAATCAAATATAGAGAAGAAGCACAGGGTGCAAAGATCCATAAAGATGAAAACAAGTGATCCAGTAAAGAGATATTATAACATCCAGCCAGTCCTGTAGCAACAAGTGCTATAGGACTGCTGATAACGCCACTTTGCTATCAACACAAGCCAATCTCATTGGTTTGAGAACTGAAAATAACGCCAAAAAGTGGCGTTATCAACAACCCCAAACCGAGCGTTGCTTGTCCTCAAGCAAATTAGCGATAAAATAGAATAAAAGCATATATCAGTGAAATAATAATAACTGCACAACCCCCAATTGGTACCACGTGATGCACTGGTGATTTCCCATACCCGTGAATGCTTATCTCACTCTCGCCTCATCCTTATTCTGATTAATCTATTGCCTTCCATCATGAGTTGAACTCGTGACTGCTCCGATTTCATTAAGGTTGTACTAGGTCCAAACATGCTAGGGAAAACATTTCGCCTCGACCTTACCTCACAGGATACTCTCATTTCGCTCGAACCTAGGTTGTCGCACATGTTGTCATGTATAGGAAGTTATGTACAAGAATGCTCAAATATTACATGACAACTCTAATGAAAGACGCACACATGTCCAAAAAGTTGATCTCAGGAAGGAATCGGGTAGCAAGACAGGGAATAATGGTAAAAGTGGTAGCATACCGTAATCATATTTTCCAGAAGATCATCCAGGTCTTTACAAAGGTTGTAACGGGGCTAAGGTACCGGTTAAGAAACGAAGGGTAAAATGGTTCAAAGATCCTTGGTGTATCAATCATTAGCAGTTCTGAACTTATTGACTTTACTTCCTATCACTTGGCCCTTTCGTCATTGCTGGAGTCGCTTTGACTCTCTTATTTTTCAGCTGTAGATAGCTGTCTAACTAACTGTTTTTTTTGGGGCATCATTGGCCCTCTTTAATTGCTTGGGCTGCATTGGCCCTCTTTTCTATCTATTCTTTATTTCCATGACTGGCCTGTATTATTTCTTTTCTGCTCTATCTTTCGTAGTTCATTACCGCCTCTGTTTGACACACTTTCGGATAAGGGTTGGCTAAGGCTTTTGGCTAGGGTTTAATGGTGGGTCTGAAATGAACAAGGTGAGTGTTTGTCTACAAAAAGGGTTATGGGTACACACAAATGGGTAAAAAGGTACGATAGCTAAAAACAGAGTTAAACATACACACAATGCCTGGAATCATCTCTTAAGGTCCACACGATATGGTCTACTACACCCTTACCCAATATCCCGATGGTTGTCTTTGCTACTTAATGCAATAATATAGCGAGATCATTCTATATTCACGACAAGGAACTCGAAAAAGTGTATATGAATTAAGTGTTTAAATCCCTTGAAATGAAAAGACGTCTTTTAGGCTCAAATCTCACTAATGGGTGGTCTCCACTAATGTCCCTAGTCATGTCCTTTCCCGGTCCTTCCCTAATGGTCACGTCACTATCACGAGATTCTCCCCACAATGGTCGGTCTCAATCATTCAAAACAAATTTTTTTGGCTAAAGTGATCTAAGCATGCAGAGGTGCGGGAAATCTACGTGCATAAACGTGGGCCCGATTGGGCAACCCCAAACCTTACCCGCACATTGTCCCCAATGTGCAAGTGTCGGCGTAGGCGATACAAAAACACGTATCGTTGTGCGGTTATTACAGGTATCAGACAGGTGAGACACAACATTAAAGCACAAACATCAAAGAGCGATTTCATTAAAATGTGGCCACCCCAAACCTAGGCCGTGGCCTAGGTTTGTCAAATAAAGCCAACCCCAAACCTTGGTAAAACCGAGGTTTGCATAGGATTAAAAGTGAGTGTGTAGATGTTTGAAAAGTGAGGCACCCCAAACCTAAGTGAAACTTAGGTTTGTTGCATCTCGTTAACTAATAAGGCACATAACATCATACACCACTCGTTAACACACAAAGTTAGAACATACCTGTTTGCCCGGATGGAGGAGATTCTCTTGAAAAGGTTGAGCGACCACGATTGAGAGACATCAGAGAAAATGGAGCGAGAGAGGGTAGACACAAGGAAAACAAAACAAAAAGCGAAAGAAAGAAAAGCAACGAAGCACACAAAGTAGGAAAAGAAAACACAGCACGAAAACAGAAACATGAGAGCCGCGCGGTTTGGCGCGCGGTTTGGAAACCGCGGCACAAGCCGCGTAAGTCTCTGTTTGGAAAACCATTCAGAGACCCCTGCGGTTTTCCGCGCGGTTTGTAAGCCGCGGGAAATACCGCGTATGTCACTGTTTCATCTTTTTTTTTTCGATTTTTTTTGTAAATAAAGTCACCCAGTAACAGAAAATAAAAGGAAACAAACCTCGGTGGGTTGCCTCCCACCCAGCGCCTTGGTTTCGGTCGTGGCTCGACCTTCCTTCCGATCACTCCTTAAGCTTTTCATGATTGCCCGGCTCCTCTTCAACTTTACCTCTACTCTCGAACATATTGAATACCACTTTCTCATCGCTAGCCCTCAGGGTCATCTCTCCTTCCTCCATATCTATCAGAGCTCTGCTCGTGGCCAGAAAGGATCTTCCCAATATCAGCGGGACCTCTACGTCTTCATCAATGTCTAGCACCACGAAGTCCACCGGAAAGTATAACTTGCCAACCTTGATCAATACGTCCTCTACCACTCCATACGGATATATTATCGATCTGTCCGCGAGCTTAAGGGTCATGTACGTTGGTTTCACCTCTCCCAAGCCAAGTTTCCTGAAAACAGATAAAGACATTAAGTTAATACTAGCTCCTAAATCACACAATACCTTATCAAAAGAAAGATTCCCAATTTGAATAGGGATCGAAAAACTCCCTGGATCTTTGAGCTTCGGGGGAAGCTTGTTCTGAATGATTGCACTACACTCTTCAGTGAGTGTAATGGTAGACTGATGCTCGATTCCCCTCTTCTTGGATAGGATGTCCTTCATGAACTTGAGGTATGTCGGCATTTGAGCGAGGGCTTCTGCGAATGGGATGTTGATGTGAAGCTTCTTGAAGATGTCGAGGAATTTCTTGAACTGTTCCTCATCTTTATGTGCCTTCACCCGATTAGGGAATGGTAGTGGTGGCACACACGGTTTGACTACCGGCTTTGGTGGAGGTGTCACCTCTTTTTCCTTCGGTTCTTCCCGATCAGCCATATCCTTAGCAGTACCGTCTTTCATCTCGACATTCGTCTCCTTGATCAACTCCTTGCCATTTCTCAGATAAATGGCTTTACACTCTTCTCTTGGCTTTCTCTCAGTTTGGCTCGGGAATGTCCCAGGAGCTCGGTTTTGTAGGACTTCAGAAATTTGTCCCACTTGCCTCTCGAGAAGCCTAATCGATGCCGTATTCTGGTCAGTAGCTGCTTTTACCATGCTCACCGAGCTCGCCAATTCCCCAACAGTACTATCCATCTTTGTCATGAACTTCATCATCATATCTTCCAGCCCCGACTTCTTCTCCATGGATGGTCCCTCGTCGTATTTCCTTTGGTTAAAACCTGGAGGACGGTAAACATTGTTAGCATTGGAAGAATTAGAAAAGTTAGAAGAATTACCTTGTGATTGTTGACCGGGTTGACTCCATGAAAAGTTGGGGTGTTTCTTCCACCCTTCATTATACGTGTTCGAGAAAGGGTCGTTCCTCGGCTGGTGATTCCGGTTCTGTAAAAACTGAATTTGCTCGGGTTCTTCCGGATTATCACCTTTCAAATGGTTCGTGATCGCAGCTAGTTGGGCTTTTATTTCTTTCAGCTCATCCGATTCTTGAACACTCGCAATTCTTCTAACATCTGATCTTGGAGTAGAAAAACTATGTTCGGCTAAGTTCTCGATCAAGGCGACTGCTTCTTCATATGTCTTCTCCATTAGGGCTCCACCCGCTGTAGCAGTGATATCATTCTTGAACTGCGGGTGAAGGCCTCCAAAGAAAGTTTGGATAATTACCCAGCCGTGTAACCCGGGTGAGGACACCTTTTCAACATATCCTTGTATCTCTCCCATGACTCGTATAGGGTCTCTTGGTCCCATTGCGCGAAGTGAGTAATGTCGGCCATTAGTTGAGCAGTTCTTCCCGGTGGGAAGAATTTCTGGAGGAATGTGGCCTTCAAGTCTGCCCATGTAGTGATCTGATCCGCTGGTAGGCTCTCTATCCAAATTTCAGCTCTTCCCTTGAGTGAGAAGCTGAACAGTCTTAGCTTGATGGCATCCTCGTTCACTCCATTGATTTTGAACGTGTTACATATCCTCTCAAATGCACGAAGATGTGCATGAGGATCTTCTGTCGGGGCCCCTTCGAACTGGTTTTGCTGTACAATGACAATGGTACTTGGTTTAATCTCGAAGTAGTTCTCCCCAGTAGTGTGCGGTTGGATGCCTATGCGTGCGGCTGCCACATTTGGATTGGCAAATGACCGCATCGGAACTCTCGCCGGAGGAGGTGGAGGTGGGTTGTTAACAGGTCTCTCGTCGCCCATCTTTAATTGCCTTTGGGCTTTGGATGCTTTACGTATCTGGCGGGCAGTTCTTTCGATCTCCGGATCAAGTGGTTCGATTCCATCCCCTCGGGTTTTCCTTGGCATAAACCAATTAGTACCTGAAAAGAAAGTAGGCGAAGTTAGCAATCCATAAATTGAAAGTGATGGAACAAAGTAAATAAAAAAAATGTTCAATGTAATAGCGCTTATAGCTGGTAGTGCTATCAGTTGCAACTAGTTCCCCGGCAACGGCGCCAAAAACTTGATAGGCGGGTTCACACCCCCCTAAATCTTACCACAAGTGTACGGGTCGAAATCAAGTAATAGTACTAGAAAGTACGAGTATCGAACACAGGGAACTAGGAACTAAGTATCACAATTACTATAAACTCTATTAACTGAACGTCACAATTTTGAGTGGTTGGTGCTAAACTAATTAATTGCAAGTAAAATAAATCAAACACAAAACAGTAGACATCTTAAGAAACTTCAGATAGAGAAAACAGTTGAGGGTTGGAAATCTTAAGACTTTCACATACAAACGCTTGACTCAAAACAGTTATCAGTTATTCCCCTTAATGAATACCCAATCTTAAAGTCACTGTTGTTCTTTCTCAAGCAACAACGGGTTTTATTTCAAAGACACAAGTTTTATCTCTCGATCTTAACTCATGAAACTCAAAACACATTAAGAACAAGATTTAACGGGACTAAAGCTTAATTTGATATCTCTATCCAAATTTCCACCTTAGGCATGCAATTTCTAGTTCTAGATTAACAATTAATTCTCTCGAACTTAATTGTTCACAACAAATCAAATGTAAATTGGCCAAATTCACAAAAGCATTAAGGACTAAATCACATGCTTCATTAAAATAGGAAAACTGATAAAAATCTCAAGTCATTTGTTCATAAGCTTAAATCAAATTCATTCCAACCCCCAACATCTAGAATTTAGTTCATGTTGGTGGTGGATTCAAATATAGAGAGGGAAGATGACAAAACGTGTGCAAACAACTGCCACAGTACTAACTGTCGGTTCAAACGGCCTCCCAAGAGTGCTATAGGACTACCACAGTACTAACTGCCGGTTCAAACGGCCTCCCAAGAGTACACACTGGTCAACGTGCTATCGATACGATATCAATTATGTTAGACTTCGTGAATCCTAGCACAACACAGTGTTACCATCCTACACCGTAAGAGTATAATACTTGTCAGGTATTAAAACTATTTATTTGTCTTCTCTTATTATCTCAGATAATTAATCTTAACCTTAACACTGAATGTTAATGCATTTTCGTACATAAAATTAGTTGTCAATTAATTAAATGCAATCTTCAATGTAATATCAATCACCCGAAATAAATAGTTAGATACAATGTTATATTCAATACACCTCTTTACTTTCACACAAATTTACATCTAAACTTTGCTTTACACCCCAAGCTCAGGCTATTAGCCCATCATGACTTGATTTCTTCTTTCGAAAGGTATAAGAAATATAAATGACATAAATGGAAAGTACTGAAAAGAAATTGCAAGAAATTAAACTACAGAAATGGAAAGACAGAAATTGAAGTACGTGAATTTTAAAAACAAGAATGGAAATGCAATGAAATGTAAAGATCTAACAACTAATGGATATGAAATAAACTAGGAACAATACTACCAAACTAATGTGGTAACTTGGTCGCCAAGTTATGGAAACTTGTCGGGCAAGTTACGTCACAAAACCACTTGTTGCCTTAAAAACGTTGGAACTTGGAAACACTTAACTTTAAAGATCAAAGACTTTGGAATCTAGAAGGAAGGATATCCAAACTAAGATTAAGAGCCTTAAGAAATAAAGCAAGTAACTTGGAAAATAAAGTAATTCGAGATCACAAACTATATGTAACAATCTTGGAAAATATCGAGAACTTTGGAGAGAAAACCGCAAGAACCGTAAATAATAACACACAAGATTACTTCGAAAATAATTAGATTAAACTTGGAACCGAGAGCTTAACATACAAGCTGAATTCGTAACCCAAAAGCTAATAATTAGCAACTAGAAGGCAAGTGTTTTAGAGCAAGTAGGAAAAAGTAACTAATTGTAGCAAGAGGTAGTGAGATGTGTTTTTAAAGGCTAACAATCCATCCATATATATAGGGGAGTTGATTGGGGATTAAGCAATTAACAGTTGTTGATAGAGACTGATGTCCAATGTACTTCTTGTCCCCTCCAAAAGTCAACTCCAGCCCATGGTCTTCAAAAGTTTGTTCGGCCCAAAGATTTACAAAAAGGCCCAGCTGTGCACTCCTTTGGCACTCCTGCAGCATCTGCTCCTATAGCACCACCGTAGTATCGATCAGCCCAATTCTGAAATAATTCAAAACAGGTCCAAATGAGTTCAAAACATACAGATTATACCATTAAGTCATGATCAACACAGAGAACACATAAAATGATGAAAAGATAATAAAAAGGACTCAAATACGGACTTTGGGCTAATAAAACAAGATAAAAACCTACTAAAAATGGCTAAAATAGGGTTAATAAATTAACCCTATCAATGAGGGAGACCCGATTTCCACGATTAGTGACGGAACACAAGAGTAATCCCCAATTAAGTGACACTCATGGATAATAATCAGTAAGTGACACTCATGGATAATAATCAAACGATATACCGAGCTCAACAACTCTAAGTCTATTTCTCGTGGAGTCTCAAGTTCAACCATACTAGGTCTATACCTTGAGATATTCAAAATCCGAGTTTAAACTCAATCACTATGAAATTACATTTTATCGCTCTTGATCGATGCCCGACCATATAGGCCCGCACCTTACTTTCCCTTAAAGGCTCAATGCCTAATCCATGTTACAAGGGTATCAAGATCCCAAGACAAATCAACATATTATGTAACACCCTAAAATTTGACAACAATTATAGGGACAAATTCCGGAAAATGGGTGAAATAAAACTTCTAAATTAAGCCAATTAGAACCCAAAATAATTCGGGATAGTTTGGACAAAGTTAAAGTAGCGAGAATATCAAGGTATAATACACAACAACCTACTAATCAGGAAATGGATTAAACTAGATTAAGACGGGTGTCGCTATGTCTCCAAAAATCTCTCTGCTCGAATCCCCAAAAATCCTGACCCTCCAAGCTCTTATAGGCATGGTCGGACAAATCCACGCGTCATGGACGCACCTCTAGTGGGACCTGAAATCCACAATTACAATACCACAAGTGTTAGACCGAAAGTCTAGTGAGAGTCTATAAAATCATATGATTTATAAATGAAAGTGCTATCGTAAATTAAATCAAAGTTACCAAATCCGCATGATTTAAAAATTATCACAATTCAACCTCGTCAACGTGTTCCAACCTGAACATGAATACACAAGAGGGTATTTCTTGAAATACGGGGGAGACCCGTTACCATTGGAGTGACGAGAACACGTGAATGAAGTCACCCTCGATGTTATTGGATTGCACCTCAAGTCCCGGTTCTAGTTCCCATGCCATCAAGACATCACAACCTCAAACCATTTTTCTCATTGCTTTTATTTCCCACTCCACCGAGTTACACCTCAAGGACTTACGGGACCGCATTTCCTATCCAATCTAGACGAGTTACACCTCAAGGACCTCAATGTTCCTTATTGCCTACTCGCTAGTAGTCCATATTGATCAATAGTTATGAACAAATAAATCACACGGTTTAAATCTTTGTGCACAATTATGAACACATAAATCACACGGTTTAAATCCTCGTGCACAAGGAGATAAACACAAATATTTCCATATACACGTGTAAATAGTTTTTAGAAATGATATATATGTGGTACTATGACATTTACTCATCATATACTCAAATTAATCATGCAAGAATGTCAAGTTCATGCCTTTTATTACATTAGGCAACTCTTTATATAACATAGACCCTTACATAATTCATTTAGCCCAAAATACTCATACAATAAGTACTTATGATTATCAAAATCAATTTAAATCCATACTTCTCTATTTTAGGCCAAAACCACTTTTCATCTTTCTTTAGTAAACAAGTATTTGATACATTTATATGGAGTTAAAGTTGTAAGAGAACTCACCTTGTGGATATTACAAGAAAACCCTAGAAAAGAGAAGGAATACTTGGATCTTGAAAGAGAGATGGTGATTTTCCTTGGAAATGAGAAACCGTAGATTCAAGTAACAAAACTCCTCAAGACGCTGTTCTTAAAACAATAAGGAAGTGAGATTAACAAGGTAATGAGACTTACTTTTGAGGTTTTGGATGAGAAAAACCCTAAAAGTGTGAAAACCCCAACTTTGATGGATGTTCTTGACTTGATGTCTTGAGAGAAGATGGTAGTTCCCAAGAATTGATGGCAAGATCACCAAGTTGCAACAACTAACATTAAATGGGGATCTGTTGATCCAAACCCTCAGTGATTTGATAATGACCCTCTCTTATATACTTAGTGAAAGTTGTAAGTAAACAATATGTATCAGAGTTTCACTATCGCTGATAAGTACTAAGATCTTACAGTACCGCTGATAGGAACTCTCGCTCTTTAGATTAAACATTCAGCGAACACTGTTCACCATGATACTCTGAGTCTGTTCAGTCCTTATGGTGATCGCTGATAAGTTAGTTGTTTACTTATGATCTCTGAAGACAAGTTTCACGTCAACATAGGTTCTACGCTGAAGTCAAAGATCAAGCTCCAGAACCAGCGACAAGTCTCCTAATGAACTGATGCGGATCAGCGAAGACTCAGATTTGTCAACTCAACGTGAAGTATCAAGTACAAGACTTCAGCTATCGCTGAACTTTATCATTCGCTGATATAGAATGATAAATCGTTGAATCAACGAAAAGCTGATCATGAAGTCCTCCGTACAAAGTACTTTTGTCTTAACCACCCTTGCACGACTCCGTACGATATGTCAGAAAAAGAACCTCCTTATTGTCTGAAATCGTACAACCACTCTGATACTACACTGTTCAAACATGCGGCTACTAAGGTTGTCAACAAAGGTCAATGACGTGCAACCAATCAGCTGCTGCCACGTGTAAAGTGTAAACTGTCATGCATTAAATGCATGCAGTATCTAAGAAGAAGAACTCACTTCATTTTGAAGTAGCTTGCTAACTCTGGACAAGTTCATCCTTCTTATCTTGAGATAGGTTATTATTAGTAATTTCCTTCTCTTTCTTAGTTCAAGAAACTTAGTGTTCCAACTTGTTTAGATTTAGGTTTATCCTTAATCTTGTTTCCGCAACAAGCTGTAATTTGTTAATGATTTATCAATAAACAATTTAGAAAAGTAAAATCTGTGTGTTTGTATTCAACCCCCCCCCCCCCTCTACAAACTTGTATAGCCCTTCGGGACCAACAAGTGGTATCAGAGCAGATTTGTTTAATCTCATAAACAAGATCTGATCTATACTAAGATTTCTCTTCCTTGCTATTTCTGAAAATGGCTACCAACACAAACACAAATTATATCGACAATGGTTCTCTTGCAAAACCCCCTAGATTCTCCAGAGATAATTTTAATCTATGGAAAAATAGGATGATTCTCTTCTTAGAAGGTGTAGACCCTACTATGCCTTATTATCTTGAAAACGGCCCATATATTCCTGTAAGAATTGATGCTGCAGTACCAGCCGCTGAGAATAGACATGCTATTCCAGAAAGGCTGATACCCAAGGAAGTTCATATGTGGACTGACGAAGATAAGAAGAAAGTGGCTATCGACACAAAAGCCAGATCCATACTATCCATGGCTCTTCCTGACGAAGTCTACCATTCCGTCATGAACCTGAAAACCTCAAAAGCTATGTGGGACACAATATGTGTTCAGTATGATGGTACTTCTGAAGTCCAGGACTCTCGAAAGATCAACCTGGTAAGACAGTACGAAAGTTTCATCTGTGGTATGAATGAAACTCTCTCTGAAGTTCACCAACGTTTTAACTGTTTATTAATAGATCTAAAAACTGTTGGTAAGGAATATTCTAACTTTGAAGTGCTGACAAAGTTTTTAGAATGTTTACCTGAAAGCTGGGACAGTTATTCTATGTGTCTCAAGCTGTCAAAGGATCTAAGATCAATGACCCTTGCTACCTTATATGGCACGATGCTGAATCATGAGCAATCGAGTCATCTTAAGAAGAATCTTGTAAAAGATTCCAAAAGCACCCCTGTTGCTTTAATCTCAGAGGAATCTTCTACTCAGCGACCCTTGGTCACTATCACTGAGTTAGAAAGTAACTCTGAAAGGTCATCAGAATATGACTCTTCAGATGATGATGAATCTTTGGCTCTCCTCACTAAAAAGTTCAGGAGATTCGCCAAAAAGAAAATGTTCAGAAAGAACAAACCCCTTTCCATTACTGACAAGCCAAGATCATCAGCTCCTGTTGATAAGGCTACTGCTACTTGTTTTAACTGCGAAAAGATAGGACATTTCGCTAACGAGTGCAGGTCTAAGAAAGTTTCGAGAAACTCAGTGTTTCCCAAGAAATCCTTTATTCCCAGGAATAAAGATGACAAATATGCCAAGCTGAAAGAAAAGTATGCGAAGCTGAAAAGCTTTAAGAAGAAAGGCAAAGGCCTGATGGCCAACTATGATTGGGCTGCCTCTGATGAAGAAGAATCATCATCTGACTCTGAAGATGATGAAGCCAATCTTTGTCTTATGGCCAAGATTGAAGATGAGGAAGAAAGTTCAGACATACCCTCCACTTCAACCTCTGCTATTCAGGTATCACCTTCCTTCTTTACAAATATTGCAAATATTGATGAAGCTGATAGTCTTCGTAAAATCGATCTTTTGACTAGAAGTTTATATGAAGCCATGAATGGCAAAACTATAGATGAAAATCAAAACCTTGATCTCACTGAACAGCTTAAAAACTGTCACCTTCAAATAGAAAATCTTTCTAAAATTGAAGAAGACTTTAAAGATCAAGTGCATTTAAATCAGCTAGTCAAAATCGAGCGCGAAGAAGCTATCGCTGCATTAAGAGCTGAAAAAGCTACTGTTGAAGGATGGTGTAATTCTTCAACAAAGATCACTGAGATAATTAAGTCTCAAATTCCCCTGAGTGATAAACGTGGTCTTGGTTACAAAGCTAATAATCTAGAATCAACCACTGATCGTTCCATGCTCTTATTTGGAACTTTCGTATCCTCAGTCGCTGATACTTCATCCTCCCAGTGTTCCTCCTCTAGACCGCCTATCCCTGAGGAAATTTCTACCTCTTCAAAAGGTAAAGAGAAAATGGTTTATCCAAAACCTACCTCTGTCTTTAAAGATAAAGGTAAAGGAATTGCTTTTAACCAAAATCCTCAGAAGGGTACTTTAGTACCTAAGCTGAATGCTTCTAAAGCTTTAGTGATTCATTCCTCTGGATCAAGGAATCAGATCTCTGGATCTACTCAGCGTGGATCTATTCAGCGATCTACTCCTAGAATCAGAGTGGATGTCTCTGGTAAGAAATCCGAAGAACTGAATGTTCCTCCCATTTCAAAAGCCAATAGCTTACTTGGTGCTGGTACTTCTAATTCAAAATCTAAAGCTCAGTATTCAAATGGTCCTAGAACTACTTTTAGTTATAGGAAATGTTATCATTGTGGACTCACTGATCATATTGCTAGTAAGTGCCCCACAACCACCAAAGCTGAAAAGATAGCTAAGGTGAAGATCATTGCCCCCAAGGCAAAGAAGACCACTGAGGTTAAGAAATTAACCAAAGTGAAGACTGACAAAGCTGAATCTTCAAATGTTGCGAAGATTGTTGAACCTTCCATTCCAACTACTTCCACTGACAAACGTGTACACATGGTTAAGTGGGTACCTAAGAAAAACTAATCTTCCTTTGTAATGCAGGTTAAGAAGGGTATCTGGTATCTCGATAGCGGATGCTCTAGACACATGACTGGAAAGAAAAGTCTGCTCGCTGAATACAAGGAAGAGAAGGGTCCATCTGTGACTTTCGGAGGAAATGGAAAAGGACATACCCGAGGGTTTGGTGTACTCTCTAATGGTACAACAATCTTCAGAAGAGTCGCATATGTTGAAGGGCTGAAGCATAATCTTTTAAGCATCAGTCAACTTTGCGATAAGGATAACAAGGTAATCTTTACCAAGGAATCCTGCTTTGTCACTGACAAAAAGTAGAAGATAGCTCTCAGCGGTTATCGTTTGGAAAATGTTTATGTAATAAACATGGACTCAACAACCACTGAGAACTCCTGTTTCCTCTCAAAGGCCTCATCTGATGTCAACTGGCTATGGCATAAAAGGCTTTCTCATCTGAATTTCAAGACACTGAACACTCTTTTCTTCAAAAGAGTTAGTCACTGGTCTACCTCAGCACTCATACGCCAAAGAGTCTTTATGTTCAGCGTGTGAGAAAGGGAAGCAAACCAAAGCAAGCTTTAAGTCAAAACAAGTCTCCTCAGTGTCATCCCCTCTACAACTTCTCCATATGGATTTGTTTGGCCCTGTTGACAAACAATCCATCGCTGGAAAGAAATATACACTAGTCATAGTTGATGAATTCTCTCGTTATACATGGGTTATGTTTCTCCGTTCCAAGAGTGACACCCCTGAAGAACTCATCACCTTTGTTCGGAAGATGGAAACCCTGAACAACTTGACCGTTCGCTCAATAAGGAGTGATCATGGGACTGAATTCAAAAACAGTTCTCTTGATTCCTTCTTTGAGAGTAAGGGTATTTCTCACAACTTTTCATCAGTGAGAACACCACAACAAAATGGTGTCGCTGAAAGAAGAAATAGTACAATTATTGAAGTTGCATGTTCAATGCTCAGCGATTCTCACCTGCCTACTCAGTTTTGGGCAGAAGCTGTCAACACTGCTTGTTTTACGCAAAACAGGTCGCTGATAGTCAAAAGATTCAATAAAACAACCTATGAACTTTTTCATGGGAGAAAGCCTTCAATCAGCTTTCTTCACATCTTTGGATGTCAGTGTTTCATACTGAACAACAGAGATGCCCTTGGAAAGTTTGATCCTAAGGCTGATGATGGAATCTTTCTTGGATACTCCTCAGTCTCCAAAGCCTTCAGAGTTTTCAATCGAAGAAGACAAACTGTAGAAGAAACTATTCACGTCACGTTTGACGAATCCCGTTCAGCGAACTCTAAACCGTCCGCTGATACTGAAGAACTGAATCAATGGACGTTTTCTAATCTTGGTGATTCAGAAGATATTCCCACTCCTCGTACTCATACAGTTGAAGATGATAGTCCTATCATTCCAAACATGCATAATTGTGAAGCTGAAACATCATGGGTCTCAGCTGTTCCTTTAAACACTATACCTGCTTCTGAACCAAATGTCTCAGACATTCCATCTACTTCTCAGCAATCAGTGAATACAATGACAACTGCACCCATTCCTCTCTTGGCTGATACTCCAGAAGTTGCTGAAGCCTCATCTTCAGCTCCTCCAGTTCAGTTTGAGTCAGGGTCTCACGCTCCGGCTCAGCGATGGACTGTAAATCACCCAATTGATCAAATTCTTGGTGATCCAAACGCTGGTGTTCAGACTCGACGAAGTGCAGGTAATATTTGTTTATTTGTTAACTTTATTTCTCTGACTGAACCAAAGAAAGTAGATGATGCCATCAAAGATCCAAACTGGGTCAGCGCCATGCAAGAAGAGCTGACTGAATTCGAAAGAAACAAAGTTTGGAAACTTGTTCGAAGACCAACTGACAAAACAGTGATAGGCACTAAATGGGTCTATCGAAACAAGTTGGACGAACATGGAACTGTAACCCGCAACAAGGCTCGTCTTGTTGCTCAGGGATACAGACAAGAGGAAGGCATAGATTATGACAAAACATTTGCTCCAGTAGCAAGACTAGAATCTATTCGTCTATTCTTAGCATACGCTGTACACAAAGACTTCAAAGTATATCAGATGGATGTTAAGTCAGCATTTCTAAATGGAAAGCTGAATGAAGAAGTCTATGTGGAACAACCTCCAGGATTCTCAGATCCTAAGCGTCCAGGTTATGTTTACAAACTGGATAAGTCACTTTATGGCTTAAAGCAAGCTCCACGTGCATGGTATGACACTCTATCTACTTATCTCCATATTGAACAATTTGAGCGAGGTAAAATTGATAAGACTCTTTTCTTCAGGAAAGTAAAAGGTCATATCATTCTTGTTCAGATATATGTTGATGACATTATATTTTGTTCTACTAACCCTGATCTTTGTACTCGTTTCGCTGATAGAATGAAAGATGAGTATAAAATGAGCATGATGGGTGAACTAACATATTTCCTTGGTCTTCAGATAAAGCAAAATGAAAAAGGAACTTTCATTAAATAGGGAAAGTATGTTAAAGATATGCTGAAGAAATTCGATTTAACTCAGAGTTCAGCTATGAAAACCCCTATGGCACCACCGCTGACACTAGACAAGGATACTAAGGGGGCGTTTGGTTCGCTGGAATGTTTTTGGATGGAATGGAATCTGTCAAAGGAATTTGACTTTGAAGGAATTGGAATGGAATGTTGTCAAGTTTGACCAGCTGTTTGGTTGACAGAATTGGAATGGAATCTGTTAAAGGAATTGGAATCTGTCTGTTTGGTTCACAGAATGTAGCTTTGGAATTGGAATGAAATTTTGGTAAATGACCAAAATACCCTTTTGATAATTTTAATTGTTTTTTTCAAAAGCAATTGTTTTATTTGGTGGTGGCGGTGGTGGTGGTGGTGGCGGCGGCGGTGGTGGTGGTGGTGGCGGTGGCGGGTAGCGGTGGCGGTGGCGATGGGGGTGGCGGCGGTGGCGGTGGCGGCGGTGGCGGTGGCGGCGGTGGTGGTGGCGGTGGCGGTGGCGGTGGTGGTGGCGGTGGTGGTTGTGGTGGCGGTGGCGGTGGCGGCGGTGGTGGTGGCGGTGGCGGTGGTGGTGGCGGTGGCGGTGGTGGTGGTGGTGGCGGCGGTTGTGGCGGTGGCGGTGGCGGTGGTGGTGGTGGCGGCAATGGTGGCGGTGGCGGCGGCGGTGGTGGTGGCATGGGGGTAGTTTTGGTATTATGAAAATCAGACATTCCATTCCATTGAATTCTATGGTTTAAGGTGTGGAATGTTTTTTGGCTAAATGATGGAATTCAATGGAATTGTAGGGATTCCATTTGGCCAAAAGATTGAACCAAACGTTGGATTGGAATCTGGTCAACGGAATGTCACATTCCAATTCCACCAGATTCCATCAAATTCCAGCGAACCAAACGCCCCCAATGGTATTCCTGTTGATGTCACGCTGTACCGTGGGATGATCGGCTCTCTCTTGTATCTTACAGCTAGCCGACCCGATATTATGTACGCAACCTGTTTATGTGCACGATATCAAGCTGAACCCAAGATATCTCATATGACCGCGGTAAAGCGAATTTTTCGATACCTTAAGGGTACTGCGAATTTAGGTCTTTGGTATCCCAAAGACTCAGGATTCGATCTAATCGCCTATTCAGATAGTGATTTTGCAGGTTGCAAATTGGATAGGAAAAGCACCACAGGAGGATGTCAGCTCCTGGGTGGAAAGCTGGTGAGTTGGACAAGTAAAAAGCAAAACTCAGTGTCCACCTCCACAGCTGAAGCTGAGTATGTAGCCGCTGGAAGCTGTTGTTCTCAGGTCTTGTGGATGAGAAATCAACTACTGGACTATGACCTACAGCTCTCAAATATTCCAATCTATTGCGACAGCACAAGCGCCATCGCTATAGCCAACAATCCAGTGCTACACTCAAAGACAAACCACATCGAAATCAGGTATCATTTTATCAGAGATCATGTGATGAATGGTGATATAGAACTTCACTTTATCCCAACTGACTATCAGTTAGCTAATCTGTTCACCAAACCTATTGATGAGACAAGATTCAACTCTCATCAGCGATCTTGGAATGCTGAACTTTGAAGAGTAAAATCTTCAGCGATTCACATCTGATCAGCGATAGGATAAAATCAACTTGTATAACCCATTCTATCATTTTCTCTCTGAATAAACTTGATTCGCTGATATCAAGGTATGTTTTTCTCTCTCTGACAATCGCATGTAAATGCAAGATTTCAAAACAAATTGCATCGCTGAATATCTCTTTCTTAATCAGCGATATTTTGAAATTTCTAAAACCAACACTGATATTTCTATTCAGTGCTTCATGTTTTCAAAAGTGTCCCTGAGTTTTCAAAACCTCAGAGACATCCTGAATATGAAAGGACAGTTGTGACGTCATTACAACGGATAAGCCCCGACACGTTC
Organism: Saussurea involucrata; assembly: GCA_033807775.1. NCBI lineage: Eukaryota > Viridiplantae > Streptophyta > Magnoliopsida > Asterales > Asteraceae > Saussurea > Saussurea involucrata. The sequence continues at coordinate 88,367,490 of CM066317.1, forward strand.
TTTTTCTGACACACGTTTGCACGTTTCGTTTACCATCCAATCAAATGCAAACACGTGTCCGTGTCATGATGAAAAACTTTCCCGCTCGAGTTTTTTTCTCTCTCTAATCTCACTATATAAACACATTCTGGGTTTATATTTCTCTTTTACGCGAAAAACTTCTCCTCCAAGCAAGAAAGAATTACCGTTGCATTTGTGCTCTCAAGTTTTTCAAGAACTTCTTCTTCTTCAAACGAACCAGGTTAATAATTCTGTTATTTACCTACTTCTTAAACTTGTTTATGATCTTATTCTTTGTTTTTACAAGATCAAACAAAAGAACTTTTCAAAAATGAAATCATTTCTTTCATGGTTGTTCTTCAAGTTTAAACGCAAAATCTTAAACTTGTTCTTCACACATTCGTTTCCAGAATCCTATTTCTCAAAAGAAACTGGAAAACAAGATTTTATTGGGTTTGCATTTCGTTTTTCAAAAACAAGAAAAACCCTAATCTTCATTAAGACATTTTTGTCTGAATGAAATGGACAAAATTCGAACCATCTTATTGGAAAATCTTTCCACATTAAGATTATTCTTATTTGTTAATCTTTGTTTGAACTGATATACAGAAATGGCATCTTCTGACATTTCCTCTGCCAAGAACACCATCGCTGAGAACACTGCTGCTGATACTACTGAGGAATTGGAAATCATCAAGGCTCCTCAGGTTAAGTTCTCTCTTGAAGAACTGGATTGGACGAAGACCAATAACCTCTATGCGCTTCTCGAGTTTCCTCCTCGAAAGCAAGTCACACATCTGAATGATGCTGTGAACTTCCTGAAAAATTGTTGCATCTCCACAGCCCTGACCATAATGCCTCCTGCACATCAGCTACTGCTATCCCAGTTCTGGTACTCTGCCAGACACTCTCAGCTACCATCAACCAAATACTCCTAAAAAACAATAGACTGCATCCTCTGTGATACTGAATATGGCACTATAAAAATCACCCCTGCCATTATTCGCAAAGCCCTGAGCCTTCCCACAGCCTCAAAAGAAAAACCTTTTGTTCCTCTCCCTGACCACAAGAAACACTCAGATAGGGAAGCCATCACTGCATTCTTCGATGCAATGGGCTATGTATGGGAAACTGGGTGGGACAAGAAGCCTGAGAAGAAGTTGACCCTGATCAAGAAATCTAAAATGGCCAGCGAGATGAATTTCATCTTCGCTCACTTAATCAGCTGCATGACTGCAAAGACCGACTCCTCTGATCAAGCCGCTCAACCTCAGCAAGCAATGGGGTATGCTTTGCTGAAAGGTCTATATATAGACTGGGCATCGATAATCTACGATGATCTGGTACTCAGAATAGACTCCGCCGCTGACCGATCTCCATGGGTTCCATATCCAAGATTCATCAGCGCCGTCTTCCAAACAGGCCTGAAGGACAACTACCCAAAAGAGGGTGACCTGAAACTCTCTCAGGTTGGCCCTAAGGTGCTCGACTTCAAACCTGTAGAAAACAAGGTACGTCTTTCTACACTTTTAACTCTTCTCAACCCTACTTCTTCGACTTCTGCAGCTCCTTCAGCGAACAAACCCATCGCTGATACCCAAGCTGCATCCTCCATTCCTTCTCATAAAAGGAAACAATCATCTACCCAACTTAGTTCCAAAAGAACTAAGAAAACCAAGGAGCAACCCCAGCAATCTCTTGCTGAAGACTCCTCAGCTCATTTAGAAGAGCTGAAGGAACGTTCAGTGGTACGCTCTGCCACCGCTGAACAAGCCACCCATTCAATCCCAACTTCAGCGTCTCTAAACGCTGAGGTTACAAACTTGGAACCTACCCAACCTCCTTCAGTCTCTCCACAGACTGAAGAAGCGATTCTCAGCGGATCCAATGCTGAACTCTGCACCCAACCAACATTCTCAACCTTTGCTTCTCCCTCTACTCAATTGGACTCAAATCTAGCTGTCACTGGAGCACCTGTCATTCCTCCAGAAGCTAAAGCTGATACAGGACCTGTAGGAACGTCCATGCGTATACGCACTCTCGCTGACGACATGGAACATTTTTCAGGTCACAGAAGTTTTGATGACTTCGTCGACCCTCCTGCAGGTATACACCAACCCATATACACTGTAACTGAACCCCAAACTTCTGAGCTTTCCTCTGTTCACAAGTACTTATATGTTATAGGTCCTAATTTGGGAGACATCAACGCCTCTCTGAAGACCTTGGAAACGAAGCTGACAGGTCTCACCACTACTCTTTCCGACAACTCTTCAGCTGTAACAAACGCTGGAGAGAATCTTACAAAGTTGACAACAGTGGTGGAAGGGAAAGCCTCCAAAGCTGACTTGGAGAAGGTTGATAAAACTATGGGTGACTTCGCCAAAGTTCTCGCTGACATCTACACAGACTACCTCTCCATCAAAACATCAGTTCACACCATGTCCAGCGAGGTCACAACGCTGAAGACATCGGTTAGAAAACTCGAAGGAGATATGTCTGCTGTAAAGACTGAAGTCAGTTCAGTGAAGACTGACATGAGCTCTGTGAAGACTGACGTGACTTCAATGAAGACAATGATGCAGCAGATCCTGAACAACACGACCGCCCCTGCCCCTGCACCAACGCATTTTACTACGGCGGATCGTGCTGAACTCGTGAAGATCAATCCTGTTATTTCTGGTCTAGAAAACAGACTAACAGCGATTAAAATTTGTGTGGGGATCCATGGCCAAGAAGACAGGGACCCAGAACCAGCTGCTGAGTCATCACATTCCTCCCCCACTCATCATGAGGAAGGGGGAGAGAAGAGCACTGAAGACCTTCCCCATGATGAATCTATCAGGGGGAGAAGACTGAAAACCTCACCCTTACTGAAGAGGGTAAGAAGACAAATGAAGACACAACCGCTGGACCTCAGGGAGATGAAAACCCTGAGGGAACCGAAAAGCTTACCTCTGTATCTGAGGGGGAGCAACTCGAAGAAGAAGCTGAAGAATCTGAGTTTGAAACTGAAGATGAAGAAGCCATCGAATTATCTGATGATGAACCATCCTCTTCTCCAAAGAATGATGATGATGACGATGATGATGATGATGACTCCTTTATCGTCAAGCCTGCTCAGAGGACTACAATTCTTAGAGGGATCGTGATAAACGAACCTTCAGGGGAGCGAACCAAATCAAAGCCTTCATCGTCTGAAGCTGACAAAGGCAAAGGAAAAGGTGTCGCTGAAGAAAATGACAATCTGATGATCTCTCTTTCAAAGCCAGTTTGTCAGGTACACTAAATCTTCCTTACACTCATCCCTCCTCTATCTATACACATCATCAGCTATCCTCTCCATAAAACATCTCTACACAACCACATTCTTTATCTCTCTATTCTACCCAAGTTCTTACTCGTACGATCGCTGTGTTTCAGCTAGTCCTCTCCCTTGTTTGAGGATATCGCTGAAGTTCCTACAGCTGCGTCTTCACCAAGAATAATCCCAGCTCCCAACGCTGAAGAAATAATCCCAGTCTTAGATTTGATCTCTGAGACTGATGAACCTGAAGAACAGATGCTCTCTCACAAAAACAGACCTTCCTTGGCTCCTCAAAAGCTAAGTGAAGAGGATCAGAAAAGAAGAGAAGAGATAATAAAGAAGTTTGAGGATCAGCGAATCATTCTGAAGCGTGATCAACTTCCTTTTGTTCCTCCAAAGTTCAAACGTTTTCAAAAGGAATACAAGGATCACCTCAAAGCTGAACGTCTGATCGCTGAAAGAAGGGAAGTTGAAGAAAAAGACAGAAAACTCGCCATCCAGCTCACTCAACAATCAGTGAAAGACCGCAAGCTGAAAAGAACTCCAATCGAAGTTCAACACCAGCTATGGGAAGACACAAAGAAGATCATTGAGGAAAAGAGGACTGTGTCTCAATCTACTTTAGCCTGGTGCAAAGAAAAGGTACAGTTCAGATATCGAACTTCCAGAATCAACAAGGTACTCATCGCTGGAAGATCAACCCTCAAAGTTTCTATTGCTGAAATCGAGATATTCAGAGAGAATGGACAGTACGAAAAATTCTATGCTGAAGCCATCACGAAGTATGGTCTCTCTGAATGGTTGGAGATCAGATTAGCCATCCAGAAGCCTCAGTCTAAGTACAAGGATCATGTTGAAAAGCTGATAAACAAACAGATCGACTTAGTCTATTCTTGTGTGGATATTCCTCCTCCTCCTCCTCTCGAAAGTCAGAAAAGAAGGGTCTCTGCAAAGAAAAAGTCTAAATCTTCAGAAGATGGTCCTCAGATACGAAACGAAACAGGTATTGGTTTTTCTCTAGCTTAAGTCCTTGGTCCAGAACCTGACCTTTCTGCACTTGACACATCTCTGCCTCCTAATGAGACTTTCATCCCTGGGAAAGTCTTAAGCAAACCCTACGGGATATTCTTTATTGACTGGGATGGACGAAAGCGTTTTCAACGTATCTCTGAACTTCCCATCACTCCCATCGAACAGCTGAAAGATCTCATCTACTGGTGTGATTTCAAAAACGACATTCAGGCACGACATCTTAAACCCTTGATTTTTGAAGAAGCGCTGAACAAAAGGAATCAAGGAGTAAATGTCCCTGACTGGATGATCCCCACATCAAAGACCCTTAATGAACTTCTCATTAAGGAAGAACCTTTATAAACTGATAGGATCGCCTCATTCTTCTATTGTATCAGTTATTCTTTTGTACTTGTAATTGTATTCGCTGTACTTGTAATTTTTCCATTTCCCTCTGTAATCTTTACAAAGTTTAAAGAAAAATTTCAGCGAATGTACTTTACTACATCAGTACAGAAAAGATCCCAGAAAACAGTAAAAGGGACAAATATTTTATGAGTTCTTTTTATCCTTATGTTTTCATTAAATAGCAATTTTCTCTGTTGCTATGTCATAATCAAATAGGGGGAGATTGTTGATCCAAACCCTCAGTGATTTGATAATGACCCTCTCTTATATACTTAGTGAAAATTGTAAGTAAACAATATGTATCAGAGTTTCACTATCGCTGATAAGTACTAAGATCTTACAGTACCGTTGATAGGAACTCTCGCTCTTTAGATTAAACATTCAGCGAACACTGTTCACCATGATACTCTGAGTCTGTTCGGTCCTTATGGTGATCGCTGATAAGTTAGTTGTTTACTTATAATCTCTGAAGACAAGTTTCACGTCAACATAGGTTCTACGCCGAGTCAAAGATCAAGCTCAAGAACCAGCGACAAGTCTCCTAATGAACTGATGCGGATCAGCGAAGACTCAGATTTGTCCACTCAACGTGAAGTATCAAGTACAAGACTTTAGCTATCGCTGAACTTTATCATTCGCTGATATAGAATGATAAACCGCTGAATCAACGAAAAGCTGATCATGAAGTCCTCCGTACAAAGTACTTTTGTCTTAACCACCCTTGCACGACTCCGTACGATATGTCAGAAAAAGAACCTCCTTATTGTCTGAAATCGTACAACCACTCTGATACTACACTGTTCAAACATGTGGCTACTAAGGTTGTCAACAAAGGTCAATGACGTGCAACCAATCAGCTGCTGCCACGTGTAAAGTGTAAACTGCCATGCATTAAATGCATGCAGTATATAAGAAGAAGAACTCACTTCATTTTGAAGTAACTTGCTAACTATGGACAAGTTCATCCTTCTTATCTTGAGATAGGTTATTATTAGTAATTTCCTTCTCTTTCTTAGTGCAAGAAACTTAGTGTTCCAACTTGTTTAGATTTAGGTTTATCCTTAATCTTGTTTCCGCAACAAGCTGTAAATTGTTAATGATTTATCAATAAAGAATTTAGAAAAGTAAAATCTGTGTGTTTGTATTCAACCCCCCCCCCTTCTACAAACTTGTATAGCCCTCCGGGACCAACAGGATCTCTTGCGTTGAATGAGGTGAGAAAATGGGAGAAAGAGAGGAAATCGCTTCTTTTAGAGAGAGAAACGAGTTCAAGATGATTTAGGAGAAATGAGGGCTGAAGGGTGCTAAAAAGGGGAAAATCGGCAGTAGCTCACAGCCCATTGGCGACTATGCCACTGCGAGAATGCCATGGCAAAGTCGTCGGGCATTCTTGCTTTGCGTGTACTACATGCCCAGCCTTGTCCGCGACAATGACATCCGCGACATTGCAACATTTACAGTCGTGAGGCATAGTCGCCCCGGCTATTCTGTGGCCTGCTTCTTTCCCGCGATTATGCCCCATGCGAGAGCACCACGTCAAGGTTGTCGGGCATTCTCGTCGAAAAGGATGTAGAGGCTATTTGGTCCGATTCTGGTCACTCGCAAGGTGTCCCGAACGATGAAATAAAAGGGTAAACGATACTAGGCTAATGTATTCGTAGAGTAAGGAATGAAATGTGTTTTCTTGAAAATTGCATGGTGAGTCCATGTGTGAATGCTCATCTAATACTCCTAGTAAGGTACCAATGGTCAATCACATAATTTTCAAACGTTTATGCATAATTCATACGTAAATGCACATGTATACATTTCAACCGAACATTCTCAGTCTCGCACAAAGACAAACTAGACATATATATATATATATATATGCAATTATTTCAAAAATAATTTAAATCATGCACACCTATAAACCAAACCCTAGAAAAGGTGTTCTAAGTGTATATGTGACTTACGGTTTCCTCAAAACGCTCTAAACGCTATGAAGATGAAAGAAACATACATTGAGAAATTTTGGGGTGTTACATAATAAGATTTCTATGCCTATGGATCCATTACATTATAGTCGAACATAAACATACCTTCAAGATATATGATATCGATGTTTAATACATACACATTTAGATACAAGAAGATACCAAATAGTTAAATCCGAATTTTGCCAAAATAAGTATGGAGATTGCCCATTTGGTTCGACAATTCATCAAACTTTGAGTTATGTATATCATTTAAGTAAATGGAACCATTATCCATATCTATTTCATCAAAACATCCAAAATCCTCAAAACCCTAGTTTGACCTAGGTTTTCCTAACCCAATCAATTAAGAAGTAAATGTGTAGTAATAACCTTGAGAAAATTATTAAGATACATTAAAACTCTATAGATCATGCATTCTAGAAATCTCAACAAATAACATAAAAGCCTAGAATATCCCAAATTTCTCAAAATAAGATTTGAGTTTATAAAATAGGAAATATATTCAAGAGAAGATTAGAAGACCAAAACTACAAGATTTTAACATGTATAAAGTTTTATAAAGGTGGGATGAACTCTGAATAGTAGGTTTTAGTTAAAACGTAGAAAACCCCAAAACCCTAAAACCCTAAAACTTGAAGGTGGAAGTGAGAAGAAGAATCCTGGATTCTAGCTTGTGGTTGACAATAGGGGTGTACAAAAAACTGTCAACCCGCAAAACCCGCATAACCCAACCCACTAACAACCCAAATAAAACCAACCTACCAACCAGCTAAACTGCCAACCCGCCAAACCGCTATTTATGAGGGTTGGAATTGGGTTAGCATATCTCAACCAAACCTAAACCGCCAACCTGCCGCTAATATATAATATTTCGACAAATTATATATAACCCAAATATATATATATATATATATATATATATATATATATGTTTAGTGTAATTTACATCCCAAAAAATATATACATATATTAATTCAATTTACAACCCAAAGCCCGAAATAAATCCAACTATGTAAGGCCCAAACTAATTCAACTAGCTCGATCGATACGTCTCATAAGCATGATCGCACGAGTACACTGAAACTTGGTGTCCCTAGTAGTGTGCATGTTGCTAGATATATTTATCAGTTGTTTTGTGATGAGAGGACTAAACCGAAGAAAGCGTTAATGGAGTTCAAAACCAAGTTTAGAGCATTTAAGAGAAAGTGGGGGAAGAGTTATGAGGGTTGGTGTGACAAAACGTAGCATTTAAGGACCCTGCTATGTGACGAAGATAGGGACACGGTGATAGTGACATTGTCACTATCGCACAACATAATCACCCAAGGTGTACTGCCTTTCTGCTTCCCCTACAAGAGTGACACAATGAGAGTGACCTTGGCACTCTCTTCGGGCACTATCGGCCAGAACGTACCGAGAGGGTATTTCCCCTATGAGAGAGTGACACTGGCGATAGTGACCCTAGCACTCTAGCCGGGTACTATCACCCAACACCTCGTTGGCTCCAAAACTTGCCATTTTCTCTCCCGGACCCCCTCAACTCGTTTGAAACGTAGAAATTAACACTTGCTAACTATTGGCCCAACCAAAATATGATTAATGTGAGATAATAATATTAACTTTAGTTACCGAAAATTTCGGGTGTGACAATTCTCCCCACCATGGATTTGATTTCGTCCTCGAAATCTTAGTTAGGAAAACATATTGGGATATATCCTCTTCTTCTCTTCCTCGGCTTCCCAAGTTATGTTGGCAACTCAGTGATGCTTCAATTGTACCTTGATCATCATAACCTTTTTGTGACAGAGCTTCTTTGATTTTCTCTCTAGGATATCGTCGGGTTCTTCCACACAACAATTACCGTCATATACTCTTATCTCCGAGAGGAGCATACAACTTTCTTCTTCTGCTAAGCACTTTTGGAGATAAAAAAATATGGAAGGTTTTGTGAATTTCATTCATTTCCGTTGGCAACTCCAATTGGTAAGCTTGGAGTCCCACATGCTTAATTACGGTGAAATATCCAAGGAAACAAGGACTTAAATTCCCACGTTCTCCAAAACGGATGATACCCTTCTAAAGAGAAACCTTTAACATTACCTAGTCTCATACTTGGAAGTCCATTGGCCGCCTTTTTTGTCAGCATAACTTATTTGACGATCTTAACCCACTTTCAAGCAATCCTAAATGCATTTAACTTTGTCGATCGTCTCTTGAACAATTTTTGGGTCGACAAACTATTTTTATCCCGCTTCCAACCAACATACACGAGTCCTACACTTCTGTCCATATAAGGCTTCGAACGATGCCATACCAATACTTGAGTGGTAGCTATTATTGTAAGCAAACTCCACCAACGGTAGGTGATAGTCCCAACTTCCACCAAAATCAATCACACAAGTCCTTAACATATCTTCTAACGTTTTTATGGTTCTTTCACTTTGACCATCAGTTTGGGGATGATAGGTCATGCTCAATTTTACTCTTGTACCCAGTTCTTTTCATAGGCTATCCAAAAAATTTGAAGTGAATTGACTATTCAGATCCAAATCAATAGACAAACGCACTCCATGCCTAGATACCACTTCATTGATGTACAACTTAGCCAACTTGTCCATTGGTAATATCTCACGCGTGCTTAGGAAGTGTGCCCTTTTGGTCAAGTGGTCAACTCCTACCGAAATGGTATCGTGATCCCTTAAGGTTTTCGGTAATTTTGTCACAAAGTCGATAATGATATGCTTTCATTTCCATTTGAGTATCTCTAGAGATTGAAGACTTCTGTAAGGCTGTTGATGTTCGACTTTCACTTGCAAGCAAGTCACACACCATTTCACATAGTGTGCTACGTCTAGCTTCATAACTGGCCACCAATAGTGTAGTTTCAAGTCCTTATACATCTTTGTACTTTCTGGTTGGATGGAATACTTGGACATATGAGCGTCTTCCAAAAGTAACTCTGGATTGCCCCTAATCATGGGCACCCACACACGCCCATTGAACAACTTTACCCCACAACTATCATCCGTCAAGAGTAAGCGTTGTTTTGTCATCACTTCATCTTTGAGATTCTCTTCTAACAAAGCCTCGACTTGCAACGTTTTGATCTTTTCAATGAGGTTTGACACCTACTCGATCCTCAAGAGTGTTGGTCGAATGCTCCCACTATAATCCTTCCTACTCAAGGTATCGACTACCACATTTGCTTTACCATATGGTAGAGTAATTCACAATCATAATTCTTAAGCAACTCGATCCATCTCCTTTGCCTCATGTTTAACTCGTTTTGATCGAAAACGTATTTCAAGCTCTTATGATCCATGTAGAGTGTACACTTCGTGACGTAAAGATGGTGTCAACATAGTTTCAAAGCAAAAACTACCACAACTAACTCCAAGTCATGGGTAGGGTAGTTCTTTTCATGTACCTTAAGTTGTCTAGATGCATAGGTAATCACCTTCCCTCTTTGCATCAAAGCACAACCCAAACCCATTTTTGATGCGTCGCTATAAACCATGAAATCTTTTTATCCATCGGGTAGGGATAAGATTGGAGCTTTACAAAGTTTCTGTTGTAAAGTTCAAAACTCCTTCTCTTGGGCGTCAGTCCAAACAAACTTCACATTTTTCCAAGTTAAGGTTGTCAAGGAAGAAGTGATCTTGGAAAAGTCTTGTATAAAACTTAGGTAGTAACCCACCAACCCTAAGAAGCTTCGTATCTTTGATGGACTATTGGGAGGTTCCTAATCCATCATTACCTCAATCTTGTAGGGATCCAGCTTCACCTCGTCTCGAGTGTCTACGTGCCCCAAGAATTAAACCTCTTCCAACCAAAAGTCACACTTGGAAAGTTATGCATATAACCTCTCCTTCCTCAATACTTCTAGGACTTCTTGAAGCTGTTGCTCGTGATCTGTCTCACTCTTTGAGTACAAGAGTATGTCTTCAATGAACACGATCACCGAATTGTCAAGGAATGGTCAGCACACTCGGTTTATCAAGTCCATGAACACTGTCGGTGCGTTAGTTAAGCCAACCATCACCAAACGTAAATTGATCTTTGATTATAGTCTAAAATAATTAAGACTTATATGCATATGGATTCATTAGATTATAGTCTAACATAAATATACCTTCAACATATATGGTACAATTGTTTAATACATACACATTTAGATACAAGAAGATACCAAATAGTTAAATCCTAATTTTGCCAAAATATTTTAAGTATGGAGATTACCCATTTGGTTCCAAAACTCTTCAAACTTTGAGATAGATAACATTTAACTATATTGAACCATTATCCATATCTATTTCATCAAAACATTCAAAGTCCTTAAAACCCTAGTTTGACGTAGGTTTTCCAAACCCAATCAAATAAGAAGTAAATGAGTAGTAATAACCTTGACGAAATTATTAAAATACCTTAAAACTCTATAGATCATGCATTCTAGAAATCTCATTAAATTCAAAACCCTAGAATCTCCCAAAATTCTCAAAATAATATTTGAGTTTATAAAATATTAAATATGTTCAAGGGAATTTTAGGAGACCAAAAACACAAGATTTTAACATGTATAAGGTTTTATAAAGGTAGAATGAACTCACAATACTAGGTTTAGTTAAAACCTAGAAATATCCAAAACCCTTAAACCTGAAGGTGGAAGTGAGAAGAAGAATCCTTGATTCTAGCTTGTCATTGACAATCCTTAAAAAAGTACAGATAATGAAGCCTTAAAAGTGTCAAAAATCACCGTTAATAGAGTTCCTCAAGTTGAGAGAATTTATGTGAATGTGGGGGAAGAGTTATGTGGGTTGGTGTGATAAAAATAACATTTAAGCCCCCTGCTACCCGGCGATAGTGACATACTGACATTGTCACTATCACAGGGTATAATCGCCTAAGGTGTACTACATCTTCTGCTTCCCCCGCAAAAGTGACACATCGATAGTGATGTTGACACTCTCGCCGGCCACAATCGCTCATAATGTACCGAGAGGATGTTTCTCGCATGCGAGGGTGACACTGGCTATAGTGACCCTGGAACTCTCTCGGGACACTATCTCCCAGCACCTCGTTGGCTCCAAAACTTGACCTTTTCTCGCCCAGACTCCCTCGACTTGTTTGAAACATAAAATTAAACACTTACCAACTATTAGCCCAACCAAAATATGATTAAAGAAAGATAATAGTATTAACTTTACTTGCCGGAAATTATGGGTGTAACATGCACGCCCAACATAAAAAATATACCCAAGATGATGCAAGTTAGCCCAATAATAAAAATAAATTATTGGCTACCCCATGATGGAAATCTAAAGCATAAATGAAATTATCACAGTTTAATATGGCTATAAGATAAAATGCAAGAGATATGAAACATTTATATTTTAAAATGGTTTATGCATACCATGGAAGAATTGAAAACAACCCCAAAAATTTGTTCCCAATCTAAACTACTATGTTATCTTTAAGAAAGAAACACACTATAATATACATAAAATAAAATAGATAAGGTTGGGGTGCAGAACCTGGCGTACTTGGGTGGAGCTGGTGATGAATTCTCACTGTGATGAATGATGCTTGTAGGGAAAGATGGCAAACTCTTTAGTTCTCTTGAGTTGTCAATACTTGTTAGCCCCATGGTCTTTATCATGTAAAAGTATTGTAAAAAGAAGACAAGTCCTATGACCAAGAGGACTCTGCATCAGAAGCAGCGTTGAACCAGATCCTTGATCAACCAACTCGTATCAAGTAGACTACGCCTAACCAGAAGATCAACATGGAGAGGCAGAACCTCTGGCTACATATGTACCTTTGCTCTAGTTCAAGAAGTCCAATATCTCTAAGTGTGGATTTCCTATTATTCGGATATAAATAGAAGATTTGGTTTGTTAGAGTAGTACGCTTGCAAGATTAATTCTTACTCTTACACCTTTGATTTCACACACTATTTAGAGAGAGAGAGAAAGAGAGAGAGAGAGAGAGAGTGTGTGTGTGTGTGTGTATGAATTTGAGATAGTTTTACACACATCATATACATGTTCTTGGAGTGTTCTTCACTACACTTCTCAAATTCAAGCAGTACAACTACGATGATGATGGCTACAATTTGTTTGTTATTCTTATCTCATCTAGATTACCGTTTATTATTAACCAAACGGAAATATGAGACAACAATTTGGTATCAGAGCAGAATTGATTTACTCAAATCAACCTATCAACTATGTTTTGTTGTTTTCTCTTTTGGGTAGATTGTTCCTTTTCAATAGGATTTTCATTTTAAATATCCATGTTTTGCAATTTTATGACCAAGTTTATATTTCTATAAAATTGGTGATCTATTCCTATTTTGAAAGGAAACAATGTGTTGTTTCTCTCTCCTATTTGAATTTCTTCAAGTTTAAGCAAGTTTTTACAGTCAATTTCACTTAATCATTCCTCAAATCTTACTCTGTTTGTAAACCCTTGTTTTATGAAACAATGGCGAACTGGAATGTGGCATATACTGCCGTATCTCAAACCAAACCACACACTCTTCGAAAGGATGAATACCCTCAATCGAAGATCAAAATGATCAATTTCTTCGAGAGTATTGATAAAAACTTATACAAATATGTTCTTAATGGTCCTTATATCCCCATGGTCACTGTACCTAGAGTTCCAGCCACTGGTACGACTGCTGAAGTTCCTGCCAAAACCACTCCCAAGGACCCTTCAACATGGACTAATGAAGATCGAACCAAGATGGAGATAGATGAGAAAACTTGGAGGTTGTTGATGATGTCCATATTCCAAATGACATTTTCTAATCTCTTGATGCCTATGAAACTACTAAAGAGCTATGGGAACAACTTGAAAAGCAACTAGAAGGAGGAACAAAGACACATAAGAACAAAAGAGCATAATGCATATATAACTACTACAACTCCCTTTCTATACAAGAGGAGACTCTACAACAGACTTATGATCGGGTTAACACTTTAGTGAATAAATGCAGAAAATGGGGTGTGCTCAGAAAACAAGAAGCTAACACTATTCTGTTCCTCAATGGTTTGAATGAAGAATGGTTGCAGTTGTCCATGTCTCTGCAAACCAATCAATATCTTGAGAGTTGGTCATTCAATGATGTTTATGGTACTTTAGCATCTCAAAAGAAGCATGTTGCCAAGAAGAAGCCTCTGGTTGGTGGACCATTGACTCTAGTGTCTAAATCAACAGAAAATCCAATCAAGCAGCTAAGACAAGGCAGAGATAGTGTATCTAGGAGATCTGAGAAGAGAAGAGAGAAGAATGTGCTGATAGCAAAGAGTGATGGTGAATACAGAGATTTTGACTCTGAGGGTGATGACAACTTGAACACAATTACACAATCACTGACTCTTATCACCAAAGAGTTCTCATAGAAGTATACTAGAAAGCCATATATGCAAAGAGGAAGAGAAGACAGAGGTGCGAGATACTAGAGAGAAACACGGATGTATGAGCAAAGGCAGCTGGCACCTCAGAAGAATGTACAGAGAGATGATGTGTATGACAAGAGACCTATGGATCCTACAAAGTTTGCTCAAAGGGAAGAGTACAAGGCTGATAAAGCTGTAAAGCAAAATAATGAGAGTGAAAAGTACAATAAATGTGGCAAACCAGACCACTTTGCTGCAAATTATAGACTCCCTCGTATTACAGATGCATTTTACTACAAGAAGATGGTTGTCTATTATGCCCAGAACAGTCTCTTAGATAAGCAAGAGAATTGGGTCTCTGATGAATTCTTACTACAAAGGCCTAATTCTATGGTATGGCAGATGACAGTAAATTTGACTCTTCTGACTGTGAGGCTAAGGTATGCTCTACCTCCTTATAAATGATTCAAATTGTCATGCATAAGAGGTTGATATACTTAAACTTGATGAAAATTTTCAAAAGTTAGAATAGAAGCTCTTAGAATCTAAAAAAGAAATGTTGTTTTTTTAAAAGAGAAAAGAGAACTTTTGGACCTTGAAAAAGAGGAAATTTCCAAGGAGAAACTCAAAGTTGAAAAATTAAAAGACTCTAAGGAAAAGACCTTGAAAGAAAAATGTGTTGAACTAGAAAAGGCTCTTCAAGAGAAGGAATTTCTTTTGAAGGAATCTGAATGCGATAAACTAAGCACTCTTGCTCTAAAACTGTATTTTCAAAAGGAAAGGGAGTCTTTGCATCAAAATCGTCAGATGAAAATGATTTTATTTATAAAATAGCAAGATGCACAAGATGTGCACATCAAGATTAACTATCAAATGGACACTCAGGGTCTGGGATTCAGTGATACTGACCCATTTACAGGTATTCTGTATAGGCAAAGTTCAAAAACCTTGATTTTCCATCTCTAATAGAGCCTTATGCATTCAAGAGGTTAAAAATCTCTAAAGGGTTGAAAACAAGGAAGTAGAAATTTAAAAATGTTTCTTACATCCCTAGACAACAAGAAAAGGAGAATTTAAAGTCAGGACCTGTCTAGAGACAAGAGGCAAAAAACTTGTTTAATTTTGACTCCTTCAAGACACAAAGTCATGTTAACTCTGAGTGTAACACCTCTTCTTCTGAGAAGCAGAGCTTGGTAAACCCAGAGGAAACTGAGTTTGTGCCTCTGAACATAAGAGAAGAGATAAAAAAGAATTTGAAAACGAACTCTGACGATTGTGGAATAGAACTTCGTCTCTATTGAACCAGAGATAGTCTCTTGCACAATGAAAGATATAAATATTTATTTGAAAAAGGATGAGAATGGCTATGACATTTATCCAAGTGAAGCAATCTCTGGAAATCTAGAAAAAGACTCCCTCGATACATACTCAGTCTCTTAGTGTGAATGTTCTATTGTGGTTCCAGAGATTGTGTTTGAAGGACTAAATCATATACTTTTAAGCCAATCAAGTTCACAAGAGAGTATAAGGGAATTCGGAAAGAAAATGATGTTTTTGTTCCTTCTGTTACAGAGAAATCAAGTGTGAAAGGAAAGTGCGTAGAGAAGTAAGCAAGATCAATCTAGAAGAGGACAATTTTTCAAAATAAACAGTCTAGCTTAGATAAGAAGTTTGTTAAAAACCTATAATGCTAGGAGAGATTGTAACTATAAGGACTATGTACCTACATTTGAGAAATCTCATGAAAGTGTTAGCCCAAAGTTTTCTTTAGTGTAAAGTTAATGTCAAAGAAGACAAGTCCGCGGGTCAAGAGGACTCTCCATGAAGAAGGCCCGTTGATCAAGAGCCTGCCCTATACAAAGCTTATGCATACAGAGGCACTCAACCTGAAGATGATCATCGGATGACCAGAGCCTCAAGTCAAGCTTACCTGTGTATCATAAACTCTAGAATTCAACAAGTGTTCTTTTTCTCATAGTGTGGGGCATCTACTCAAAGCCTGCCACGTCAGCCAAAACGGTTATTTCACCTATTTCAGGTGGAAACATCTTTGTGGCTAGGGGATTTAATTTTCCAAATATTCTCCTATATATAGTGGATTGTGCTTGTTAGAACGTATGCCTTGAATATCTGAATACACACTCACACCTTTGATATCATGCACTGAAAGTGAGTCAGAGAGACTTTTTCACACATAAGTACGTGTTTTTGGTGTGCTCATCTTGTACTTCTCATAATAAACTCAGTATATGACTAGGATAACTATTGTGGCTACAACTATTTGTTCTATATATCTCATCTAGTTTGTTGTTTCTCTATTTTGTTCAATGAAAATTTGCTTTAGCTATCATTCTGCTTTTTGATCATTAAGAAATGAGTTAAATCTGGGACACCAATTGGTATCAGGGCAGGATTGATTCATCTAAATCAATTTGATCAACTCTGTGTTGTTGATTTATCATTTGGGTTGATTTTGCTTTCTGTGTCGATTATTCATTCGGTTAATCCCCGTTTTTCACAGTTTATGACCAAGTTTATATTTCTGTGAAATTGTTGATTAGATCTAAACTAGAAAGTAAAATAGTGTGTGTTTTTCTCTCCAGTAAGGTTTTCTCAAGTTTAGGCAAAGTTACACGGTCAATTTCTTCCAAATACTCTCAAATCGATTTCTATTATTCATACTCTGTTTTCTACTAAAAATGGAAAAATGGAATGTTGCCTATACTGCTGGTTCTCAAACTAAACCACCTACTCTCCTTAGAGATGAATACCCACAATGGAAGATTCATATGGTAAATTTATTCCACGGTATTGATAAAGCTCTATACAAATATGTTCTTAATCGCCCATCTGTTCCTATGGTTACTGTTCCAAGAGTACCAGCCACAACTGATATAGCTGAGGATCCTTCCAGAACCACCCCTAAATATCCTTCAACTTGAAATGATAATGATCGTGCCAAGATGGAGACTGATAAAAAGGCCTAGAGATTGTTGATTATAGCCATTCCAAATGACCTGCTTCAATTCTTGATGCTTGTGAGACTGCCTAGGAATTATGCAAGAGCTTTAGAAGCATTTAGAAGGAAGAACTAAGAGCCAGAAAAATAGGGAGGCACAATGCCTAAATAACTACAATAGCTTCACTACTTTACAAGAGAAATCTTTGCAACAAACATATGATAGATTCAATTCTCTCGTAAATAGGTGTAAGAAGTGTGGTATCCTGAGATCTCAAGAGGAAAACAATGTATTATTCCTAAACAACTTGAATAAAGAGTGGACGCAACTCTCAATGTCTTTATAAGCTAATCAAGAATTTGAAGGTTGGTCTCTACACGATGTCTAAGGTACTTTGGCTGCTCAAGAAAGGCATATCACCAAGATGAAGCCTCTGGTTGGTGGAAAAGATACAAGCAAGGTATTTGCAGGGGGGGAGGGATACAAGGTACTGGCTCCATAGAAATATGTTCAGAAAAAAGAGTATAGATGTGGCAAACCAGGCCATTTTGCTGCTAATTGCAGAAGCCTAGCAGTCACATATGTCTATTATTACAAGAACAAGGTTGATTACTATGCTCAAAGAGTGTTATTGATGAGCAAGAAAACTGGGTTTCTGATGAAGAATCAACTCCCGTTCAGTTTTGTGGAATGGCAGAGGTTAGCAGATCTGACTCTAAATGTAAAGCTCAGGTATAATTCATCTCCTCCCAAACAAATTTAAACTATCGTACACAAGAAATTGGTTTGCTTAAACTTAATGAGGATTATCAAATGTTGGAACACAAACTTTTTGACTCACAAAAGGAGTTGCAAATTTATAAAAGAGAAAAGGAGCTTAAGTAACAAGAAAAAGAAGATTTTTTCATAGAAAAATCCAAGATTGAAAAATCAAAAGTTTTTCAAGAGAAGTCATTAAGTGATAAGTGTGGTGAACTTGAAAAGGATCTTAGAGAAAAAGGAAGAAAACTTAAAGGAATCTGAACCCAATAGACTCAACACTGCTTTAAAACTGTATTTTCAAAAGGAAAGCGAGTTTCTGCATCAAGATCTTCAGATAAAAAACTTTTTAAACAAAAAAAATATAAGGACGCACAAGATATGCACATAAAGATCGACTCTCAGATGGACACTCAAAGATTGGGATTAAGTGATACTGGCCCTTTTACTGGTAGAAGGATAGACTCTTTGTCCTCTACATTATGAAAAGGCGAATCTTAAAAATCTAATTTTCCACCAATGCCTTATGTATTTAAGAGGTTAAAACATCTGAAGGAATTAGAACAAGGAAATTGAAAAAGTTTAAAAATGTTGTTTACACATCAGAAAAACCAAAGGTTGTGAAGAGTCAAAAAGAAAAAGACTTGTTCAAGTTCAATCTTTTCAAGACACATAGTCAGAAAAATTCTGAGTGCAGTTCCTCTACTTTTGAGAAGCAGAGTCTGCTAAACTCAGAGGGAACTGAGTTTGTGCCTTTAAATACTGAAGAAAAGGTAAAAAAAGTTTTTTAGAGTGATCTTCTGAAGATCTTGGAACAACACACTATCTCTGCTAAGCTAGAGATAACCCATTACACTATAAAAGATTTGAATATTTATTTGGAAAAAGATGTAAATAGCTATGATATATATCCCAATAAAGTAGCCTCTAGGAAGCTAGAAAAGGATTTTCTTGATTAAGACTCAGATTCTGAGGATGACTCTTCTTATGCAACTCTAGAGACTATGTTCGAAGAACCAAAGATAGTTGTCAATGGACCAGAAGAGACCAAGCTCACCTCTATTATCCCAAACAAACCTATTTCTATAAAGAAATTTGGATCAAAGGATTTGTGCTGACTTCATAGGTATGTGTCTGAAGACTAAGACATATCTTGACCTAGAAAAGAAAATACAAGAGAAATCTAAGCATAAAATTGTTCTAGAGACTTCTAATTCCTTTACATACAAACCAATCAAGTTCACAAGAGAACAAAAGGGTAAATGGATAGAAAATAAGCTTTCTTTCTCGGCCCAAACACAAAAATGGTAAACCAAGGGCCAGAAGAAGCAAAACCAACCAAGTCTGAAACCAGAGGATGCATAGAAATCTTCTAACAAGAGAGGACCCATTTGGAAACGGGTACCTAAATCCCTTTAATTTGTGTTGCAAAAACAACGTGTGCAAATCTTGTATCATGACTCTGGATGCTCGAGGCACATGAGTGGAAATAAAGAGGTATTATCCTTCTAAAAAGACTAATTTGGAAGCATTGTAACTTTTGGCAACGACAAAATGGGTCATATAAAAGGATATGGAGTTATTTATGAAGGTAATGTAGATGTGTCAAAAGTTTCTTATGTAGATGGGATCAAACACAATCTGCTTAACATAAGTCAACTTTGTGACAACGGATTCGATGTTAAATTTCAGAAAAAATACTGCTCTTTACTAACAAATTCAGGTGAAGAATTATCGAGAGCAGAAAGGGTGATCTCTATCTAATGAAATTCAATGCCAAGAAATATACAGAGCACCTCTGTCTAGTCTCAAAGAGATATGAAGAGACATGGCTCTGGCATAACAAGTTCTCTCACCCGAACTTTTCCACTTTAGACCAACTTGTAAAGCATAATCTGGTAAGTGGTCTTCCTTCTCTGAAATTTGACAAAGATCACCTATGTTCTGCATGTGAGATGGGCAAGCTTGAAGAGCCTCACACAAAACTAAATCTGATTTGTCATTCTCTAGACCTCTGAACATGTTTCACGTAGACCTCTGTGGTCCCATCTAAATGTAGAGCTTGTCTGGAAAGTAGTATATTCTTGTACTTATTGATGAACTCACAAGATAGACATGGATATAATTTATAAGGAAAAAGTTTGATGTCCCTGATATACTAATCAATCTATATTGAAAAATATTCAAGTTCTGCATGACAACAAAGTTCAAAAGTTGAGAAGTGTAAATGGTTTGGAGTTCAAGAATGCCAAGATAGATGAGTACCATGTTAGTGAGGGAATTTCCCAGAACTTCTCTGCAGGTAGAACACCACAACAAAATGGTGTTATGGAAAGAAGAAATAGAACTCTTGTTGAAGCTGCAAGAACAATGCTCGCAGCCTCTAGATTACTAGACTATCGTCTTGAGTTTGAAAAAATCCCCATTTTGTGTGACTCACAGAATGCCATAGCTATCTTTGCAAACCCGTTGTAGTACTCAAAGACAAAGCATATCAATGTAAGGTACCACTTCATAAAAGATCACGTAAAGAAATGTACTATTGAGATGTATTTTGTACCTCAAATTACTAGCTTGCTGATTTATTCACAAAAGCAAGTGATGAGAAAAGATTTAACTTCTTAATCTACAAGTTGAGTATGCTTAACATGTCTTCTTGAGACTCAAGTGACTAAAGTCTCTGCACCTGCTAGACAGGGATTTGGAGTTTCTTTCAATACATACACTAAGACTTTGTGATTTTAATTACAACATATTTTATTCAATAAGTTGGAACCTATGTGCGAACTGTACAGAATGTTCATAAATCCTTTTGAGTATATTTTGTTAAGTCCACCTGTCTTGTCATACAAAGCTTCTAGAACTTGAAAAGGAAAAAATTTTCCAAAGAGAAAACCAAGATTGAAAAATTAAAAGACTAAGGAAAAAACTTTAAAACAAAGATGTGATGGACTTGAGAAATATCTTCAAAAAAGGAGAAGAAGTTGAAGGAATCTGAATGTGACAGATTAAACACTATTGCTTTAAAATTAAATTTTCAAAAAGAAAAAGAGTTTTTGCATCAAAATCTTAAGAAAAAAAGAATTATTTATTAAAAATAACTAGATGCACATGATGTGCATATAAATATCAACTCTCATATGGACACTCAGGGTCTGGGATTCAGTGATAGTGGCCTATTTACTGGCAACAAAAGAACCTCTTTGTCTCCTACATTATGTATTGGCAAAGTTCAAAAATCTGATTTCCATCATTAAGAGAGACTTTTGTATTCAAGAGGCTAAAAACATCTGAAGGATTGAGAACAAGGAAATTAATGTTTAAAAATGTTGCTTATACCTCTAGACAGAAGGAAAAAGAAATTTCAAAACAAAAACCTATCTACAGACAAAAAGATTAAGACTTGTTTAATTTTGATTCCTTCAAGACACAGAATCTTGTTAATTCTGAGTGCAACACCTCTACTCCTGAGAAGTAGAGTGTGCTAAACCCATATGCAACCGATTTTGTGCCTTTGAACACAAATAAAGAAACAAGAAATATGTTTGAAAATGACCTTCTAAAGACTTTGGAGCAATGCTCTGTCTCTACTAGACCAGAGATTTTCCCATTTATCATTTAAAGACATAAACCTTTTCTTGAAAAATGATGTGAATGGCTACGACATATAACCAAATTAGGCAACCTCTGGAAATCCAGAAAAGAGTTTTCTAGATTCAGACTCAGATTATGAGGATAAGTCTTCTCGTGTGCTTCCAGTGACTAGGTTTGAAGAACCAGAGATAGTTTCCAATGGACCAAAGGAGACCAAGCTCACCTCTGGTATCCCAAATAGACCAGTTTTGGCAAAGAAATATGGATCCAAGGTGCATATCTGTCCAGAATTCATTGATATGTGTGGAAAGGTTAAGACATCTCTTGAGTTAGAAAAAATTGTAAGAGAAATCTAAAGCTAATGCAACTCCAGAGATGTCAAAATCCTTAATGTTTAAGCCAATCAAGTTCACAAGAGAACAAAAGGGTAAATGGATAGAAAGTGATTCTTTTATTCCTTCTGCTATAGTGAAGTCAAGTGTCAAAGGAAAAGGAAACAGGGTAGAGAAGTTGGTCAGGCCTTCATAGAAGACTTTTGAAAATAAACACTATAGCCTAGATAAGAAGTTTGTTAAAACCTCTGATGCTAGGAGAGATTGTAATCGTAAGGACAATGTACCTATTTTTTTATAAATCTAATGAGAGTTTTAAGCAATCCTCTTCTTGTGTTCATACTTGTCATTGCTTTCAACTTCCGCATCAACTAAAAAGACAATACTCAAACCCAAACTGCGTTCTTTCTCGACCCAAATCTAAGAACGGAAAATTCAAGGGCCGGAAGACGCAAAGTAAAGGACCCATTTGGAAATAGGTACCTAAATTCTCTTAATTTGTGTTGCATAAACATCGTGTGCACATCTGGTATCTTGACTCTAGATACTCATGGCACATGCCTGGGAATGAGAGTTATTATCCTTCTTCAAAGAATAATTTTGAGGTTCTGTAACTTTTGGCAACGACAAGAAGGATCAGATTAAAGGATTTGGACTACTTTCTGAAGGTAATGTAGTTGTGTCAAAAGTTGCTATGTAGATGGGCTAATGAACAATCTGCTCAACATAAGCCAACTTTTTGACGACGGATTCGATGTTAAGTTTTAGAAAAGGTTATGTTCTTTACTAACAAATTCAGCTTTTGGGCTGAAGCTGTATCCACTACATGCTTCACCTAGAACAAATTTGTGATTTTCAAAAGACATATGAAGATGCCTTATGAATTAATCAACCAAAGAAGACCTAACGTTAAGTATTTTCATGTCTTTAGTTGTAGGTGCTTCATTCACAACAACGATCATTTGGGAAGTTTTGACAAAAAGGCAGATGAGGGCAAGTTCAATGGCTATTCTTTGACCTCACAAGCCTATATAGTCTGCAACCTGAATACAAAATGATCCTTGAAAGTATCAATGTGTCTTTTGACTCCTTGAAAGTATCAATGACAAGACACAAGAGATTTCTAAGTACTTCAACTCAGGACTCAAGCCAAATGTAGAGACTTCTGACTCCTCGATGTCCAGACAGTCATAACTCAATTTACTTTTTAAGGACATCTTCAGTGATAAAGACCCCTCTGGTCGTGAGGCCAAATATATTAACAAAGTCTCAGAGGAACCAACACCTACAGGTACATCTCTAACTGGACCCTCTAATGCTTCACCCTCTACTTCTACATGTGTAGGTCAATAACCATGTACATCCGAAAATATCTTCGAAGGGGAGCATGTAGAGACTACATCGTTGATATATAGCTCAACTTCAAACATACCTAGTTCTTCACAAGCAGAATTCGATGATCCTTCTGCATACATGCACCGCTTAATGGACAAATGACCATCCTTTGAACCAAGTAACTGGAAAATCCTTCTGATAGAGTTAAAACAAGAACGGCCACTACTAACGAGTGTTTCTTCGTGAACTTTCTTATCATGGTAGAACCTTAGAAGGTTTCTGAAGTCGTACAAGATCCAAGCTAGATAGAAGCAATGCAAGAAGAACTTCTATAATTTGAGCATAACAAAGTATGGTCTCTGGTCCCCCTTCCAAAAGGTAAGACTGCAATATGGACCAAACGGGTCTTTAGAAATAAAAAGGACGAAGATGGTATCGTGATCAGAAACAAGGCGAGGTTGGTTGCTAAGGAATTTTGTCAAGAAGAAGGCATAGACTATGAAGAGCCATTTGCCTATGTAGCGAGGCTTGAAGCCATAAAAATATTCTTAGCCTTTGCTGCATACAAGGGTTTCAAAGTCTACCAAAATGGACGTGAAGTCTACCTTCTTGAATGAAAAATGATAAGAACAAGTCTACGTCCAACAACCACTAGTATTTGAGAGCTCTAGTCAACCAAACCATGTGTATTTCCTAGAGAAAGCTCTGTAGGGTTAAAACATGCACCGAGAGCATGGTATGAGCTTACGGTCTTATCCTTCTTTATTAACATTCTTCTTCAGGCTTCAAGTCAAACAGACTCAAGCGTGAATCTTCATTAACCAAACCAAATATATCTTTGACATATTAAAAAAATATAATCTAAATGATTCCTCATCAATGAAAACACCAATCGCTAGGGGGTCAAAACCTGATTCTGACCCATCTGGCAAGGCTGTAGAGGTAAAGAACTACAAAGGCATGATTGGATTTAACTACAAGTACACCAGATATAATGTTTACGACATACCTCTGTACTACATACCAGGACAATCTCAAAGAGTCTCACCTATCTGCAGTAAAGATGATTGTTAGATACCTTAAAGTGACCTGATCTCTTGGTCTCTCGTATCCTACAGACTCTAACTTTAAATAATGACATACACAGATGCAGATCATGCAGGGTGCAAACTATATAGAAAGAGCACATCTGGGAGTTGTCAACTTCTTAAATACAAGCTTGTAAGTTGGATGTCAAAGAAACAAAAACGCGTGTCAACTTCTACTGCAGAGGCTGAATATGTAGCTGCTGCTCGTTGCTGCCTACAAGTCATCTGGATGAAAACTCAACTAAAAGACAATGGTCTTGAGTTTAACAAGATTCCCATCATGTGTTGTAACACCCTGAATTTCCATAATCAAAGTTATGTTATATTTAATATGGAAGGGTTCAAAGTGTAATTGACCAAAGTTTAAGTTAGTTGTGTAACTTGAAACTTGGAGGTTGGTTTGGTCATTTGATGAAAGTTGAGTATATATATAGATGGTGTCGGCTGAAATTTTGGGATTTATCTCAAATTGGTATGTTGAAGTCGGTCCACAGAACAGAGAGAAATTGAGTTCTGAACTCTCAATCGTTGGAAGAAGGGTTTGATTTTGGTTACACGCAACGCTCAATTTGAGTTTTCAGGTGAGTTCATCTAACTGTTTTTGCTTAATAAAGTCTATTTATGAAATGAAATGGTTTAATAAGCTGATTATTATCTGTGAGAAATAGATACAAGTCGAATTTTGAAGTTATGGGTATAAAATCGGGTAAAAATTGGATGAATCCGGAAGATGAACAATCCGGATTGTTCCGGATTGTTTACCGGATTGGTTTCGGATACCGGATGATTCTGGATTCCGGATAGTAGTCCGGATGATTTTTCGGGATAAATAGTGTTTTCTGGGATGAATAGTATTTTCCAAGATGAATAGTGTTTTCCGGATGAATAGTGTTTTCCGGGATGAATAGTGTTTTCATGAATAGTGTTCCGGATGAATATTGTAACCGAATTACTCGATTTTCTGGATGTTACCGGATATCATCCGGACAATTTCTTAAAATTGTTTGAATATTTAATTGCTCGGAAAAAATGATATATAAGTCTGTGTGAGTACGTATATAGGTAAGTGTAATGGATCCATAGGCAATAGCATTATTACATAACGTAGAATAGGCAAGGTATAATTGCTATTCTCGTTTGTATTGAAAAAGGAGGAATAGATAAAGTATAATTGTTATTCCCGTGTATCCTTAAAAAAGAGGAATAGACAAAGTATCATTGTTATTCCCATGTATCCTTGAAAATGAGGAATAGACAAGGTATAATTGATATTCCCGTGTATCCTTGAAACGGATGAATAGACAAGGTATAATTGCTATTCCTATGTATCCTTGAAAAGAAGGAATATGCAAGGTATAATTGTTATTCCCGTGTATCCTTGATAAATGCGGAATAGGCCGGACTCTAATGGTAATTCCCATTTAATGTTATGATGTGATGAACGTGGAATAGGTCAGGCTCTTAATGGTAATTCCCGTTGGTTTGAAATGAAGAATAGGTCGGGCGCTTAATGGTAATTCTCATTTCGTATTGTGATGTGAAACGTGGAATAGGCGTAAAGTAAATTGTAATTCCCGTTGACCTGAAATGTGGAATAGGCATAAAGTAAATTGTAATTCCCATTTCGTAAGGTGATGAGAAATGAGGAATAGGCATAAAGTAATTTGTAATTCCCATTTCATATTGTGATGTGAAACAAGGAATAGGCATAAAGTAAATTGTAATTCTCGTTGACCTGAAATGAGGAATAGGCATAAAGTAAATTGTAATTCCCATTTCGTAACGTGATGAGAAATCTACGAATAGGTGAGAGTTAATCGTAAATCCTGATTTCTATGGGAAGGTAAGAGATAGGCATAAAGTAAATTGTAATGTCTACTTCCACTCCAAGAAATAGACATAAAGTAAATTGTAATTTCTTGGACATGAGCAATGATCTAGAATCCGTGTGATTGTAGTGGGCTCTTGATCATGATGCTATGACTTAATCAATGTTGTCATACTCATGGAATCGGGTATGATTCCCGTTATCGAGAGATATTATGTGTATGGTAAGAAAGTTGTGGAAAGGTTATTTTATACGCTTTGTTTACAGTTTTGGTTTTCAAAGCTTATAAACGTGTTGTTTTGACCGGATGTTCTCACTAGGCGTAAGCCTAATCTTTCGAAAATTAACTTTTCTTACCACGTACTAGCTCGGGAGGGGATAAGAAGGGACGAGTGTCGAGAGGTCCCAGAGTTAATTGTAGGTTTGAATTTGTCACAAATTCTCTGATGTAAATGAAAGTTTGAAATTATGGTGGTAAATTCTGATAAATTTAAGGTTTAAAATTATTGAAAATTTCAGGGTGTTTCAGTTTGGTATCAGAGTTGTAGTTTAAGTGAACTTGGTATGATAGTGAAAATACATGGACTTAAACTGAGATGATTAAGATATGATTTGTGAGATTGGGTAGAAATACTAAGACAAGATGGTCTTAGAATTGACAGAAATATGTAAATTAAGAACTATGATGATGGTACGAGAATTCTTATGTGAAGTATGTTCATAATTTCAAATTAGCTACTGTTATTATGAACATATTGTTATGTAAGCGTACTTGTTTCTAATTGTTATGGCAATTGAAGGTGATTTAGTTTTGACGATGCTTTTGCACATGAAAGAGTTTCAAGTATAGCACGACTAATTCGTGCCACTCAATTAGCTCGTCGAGCCCTCCAGGTGAGAATCTCTGGGGCGATGTGTGTATGCTTGACGATGAATCGGTAACATGTGGCAGATAATGTGGACATCCAGGTCCCACTATTGGTCTAGATCAAAAGATTAGTTTTCAATGGTGGTTGTGATTCAAACCGATTTTGGATTAATTTGTCTCCTGGTAACCGCGTCTTAGAAATAAGTTTACTCGAAAAATTTCGATCGTGGATTCCGAACAAAGATTTGAGGCTAGACAAGTGGGACTTCGACTAATAATCAAAAGAGACCAATAGAATTTTATGTTGCTCTCAAGTTGTGGAGCAAATAATGTTAAGGGTATCCCGTGGAAAGATATTATAAGATTTGGGAAGCTGAGGAGGATATGAAGAATAGATATCCTCACTTATTTACATAACTTTGATTTCGAGGACGAAATCATTTTCAAGTTGTGGAGATTTGTAACACCCTGAATTTCCATAATCAAAGTTATGTTATATTTGATATGGAAGGGTTCAAAGTGTAATTGACCAAAGTTTAAGTTAGTTGTGTAACTTGAAACTTGGAGATTGGTTTGGTCATTTGATGAAAGTTAAGTATATATATAGATGGAGTCGGCTGAAATTTTGGGATTTATCTCAAATTGGTATGTTGAAGTCGGTCCACAGAACAGAGAGAAATTGAGTTCTGAACTCTCAATCGTTGGAAGAAGGGTTTGATTTTGGTTACACGCAACGCTCAATTTGAGTTTTCAGGTGAGTTCATCTAACTGTTTTTTGCTTAATAAGGTCTATTTGTGAAATGAAATGGTTTAATAAGCCGATTATTATCTGTGAGAAATAGATACAAATCGATTTTTGAAGTTCTGGGTATAAAATCATTGAACTGGGTAAAAATTGGATGAATCCGGAAGATGAACAATTCGGATTGTTTACCGGATTGGTTCCGGATACCGGATGATTCCGGATTTCGGATAGTAGTCCGGATGATTTTCCGGAATTTCGAATGAATAATGTTTTTCCAGGATGAATAGTGTTTTCCGGGATGAATATGTAACCGAATTACTCAATTTTCTGGATGTTACCGGATATCATCCGGACAGTTTCTTAAAATTGTTTGAATATTTAATTGCTCAGAGAAAATGATATATAAGTCTGTGTGAGTACTTATATAGGTAAGTGTAATGGATCCATAGGCACTAGCATTATTTCATAACGTAGAATAGGCAAGGTATAATTGCTATTCTCGTTTGTATTGAAAAGAAGGAATAGATAAAGTATAATTGTTATTCCTGTGTATTCTTAAAAAAGAGGAATAGACAAAGTATCATTGTTATTCCCGTGTATCCTTGAAAAGGAGGAATAGACAAGGTATAATTGATATTCCCGTGTATCCTTGAAAAGGAGGAATAGACAAGGTATAATTGCTATTCCCATGTATCCTTGAAAAGAAGGAATATGCAAGGTATAATTGTTATTCCCGTGTATCCTTGATAAATGCGGAATAGGCAGGGCTCTAATGGTAATTCCCATTTAATGTTATGATGTGATGAACGTGGAATATGTCGGGCTCTTAATGGTAATTCTCGTTGGTTTGAAATGAAGAATAGGTCGGGCGCTTAATGGTAATTCTCATTTCGTATTGTGATGTGAAACGTGGAATAGGCATAAAGTAAATTGTAATTCCCGTTGACCTGAAATGTGGAATAGGCATAAAGTAAATTGTAATTCCCATTTCGTAAGGTGATGAGAAATGAGGAATAGGCATAAAGTAATTTGTAATACCCATTTCGTATTGTGATGTGAAACATGGAATTGGCATAAAGTAAATTGTATTATCGTTGACCTAAAATGAGGAATAGGCATAAAGTAAATTGTAATTCCCATTTCGTAACGTGATGAGAAATATAAGAATAGGCGAGAGTTAATCGTAATTCCTGATTTCTATGGGAAGGTAAGAGATAGGCATAAAGTAAATTGTAATCTTTACTTCCACTCCAAGAAATAGGCATAAAGTAAATTATAATTTATTGGACATGAGCAATGATCTAGAATCCATGTGATTGTAGTGGGCTCTTGAACATGATGCTATGACTTAATCAATGTTGTCATACTCATGGAATCGGGTATGATTCCCGTTATCGAGAGATATTATGTGTATGGTAAGAAAGTTGTGGAAAGGTTATTTTATACGATTTGTTTACAGTTTTGGTTTTCAAAGCTTATAAACGTGTTGTTTTGACCGGATGTTCTCACTAGGCGTAAGCCTAATCTTTCAAATTAACATTTTTATTACCAGGTTAATTGTAGGTTTGAAATTTGTCACAAATTCTCTGATGTAAATGAAAGTTTGATATTGTGGTTGTAAATTCTGATAAATTTAAGGTTTAAAATTATTGAGAATTTAAGGGTGTCTCATGTGTGATTCAAAACGTTCCGTAGTCGTCCTTCCAAACCCGATGCAACGCTAAAAATTAAAGCATATTGGTGTCAAGTACCACTTCATCAAAGATCACGTTGAGAAAGGTACAATTGAAATGTAGTTTGTACCCACAGACTACCAGCTTGCTGACGTATTCACAAAGGCTCTTGATGAGAAGAGATTTAACTTGTTAATCAACAAGTTGGGTATGCTCAACATGTCTGCTTAAGTCTCAGAACAAATGACCAGAGTCTCTATACTTACTGTATAGAGCCTCTGAGGCCAAGAATTTGGAGTTTCTTTCAATACATGCACTAAGACTTTGTTATTCGAATTGCAACATGTTTACTTCAATAGTAAGTGCTTCTATGCTAATTGTACATAGCTTCCACACATCTTTTTGAGCATATTTTATTTTGTCTATTTAGTTTGTCAAGCAGAGCTTCTGCACCTAAGGTACAAATCCTCCGTTAGTACTTGAATTATATCTTGTGCATATCTTACGTTTATTTGATCCAAGAATAATTCAAAGGGGAACATAAGAAGTCAAGATTCAAGGGGGAGCTTAAACTTCAAAGATCAGGGTCTATGTATGTATAGTACAGAGCTTCTGCTTCATTGAGTTACTAAGTACCAATGAGCTGAATCTTTGTCTATCATTCAGACCATCTAATCTATCATTTAATATATGCTATTCTTTTCAAAGGAACCAAATACGTTTTCTCAAATGAGCAAACCTTGATTGGTCCAAAAATCTTTGAATAAGTACCTTAAGTTTAAAGTATATATACTTAGGGCTTCTTCAATCTGAGGTACAAAGCCTCTTGTTCTAAAATTGAAAAGATTCTGGTTTATTAATTCTTGACCATTTCAAGGATTTTCAAATCTTTTAAGGTAAAAGGTGTAATTATTATGACCAGAGGGACTGGTCAGAAAATCCAGAGGAACTGTTTGTACAGAGCCTCTTCTGGTTGAATTACACTTGCGTGTTATTTGCACCTTTGAAATACAATTTATTTATTGAGTGACAGTCCTATTGTTCTTATATTCCTTACGCACGTGTGTTGTGACGTATACGCACATCTCTCATTTCTGAACCGTCAAGCCATGTGTCGAATCTTCACAGGTTGTGTCCTCTATAGTCATTTGGGGAACGTGTTTTCACTCGAGTGCATTTTTTAAATTGCACATAAATATCAATTTCTCTCTCACTCTCAATTACACTATAATATTTCTTCCTTGAATTTCTCTTCCTTCAAGCAATTCCTTGCAACTTCGAAGCTTTTTCTTGTCACACTAGTACAAAAATGCTTTTTTGCCACGATTTTGAAAATTGAAGTTAGTCACGGTTGGGTTTAGAACCGTGACTAAAAGTCACCAATAATTTTTATGTAATGGGTTAGCCACGATTTAACTCAATAACCGTGACCATTACAAACAATGTTTTAACATAATGTTATGGTTTAGATAGAACCATGACTAAATGGTTCTTTACGGCCACATTTTTTTTTCGGTGGCAAGTAATGCCTAAAAACCGTGGTCATAGACAGACATATAGCCATGGTTTTTGTCTAAACCATGATTTTATATTGTAACGATTATTACCCGTGGCCATAGACTGACATATGGCCACATGAAGCCACTTTTCCGTGACCAAAAGAAATGTATGTATAGCCACAAAAATATGTAAAACATGGCCAAAAGTCACCGTTGTTTATGTAACATCCCTTAATCCCAACATACAAGTTCCATATAATTCACCACAAAATAACATATCATAATCCAAATATGGTCCCTTAAATTCTACAATTAAGTCTTTCAGTACAAACTTTTTCGAATAAAGTAAAATACATAACAACTACTAATTATAACTGGAATCTTCATAATCATTCAACATCCACAAAAGCTAACATGATAAATCCTATCATTGTCTCTTGTTTGCTCCATGACCTGGAATACATATTTTTAAAACAAAAATGAGGGTTAGACCTTGAGGTCTAGTGAGAAAAATCCCCGTTAGTTAAAGAAAACTTTTGCACAAAGTCATACATATACTTCACATAAGAATACCAATTATGACTCATGTAATCTTTCCATCTCTTTCTCCTTTCTTTTACTTGGCCATATTAATTGGTAGCAAACCAATTAATTAATTTACTCCGCTGTACTAAATACAGCCAACACCACTGTCCCTTTGTACAGCCAACTTTCACCGGTCCTAAGCCTGTCCAACTAGTACTCATACAATACAATATTCATATAAACATTATATGCACCATATTACATTTAATCACATATATGTATTCCATTTGAAAACATTTCCAATAAGAAACTCACCTCGTGTGTTTATCACAAAAACTCTTCCAAGATAATTCACGTGTGTCGATCCCTCACAGAATCTGAAATCAGATAAAATACCAAATATTTCCTTTAATACTTAAACTTACAAAATTCCCAACTGAAATCGCAATGAACAGTACCAAATCGCAATCTCCTATTGCGATTCCACCCTGAAGTCGCAACCCCTTATTGCGATTTCACCCCGAAGTCGCAACCCCTTATTGCAATTCCACCTTGGAGTCGCAACCCACTATTGCGATTCCACCTTGGAGTCGCAACCCACTATTGCGATTCCACCTTGGAGTCGCAACCAACTACTGCGATCCCACACTCGAATCGCAATCTACTACTGCGATTTCAAGCCAAGTCGCAATCCACCACTGCGACTTCATACCCAAGTCGCAACCAACCATTGCGACTCCGATGAATGTCGCAGTCGTCCATTGCGACTTCGATGAATATTAACCTACTGCGACTTAGATGAATATTAGCCTACTGCGACTTCGATGAATGTCTCAGTCTACTGTTTCATCCTAAAACCCAGATTTTTGCAGTTTTATACTATGTATGATTATGTAACTTTGCAGATATGCTTTATACTACCATTAGAACACTATTCCAAACCCAAAATTATCATATCTATCTAAAATCACCAAAACCCACTTCTAAAACTCATAGCAAAACTTTAGGAATTAACATACATAAAAGGAAGGGTTTGCAAGGATTATTACCTTAGATTCTCAATTGTTAACTAGCAATTTCAGTAGTGATCAAGCAACAACCATTTGAATTTCTTCTTCTTCTTCTTGAGATCTCGATCTCTCTTTCTTTCTCTCTCCAAATCGTACTACACACACATACACTCTAGGATTTTTAAGATATTCCACTCAAAAATAGGACACCTCATCCTATTAGAAGAAGAAAGTCGGTTTGGGTCAATGAGGTGTCAATTTAATTACCAAAAAAACCCTAAACTTGTTTCACTTGCCAAAACATACCCCTAACTTTTATTATAAAAATAAAACTTACCCCTTAACTCCTAACTGTAACAAGTAAAACTTATCCCTTATCTCCTAATTCCATAAAATACTAACATAAAGACTTATAAACTTCCAAATTTAATTTAGATAAAAACCTGGTTATTACAACATCTCCCCCTTAAAAGAATTCCGTCCCGGAATTCGATTAAGTGAACAGATGAGGGTATTTGGCTCTCATCTCCGCCTCCGATTCCCATGTTGCATCATGACCCCTATGATGTTTCCACTGGACCTTTACTTGCTTGATCTCCTTATTCCTTAATACTTTAACCTTGTGATCGACTATAGCTTCCGGTTCTTCCACGTAGTTCAGCTTTTCATCAACCTGGATATCCGGTAGAGAGACTGCCTGGTCCGGCGTGACTAAACATTTCCGAAAATTCGACACATGAAACGCGTTGTGAATCCTGCTCAATTCCAACGGAAGATCCAATCTGTATGCTACTTCACCAATTCTTTCTGTAATTTCAAATGGCCCAATATATCGCGGACTGAGTTTACCTTGCTTCCCAAAACGTATGACTCCTTTCCAAGGTGAAACTTTTAACATCACAAATTCCCCAACCTAAAATTCTAACGGTTTCCGGCGTCGATCTGCATAACTTTTTTGTCTGTCTTGTGCCGTTTTCAATCTATCCCGGATCTGAGTAATCTTATCTGCTGTTAACTGTACTATTTCTGGCCCTGCTAACTGCTTTTCCCCCACTTCATTCCAACACAAAGGCGTTCGGCATTTCCTACCATACAATACTTCAAACGGTGCCGCCTGAATACTAGAATGATAACTGTTGTTGTAAGCGAACTCTATCAAAGGCAAATGTTTATCCCATGATCCTCCAAAATCAACTATACAAGCCCGGAGCATATCTTCTAAAGTCTGGATCGTTCTTTCACTCTGCCCGTCTGTCTGTGGATGATATGATGTGCTCAACTTTATCTGCGTTCCCATCTCTTTTTGAAAGCTTCTCCAAAACCTAGAAGTAAAACGACTATCTCGATCGGAAATAATCGAGATTCGAATTCCATGTCGAGTTACTATTTCATTAATGTACAGTTTGGCCAAACGTTCCAAAGAATCGGTTTCTTTTATCGGCAAGAAATGAGCAGACTTCGTCAACCTATCCACAATCACCCAAATAGAATCGAATCCCTTTGAAGTTCTTGGTAACTTGGTAATGAAATCAGTTGTGATCTGATCCCATTTCCACACTGGAATATCTAAGCGTTGCAACTGACCAAACGGTTTCTGATGCTCAATCTTTACTTTCTTGCAGGTAATGCAGTCTTCCACATACTTAGCAATACTTCTTTTCATCCCCGGCCACCAATAGAATTGTTTCAAATCTCTATACATTTTATTTGTACCTGGATGGATGGAGAATCGAGATTGATGAGCTTCTTGTAGTACACGATCACGTAATCCACCCAAACGAGGTACCCAAATCCTATTCCCCAAACACAACAACCCACGGTTATCTTTCTCAAGTAATGCTGATATCCCAACCAACCGTTCAGATTTTAAACTTTCTTCTTGATAAGCATCTAATTGGCACTTCAGTAATTCGTCAAAAATGTTTGGAAGAAGTTCAGCTCTTAAAGAAATAGCTTTTATGGTTCCACTCCTTTCTTGACGACTCAGCGCATCTGCTACCACATTCGCTTTTCCTGGGTGATAAAGGATTTCACAATCATAATCATTCACTAACTCTAGCCACCTTCCTTGCCTCATATTTAGTTCCTTTTGATCAAAAAGATGTTGGAGACTCTTATGATCAGTAAAAATTTGACATTTGGAACCATACAGATAATGTCTCCAAATCTTCAATGCAAAGACAACCGCTGCAAGTTCCATATCGTGGGTAGGATATTGCCTTTCATGGTCCTTTAATTGACGAGAAGCATAGGCAATTACTTTTCCACGTTGCATGAGTACACATCCCAAACCTAACTTAGAAGCATCGCTGTAGACCACAAAATCATCCGAACCTTCTGGCAATGCTAAAATCGGCGCGCTGTAGAGTTTCTCCTTTAATATCCTGAATGCCTCGTCCTGTTCTGCCTTCCATTCGAACTTCAGATTCTTCCGAGTCAGCTTCGTCAACGGTGTGGCAATACGAGAGAAATCTTTTATAAACTTTCGGTAGTAGCCGGCCAAACCCAGAAAACTTCGTACTTCTGTTGCTGTCTTTGGCGGTTCCCATTTTTCAACTGCTTCCACTTTCATCGGATCGACTTGTATACCCTTTTCCGAAACTATATGCCCCAAAAACTGAACTTCCCTTAACCAGAATTCACACTTTGAAAATTTCGCATACAACTTTTCTTTCTTCAATAGTTCTAAAATCAAACGAAGGTGTTGCGCGTGCTCTTCCTTAGATCGGGAATAGATAAGTATATCATCAATAAACACAATAACGAATTTATCAAGATACGGCTTACATACCCGATTCATTAAATCCATGAAAGCAGCTGGAGCATTCGTCAATCCAAATGGCATTACTAGAAACTCATAGTGACCGTACCTGGTGCGAAAAGCAGTTTTCAACACGTCTTCTTCTTTGACCTTCAACTGATGATAACCGGATCTTAAATCAATCTTGGAGAAACAACAAGCTCCAACTAATTGATCGAAGAGGTCATCAATTCTAGGTAGAGGATACTTGTTTTTGATCGTGCGTTTATTCAATTCTCTGTAGTCGATACACATTCTCATCGAACCATCCTTCTTTTTCACAAATAAGACTGGTGCTCCCCACGGTGAAGAACTTGGTCTGATGAAACCCTTATCGGATAGATCTTGCAGTTGTGCCATCATTTCTTTCATTTCCGGAGGCGCCAAACGATACGGTGCACGGGCTACAGGGTTGGCTCCAGGAATTAAATCTATACCGAACTCTACCTGTCTAACGGGCGGAAGACTGTGCAAGTCTTCAGGAAATACTTCTGGAAAATTACTAACAATTGGAATGTCTTCCAACTTACTCTTCTCTAGCTTAGTATCTATTACATAAGCTAAGTAACTCTGACAACCTTTACTAACATACTTACGGGCTTTTATCATGCTAATAAGATTATACTGATAATTCCTACGATCGCCATAAATCACTACCGGCCCTTTTTCAGGTAACACAACGTTTATTAACTTCTTATCACAATTTATATTAGCTTGGTTCTCGGCTAACCAGTCCATTCCCACTACCACATCAAACTCTACCAGGGCTATTGGAAATAACTGGATCGGTACCCCGCACCCTTCTATATCTATCACGCAACTATCAAATACTTCTTTAACTGATACTTGATTTTCATTTGCCGTATCTACCAATAAAGCATGATCTAACACTTTCGGCTTTAAATGCATATGAGCAGCAAATGAAGGAGACACAAACGATCGGTTTGCACCGGAATCAAATAACACCTTAGCACGTGTAGAATTTATTAAGAATGTACCTGTAACCATGTCCGGAGTTTCCTCCGCTTCTTTTGCTGTCATCTGAAATGAACGGCCTCTTGCTCTTGCTGGCTCTAACCTCGGTGTTGTTGGTCTAACACTCGTTGCTCTTGTTGATGTGCCACCCGATGGTATTCTTCCTAGTGGACAATCTGATTGGAGATGATCTGGCGAATTGCATGAATAACAAAATCTAACCACCCTACAATCTTTAGCAATGTGCCCAAACTTCCCGCACTTATAACAGTTTCTAGGATCTACTTGACAGCTTCCTTGGTGAAAACGGTGACACTTTGGGCAAGGTCTTTCAGCTGTTCGAAAAGGTGGACGACTATCAAATCGCTGAAACCCAGACTTCTTCATATCGTGTGGTGGTCCTTCCCATTTTCTCTTTCCTGCACTCTTATCCCCAACATCCCTCTTATTGTCTCGCTCCACATTTTCCGCAGCATTTACCGCTTCTGAAAAAGTATTAGGCCTCGCTGCAGTCACTAACTTCCTAATCTCTGAGTTCAATCCGAATACATACCTTTCCATCTTCATCTTTTCTGTGGCAACATAATACTCTCCAAAACGCGACTTTTCCAAGAAGCGAGCAGTGTAGTCTCTTACTGACAAATTTCCTTGTTGTAGGCTCAGGAATTCCTCTTCCAACTGTCTAACTGCGGCTTGCGGGCAAAACTGTTCCTTAAATGCTCTCGAGAATTCGCCCCAAGTAAAAGTTGAATATACCTCCGGTCCTTCAGAGTCAATAAGGGCTTCCCACCAATACAAGGCGTCTGCTTTCAACATTGCTGTTCCATATAACACTTTATCTTCTTCCGCGCATTTACTGGTCTTAAATACAGCTTCAACCTCCTTCAGCCATCGCATTGCTTTTACTGGATCTCTGTCCCCTCCATAATTGGGTGGTTTACAGCTTAAAAACATTTTATAATCACACTTTCTGGGTGCTGATGTGACAATAGGTGCGATAGGCACTTCGTTTTCAAGGGTAGGGTCTGGTATTTCTGTTTCCGAATGGTGAGTCTGGTTAAACATAGCTTGTATATTTGCCTGAAGTCTTCCCATTTCATTCGCTAGGTCGTCTCTCGTAACAAACTCTGTGCCTCGCCCCTGTACTCTGCCCCCTGACCTACCTCTACCTCTTTGTCCCCCGCTTCCCCTTCCACCGGCTGTTGGATTAGACCTATTCGGATTCCCTCCCCCTTCTCGGTTTGTTCGTCTCGTTCCACTTGCCATTCTGTTGATTCAAACAAGGTTAATATACACATAAGCACATACCCCATATAATAAAGTATTCTGGTTCCAACATGTACCTGTAAGATCATAATTACACTGGCCAGGTGTAATCTGAAATTACCTTACATGAGGTTCCTTCTACCTTTTTATATTTATCATCCCAAGGTTCTAAAATAACCAGGACCTCCTACTTCGCATGCAGTTTAAGTCTAGGTACAGATACTAATACCTAAATCTCTTAAACTAAGGCTCTGATACCATTTGTAACATCCCTTAATCCCAACATACAAGTTCCATATAATTCACCACAAAATAACATATCATAATCCAAATATGGTCCCTTAAATTCTACAATTAAGTCTTTCAGTACAAACTTTTTTGAATAAAGTAAAATACATAACAACTACTAATTATAACTGGAATCTTCATAATCATTCAACATCCACAAAAGCTAACATGATAAATCCTATCATTGTCTCTTGTTTGCTCCATGACCTGGAATACATATTTTTAAAACAAAAATGAGGGTTAGACCTTGAGGTCTAGTGAGAAAAATCCCCGTTAGTTAAAGAAAACTTTTGCACAAAGTCATACATATACTTCACATAAGAATACCAATTATGACTCATGTAATCTTTCCATCTCTTTCTCCTTTCTTTTCCTTGGCCATATTAATTGGTAGCAAGCCAATTAATTAATTTACTCCGCTGTACTAAATACAGCCAACACCACTGTCCCTTTGTACAGCCAACTTTCACCGGTCCTAAGCCCGGCCAACTAGTACTCATACAATGCAATATTCATATAAACATTATATGCACCATATTACATTTAATCACATATATGTATTCCATTTGAAAACATTTCCAATAAGAAACTCACCTCGTGTGTTTATCACAAAAACTCTTCCAAGATAATTCACGTGTGTCGATCCCTCACAGAATCTGAAATCAGATAAAATACCAAATATTTCCTTTAATATTTAAACTTACAAAATTCCCAACTGAAATCGCAATGAACAGTACCAAATCGCAATCTCCTATTGCGATTCCACCCTGAAGTCGCAACCCCTTATTGCGATTTCACCCCGAAGTCGCAACCCCTTATTGCGATTCCACCTTGGAGTCGCAACCCACTATTGCGATTCCACCTTGGAGTCGCAACCCACTATTGCGATTCCACCTTGGAGTCGCAACCAACTACTGCGATCCCACACTCGAATCGCAATCTACTACTGCGATTTCAAGCCAAGTCGCAATCCACCACTGCGACTTCATACCCAAGTCGCAACCAACCATTGCGACTCCGATGAATGTCGCAGTCGTCCATTGCGACTTCGATGAATATTAACCTACTGCGACTTAGATGAATATTAGCCTACTGCGACTTCGATGAATGTCTCAGTCTACTGTTTCATCCTAAAACCCAGATTTTTGCAGTTTTATACTATGTATGATTATGTAACTTTGCAGATATGCTTTATACTACCATTAGAACACTATTCCAAACCCAAAATTATCATATCTATCTAAAATCACCAAAACCCACTTCTAAAACTCATAGCAAAACTTTAGGAATTAACATACATAAAAGGAAGGGTTTGCAAGGATTATTACCTTAGATTCTCAATTGTTAACTAGCAATTTCAGTAGTGATCAAACAACAACCATTTGAATTTCTTCTTCTTCTTCTTGAGATCTCGATCTCTCTTTCTTTCTCTCTCCAAATCGTACTACACACACATACACTCTAGGATTTTTAAGATATTCCACTCAAAAATAGGACACCTCATCCTATTAGAAGAAGAAAGTCGGTTTGGGTCAATGAGGTGTCAATTTAATTACCAAAAAAACCCTAAACTTGTTTCACTTGCCAAAACATACCCCTAACTTTTATTATAAAAATAAAACTTACCCCTTAACTCCTAACTGTAACAAGTAAAACTTATCCCTTATCTCCTAATTCCATAAAATACTAACATAAAGACTTATAAACTTCCAAATTTAATTTAGATAAAAACCTGGTTATTACAGTTTATAGCCATGATTTTTATTATTTGTGTGACCAAAAGGTAACCAGTAGTCATGGTTATAAGTATTAAGCGTAACTATATGTGATGATTTCGCCACAATTAATATGAAATGTGTGTAACTAATGTCTTAAATTGACCACTGTTTTATTATTTTGTGTGACCAAAACGTAACTTATAGTCATGTTTCTAAAAATTAAGCGTCGCTATATGTCATGAATTTGGCTATGGTTTTTAATAGTTTTTGTGACTAGCCATAATTCCAGATATTAAGCGTAATTGTATGTCGTGAATTAGCCACAATTTTCTATTATTTTGTGCGACTAAAAGGTAACCTATAGTCACGTTTCTAAAAATTAAGCGTAACTATATGTCATGAATTTGGCTATGGCTATTAATATTTTTTTGTGACCAATGGATAGCTGGTAGCCATCATTCTAGATATTAAACGTAATTGTATGCCGTGAATCAACCACACTTTTCTATTTTTTTGTGACTAAAAGGTAATCTATAGCCACATTTCTAAAAATTGAAGCGTAACGGTATGTCATGAATTTGGCTTTGATGTATAATATTTTTTGTGACCAAAGGGTAGCAATAAATCTACATGTTAAGTGTAATTGTATGTCGTGAATTAGTCACGATTTTCTATTATTTTGTGTGACCAAAATGTAACCTATAGTCACGTTTCTAAAAATTAAGTGTAACTATATGTCATGAATTTGACTATGGTTATTAATATTATTTGTGACTAAAGGATAACTGGTAGCCATAATTGTATACCGTGAATTAGCCACTATATTTTATTATTTTGTGTGACCAAACGGCAACTTATAGTCATGTTTATAAAATGTAAGTGTAACTATATGCCCAACAAGAAAGATCCAACCTTATAACAACGATTCAAAACATAAGGCCTTGAAACAATAAGTCATTTAGAAGCGTTTTGACAAATTAAATCAGTGATCATCCCAGTTTCTTTTAATCTCATTAAAAAAGTCAAAAACTCAATGTTGCCCATTACTTTCTTAAAATAATAATCATCCATGATCCATATTCAGAGACCATAACCATTACTCCAAATCGTTTAGGTCATTCGAAAACAGTCAGAGGCCTTTTCTGATGAGAGAAATAAATTGACGACCAAAAGGGTAATCGGAAGCAAACCATCATCATTTTTCGAAATCTTAGCCCACATGGATCATTTTTGGCATATCGCACGTATCTCTTCTGATTCTTATCAGGGTTCTATTTAACTTCATCCCCATTCTTCTCCAAACTCAAAAGTCTGTTCAACGACGTCCCATTTTTGATATTGCTCAATGGGAACTTTTTTACTCTTGTAAAGTGTTAAAGATATTTTGTTTATGATTTGATATTGGTTAATGGGAATTTTTTTACTCTTTTAAAGTTTCAAGTAGGTGATTGTTAAAAACTTTGACTGATCTAGATTTTAGGTATCATCTTATTTATAAAGTATTTAAAAAAATGAGATTGGACTTGGTCTCCGGTGTGCCATTTTTTTAGCTCACATCGATAAAATGTGACACTTAATTTTTATAAGATTCAATGGCTACTTCCATATATATATATATATATATAAATATAAAATTAAAATGGGTAGGGCAGGTATAACAATATTTCTACTAAAGTAAAGTAAAAATGGAAGTAAATTGGTATAAATAGTACAATTTCAAAAACTCCCTCCAAAGATATGTATCAAACATTTCCATGTCAAATAATTAAGTAAACTCAACCTTAATTTATGTTCATTCCAACCGACAAATGTCACTTGTTGTTGTCGTTGCTTGAAAAAGAACACCTCGATGTAGCATGTTTACTATTCGATTTGGTTAAAAAAAGAATGCAACAAAATAACCCCAATCGAGCTCCTAGATTGTTGCTTTTGTTGCTATCAAAATAGCCTCAATTAAGATGACTGTTTTTTCCCGTCAAAACAGCCCATGTTTGTGATTTTTCTGCTGTCAAAACAGTCCCTGTTCGTGCTTTTTTTGCTGTAAAAAAACAGCCCCAATGGATCCCCACTCCAACAAAAAATTGGCACATTCCTCGACGTAGAGGCACACCAAATGAACGCTTTGCTCAACTTGAGAAACAATTGGATGCTGAGAGACAACTACGTGAATTAAAGGATGAGGAATTTAAGCTTTTGTCTACGCAGATGCAAGAACAAAAACAAACAATGAGTGCAACATTAGCATCGAAGGATGAAGAAGCTAAACGTTTGTCTTCGATGGTACAAGAACAAGGTCAAACACTGAATGCCTTATTATCTCATCTTGCTTCTCAGGGAATCACATTACCACAGTTTCCTACCACAAACAAAAAGTCAGAAAGGCAGGTATTAGTTTGTTCTTTATTTGAAAGTATGTTTAAGAGGCTACTTCAATAAATCATTGTAAAATGTCTAAAATTTTAACTACACTTTATAGGAATCTTTGAGAAGGGGTATGCCATCTTCACTTCTTATGCCACCCCAACAATCTACTCAGCAGTCTTCTGGATCTAAGGAGGAGCTTTCTGGTGCTATCATGGCTTCTCATATTAACTTGCAAGAGTCTGAGAATATGGTATCTCAATTTGTCTCAACTAAACACTCAATAGTATGTTTTTTAAATTGTTTATATTTATTTTATTGAAGAATTGAGCTTTATGATGTACATACGTCTTATAATTTTGCAGTTTGAAGAATGCCAACTGGCGTATCCAAATCCGAGCGGTAAAGTTTATTATTCATCAGAGAAACAAATGTTACATGGAGTTTCTCTTAATGATGATTACTATAAAGTCTCGATCATTAAAGCAATAAAGTCGGCTGCTTTTTTACCAATAGAAGCCGGTGAGCACAAAACAGTAGGGGATGCAATTGATAGTTTTGTGGCCTGGCCAAAAAGCCTTGTCATCCCTGACTTAAAGGTTAGTTGCTTATCCAATTTTCTTTAGTCGTTAAATTTTCTTCTCATATACAAGTCTACCTATTATAAACCGTAAAAAAATGTTTTGGTTGAGGGAATGGAAATGTTAAAAAATATATATATGTATGTGTGTTATGTATATAATAATGAATATGATGGTAAATGGAAATTGAGACTTAGTTATGGTAAGATGTGGGTAACCGACCCTTTAGTGTTGATGGTTGCATTATATGTAATAATAAGAAATCTTCACCTTGGAAGATTAGCATACACTTTTTATTAGTATATAATTACTACAAGTGTAATAACATGTATTTTATTCTTGTTGCAGGTACCGGATCCAACTTCTGATCAACATGATGATAAACAAACTTCTAAGAAGAGAAAGAAGAATTATATAAGTGCCGGTGAGTTACAGAAGGTGAAGCATACGAGGAGCAGCTTTAATAAGAAAAAAGCTAATATATTAGAGGATGAGTAGTGATTAGTTTATCATTGGTATTTTTATTATTTATGATCATATGACTATTAATTTAATTGTTTGATGTTTTTGAATTAATTATTATATTAAACATTTTTTAAGATTTATATATTATTTTGGCACACATTAGTAAGTAGTTTATGGCCACATTTTAGTTATTTGGTGTGACCGAAATAGCCAATAGCCACTGTTCTACTATTTGTGTGACTATAACTACTTTATTGTCATGGTTTGGTTATTTCATGTAACAAAATGGTAACCAATGGCCACGGTATTAACAATTCACTGTAACCGTATGTAATGAAATGGCCACAGTTAATGTAACATTTGTGTGGCTATAAGTAGTTTATGGTCACGGTTTTAGTTTACTCATGTGACCAAAAGGTCTCTAATAGC
This sequence comes from Saussurea involucrata, assembly GCA_033807775.1. NCBI lineage: Eukaryota > Viridiplantae > Streptophyta > Magnoliopsida > Asterales > Asteraceae > Saussurea > Saussurea involucrata. The sequence goes on from CM066317.1 coordinate 88,410,697, forward strand.
CACGTTTAATATGAGTTTGTGTGGCGATAAGTAGTTTATAGCCATGGTTTTAGTTTACTCATGTGACCAAAAGGTCTCTAATAGCCACGTTTAATATGAGTTTGTGTGACCATAAGTAGTTTATGGTCACGACTTTAGTTTACTCATGTGACCAAAAGGTCGTTAATAGCCACGTTTAATATGAGTTTGTGTGGCTATAAGTAGTTTATGGTCACGGTTTTAGTTTACTCATGTGACCAAAAGGTCTCTAATAGCCACGTTTAATATGAGTTTGTGTGGCGATAAGTAGTTTATAGCCACGGTTTTAGTTTACTCATGTGACCAAAAGGTCTCTAATAGCCACGTTTAATATGAGTTTGTGTGGGCATAAGTAGTTTATGGTCACGGTTTTAGTTTACTCATGTGACCAAAAGGTCTCTAATAGCCACGTTTAATATGAGTTTGTGTGGCTAAAAGTAGTTTATGGTCACGGTTTTAGTTTACTCATGTGACCAAAAGGTCTCTAATAGCCACGTTTAATATGAGTTTGTGTGGCAATAAGTAGTTTATAGCCACGGTTATAGGAACATCTGTGTTGCTATAAGTAGTTTATGGTCACGGTTTTAGTTTACTCATGTGACTAAAAGATCTCTAATAGCCATGTTTAATATGAGTTTGTGTGGCGATAAGTAGTTTATAGCCACGGTTATAGGAAAAATGCCCCAATACCATCAAATTTTGGATACGTTTATGGCCACGGTTTTTAGGCTATGGCTACGGTTTTTCATGTGATATGGTGACGCATTTTAAACGTGGCCATAAGGGTATCAAAAGTCACGACAAGATAGGCTAGGGTTTTATCAATTCAAAAAACCGTGGCTAAAGGCCTACGGCCACAGTTTTTAACCGTGGCAAAAACCCATTTTTGTACTAGTGTCATCAATGGTGTTTCAAGAACAAATTGAAAACTACGCTGAGAACCACATCCCCATCTCTCCTTAGGACAAAAATGGTAACAAATCTGACTCAAATGAGTCTAATAACAATGGGACAACAAGCATACTTCGATCTTTCGAAGCTACTAGCCACAATCTTCAACCCCTCCCACTGAAACCCAATAACCATTACATCACACTAAACACTTATGTGTTCTCTCGTGAGTACAAACCCCCGATTCATCTCCTCAAGAATCATTTCTTGTTTCCAACCCTAACCCTAAAAGAAACTTGTGTACCAAATAGGTACATTCAACAATTCAGTCCGAGTTGTAGAGTAGTACCAGAAAAGAGAGCCATTATTGGCTACATTTCATCTGACTCTGAAACAATGCTCTAAATGAGAATAAACAGACCTATGGGGTCTTCTTTGTTCTTGATCCCTACAAAAACAGAACTTGACATAGTTATTTATGCCCCTGTCCCACCTAATGAAGAAATGGTGGAATTTCTTAGGTTCATAGGTTATAATGGAACCCTGCGATACCCCTCTGACTTCATAAGACAATCCACCAATGTGGAATGTTCTAGTCAAGACTTGTCCATCTTCAAGATTCTAACCAAATGGTATGGGATTTACTTTGACCTTCCTCTGGACATTGCCAGACTTATCTTTACACAGATGGTAACTGCAGTGATAAAGAAGAAGGAAGAACATAACAGAGGAAGACCTCTGCTTGCACTTCTGTTTCCCAGGTTCTTGGCTCAGCTTTTTATACCAGAGATTGTGGCACAATAAATGCCTCTAGGTGGTGAGCCGGTTAAGATATATGAGATGATAAATCACATGCCTACTCAAATCCGAGAAGGTTATCCAAATGCAAGACCTATGTTGAAGAAGATGATGACCTACATCCACAACAAAAAGCTCAAGAGGAAGTATAAATATGCAATCAGGACCTCAAAACCTAGGGTTGAAACCCTTGCACGAATAAGACTAAACCTGGTGAGGAAGTGATAGAGAGAATTGTAAGGGTAGAGGATGAGGGAGGAGATGCAGAGGAAAATGTTGTGAGAAATGAGAGTGATAATAGATAAGTTATACTCTAAATAAATGTGTTACAACATAATGTTAATGTTTTTAGAATACTCTTAAAATAAAATGTGCAATTTTCTTTATAATATATTTTTTTTTGAAATGTCATCATAATGCTTCCTTTCGAAAATCAAAAGCGTCCAAAATATATAGGTATACTTAACACATTGGAAAACCCATTTTGTTGTAAGGTAGATATAAAAAGATACATAAACATAAAAATTCATTACAATTAAGATGCATAAAATGCATATACAAAAGGGAAATAAATTAAAATGCCAAAAGTTTGACCGTGTGTTATCAAAATGCCACAAATCTCTCCCATGTTACAAAAATGCCACAAAAAACCATGGTGGGCCCTGCGATCGCGGGCCCCAGGCCCACGTGTCACCAAACTTTGCCCACTTTGCCCGCGTTGGTCCCTCAAGAATGCCCGTGGTCCAGCTTTGCCCCCTCAAGAATTCCCGTGTTTACAGTTTTGGTCCCTGCCCGCGTTGGGATCCCGCGATCGCGGGCTAACCCGCTACTTTTCGAATTTACAGTTTGGTCCCTGAAGTTTGTTGCAAATTTAAAAAAACATTAATGGTCCCTATAGTTTATAGGTTATCATTTTATGTGGTTTTTAATGTATTGTTTCCTTTCCATTTTAATGTTTTTAATATAGAAATTCATTTAAGTTATTTAACAAGGAAATTAATTAACAACATCATATAAAAATTATTGCAAATCATCTTCCCAACCGAAACGGATACAGTGCATGTAAACAAAGAAATCTATTACTGGAAGGCGTCCTGGAGTCCTGGGATCAAGTTAACCTTTTCCTTGATCACGTCCTCCATTCCTATGTAGTCCGATTCGAGTTCTTCTAGTTCCTCTTCAGCTTCCTTAATCTCTCGTTGCAGCTGCCGAACGTGAGCCTTAGTCATGGCCAGTTCTCGTTTCTTCTCCGCTAGATACTCCATTTTCCCCTGCTGAATCCCCCTGTTATGGTTCCACATACCCTTTACCTTTTCGATATCGGCGTTCGCCTCATCAATGGCTTTTTGCACTGCGGGAGTAATTCGTTGACTTTCTCGAAGACCCGTCGGCATAAAATCATACATTGGTGGGGTTCTCATGCCATTATCGAAGTAGTAATTGTCGGATGCCATCTCCCAGTCTGCTTCCTCCTCATACGTGAATGGAAAATCGGCCGCAGTTCGCCCACAGTTTGTCCACTCCTCGTCTGTTTCCGTTACCTTCCAGGTACTCCGGCGAGCTCCATCGTTCAGTGGTTGGTAGGCTCCCGAACGTGAAGTTCCAGCCACAATCGCCGACTTGTTCCCCCTTGATCTTGAACCTCCAGCCATGGTGTTAAGAAAAACGAGAGTGTGTTTGTATAAAAGATAGATAGGAAGTTGTGAATTACTACTTCATCATGCCATCTACTTATAGCCGTGAAAATGTATGTTCTTCATCAGATATGGTCAAAGATTTCGTCTGAAAAAGTTGCCTGCATGATTCGTCTGAATAGTTCACTACAAGATTCGTTTGAAAAGAGCCTGTAAGATTCGACTGAAAAAGTAACTGCAATATTCGTCTGCTCTTGAATAAAGGTCTTTCATAAGTGGAAAAATTAGTCTTTAAGTAGTCAAACATAGCTAATTAATGAGAATTTAGATCAGATTTATATGGTACTGTCAAATGCAAGTTTCTATAATATAGATACTGTTCTACATTACATAATACCAATTTTTGCATCAGAAGGAAGACACCAAATGGCCGTGATGATATTTTTAAGCATTCCAACCAAAGAAAACTCGGCTTCGAGAATAAGACTTCCATTTAACAAAAACCCCTTCGGACGTTCATTGAGTTCACTCAGTAGCATGAAAATTAGTCTTTAAGTAGTCTAAGGATTAATGCACATGTGAATCAAGAAATAAATGTCTGTTCATCCAATAATCTCTGTATTAGGATTATCGCAAGTTTCATAAACCTACTTACTAGGTGTTGGAAAATTTTAGTAAAAATATGGGTTTTACTAGGTGTTGGACACATTTATATATATATATATATATATATATATATATATATATATATATATATATGTTATATATAACTAACTCTTAGTAGGTTTATGTTCTCCTATATGAGAGCTTCGAAACGATATATAATGCGTCCAAAATGGAGTATGTGTGAAAGAGATATCGATACTCAAAGTTGAGTAATTGGATGAAATTAGCAAAAACCAAATGAAGTAAACACTAAGTCAATCACAATACTTTAACAAAATAAGTTAATACTAAAAATAACAATTATTTAATGTTACATAAACAACCTAACTTTGTTTTATTTGACAATGCGCATAAATGGACTCCGCCATATGTATGCGAAATGCCTTGGCCTCGGCCACGGTGTGGTCAGGGTGTACAAATACCACATCGTTATTTATCAACATGTTGGCATTACGGCATACCCAGACACCGCAATCCGCATTCACCCCGGCCTGCTGGAGTGTATTCTTGGCCAACTTATGGCGAAAGAGCTCTGACCTATCGCGACGCCTCGTGTCCTTGACCCGGCAAAAGAAGTCAAATAGCACAGCTTTAAACCTTCTCATCTGGTCGTCCAATTGGTCTCTGAAGAGACTGGCACTGTCGCTGTCATATATGGTCATGGTCATAGCGTCAAGCTCAAACACTCCAAGCAGCCAATGTTTGGGATGAATGCATATTGGGATGTACACCTGAAATATTACACTATTAGACAACTTAGTTAGCAACAAAACAACTTAAATAAAATAAGAGTAAAACGATTTACATACCACATCGAGGAGAGCCCAAGAAACCCCTTCCACGCCATTGCATGAGTTGGCCACGGAGGCGGGACCTTGATGGGGGAGCAATAGGTAGGGAAAGAAAATATTGTACATCATGGTCCACCTCGTGTCTGTTCCACGAGATTTTTGGAGCAGCGAGACCCAACAATCCATGTGATATACATAAAAAATAGATGGTTAGACATGTAATATAAATATATTTGATTATATGACTATAGTTAAACTTCATACTAACCACATCCTGTAACTCAGACTCCAAAGGGTCATCCGCCAGCAATACTTGGAAAAAGCGGGGGGTGATTTCCAGGCTCAAGTAAGGGACGAATATCATGGGGGGAGGTGACCAGTCTTGCACATCCTCAATATATCGGATGTCGGTAGACGCTCCTGTGAAGCCACCTTTCCCTTTCTCTTTCCCGCCTTCTTTCCTCCCTTGTTTCCCCCGCTTTCTTTGCTTGCTTTTTAGGGGGCAGTGGTGTCGTAGATTCTTGTTGTCTAAACGGGTAACTCAACCATTTTGAAACTTTATGCTGCCGCTTTTGAGGGAGCGGGGTCACCTGTGGATCTACAACATCCATTGGGTCATCTTCCGGCTCCGAGAAGTGCTCCTCGTTAATAGGAGACCCCATCGTTTGAAAATTAAGTTATTAGATGTTTTAAGTACAATTTAGGAAATGTTCACAATTAAACCAAAACTACCAAAATAACTTACAGTATGCATGGAAGGTGGCTGTGTGACGTTCGACGACCCCGACATTTCCGGCCTGTAATACTCTCCGGCCGAACCGCCAAAGATGTCCGTGAATGCTGTGGTGGCGAACGGCGGCATCTGCGAGGTGTATGCCCCCGACATCCCGGCCTGTGTGACATTGATCATTAAAATAGTTACAAACTTAGGAACAAACATATAACTGGAAATGGTTACTCAGTGTGACTTACAGTCTCCGAGATAGTAGAATAAGATGTCGTGCCAAACGGCGGCATCTACGAGGTGTATGCCCCCGACATCCCGGCCCCCGACATCCCGGCCTGCGTGACATTGATCATTATAAGAGTTACAAAATTAGGAACTAACATATAACTATAATGGTTACTCAGTGTCACTTACACTCTCCGGGATAGTAGAATAGGATGTGGTGGCGAACGTCGTTTGGGAGGTGTATGCCCCCGACATCCCGGCATGCGTGACATTGATCATTATAAGAGTTACAAACTTAGGAACAAACATATAACTGGAAATGGTTACTCAGTGTGACTTACAATCTCCGAGATAGTAGAATAAGATGCCGTGCCAAACGGCGGCATCTGCGAGGTGTATGTGTAACACCCGTGATTTTCGGATAAGTACAACTTCGATTCAGTGAGGAATCGATCTTTTAAGAAAAATATGGAAAATAGGATTTGGAGTTAAATCCTAGATTTTATTGTCTTGTTGGATGGGGAACTCGAATACGAGTCCAACGGTTCTTCCCGGAGCGAAAACGGAGCTAGAACGAGGAAGTTATGGCCAAAACAACTTTCGGTACAATCTCGGCTAAAGTGACCAGCGAAAGTGACACTTGTGTCACTCTCGCCGTGTCACTTTCGCTGGTTTTGTACCGAGGGTTTTTTTGAGGTTCAGCGAGTATGACACTCGCGAGAGTGACATGGTCACTCTCGCCGTGTCACTTTCGCCGTCGGACTCCAGAAGGTTTTAAAACCCTTTTTCTTCTTTCTTCTTCCCCATTTCACTTATCTCTCTTAACTCTCTCAACTCTCTCTCTTTCCCTCAGTCGATTTAGCTCAAGAAACATCATCCCCTCCCCTCTCTCCTTCCTCATTCCTTCACCAAATCAAACCCCTTTCCACCATTGATGATCATTTTTGGAGCTTGGAGCTTTTGGAAGTTTAGGAGCTATCTTTTGGAGGATTCAAGTGATTAAGGTAATTCCTAGTTAGATTATTGTTATATTTCACTTTCTTCTCTTATGGTGGTGTTGTGGGTCGATTTTGGTGGTGATTGGTTGGGAGAATCGTTATCCCCTTCGTGTATGAAACTAGGGTTTGGTATAGATGGGTATTTTGGTGTATATTGGATGGATGATATTTTCTTATGGTTAGAGTTGGATATTAATGGTTGGATCGTATTATTGATGGTTGGGAATTCATAAATCTAGGTTTTGGAAGTTTTGGCTTGAGGATGCAAACTTCATCAAAGGAGCATACGTTTGGAGAACTCTAGATTTAGCTTAAATCTAGCAAGGTGAGTTCAAGTTACTTTGCGAAAACGTTGTACATGCCAAAATGAATATTTTACAAATATGTGTGTGTTTTAATTGAAAATATATGTGGTTGAGTTATTTGACTGATTTAACTCTTTTGAAGTGTTTATCTTCATAAATGTGTAAAACACCCATATTTGGGCCTTTTGGATGTTTGGATGGTTAGAAACCATGAATTGTCTTTAAAAGATTATTTGCTCAAAATGAGGTTTAATTGATGGTTTAATCATATATGTGTAAATGATTTTGAAAACCAATTGGGAAATACACTTTTAAGTGTTATGTGTCATTTTGAGAATTATAAGGGTGTGAGTCCATTGGGAAAACCCTTTTTGTTTAACCCGTAAAGAGTTTTGGGGTTAATGATGAATTTGTAGTATAGCTTGCCTAAACAATGTTTAAACGCGTTTTGACCGACATTATGGGTCTAGCAAGCTTTGAGCACTTTGCTCGGTTTGACTTTGAGTTAGTCTTGGGACATTTGTCCGGTTTAAATGGCTCGATGTGGAGTCTTATTTACGGGTCGCTTTTATTGCACCGTGTTGCATATTATTGCACGTTGTTGATATTTTACATGCTCAGGGTGGAGTCTAGGATGTGTTATATGCTTAATTGCATTTTTATTTGCATGATTTGACGTCAATAAATGATCATTAGATCTTTGAGTAGAGGGCTCGGTTTTGGGCTCAATTGAGTCTTGGGGGCATTCGCCCGGTTTTAATAAGCTCGACGTGGGCTTGGGGTTTGCATTGCATGAGTTGCATCATATTTGAGGTTTACATGATTTGAATGCATTGGTTATTCTTTTGAGGTCATGTATAAGTTTTTAAGTTAAGTAAGCTTGTTTTGGATGGTGGGTTTGCCAAGGTAAAGACCTAGTATGGTTGAACTTGGTGGTTTAAATGGACTAAAGACCTAGTATGGTTGATGTCTAAGAGGGGCTAAAGACCTAGTATGGTTGATGCCAAAGACGGACTAAAGACCCAATATGGTTGATGTCTAAGATGGGCTAAAGATCTAGTATGATTGATGCCGATGATTGACTAAAGACCTAGTATGGTTGATGTCATCCGTTTTCCACATCCAAGAAGCTTACTTGTATTTATTTAATTGTGGTTTAATTTATGTGGTTGCCACATTCGATGAGATCGGGTCTCCCCCGTCACCGAAGGGTGTTGATTTCGGGTATTTTATCTATTCACATTGTTGAGGTTATATTACCTGTATATGGATTGTTTTTCCAGGATTGATGGACGGATTTATGTTACATTCTTATTGAATGTTTTAACTGGTATTGAGATTTTAATACATTTTACGTTTGCGTGAGTTTAGCTTCGTATTATGTTTTAATAAAGGTTATATTTGAATGGATGGTTTCCATGTTTTATGGGTTGAGTATGATTTGTCAACCGTATTTGAAAGTTTTGCCTAAACTAGAATTATTCACGTAATTGGGTGAATTAGGATTTGTAACTCATATTGGAAAATGCTTTACACTTTTCGGGAATGGTTTTCCAAGGATTTTGAGTGTGTTGGAAAATGAGTCGTTTATGCCGTTTGAGAAATCTTTTTGGAAATGATCGTCTTTGTCGCAAGCTTTCATTTAAAAATTTATTTAAATCATGACTATAACTACTAACTTCCGATTTATGATTTTATATAGTCATGATAAAATGCTTGAACTCACTAGGCGTAAGCCTAACCCTTTTTATTTGTCGGCATGTGCAACAGGCTCAGGTCGGGGTAGCTCTAGCTACATTGTGAAGTGGCGAGTGCTAGTAATGTGCACGAGAGGTGAATAGCTTAAGTTATGTTTTCCGCATTTACCCTTGGGAAGTAGCACTTGTATTTGGATTAGGTGATGTCCGAAGTGGGTTTAGTCTTGGTAATGAGACTTGTGTAGTATGTATTACTTGGAGATAACCATTGTTTGTAATTGGAGGTATTTTACCTATTGTTTCGGATGTAATATCGAAAATTTTAAATTAGTTGCTCTTTCCAAATTTGAGGGTGTTACAAGTTGGTATCAGAGCATAAGTTTGAGAGAATTAGGTGTTGATTTTGGATACCTAGACTCAAACTAGTGTTTGTTTAAGTAAATGAGAGTGAAATTCACTTTTAGGCACTTTAAGATAAGATGTTTTGAAGTTGATGGAGCTTTTAGAAACGAGAATCACGTCGAGAGCAACAAGGATAATCATATGCAGAGCGTTCATAGTGACACCTGGCCAGTGTCATGGTGAACCTACTAGTACGTGTGCATGCTCGAATTGCTTTCATGTGGTGATCGTTGAGGTAGTGAAGGAGGTTATGAACTAGTAGTTGTTGGAATGGATGGACGACTCTAGTATTAGTCACTTGGAGTGACGATAAGCATGATGTTTGCTTTATGTAGGCCGTTTCGAGTCAAGATTGATGGTCAGATTAGAACCATAGGCTTTTGAGCCGATTTTGATTTGAGGAAAAACCGTAAAGTTAATTGATGTATTTCCCAACTTGCCTTAAGAGGTTTGAATATCCGGATGAAAATAGTAGACCGGAGGATTTTGGAGGAGTATGAGTGGAGACGTTGTATGCCGACTAAATCATGCACGAAATTTATTTTGGAAATAAATTGCATCAACTGTTTCTTGTGTTTCCAATCCTTATGTGGACTGTGTTATAAATTTTGAGAAATGTTTGGCACGCACACAAGATTTCAAATTATGGTTTTAAAAGTGCATGAAACCGTTTTATCGCGGGAGTTGCGAACTCCGCCGGGATTTGTTTTGCCTTATTTCATCGTTGTTCAACATTTGTTTTGGACGTAATGATAATCATATATAAATGATGTTTGAGATGTTGGGCAATAACTACGGCTTGTGACTTTAACATTGGATCTCCTTCACATATGTTAGAGTTTGGACAGAAAGTTATTTTTCCATTATGTCTATGTGAGATTATTTTGGGGATTTTGTTTAATGAGAGTTGTTAAACAATGTCGTTTATGTGGTATTACCCTAGAAGGGGATTTTTGGGATTTTGGCGTCTCATCTATGATTTTTGCTTTTAGCGATTTGGCTTTGGAAGCATGGTGTTTAGCGCCGTTTTATTGACTTGGAGTCATTGAGTCCATGGAGGTTCATGGAGTTTGGTTTTACGACATGTTGAGTCGTGTGAGTACAGTTTTACAATGTGCATACTCTAATTGCTTATGTGAAAAGTTTACGAGTTTTGGTTGGGCATTTGGTCCCACTCGAGTTTTGTTGAGAAAAGTTAATTTTATGCCATAAGGCGACTAAGAAAAGATGAGTTTGGAACTCTAGTGTCGCGTAACTTTTCTTTCAAAAAGTTTGTGTTACTAAGTATTTCATTGCAAATAGTTCGGTGTATGGATTGATTTATACGTGGCTCAAGTAATGCATGAAAGAACATTTTGGTGACATTTTATAATAAATTGTATGGTGCGCTTTTGGTCAGTTAAATGTTTATTACCGTTTTTATGTGAAACGTATTATATCGACTTAGGGGTATGCATAGCTTGGTAACCATTGTTTCTCGTCACTTTGTTGAACGAATTGTGAGTGAAAATGTTTTATAGACTCTTGTTTAAATGATGACCATTCGGTCAAAGGGTGTTTTGGTGTTGTAGAAATCATGCACAGTTCGCAATGCTTTGCATTTTGAAAATGAAAATGTGTTAGTCGTTGATATTTGGTTAACTTTGAATTGCCGATTATTTTGGAAGAATTGAAAACCTTTTTGGTTTCCGGAGAAATGTGTGTTGGGAGTATTTGGACAAATACATTTTTAGCAATTACGTTTTGACGTTTTGTGTCCCAAGTACGAAACCTTGAGAAAATGCTTCGTGAGGAAGATTTTAGAAATTTTTTGTATAAAATTATAGTACGCGGGATTTCTTATGTTTTGGACACTGATACGCACCGTTAGTACAATTTGGGATTTGAAAATAAGTTGAACCCTTTCGATGTCAAATAATTATTAACACCTATTTCCTCATATGTTTTGGAATAACGCATTGTTGTGTGCAAGTTTTACCAGAAACGTTTTACTCAAATGGCATTATAGGACCGGATGAGAGATTTTGAGAAATTGATTTAAATAGTTTCATTTGTCGAAATTTGGTCACGAACCATTTGATGCACGTTATTTAGTTACAAGAAAATTTCTATTAGAAGTGTTACAAGCTTGCATGCCTACCCCAATGTGAAGTTGTATGATGTTTTAGTCGATATTTTCAAGTGATGGAGACGTATGGGTTTTTGTATTAACTAGGGAATTTACACAAGTCATTTTATGTTTTGACTAAGAATGTTGGTGAACCGCTCCATCGTTTTGTGTAATAAACTGACGCGCGCAAAATTTTGTTGGTAAACCTTGCCTCATGTCGTTTTATGGTTGACGAGGAAATGTTGGAGTCAATGTTGTTTAGACCTCTTTTGAAATACGTGCACACCTGGTGTCGCACCCCGTTTAAGGTCGAGCAGTCACTTTACATGTATGTCATGAGTCAATTCATACTAGAACTGTGGTGTTTCATCTAAAAGAAATTGTTTACTACGCTTTTGCGTTTTGTGGGTAAACTGAACTGCAATGAAATGATTTTCAACATGATTTTCCTATGTGGGACGAGCGTGTCCAGTTTTGCATAACTACCGAGCTGATAGTAGTAGTTTTATTTCGCACGAGTTATTTGAGATGAAAATCTTGGTGTTGAAAATATTTTGTGAATGGTTTGATTAATTGGCACATTTATTGAATAACGCATTTGAAAACCTTGAACTCGTTAGGACCTTGAAAAAGGGTATGTACCTCAATTAAGGGTAACTGCATGTAGCACTTTGACGGTGGAAGGTTGGGTATTCCATGCGTGTTGGTATTATGGGCCGGAGGATAGCGGTAGCAAAGTAATTGTGTTTGTGGTAATTGAAGAATTAGACTTGCGGTAACGTATTTCGAGGTTGATACAGCCGTTTTGTTGGCAACCTTAGTTGTATGGAAACCTCGGTAAATGGAACTCGTGTGTGGGGTCCTATTAGAGTTCCGAGTAGGTGGTAAAAACTAGGTGTCAACCTTTGTGGTCTTGAAATCGGAAACCGTTAGTGTAAACGAGGGTTTGTAGCCAAGTTTGAAGGATGACGACAATGGTGGTGGTAACCGTAAGATGCTCAATTGTGATGAGTAGTTTTGGTGGAATAATCTTAGTGTACGGTTAAAGGACTTGTCGGTTTTATTACTGTTCTTTTTGGAATGGATTCTTGGAGTTATTAGAACTCGTGGAGTTATTTGACAATTAATGGTAGGGATGATCGGAATTGATAATTCCGTTGGGTTCGTTAGTGATTAAATCGTGAAATGATTTAGAGTTGAAAACTAAAATTGAGGAAGATAGAACACTTTAAGGTTGGGAGACAACCGGAGTCGTTTAACTAGGAGTGTTACCAGTGGTTGGAATGTTCTTCCAGACATAAGTACGGTGTACTTGAAGGGGTGTTGTTGATAAGAAATTGTTCGAGGAATTGTCCTTATAGACTATGTGGGAAATTTGGATTCCAGTTAGGAATTGATGATTTATGGTCGGAGTTGAGTCGGTTAGCATTATTGTAAAGGATGTAGATTTCGAGGACGAAATCATTCCAAGGTTGGGAGGATTGTAACACCTGTGATTTTCGGATAAGTACAACTTCGATTCAGTGAGGAATCGATATTTTAAGAAAAATATGGAAAATAGGATTTGGAGTTAAATCCTAGATTTTATTGTCTTGTTGGATGGGGAACTCGAATACAAATCCAACGATTCTTCCCGGAGCGAAAACGGAGCTAGAACATTTCGGTACAATCTCGGCTAAAGTGACCAGCGAAAGTGACACTTGTGTCACTCTCGCCGTGTCACTCTCGCTGGTTTTGTACCGAGGATTTTTTTGAGGTTCAGCGAGTATGACACTCGCGAGAGTGACATGGTCACTCTCGCCGTGTCACTTTCGCCGTCGGACTCCAGAAGGTTTTAAAACCCTTTTTCTTCTTTCTTCTTCCCCATTTCACTTATCTCTCTTAACTCTCTCAACTCTCTCTCTTTCCCTCAGTCGATTTAGCTCAAGAAACATCATCCCCTCCCCTCTCTCCTTCCTCATTCCTTCACCAAATCAAACCCCTTTCCACCATTGATGATCATTTTTGGAGCTTGGAGCTTTTGGAAGTTTAGGAGCTATCTTTTGGAGGATTCAAGTGATTAAGGTAATTCCTAGTTAGATTATTGTTATATTTCACTTTCTTCTCTTATGGTGGTGTTGTGGGTCGATTTTGGTGGTGATTGGTTGGGAGAATCGTTATCCCCTTCGTGTATGAAACTAGGGTTTGGTATAGATGGGTATTTTGGTGTATATTGGATGGATGATATTTTCTTATGGTTAGAGTTGGATATTAATGGTTGGATCGTATTATTGATGGTTGGGAATTCATAAATCTAGGTTTTGGAAGTTTTGGCTTGAGGATGCAAACTTCATCAAAGGAGCATACGTTTGGAGAACTCTAGATTTAGCTTAAATCTAGCAAGGTGAGTTCAAGTTACTTTGCGAAAACGTTGTACATGCCAAAATGAATATTTTACAAATATGTGTGTGTTTTAATTGAAAATATATGTGGTTGAGTTATTTGACTGATTTAACTCTTTTGAAGTGTTTATCTTCATAAATGTGTAAAACACCCATATTTGGGCCTTTTGGATGTTTGGATGGTTAGAAACCATGAATTGTCTTTAAAAGATTATTTGCTTAAAATGAGGTTTAATTGATGGTTTAATCATATATGTGTAAATGATTTTGAAAACCAATTGGGAAATACACTTTTAAGTGTTATGTGTCATTTTGAGAATTATAAGGGTGTGAGTCCTTTGGGAAAACCCTTTTTGTTTAACCCGTAAAGAGTTTTGGGGTTAATGATGAATTTGTAGTATAGCTTGCCTAAACAATGTTTAAACGCGTTTTGACCGACATTATGGGTCTAGCAAGCTTTGAGCACTTTGCTCGGTTTGACTTTAAGTTAGTCTTGGGACATTTGTCCGGTTTAAATGGCTCGATGTGGAGTCTTATTTACGGGTCGCTTTTATTGCACCGTGTTGCATATTATTGCACGTTGTTGATATTTTACATGCTTAGGGTGGAGTCTAGGATGTGTTATATGCTTAATTGCATTTTTATTTGCATGATTTGACGTCAATAAATGATCATTAGATCTTTGAGCAGAGGGCTCGGTTTTGGGCTCAATTGAGTCTTGGGGGCATTCGCCCGGTTTTAATAAGCTCGACGTGGGCTTGGGGTTTGCATTGCATGAGTTGCATCATATTTGAGGTTTACATGATTTGAATGCATTGGTTATTCTTTTGAGGTCATGTATAAGTTTTTAAGTTAAGTAAGCTTGTTTTGGATGGTGGGTTTGCCAAGGTAAAGACCTAGTATGGTTGAACTTGGTGGTTTAAATAGACTAAAGACCTAGTATGGTTGATGTCTAAGAGGGGCTAAAGACCTAGTATGGTTGATGCCAAAGACGGACTAAAGACCCAATATGGTTGATGTCTAAGATGGGCTAAAGATCTAGTATGATTGATGCCGATGATTGACTAAAGACCTAGTATGGTTGATGTCATCCGTTTTCCACATCCAAGAAGCTTACTTGTATTTATTTAATTGTGGTTTAATTTATGTGGTTGCCACATTCGATGAGATCGGGTCTCCCCTGTCACCGAAGGGTGTTGATTTCGGGTATTTTATCTATTCACATTGTTGAGGTTATATTACCTGTATATGGATTGTTTTTCCAGGATTGATGGACGGATTTATGTTACATTCTTATTGAATGTTTTAACTGGTATTGGGATTTTAATACATTTTACGTTTGCGTGAGTTTAGCTTCGTATTATGTTTTAATAAAGGTTATATTTGAATGGAATGTTTCCATGTTTTATGGGTTGAGTATGATTTGTCAACCGTATTTGAAAGTTTTGCCTAAACTAGAATTATTCACGTAATTGGGTGAATTAGGATTTGTAACTCATATTGGAAAATGCTTTACACTTTTCGGGAATGGTTTTCCAAGGATTTTGAGTGTGTTGGAAAATGAGTCGTTTATGCCGTTTGAGAAATCTTTTTGGAAATGATCGTCTTTGTCGCAAGCTTTCATTTAAAAATTTATTTAAATCATGACTATAACTACTAACTTCCGATTTATGATTTTATATAGTCATGATAAAATGCTTGAACTCACTAGGCGTAAGCCTAACCCTTTTTATTTGTCGGCATGTGCAACAGGCTCAGGTTGGGGTAGCTCTAGCTACATTGTGAAGTGGCGAGTGCTAGTAATGTGCACGAGAGGTGAATAGCTTAAGTTATGTTTTCCGCATTTACCCTTGGGAAGTAGCACTTGTATTTGGATTAGGTGATGTCCGAAGTGGGTTTAGTCTTGGTAATGAGACTTGTGTAGTATGTATTACTTGGAGATAACCATTGTTTGTAATTGGAGGTATTTTACCTATTGTTTCGGATGTAATATCGAAAATTTTAAATTAGTTGCTCTTTCCAAAATTGAGGGTGTTACAGTATGCCCCCGACATCCCGGCCTGCGTGACATTGATCATTATAAGAGTTACAAAATTAGGAACACACATATAACTATAATGGTTACTCAGTGTCACTTACATTTTCAGGGAATGACAGATAGGATGTGGTGGCATACGTCTCCTGTGCCCCCTGTCCGAACGGAGCGGGGATCGGCGTCGTACTCGACAGCTAAAACAAATTTAGAACGTGATATTAGTATACAAACAAAAAGATCATGGCCGATAAATTAAGTTACACACTAACATTTACAGCGCGAAACTGTCTGTAGAGGCCCTCCAGATTATCAATACGCGTGTGTATTGGCCCCCGAACGTAGTCCCACAACTCGTGTAAGGTGCCATAAGATGGCTCGGTGGAAGTCGGATCTTGATGGGAGGAGGAAGGGGGCGGCTGATAGGAGGAGGAACGGGCCGGCTGATAGGAGGGCCTCGCGTCGTCTTCCTCATCTTCGTCAGATGTGGAAGGAAAGGGACGTCAAGCCCTTGCCGCCTCTGCGTCAATAAAGGCCACGCTGTCTCTGTACCAATCCGTATCCATCTCGTCGACAGTAGGCTCAAGGCGAGCGAAAGGCAAGAGTGGCCGCTAAATATCTATTATACTATATAAAAAGAATAGTAGAGATTGACAGTTTTTTTTTCAACATTCAGCAAAGCGGTTTTCTAAACTTGCAGTTATTTTCTAAACACCTACTTCTTCTCCCTGATTTTCTTCCACGATTCCAGCCCCATTTCTCTCCTTCAACACGAATCACTTATGTGGTTCTTCTTTGATCGATCTTTGTTTGGTTCTGGTTCTTCTCCTAATGTTCTTCTTCTGCTTCTTCTCCTAAGATATGGTTCTTCTCCTATTGTTGTTCTTCTTCTCCTCTTCTCCCCGATTATCTGGTTTCCACTGCCTCTCCCTCAGTCCCTCCGGTTCCTTCTCCCTTCCCACGTTCTGCACTTCAACTGTCCTCCACGTTCCTTCAAGATTACTACTTCGTACAAACATTTGCAGGATTGAAAACGGTTCTTCTTCTCCGGTTGTCCTCTTCCCTCTCCTAATCAACAACGGCGCCTGCTTCTACTCTCTTCCCCGCTGCTCACTCCATTGCCTTTGTTGGCAAACCAGGTTAGGTTTTATTCATCTTTCTTGCTCCTCCTTGTCTGCTTATGTGTATTTAATTAGTTTATTGTTCTTGAGGGCTTAATTATTGTTTTGGTTATCTAGGGATTTCAATTTCGATCGGAAGAAGAAATGGAGGGAGTGTATTACTTGAGTGATGAGAGAAATAACGTTCAGCTCAACGCCGCCGCTATACCACTGTTAATCAACCTTGCACGACGGGATGTCTCCCCTCCCCTACGCCATCGGTCTTCATCAACAAAGCACACAAAAAAATCGATGGCTAGGTTTCACGATTTGCACCTCTGAAGACCTGGTTTTCACGAATGGCAAACCACAACCATCTCTCTGACTCTCAACTAATCTGCATCTGGTTCGATTTAAACACCTCCATTGCTAGATTTTAATTTATGGTTTGGATTTGTGGTTTTGAGTAAAGATGAAGATTTCAGTCTTGGTTTCTGTCTTTCTTCATATTTGGTTTCCGACTCTTCAGAACTCTCAACTTCCACGTCTTCATCGGGCAACTTTCTTCTCTTCGATTTCCGACTCTTCAGAACTCTCCCTCTCACTCTCTGGTATGTACTCTCTAAAATCTCAATCTCTTACTCTCAAAATCTTTTTGATATGATCCACACATTGATTGCTATTGATTTGTTAAAATGGTTCATCTTACTGCTCCATCTCTATGGTTTTTCTGTGTTTAGGATTTCACGACCTTCTCTATTACGTTTAGGACACATACAGCCGGAAGACATGGAAACAAAAAGGGAGTGAAATCAGCAAAAAATGTTGTGGTTTGAAAATTAGAAGAGTCCGATATAGGTAATGAAGTAAGATATCTTTATTGGTAATCGTATGAATTTAACTTTGAGCAGGCTTATGTTGTTTTATGCCAATTTTGCTTGGCTTATAGAGTTTGTTTTGCACTGCTTGGTTTTTAATCTTTTTGGTATGCAAAAATATACACCATGTTTTTCTAAATTGAATGTTGTTAACATTACGTGTGTTGTGTATGCTCGTGTGAAATGCATGCAAATCTTTATGGTTCTAATGTCGTTTCTTTTCTTATAAAACGGCCCCTTAATAAAAGAGGGTTTGTTGGCAGAAACGCAGTGGGCAAACTAGAGATCTATGATGACGCCACTGGTGGTATTTTTGCAATGAATGTTTCCACCGGTTGTACTAGGTTGTATTAATGGCCAACACCCACGATTCCAGCAATCTACGGTTGCTGGAAAACACCAATCAATCCGTCTGAGGAAGCTTCTTGATCAAACATGAATCCAACTCAGGTAATAATTCATAAATATTATCTGTAGTTTTCCTTTCTTTCCGAATTCAATTATTGCATCACTGTAGCAAATTAAAGTACATTTTATCGTCTATTTGTCCGACACAAGGTTAAAGACATTTTATTCTTTTCCAGGTTCGCATCGTGTTCTTATGATCACTTATTGAATATGCATCACTTATTCTATTCTTATGATCACTAATTGAAGATACATTTTATTCTTTCCCAGGTTCACATCACATTTATCACATTTGTATCATATAGATTCTACAAAAGAAGTAACATATATATTTTTGGTTGTTATCTTCTCATTATAATGGATTTGTTTTCGTTATGCCAGATAACCAAGGGATTATTGGATACCCATTGTTTAGAAAGGGATTATTAAATCCTATGAAGTAAGGTTGGGCAAAGATTTCATAAACTCTAATAGTTGTTTACTTTATTGTCGGTACAAATTTCATGCTCTACTAGGCGTTTAAAATAGCAAGCTAGCTACTTGCTTTTGAAGATACGATCTACAACCAGAAATAAACATATTTAGCAAGCAAGCTTCTGGTAAGAACACTCCCATTTGTTATATTGTTTATGTTTAAAACCTTTATAAATGGCTATCTTATCAGATGGTAATTCTTAAAGCATATATGCTTGAACATGTTGATTCACAATGTGACACCAATACTTCACTTTTTAAATACCCATTACTTCAAATATGCATGGTTACCATATAATCGATCGTCCTACATGCTTTCATGCATCATCTTAGACTTGGTCTTCTAAGGCTTGCACACATTCTTTCCAATTCCTCTTTGCCTTTTGTCCATTGATTTCTTTATAACTTGACAGAACAAATTGGGAAGAGGGCATCCTTTTCAACAATTCATGGCAGTTACTGGGCCAAGGTAGTCCACTTTTTTATGAATGATTCATTCGTATTTTCACAATGCCATCAACATTTATCATGCCCGGTGATAATTTTTTGAAATTATAAATGTATAGTTATGTGTTGTTTGGAGAGTTATCTAGAGGCTAAATCCAATATTTATAGGGACCTGCTTTATCCTCTGTTTTCATGATGAACAATGGTCGGTGTTTTATAATTTGGATCACTAGATTGATTTGAAAGAATTTTTGTTGGTCAACAAGATGACTTAAAAGATAACATCTTATATGTTGGTGTCGTATTCTAATTTGTTTCAATTATGTGCATATTTCAATTATGTGCAGATTTCATCATTGGTTTGTTGGCAAAATGCAAAAGTTGTTGTCTGATGGGTTCTCAGTTGTTGTTTCTTTCATCTCATTAGACTTTCCATCAACTGAATAAGAGAAGAATCTACATAACATTTAAATTCATATG
The DNA here is from genome assembly GCA_033807775.1 of Saussurea involucrata. NCBI lineage: Eukaryota > Viridiplantae > Streptophyta > Magnoliopsida > Asterales > Asteraceae > Saussurea > Saussurea involucrata. Next base: position 88,430,159 of record CM066317.1, read on the forward strand.
GTGATGTATATTTGAAAGCCAATGGTAATTGCAACGCACAAGAAAACCTCCGGCCTCTTTAATCTTCATGGTGAGACAATAAATGATGCAAATATTAAATTTATAAACATTGAGGATGCATACATACAAAATACGAGTACCTGCATGTTTATTGGGTTGTTCGAGTAACTTTGATGATAAGTTGCAACCACATGTTTCAAACAGTATAAGTCAAATTTTACACGATTCTCATTTATTTGTTTAATATGTTTCAAATTTTCCGGGGCTAAGGTTGCATTCATGGATACTGATGTTCTACTGAACATGTCTTCATAGTTGCAGAGATCACCTTTGTATACAAGAGCAGGAGTTTTTAAGGTACGCGATAGTGGTGACATTGTGTTTACCCGATAAGCGTTTGATAAAAAGTTCCCCTAAAAATAGCGACCCAGTTTATGAAGATGTTACATAATCGCTATGGTTGTACCATAAAATAAGCATCAGTTTACATAGTGACATGAGCATAAAACTTTCTTGGTTTCCTTTCCACTTGGTTGTACCATAAAAATAAACTTTGGTTCCCCCACGGCTCCATCCCACAAGTACATGCAGACCTCCAAACCCACCTAGAATACTCCACAATTACATGCAGACCTCTAAACCTACCTCTAAACCCACATGGAATACTTCACTCTTATACAAAATAAGAGCTAATGTTTTTATATTTCTTTTTTCAAGTCTCAGAAGACATAATAAGACTGAACTATATCAACATATCTATTTAATCCAACAAAATTTGCACATTTGGTCAAAACATTCTCATACATTAAAGGCTTTTAATGTTGGATAATGTTGGATTTATGGTCTTTGTTGCTGATTATCGGGGTAAAAGACTTTATGCATTTCTTTAAAAAAAACTAATATCTACTCCTGCTTGATTTGTGCTAGGTTAGCTTTTGGTTGTTTGACTATATATAAATTAGCCTTTTTATTCTTGCGATTTGAATGACCGCTTTGGGAGCTGCAGTAGCAGCAATTAAGCATGAGGACGATCGAAGGCTCTTTCACAATGCAGCTTTGCGAAAGCGTAGAAACGAAATCGATGACCACATGGTATGCTTAAATTACACGCTTTCTACATTCGTTAAGTTATAGAGCAGTTATACCCGATTGTTAGTAAAAGATAGTGACATCAGCAAAATAACATGATTCAAATTTGATTCAATGAGCTTTATCACAATCTTTATGTGTTTGCAATATTAAACCTAATTTAACATGCTGTGCATTATCACATATGTGAATTTAAGCCTTATGATGGTAGCATACCCATGGGTGAACCTTTTGCACAAGTCGACTTTAACACTTTCTGTAATAATTTTTGAATATCTTGAAAGTAATGATTTTATTTCCTTGCTTCTCATTTGAAGAATCTTAAAAAAAGTGTACATAGTGGAGTACATCTTTCAGTAAAATAAGATGCCTAATGCACAAGTCTGAACATTTCAGGAAAATGGTGATCTAAGGTGTAAAATATCCATTTACAGTAAATGAGAAGGTTGTAATTAAGGGTCCGTTTACCAATGGCTTATCCGGGTAAACACTTACCAAGTTACGTTACCTTACCAGATGAATATGGTAAGGACCAAGAATCTTTCCTGGCAAGAGCGAGACAATAACCAAGAGTCTTACCCAGTAAATGAGGACGACGACTATTACCACGGTTAGCGCTTTCGAGGTAACTTGTTGCATACAATACTGTTTTAGTGGACTAAAATCTTGCCCGGTAAGTAAATGATAGTGTTAAAATGTATCGGTAAGCGCTTACCGGGTAAGATTTTAGAAACGCCCCCTAATGTGAGTTCCTTTTTGGTGTTTTAAAATATTTCATGATCGTAACTGTTTTTTTTTTGTATGCCCAGTCTTACATGACAAACTCTACTATTAATCTTTTGGAGTTGCTGGAATGGGTCTCAAATAAGGCTGTCTATTTCAACTTAGATGGGTTTGCAAGGACTTTTAGAATCTTCAGTTGCTACCGGTCTCACATTTGGTCTCTTTGGTATCTACGGTTAATTGTTGGAGATATAAGGTGGACATTGTATGGTGATATACAAACCATTGGTATCAATAATATTGTTTCCCCTCTGAATAATGCTGCTAATTATTATTTTTTGGTTTTTTTTATGGCAATGGTGATTAGACAATTTATGGAGTTATAAGGATGGTCTTTATTTTGGTAGAGGTGATATAAGGATGGAGATAATTTGCTTGGGGAATATTTTGATGTGTTTAAAAATTGTTAACAAAAATAAGTTTTAATCGTGTTTGTGTTATTAGTGAGCACGTGGGTGAAACAAAACCTGCTTTGCAAGTTGTGGGCAACAACCAATCTACACAACTGTCCTTGTTGCCCTTATGATTTGCTCTTTTAGATGGATGCACCTTATCCGGTCACACTATGGTTTTGTGTGGAATATATCGAATATGTTTGATTTTGTTTCTCGATTCTCAAGAAATTTGACATCCCGCTGCATCGCGCGGGTACGATAACTAGTATGATAAAACATAAAAAAAATTAATAAGCGGGACTAACGTATGCAAATTGTAAACATATTAAAAGAACTTACATTTCTAGATTCATTGAAGAACTGAACCCAAAGCGACCTACTTAGGGTAACACGCTTGTCCCAACGGGTTCCCCTAAGTACTCGGTCGTCGCGCTTGACGAAATATCGGATTGATGCGGGAAACATCTCCAAGATCCATATCTGGAATTAGACAAGAAGAGCAAGTACGTAAAAAGAAAAGCCAAACAGTTTGTATGTATTATTAACAATTGTTATACTACGTATCTAACCTTGAAGGCATATGTAAAACCACAAAGGTTCATCTTTCCATGTCGATCGGAGTCACGTCTGGTTATGGCTCGGTGCAAGATTGAGTAGCAATGTTTCCAAATATGGCTACCCCACGGGTAGCTGTTAAACAGCTCAAGGTCCTCGACGGCCCAAAGGACCTTCGAGGAAGCATACTGGCTATACTCACGGACCATGAAGCCCATATCCACGATCACCACCAAGCATACACGGACAACATCGTCGTCGGTTAGGGCACTAAGGCCCTCTTTCATCATGTCCCGGGCTGCCTTCAGCTTCAAACGAGATGCTGAAATGCCCCAAACCCTAGGAACGAAGGAGCAGTCTGCTAAGGGAGGAAGGGGGAGCCTCTCCAAAACGTAGTCCTGTAATTAGACAGAACTCACGACGCCCAAAATGCAATCGATCGCCGAAGAAATCAAAATGCATCTCCTCCGGCTCAGCGTTGGCGTCCTCGACGTCCAACTGTAGAAACATGTGTACTAGCGTAGGGTCGCCAGCAGAGTAAGACACATCCATCCATGGCCCGAACGGTGTCCCTCTAAAGATGGCCTCAAGTGTAATACCCCGGGTAAGTCAGTTAGATAAATTCCCTATCAGTTAAAATATTTAACCTTAAGATTTAATGTTTAGGGTAAGTTGGAGGTAAGTTATAAGTTTAAGGGTGTTTGGGTTAAATTTGAGAAGTTCAAGGTCTATTTGGTAAGATATGGTTTGATATTACCCCTTAAGTCTTCAGATGGTTTTCTTATACTGAAATTAGAAAGTGTGTGTGTGTGTGCGAGAGTTTTGGAGGCGAAGAAAGCGAAAGAAGGAAAGTTACGGTTTGAGCATCAATCGATTGGGTTAGAAACGATTTTGAGGTTAGTCCCTTTATATTTTGTGTTGGTAATTTGTAATAGAAGATATCTATCGGTTTAGAAGTTATGATTTCAGTAATTGGTATAGATTTCAATCGATTTCTGAGAAATGGAACCGACTGTGTTCTTGAGAGTCCCGGGGAAGTCCTGGTAGACTCCCGGTGTGATAGACTCCCGGTGCTGTCGACTCCCGGTGTGATAAACTCCCGGTGTAGTAAATCCCGGTATAGAAGACTTCCGGTAGTGAGAGTTCCGGTAATGGGAACTCCCGGTATGGGAACTCCCGGTATAGGAACTCCCGGTACTGTATAAGTCCCGGTACCCTGTAGTCCCGGTAGTGAGTTAAGCACAATGTGTGTAAAGATAGTTGAGGATGGGAAATTGTTAGGCTTTATGTGTTTGGTCAGTAAAGCGATGTGTGTATCTTAACTTGTTTCAGATTCGGTGGAGTCGTGGTAAGAGATAGAATCGTTTTGAAAGAAGCTTGCGAACGTGTGTAATAACCAAAACAGGTGAGTTTTACTTGAAAACATTTTTAACTGGAATACGTATATGCGTGGATTGGGATTGAAATAGTTGATGACTATGTGTTTATATGTGAATTATAATATAGTGAGGTATTATATTTACATGAGTATTATAATGTGTTATAATACGTTGGCAGGGTTTAGGACCGGTGTGTTTGGCTATAGACTCCGTATAGCGTTGTTTGACTGTAAATGTTGTACAGCGTTGTATATTATTAGTTGGCTTGCTACCACTAATATGGCCAGGATGAATGACAAGGGAAAGTATAAGATATGTGAGCTTATTTGGATATATATGACTGTGTTGCGTGAATTATATGAATGAAGTTGATATAAATGATTTTTAAACTAACAGGGATTTCTCACTTAGACCATCAGGTCTAACCCTCATTTTGTTTTAAAAATATGTATTCCAGGTGGTGGATCAAGTAAGAGCAAGTAACTAGAGTAACTGATGGATGGCTTGTGTGAAGAATTATAAGATGAAGATTTTGGTTTGTTTAGCAGTTGTATCATAATATTAAATGTTATGTATGTAAATAGTACCAAGATTGTAGTAGAATGGTTTTCTTTCGATTGTAAAAGACTACGGGACCGTACTTGTAATGTGAAGTTCGTTTGTTATATCTATGTTGTGTTACATTATGTGATATGTTGTGTATATGGGATTTGGGTTGTTACAAATGGTATCAGAGCCTTAGTTTAAGGGATTTAGGTATTTGTATCTTTACCTAGACTTAAACTGCATGTGAAGTAGGATGTCCTTATCATTATAGAACCTTGGGATAATGAAGTATAAAAAGGTAGAAGGAACTCCATGTAAGGTAATTTCATATTACACCTGGCCAGTGTAATTGTGATCTTACAGGTACATGTTTGAACTGGAATACCTTGTTATATGGGGTATGTGCGTATGTGTATATTAATCTTGTTTAAATCTACAGAATGGCAAGCGGTACGCGGAATTCGAATCGAGGAGGAGGAAGAAATCCAAATAGAACTAATCCGCCAATAGGAACAGGAGACAGGGGAGGAAGAACAGGGGGCAGAGTCGGGGGTAGAGCTGGAGGTCGAGCCGGGGGCAGAGTCCAGCCAAATAGTACGGAATTCGTTACCAGGGCTGGTCTAATGGCGGAAATGGGGAGAATGCAGGCTAACATACAAACAATGTTTGATCGAAGTCGTAATAATGAAGCTGATAGACCAGATCCGGAACATGAAGTCGAACTACCAATCACCCCTACGGTCTTACCGGTAATGAGAAAATGTGATTACAAGATGTTTCTTAGTTGCAGGCCTCCTACATTCTCAGGAGATCGGGATCCAGTGAAAGCAATGAGATGGATGAAGGAAATAGAAGCTATTTTCAAGACGAGTAAGTGCGCTGACGAAGATCGAGTATTGTATGGAGCGGCAATGTTAAAGGGGGATGCTTTGTATTGGTGGGAATCTTTTATTCATTCTAAAGGATCTGATGTGTATTCTACCCTCTCTTGGGAAGCATTTGTGATAGCCTACAAGAACGCATTTTGTCCCCAAGCAGCCGTCAAACAATTGGAAGGGGAATTTATGAACTTACAACAAGGAAACTTATCCGTTCGAGACTACACCGCTAGCTTCCTGGAAAAGTCTCGGTTCGCAGAATACTACGTTGCTACGGAGGCAATGAAGATGGAAAGGTTTATCTTCGGGCTGAACTCAGAGGTTAGAAGACTAGTGACTGCAAAAGGACCCGATACCTTCTCAGCTGCAGTTGATGCCGCGGAGAATGTTGAACGAGATATGAGAAGAGATGCGGGCGATAAAAGTATCGGGAAGAGAAAGTGGGAAAGACCACAATACGATCCGAAGAAGTCCCGATTTCAGAGGTATGATAACCGTCCGCCGTTTCGACCAGCGGAAAGACCATGTCAGAAGTGTAACCGTGTCCACCAAGGAAATTGCCGAGGTGATTTACGAGCATGTTATAAGTGTGGGAAGACCGGACATGTCATCAAAGATTGTAAGGTAACGCGGCTATGTTTCTTATGCAATTCACCAGATCACCTTCAGTCAGACTGTCCGAGGGGAAGGATACAGCAAGGCGGATCTTCAGGCAGGCCAGCGATTGTTAAACCAGTAATACCAAGAATGGAACCGCCAGTAACCAGGGGTCGCGCATTCCAAATGACTGAGAAAGAAGCGGAAGAAACTCCGGACGTGGTTACAGGTACATTTTTGATAAACTCTACACGTGCTAAGGTGTTATTTGATTCTGGTGCAAATCGATCGTTTGTGTCTCCTACATTTGCTGCTTGTCTGTGTTTGAAACCTAAAATGCTAGAACATGCTCTGTCAGTAGATACGGCAAATGATTATCAAGTGTCAGTTAAAGAAGTGTTTGATAACTGTGTGATAAATATAGAGGAGTGTAAAGTTCCGATACAATTGTTTCCTATGACTTTGATAGAGTTTGACGTCGTAGTGGGAATGGACTGGTTAGCCGAGAATCAGGCTAACATAGTATGTGATAAGAAGTTAATAAATGTGGTATTACCTGAGAAGGGACCAGTAGTGATATATGGTGATCGTAGGAATCATCAGTCTAGCCTAATATCTATGATAAAAGCCCGTAAATGTGTTAGCAAGGGTTGTCAGAGTTACTTAGCCTATGTGATAGATAGTAGGCCTGAAAGGAATAGGATGGAAGATATTCCTATTGTTAGTGAATTCCCTGAAGTTTTCCCTGAAGACTTGAATAGTCTTCCTCCGGTTAGACAAGTGGAATTTGGTATCGACTTAGTTCCTGGAGCCACTCCTACTGCTCGTGCACCTTATCGTCTGGCACCTCCAGAGATGAAAGAGATGATGGCACAATTACAAGACCTATCAGATAAAGGCTTCATCAGACCTAGTTCTTCGCCGTGGGGAGCCCCAGTGTTATTTGTGAAAAAGAAGGACGGTTCGATGAGAATGTGTATCGACTACCGAGAATTGAATAAGCGCACGATAAAGAACAAGTATCCGTTACCTCGAATTGATGACCTCTTCGATCAGTTAGTTGGAGCTTGCTATTTCTCCAAGATTGATCTAAGATCCGGTTATCACCAGTTGAAAGTTAAAGAAGAAGACGTTCTAAAGACTGCTTTTCGTACAAGGTATGGCCACTACGAATTCATAGTAATGCCGTTTGGACTGACAAACGCTCCAGCTGCCTTTATGGATTTAATGAATCGGGTATGTAAGCCGTATCTTGATAAATTCGTTATTGTATTTATTGATGATATCCTTATCTATTCCCGATCTAAAGAGGATCACGCACAACATCTTCGTTTAGTTCTGGAGTTGCTGAAGAAAGAAAAGTTATACGCTAAGTTCTCTAAATGTGAATTCTGGTTGCGAGAAGTTCAGTTTCTGGGGCATGTCGTTTCTGAGAAGGGTATACAAGTTGATCCGACGAAAGTGGAAGCAGTTGAAAGGTGGGAACCGCCGAAGACAGCAACCGAAGTGCGTAGTTTTCTGGGTTTAGCCGGCTACTATCGGAAATTTATAAAAGACTTCTCTCGTATCGCAACGCCTTTGACTAAGCTGACCCGGAAGAACCTGAAGTTTGAGTGGAAAGCAGAACAAGACGAAGCATTCCGGATATTGAAAGAGAAACTGTGCAGCGCGCCGATTCTATCACTACCGGAAGGTACGGAAGACTTTGTTGTTTATAGTGATGCGTCTAAACTGGGATTGGGATGTGTGCTTATGCAGCGTGGGAAAGTTATTGCATATGCTTCTCGTCAATTAAAGGATCATGAAAGACAGTATCCTACGCATGACATGGAACTTGCAGCAGTCGTCTTCGCGTTAAAGATTTGGAGACATTATCTGTATGGTTCCAAATGTCAGATTTATACTGATCACAAGAGTCTCCAACACCTCTTTGATCAAAAGGAACTGAATATGAGACAAAGAAGATGGCTAGAATTGCTGAATGATTACGACTGTGAAATCCTTTATCATCCGGGAAAGGCAAATGTGGTAGCTGATGCATTGAGTCGTCAAGAAAGGAGTGGGACAATAAAGGTTATTTCGCTACGAACTGAACTCCTACCCAGCATATTCGACGAATTGCAGAAGTGTCAAGTGGAGGCATATTAGGATGAACATCTGAAATCAGAACGGTTAGCGGGGATGTCAGCATTGTTAGTAAAATATGATCGTGGGTTATTGTGTCTGGGAAACAGAGTGTGGGTACCTGTTGATCCAAACCCTCAGTGATTTGATAATGACCCTCTCTTATATACTTAGTGAAAATTGTAAGTAAACAATATGTATCAGAGTTTCACTATCGCTGATAAGTACTAAGATCTTCCAGTACCGCTGATAGGAACTCTCGCTCTTTAAATTAAACATTCAGCGAAACTGTTCATCATTAATGCTCTGAGTTTGTTCAGTCATTATGATGATCGCTGATAAGTTAGTTGTTTACTTATGATCCCTGAAGACAAGTTTCACGTCAACAAAGGTTCTACGCTGAAGTCGAAGATCAAGCTCAAGAACCAGCGACAAGTCTCCTAATAAACTGATGCGGATCAGCGAAGACTCAGATTTGTCCACTCAACGTGAAGTATCAAGTACAAGACTTCAGCTATCGCTGAACTCTATCATTCGCTGATATTAAATGATAGATCGCTGAATCAACGAAAGCTGATCATGAAGTCTTCCGTACAAAGTACTTTTGTCTTAACCTCCCTTGCACGACTCCGTACGAAATGTCAGAAAAGAACCTCCGACTGTATGAAATCGTACAACCACTCTAATACTACACTGTTCATCCATGCGGCTACTAAGGTTGTCAACAAAGGTCATTGACATGCAACCAACCAGCTGATGACACGTGTAAAGTGTATACTGACTTGCATTAAATGCATGCAGTATATAAAGAGATGAACCCACTTCATTTGAAGTAACTTGCTAACTCTGGACAAGTTCAATCTCTTATCTCAAGATAGGTTATTATTAGTAATTTCCTTATCTCTCTTAGTGCAAGAAACCTTAGTGTTCCAACTTGTTTAGATTTAGGTTTATCCTTAATCTTGTTTCCGCAACAAGCTGTAAATTGTTAATGATTTATCAATAAACAATTTAGAAAAGTAAAATCTGTGTGTTTGTATTCAACCACCCCCCCCCCCCCTTCTACAAACTTGTATAGGCCTTCGGGACCAACAAGTGGTATCAGAGCGGATTTGTTTAATCTCATAAACAAGATCTAATCTAAGATATTTCTCTTCCTTGCTATTATCTGAAAATGGCCACCAACACAAACACAAATTATATAGACAATGGTTCTCTTGCTAAACCCCCTAGATTTTCCAAAGATAACTTCAACTTATGGAAAAATAGTATGACACTCTTCTTAGAAGGTGTAGACCCTACTATGCCTTACTATCTAGAAAATGGTCCATTCATCCCTGTAAGAATTGATGCTGCTGTTCCAGCCGCTGAGAATAGACCTGCTATTCCAGAAAGGCTGGTACCTAAGGAAATCTTTCAATGGACTGACGAAGATAAGAAGAAAGTGGCTATAGATACAAAAGCCAGATCCATACTATCCATGGCTCTTCCTGACGAAGTCTACCATTCCATCATGAACCTGAAAACATCAAAGGCCATGTGGGACACAATATGTGTTCAGTATGAAGGAACGTCTGAAGTCCAGGACTCAAGAAAGATCAACCTGGTAAGACAATACGAAAGCTTCATTTCTGGTAAGAATGAATCTCTCTCTGAAGTTCACCAACGTTTTAATTGTTTAATTATAGATCTGAAAACTGTTGGTAAGGAATATTATAACTTTGAAGTACTGACAAAGTTTCTAGAATGTTTACCTGAAAGTTGGGACAATTATTCTATGTGTCTCAAGCTATCAAAGGATCTAAAATCAATGACCCTTTCAACCTTATATGGCACGTTGCTGAATCATGAGCAATCAAGCCATCTTAAGAAGAATCTTGTAAAAGATTCCAAAAGCACCCCTGTTGCTTTAATCTCAGAGGAACCTTCTACTCAGCGACCCTCGGTCACTATCACTGAGTTAGAAAGTAACTCTGAAAGGTCATCAGATTCTGATTATTCAGATAATGATGAATCTTTGGCTCTCCTAACTAAGAAGTTCAGGAGATTTGCCAAAAAGAAAATGTTTAGAAAGAACAAACCTCTTTCCATAACTGACAAGCCTAGATCATCAGCTTTTGTTGATAAGGCTACTGCTACTTGTTTTAACTGCGAAAAGACAGGACATTTCGCTAACGAGTGCAGGTCAAATAAAGTTTCTAGACCCTCAGCTTTTACAAAGAAACCCTTTGTTCCAAGGAATAAAGATGACAAATAATCAAAGCTGAAAGAAAAATATGCAAAGCTGAAAAGCTTTAAGAAGAAGAATAAAGGCCTGATGGCTGACTATGATTGGGCTGCTTCTGATGAAGAAGCATCATCATCTGACTCTGAAGATGATGAAGCAAATCTATGTCTTATGGCCAAGATTGAAGAAGAGGAAGAAAGTTCAGACATTCCCTCCATTTCAACATCTGCTATTCAGGTATCGCCTTCTTTCTTTACCAATATTGCAAATATTGATGAAGCTGATAGTCTCCGTAAGATCGATCTCTTGACTAGAAGTTTATATGAAGCCATGAACGGCAAAACTGTGGTTGAAAACCAAAATCTTGATCTCGCTGAAAAGCTTAAAAACTGCCACCTTCAAATAGAAAAGCTTTCTAAAATTGAAGAAGATTTTAAAGATCAAGTATATTTAAATCAGCTAGTCAAAATCGAACGAGCGGAAGCTATCGCTGCATTAAAGGCTGAAAAAGCTACTGTTGAAGGATGGTGTAATTCTTCAACAAAGATCACTGAGATAATAAAGTCTCAGATTCCCCTGAGTGATAAACGTGGTTTGGGTTACAAATATGAAACTCCAAAACCAACCACTGAGCGTTCAATGCTTAAATTTGGAACGTTCGTATCCTCAGTCGCTGATACTTCATCTTCTCAGTGCTCCTCGTCCGTTACACCAATCCCTGAGGAAACTCCTACCTCAAAAGGCAAGGAGAAAATGGTTTATTCAAAACCTACCTCTGTCTTTAAAGACAAAGGTAAAGGAATTGTTATTTACCAGAATCCTCAGAAGGGTACCTTAGTACCAAAGCTGAATGCTTCTAAAGCTTCAGTGGCTCATCCCTCTGGATCAAGGAAGCAGATATCTGGATTTATTCAGCGATCTACTCCTAGACTCAGATTGGATGTCCTTGGTAAGAAATCTGAAGAACTGAATGTTCATCCCATTTCTAAAGCAAATAGTTTACTTGGTGCTGGCACTTCTAATTTGAAATTAAAAGCTCAGCATTCAAATGGTCCTAGAACTACTTTTAGTTATAGCAAATGTTATCACTGTGGACTTACAGATCGTATTGCTAGTAAATGCCCCACAGCCACCAAAGCTGAAAATATAGCTAAGATGAAGATTGCCCCCAAGGCAAAGAAGACCAACCCTGGTGCAAAACAGGTCAAGGTGAATTCTACCACTGAGGTTAAGAAATTAACCAAAGTGAAGAAAGACAAAGCTGAATCTTCAAATGCTGCGAAGACTGCTGAACCTTCCATTCCAACTACTTCCACTGACAAACGTGTATACATGGTTAAGTGGGTACCCAAGAAAAACTAATCTTCCTTTGTATTGCAGGTTACGAAGGGTATCTGGTATCTTGATAGCGGATGCTCTAGACACATGACAGGAAAGAAAAGCATGCTCGCTGAATACAAGGAAGAGAAGGGTCCCTCTGTGACTTTCGGTGGAAATGGAAAAGGACATACCCGAGGGTATGGTGTACTTTCAAATGGTACAACCTCCTTCAGAAGAGTCGCATATGTTGAAGGGCTGAAGCATAATCTTCTAAGCATCAGTCAGCTTTGCGACATGGATAACAAAGTAATCTTTACTAAGGAATCCTGCTTTGTCGCTGACAAAAAGGAGAAGATAACTCTCAGCGGTTATCGTTTGGAAAATGTTTATGTAATAAACATGGACTCAACAACCACTGAGAACTCTTGTTTCTTCTCAAAGGCCTCATCTGATGTCAACCGGCTATGGCATAAGAGGCTATCTCGTCTAAATTTCAAGACACTGAACACTCTTTCTTCAAAAGAGTTAGTCACTGGTCTACCTCAGCATTCATACGCCAAAGAGTCGTTATGTTCAGCGTGTGAAAAAGGGAAGCAGACCAAAGCAAGCTTTAAGTCAAAGCAAGTTTCTTCAGTGTCATCTCCTCTACAACTACTCCATATGGTTTTGTTTGGCCCTGTTAACAAACAATCCATCGCTGGAAAGAAATATACGCTGGTCATAGTTGATGAATTCTCTCGCTTCACTTGGGTAATGTTTCTCCGTTCTAAGAGTGACACCCCTGAAGAACTCATCAATTTTGTTCGGAAGATGGAAACCCTGAACAATCTGACCGTTCGCTCAATAAGGAGTGATCATGGGACTGAATTCAAAAACAGTTCTCTTGATTCCTTCCTTGAGAGTAAGGGTATTTCTCACAACTTTTCTTCAGTGAGAACACCGCAACAAAATGGAGTCGCTGAAAGAAGAAATAGAACAATTATTGAAGTTGCACGTTCAATGCTCAACGATTCTCACCTGCCTACTCAGTTTTGGGCAGAAGCTGTCAACACTGCTTGTTTTACGCAAAACAGGTCGCTGATAGTCAAAAGATTCAAAAAGACAGCCTATGAACTCTTTCATGGGAGAAAGCCTTCAATCAGCTTTCTTCACATCTTTGGATGTCAGTGTTTTATACTGAACAACAGAGATGCTCTTGGAAAGTTTGATCCTAAGGCTGATGATGGAATCTTTCTTGGATACTCCTCAGTTTCCAAAGCCTTCAGAGTCTTCAATCGTAGAAGACAAACTGTAGAAGAAACTATTCACGTCACGTTTGACGAATCCCATTCAGCGAACTATAAATCGTCCGCTGATACTGAAGAACTGAATCAATGGATGTTTTCTCATCTTGGTGATTCAGAAGATATTCCCACTAATGCTCATCCAGTAGAAGATGATAGTCCTATCATTCCAAATATGCAGAACAGTGAAGCTGAAACTTCTTGGGTCTCAGCTGTTCCTATAAACACTATACCTAACGTTGAACCAAATGTCTCATACATTCCATCTACTTCTCAGCAATCAGTTAATATAATGACAACTGCATCCATTCCTCTCTTGGCTGATACTCCTGACGTCGCTGAAGCTTCATCTTCAGCTCCTCCAGTTCAAGTTGAGTCAGCGTCTCATGCTCCGGCTCAGCGATGGACTATAAATCATCCAATTGATCAAATTCTTGGTGATCCAAACGCTGGGATTCAGACTCGACGAAGTGCAGGTAATATTTGTTTATTTATAAATTTTATTTCACTAACTGAACCAAAGAAAGTAGATGACGCCCTCAAAGATCCAAACTGGGTCAGCGCCATGCAAGAAGAGCTGACTGAATTCGAAAGAAACAAAGTTTGGAAACTTGTTCAGAGACGAACTGATAAAACAGTAATAGGCACTAAATGGGTCTATCGAAATAAGTCGGACGAACATGGTACTGTAACCTGCAACAAAGCTCGACTTGTTGCTCAGGGATACAGACAAGAGGAAGGTATAGATTATGACGAAACATTTGCTCCAGTAGCAAGACTTGAATCTATTCGTCTATTCTTAGCATATGTTGTACACAAAAACTTCAAAGTACATCAGATGGATGTTAAGTCAGCGTTTCTAAATGGAAAGCTGAATGAAGAAGTGTATGTGGAACAACCTCCAGGATTCTCAGATTCTAAGCGTCCCGGTTATGTTTATAAACTGGATAAGGCACTTTATGGTTTGAAGCAAGCTCCTCGTGCATGGTATGACACTCTTTCTACTTATCTCCATATTGAAAAATTTGAGCGAGGTAAGATTGACAAAACTCTATTTTTTAGAAAAGTGAAAGGTCATATCATTTTAGTTCAAATATATGTTGATGACATTATATTTGGTTCTACTAACTCTGAGCTTTGTACTCGTTTCGCTGATAGAATGAAAGATGAGTATAAAATGAGCATGATGGGTGAACTAACATATTTCCTTGGTCTTCAGATTAAGCAAACTGAGAAAGGAACTTTCATAAATCAGGGAAAATATGTTAAAGATATGCTGAAGAAATTCGACTTAACTGAAAGTTCAGCTATGAAAACCCCTATGGCACCACCGCTGACACTTGATAAGGACACTAAGGGTGTTCCTGTCAATGTCACGCTGTACCGTGGGATGATCGGCTCTCTATTATATCTAACAGCTAGCCGACCCGATATTATGTTTGCAACATGCTTGTGTGCACGATATCAAGCTGAACCTAAGATATCTTATATGAAAGCTGTAAAGCGAATCTTTCGATATCTTAAGGGTACAGCGAATCTAGGTCTTTGGTATCCCAAAGATTCAGGATTCGATCTAACCGCCTATTCAGATAGTGATTTTGCAGGTTGCAAAATGGATAGGAAAGCACCACAGGAGGATGTCAGCTCCTGGGTGGAAAGCTGGTAAGTTGGACAAGTAAAAAGCAAAATTCAGTGTCCACTTCCACAGCTGAAGCTGAATATGTAGCTGCTGGAAGCTGTTGTTCTCAAGTCTTGTGGATGAGAAATCAGCTACTAGACTATGATCTTCAGCTCTCCAAAATTCCAATCTATTGCGACAGCACAAGTGCCATCGCTATAGCAAACAATCCAGTACTACATTCAAAGACCAAACATATAGAAATCAGATATCATTTTATCATAGATCATGTGATGAATGGTGATATAGAACTTCATTTTATCCCAACTGATTATCAGTTAGCTGACTTATTTACCAAACCTCTTGATGAGACAAGATTCAACTTTCTCATCAGCGAGCTTGGAATACTGAACTTTGAAGGATAAAATCTTCAGCGGTTCACATTGATCAGCGAAAGGATAAAATCAACTTGTATAACCCATTCTATCATCTTCTCTCTGAATAAACTTGATTCACTGATATCAAGAGAAATGGCCTCGTCTGACATTCCTGCTACCGCTGAGAACATCTCCGCTGACTCTGAGGAAGTGGAAATCCTCAAGGCTCCACAAGTCAAGTTCAAACTTGATCAACTAGACTGGACTAAGATAAACAACCTTTCTGTGCTTCTCGAGTTTCCTCCTCGAAAGCAAGTCACACATCTGACAGATGCTGTGAATTTCCTGAAGAATTGTTGCATTTCAACAGCCCTGACAATTTCACCCCCTGCAAGTCAGCTGCTACTATCTCAGTTCTGGTACTCTGTCGGACACTCTCAGCTACCATCCGCCAAAGATCCCTCCAAAACAGTTGATTGTATCCTCTGCGATACTGAATATGGCACGATAAAGATCACACCTGCCATCATTCGCAAAGCTCTGAACTTTCACATCGCTACAAAGGAAAAACCTTTTGTTCCTTTCCCTGACCATAAGAAGATCGCTGACAAAGAAGCCCTTATTGCATTTTTTGATGCAATGGGCTATGTATGGGAAATGGGCAGAGACAAGAAGCCTGAGAAGAAGCTAACACTGCTGAAGAAATCGAAAATGCCCAGCGAGATGAACTTCATCTTCGCTCACCTTATCAGCTGCATGACTTCCAAGACCGGCTCTTCTGATCAAGCCGCTCAACCTCAGCAAGCTATGGGATACGCTCTGCTGAAAGGTCTACACATTGACTGGGCATCTCTCATCTATGATGACTTGCTGCAAAGAGTAGACTCTGCCGCTGACAGGCCTATTTGGGTTCCCTACCCCCGATTCATAAGCGCTATCTTTCAATATGGCCTGAAGGACAGCTACCCGCAAGAGGGCGATCTAAAACTCTCTCAGATTGGCCCTAAGGTACTCGACTTCAAACCTGTTGAAAATGAGGTACGTCTTTCTACCCTCTTAACTCTTCTCAACCCTTCTTCTTCTAATTCTGTGGCTCCTTCAGCGACAATACCCATCGCTGATACCCTGGCCACAAAATCCTCTCCTTCTAAGAAAAGGAAACATTCATCTACCCCACTTGATTCTAAAAGGATCAAGAAAACAAAGGAGCAACCCCAACAATCTCATGCTGAAGACTCCTCAGCTCTTTCTGCAGAGCTGAAGGAACGTTCAGTGGTACGCTCTGCCACACCTGAACAAGCCATCCCTTTTATCCAAACTTCAGCGTCTCTAAACGCTGAGGTTACAAACTTGGAACCGACCCAACCTCCTTCAGTCTCTCAAAAGACTGATGAAGTGATTCTCAGCGAATCCAACGCTGAACTCAGAACCCAACCTCCAATCTCATCCTTCGCTCCTCCCTCCACTCATTTGGTCTCTACTCCAGATCTAACTGGAGCTGCCATCATTTCCTCGGAACATAAAGCTGATTCTCCAGGAATGATGAAGACAGGACCTGCAGAAAAATCCATGGGCACTTTTGAAGATGACATGGAACTTTACTCAGGAACCCGTGATTTCGATGAATTCACCAATCCTCCTGCAGGTAAACAACAGCCCATAAACACTGTGACTAAACCCCAAACTTCTGAGCTTTCCTCTGTTCACAAGTTTTTATATGTTACAGGTCCTAATTTGGGAGATATCAACGCCTCTCTGAAGTCCGTGGAGACAAAGCTGACAGGTCTCACCACTACTCTCTCCAATAACTCTACAGCTGTAACAAACGCTGGAGAGAATCTGAACAAGCTAACAACAGTGGTGGAGAAGAAGGCTTCCACAGATGACATGAAGCAACTTGATAAGACTCTCAGCGACTTCGCCAAGGTGCTCGTTGATATCTACACAGACTACACCTCTCTCAAAAATTCAGTTTCGTCCATGTCCAGCAAATTTACAACGCTGAAGACATCGGTTGGAACACTAGAGGGAGATATGTCTGCTGTGAAGACAAATGTCAACACTCTGACGACTGACTTAAGCTCTTTAAAGACTGACGTTGGTTCGATGAAGACTATGATCGAACAGCTGCTGCACAAGGCGAATACTCCTGCTCCTGCTCCTGCCCCTGTCCCTGAATCTGAACATTTTACAGCGGCAGATCGCATTGAGCTTGGGAAGATCAATCCTGCTATTTCTGGCCTTGAAGACAGATTAGCAAAGATTGAAGTTTGTGTAGGTCTCTCTGGCCAAGAAGACAGAGAACCTACCAACGCTGCTGAATCTAGCCATTCCTCCCCCAGTCATCATGAAAAAGAGGGGGAGAAGAGCGCTGAAGATCTCGCCAAGAGCGCTGACCTTTCCCATGATGAATCTATCAGGGGAGAGAAGACGAATACTGAAGAAACCACCGCTGGACCTCAGGGAGATGAAAACCCTGAGGAAACCGAGAGGCTCGCCTCTGTATCTGAGGGGGAGCAACTCGAAGAAGAAGCTGCGAAAACTGAATCCGAAGCAGAAGATGATGAAGCCGTCGACATCCCTGATGATGAACCATCTTCTTCTCCAAAGAATGATGATGATGATGACGAAGATGACGATGACTTCTTTATCGTCAAACCTGCTCAAAAGATCAAAGCTCTTAAGGGAATCTCGATAAATGAACCTTCAGGGGAGCGGACAAAGACAAAGCCCTCAGCCTTTGGAGCTGAGAAAGGCAAAGGCAAAAGCGTCGCTGAAGATGACAATCTGATGATCTTGCTTGAAAAGCCGGTTTGTCAGGTACACTAATCATCTCTCACTCCATCCCTCCTCTATCATACACTATCAGTTCCTTTACCCAAACCTATACACTTGAACCAATTCTCTGTATCTGATTCTACCCAAGTTCTTACTTGTAAGATCGCTGTGTTTCAGCTAGTCCTCTCCCCTGTTTGAGGATATCGCTGAAGGCTCCACAACTGCGACTTCACCAAAAATACCAGCTGCTGCTGAAGAAATAATCCCAGTCTTAGATTTAATCTCTGAGACTGATGAACCAGAAGAACAGCTACTCTCGCACAAAGGCAAACCTTCCTTAGCTCCTCAAAAGCTAAGTGAAGAGGATCAGAAAAGAAGAGAGGAGATAATAAAGCGATTCGAGGATCAGCGAATCATTCTGAGGCGTGATCAACTTCCTTCAGTTCCTCCAAAGTTCAGAATTTCCAAAAAGGAATACAAGGAACATCTCAGAGCTGAACGTCTAATAGCTGAAAGAAAAGAAGCTGAAGAAAAAAGACAGAGAATACGCCATCCAGCTTTCAAAACGTTCAATAAAAGACCCCAAGCTGAAAAGAGTTCCCATTGATGTTCAACGTCAGCTCTGGGAAAACGCCAAGAAGATAACTGAAGAAAAGAGAACTGTGTCTCAGTCAACCTTAGCCTGGTGCAAAGAAAAGGTCAACTACAGAGACTCTCCTGCCAAAATCAACAAGGTATTCATCTCTGGAAGAACAACCTTTGTTTCAATCGCTGAAATCGAGATATTCAGAGAAGATAAGAAGTCCGAAAAATTCTATGCTGGAGCCATAACGAAGTACGGTCTCTCTGAATGGTTGGAGATCAGGTTAGCCATCCAGAAGTCCAAGTCGAAATACAAGGAACATGTTGAAAAGCTGATCAACAAACAAATCGACTTAGTCTACTCCTGTGTGGATATTCCTCCTCCTCCTCCTCTCGAAAGCCAGAAAAGAAAGGCCTCAGCGAAGAAGAAGAAGAAATCTCCATCTTCAAGTGATGGCCCTGTCATTCGAAATGAAACAGGTATTGGTTTTTCACGTGTTGAAGTCCTTGGTCCTGATCCTGATATTTCCATGCTTGACACATCTCTTCCTCCTGGTGAGACTTTCATCCCTGGCAAAGTCATAAGCGAACCCTACGGGATATTTTTTTCATGACTACGATGGTGGAAAGCGTTTTCAACGGATCGCTGAGCTTCCAATCACTCCAATCGAACAGCTCAGAGATCTCATCTACTGGTGTGACTTCAGAAATGACCCTCAGGCACGACATCTGAAACCCTTGATTTTTGAAGAAGCGCTGATCAAAAGAAAACAAGGTGTAACCGTTCCTGACTGGATGATTCCCACCACATCAATGACCCTTGATGAACTTCTCATTAAGGAATAACCTTTATAAGCTGATAGGATCGCCTCTTTCATCTATTTTATCAGTTATCCTTTTGTACTTGTAATTTAGTTCGCTTGTACTTGTAATCTTTCCATTTCTCTTTGTAACCTGATTCAAAGTTTTAAAGAAAGATTTCAACGAATGTACTTTACTCCATCAGTACTGAAAAGATCCCAGAAAACAGTAAAAGGGACAAATATTTTATGAGTTCTTTTTATCCTTATGTTTTCATTAAATAGCAATTTTCTTTGTTGCTATGTCATAATCAAATAGGGGGAGATTGTAGATCCAAACCCTCAGTGATTTGATAATGACCCTCTCTTATATACTTAGTGAAAATTGTAAGTAAACAATATGTATCAGAGTTTCACTATCGCTGATAAGTACTAAGATCTTCCAGTACCGCTGATAGGAACTCTCGCTCTTTAAATTAAACATTCAGCGAAACTGTTCATCATTAATGCTCTGAGTTTGTTCAGTCATTATGATGATCGCTGATAAGTTAGTTGTTTACTTATGATCCCTGAAGACAAGTTTCACGTCAACAAAGGTTCTACGCTGAAGTCGAAGATCAAGCTCAAGAACCAGCGACAAGTCTCCTAATGAACTGATGCGGATCAGTGAAGACTCAGATTTGTCCACTCAATGTGAAGTATCAAGTACAAGACTTCAGCTATCGCTGAACTCTATCATTCGCTGATATAAAATGATAGATCGCTGAATCAACGAAAGCTGATCATGAAGTCCTCCGTACAATGTACTTTTGTCTTAACCTCCCTTGCACGACTCCGTACGAAATGTCAGAAAAGAACCTCCGACTGTCTGAAATCGTACAACCACTCTAATACTACACTGTTCATCCATGCGGCTACTAAGGTTGTCAACAAAGGTCAATGACATGCAACCAACCAGCTGATGACACGTGTAAAGTGTATACTGACTTGCATTAAATGCATGCAGTATATAAAGAGATGAACCCACTTCATTTGAAGTAACTTGCTAACTCTGGACAAGTTCAATCTCTTATCTCAAGATAGGTTATTATTAGTAATTTCCTTATCTCTCTTAGTGCAAGAAACCTTAGTGTTCCAACTTGTTTAGATTTAGGTTTATCCTTAATCTTGTTTCCGCAACAAGCTGTAAATTGTTAATGATTTATCAATAAACAATTTAGAAAAGTAAAATCTGTTTGTTTGTATTCAACCCCCCCCCCCCCCTTCTACAAACTTGTATAGGCCTTCGGGACCAACAGTACCTCGTTTGGGTGGGTTACGTGATCGTGTTCTACAAGAAGCCCATCAATACCGTTTCTCTATTCACCCAGGTACAAACAAGATGTATAAAGACTTAAAGCAATTCTATTGGTGGCCGGGGATAAAAAGAGGGATTGCACAGTATGTGGAAAGATGCGATACTTGTAAGAAAGTTAAGATCGAACACCAAAAGCCGTTTGGTCAACTACAACGGCTAGAAAAACCTATGTGGAAGTGGGAGCAGATTACCACAGATTTCATCACCAAACTACCAAGGACTCCTAAGGGATTTGATTCTATTTGGATGATCGTCGACTGATTGACAAAGTCTGCACACTTTCTACCGATAAAGGAAACCGATTCGATGGAGCGATTGGCTAAGTTATACATTGATGAAATAGTAACTCGACATGGAGTTCCAATCTCTATCATTTCTGATCGTGATAGTCGTTTTACTTCAATATTTTGGAGAAGTTTTCAAAGGGAAATGGGCACACAGATAAAGTTGAGTACGGCGTATCATCCCCAAACAGATGGGCAGAGTGAACGAACAATTCAGACCCTAGAAGATATGCTTCGGGCTTGCATTGTTGATTTTGGGGGATCGTGGGATAAGCATTTACCATTGATTGAATTCGCTTACAACAACAGTTATCATTCCAGCATACAAGCGGCACCGTTCGAAGTACTGTATGGTAGGAAATGCCGAACGCCTCTGTGTTGGAACGAAGTGGGAGAAAAACAGTTAGCGGGACCGGAAATAGTTCAGTTAACCGCCGATAAGGTTACTCAGATTCGTGAACGATTGAAAGTGGCTCAAGACAGACAGAAAAGCTACGCTGATCGACGCCGAAAGCCATTGGAATTTCAGGTTGGGGATTATGTAATGTTAAAGGTTTCGCCGTGGAAAGGAGTCATCAGATTTGGGCGACAAGGTAAACTTAGCCCTAGGTATATTGGACCGTTTGCAATAACAGAAAGGATCGGTGAAGTCGTGTTGATCCAAACCCTCAGTGATTTGATAATGACCCTATCTTAAATACTTAGTGAAAACTGTAAGTAAACAATATGTATCAGAGTTTCACTATCGCTGATAAGTACTAAGATCTTACAGTACTGCTGATAGGAACTCTCGCACTTTTAGATTAAACATTCAGCGAACACTGTTCACCATATCGCTGAGTCTGTTCAGTCCTTATGGTGATCGCTGATAAGTTAGTTGTTTACTTATGATCCCTGAAGACAATATTCACGTCAACAAAGGTTCTACGCTGAAGTCGAAGATCAAGCTCAAGAACCAGCGACAAGTCTCCTAATGAACTGATGCGGATCAGCGAAGACTCAGATTTGTCCACTCAACGTGAAGTATCAAGTACAAGACTTCAGCTATCGCTGAACTTTATCATCTGCTGAATAGTAAATGATAATCGCTGAATCAACGAAAGCTGATCATGAAGTCCTCCGTACAAAGTACTTTTGTCTTAACCTCCCTTGCACGCCACCGTACGAAATGTCAGAAAAGAACCTCCGAAAATCTGAAATCGTACAACCACTCTGATACTACACTGTTCATTCATGCGGCTACTAAGGTTGTCAACAAAGGTCAATGACATGCAACCAATCCGCTGATGACACGTGTAAAGTGTATACTGAATTGCATTAAATGCATGCAGTATATAAAGAGATGAACTCACTTCATTTGAAGTAACTTGCTAACTCTGGACAAGTTC
Organism: Saussurea involucrata; assembly: GCA_033807775.1. Classification (NCBI taxonomy): domain Eukaryota; kingdom Viridiplantae; phylum Streptophyta; class Magnoliopsida; order Asterales; family Asteraceae; genus Saussurea; species Saussurea involucrata. The sequence continues at coordinate 88,452,519 of CM066317.1, forward strand.
AAATCTCTCAAGATAGGATTTTATTAGTAATCTCCTTATCTTTCTTAGTGCAAGAAAACCTTAGTGTTCCAACTTGTTTAGATTTAGGTTTATCCTTAATCTTGTTTCCGCAACAAGCTGTAAATTGTTAATGATTTATCAATAAACAATTTAGAAAAGTAAAATAGTGTGTTTGTATTCAACCCCCCCTTCTACAAACTTGTTTAAGCCTTTCGGGACCAACAAGTGGTATCAGAGCAGATTTGTTTAATCTCATAAACAAGATCTAATCTAAGATATTTCTCTTCCTTGCTATTATCTGAAAATGGCCAACTCAAACACAAACACTCACTATATCGACAATGGTTCTCTTGCAAAACCCCCTAGATTTTCCAGAGACAACTTCAACTTATGGAAAAATAGGATGACACTCTTCTTAGAAGGTGTAGACCCTACTATACCTTACTATCTTGAAAACGGTCCACACATCCCTGTAACGATTGATCCTGCCGTTCCAGCCACTGCAACTAGAGCTGCTATTCCAGAAAGGCTGATTCCAAAGGAAATCCATCATTGGACCGATGAAGACAAGAAGAAAGTGGCTATAGATACAAAAGCCAGATCCATACTATCCATGGCCCTTCCTGACGAAGTCTACCATTCCGTCATGAACCTGAAATCCTCAAAAGCCATGTGGGACACAATATGTGTTCAGTATGAAGGAACGTCTGAAGTCCAGGATTCAAGAAAGATCAACCTGGTAAGACAATACGAAAGTTTCATCTCTGGTAAGAATGAAACTCTCTCTGAAGTACATCAACGTTTTAATTGCTTAATAATAGATCTTAAAACGGTTGGTAAGGAATATTCTAACTTTGAAGTTCTGACAAAGTTTTTAGAATGTTTACCTGAAAGCTGGGACAATTATTCCATGTGTCTCAAGCTGTCAAAAGATCTAAGATCAATGACACTTGCTACCTTATATGGCACATTGCTGAATCATGAGCAATCTAGCCATCTTAAGAAGAATCTTGTAAAAGATTCCAAAAGCACCCATGTTGCTTTAATCTCAGAGGAACCTTCTACTTAGCGACCCGTGGTCACTATCACTGAGTTAGAAAGTAACTCTGAAAGATCATCAGATTCTGATTCTTCAGATGATGAATCCTTGGCTCTCCTAACTAAAAAGTTCAGGAGATTCGCCAAGAAGAAAATGTTTAGAAAGAACAAAACTCTTTCTATAGCTGACAAGCCTAAGTCATCAGCTTTTGTTGATAAGGCTACTGCTACTTGTTTTAACTGCGAAAAGACAGGTCATTTCGCTAACGAGTGCAGGTCAAAGAAAATCATGAGACCTTCAGTCTTTACAAAGAAATCCTTTGTTCCAAGGAATAAAGACGACAAATACTTAAAGCTGAAGGAGAAGTATGCAAAGCTGAAAAGCTTTAAGAAGAAGGGAAAAGGCCTAATGGCTGACTATGATTGGGCTGCTTCTGATGAAGAAGCCTCATCATCTGATTCTGAAGATGATGAAGCAAATCAATGTCTCATGGCCAAGATTGAAGAAGAGGAAGAAAGTTCAGACATCCCCTCCACTTCAACCTCTGCCATTCAGGTATCACCCTCCTTCTTTACCAATATTGTAAATATTGATGAAGCTGATAGTCTCCGTAAAATCGAACTACTGACTAGAAGCTTATACGAAGCCATGAACGGCAAAGCTGTGGTTGAAAACCAAAATCTTGATCTCGCTGAAAAGCTTAAAAATTGCCACCTTCAAATAGAAAAGCTTTCTAAATTTGAAGAAGATTTTAAAGATCAAGTCCATTTAAATCAGCTAGTCAAAATTGAACGAGCGGAAGCTATCGCTGCATTAAAAGCTGAACAAGCTACTGTTGAAGGATGGTGTAATTCTTCAACAAAGATCACTGAGATAATTAAGGCTCAGATTCCTCTGAGTGATAAACGTGGTCTGGGTTATAAATATGATACTCCAATACCAACCACTGAACGTTCAATGCTTAAATTTGGAACGTTCGTATCCTCAGTAGCTGACACTTCTTCATCTCAGTACTCCTCGTCGATTACACCAATCCCTGAGGAAACTCCTACCTCCTCAAAAGGTAAGGAGAAAATGGTTTATTCAAAACCTACCTCTGTCTCTAAAGATAAAGGTAAAGGAATTGTAATTTATCAAAATCCTCAGAAGGGTACTTTAGTACCTAAGCTGAATGCTTCCAAAGCCTTAGTGATTCATTCATCTGGTTCTAGAAATCAGACCTCTGGATCAGTTCAGCGACCTACTCCTAGACTCAGAGTAGATATCCTTGGTAAGAAATCTGAAGAAATGAATGTTCGTCCTATTTCAAAAACCAATAGTGTACTTGGTGCTGGCACTTCTAATTCCAAATTAAAAGCTCAGCACACAAGTGGTCCTAGAACTAATTTTAGTTATAGGAAATGTTATCACTGTGGACTTACCGATCATATTGCAAGTAAGTGTCCCACAGCCACCAAAGCTGATAAGATAGCTAAGGTGAAGATAGCACCAAAGAAGACCAAACCAGTTGCAAGTCAGGTCAAGGTGACTCCTACCGCTGAGGTCAAGAAATTGACCAAAGTGAAGAAAGACAAAGCCGAATCTTCAAATGCTGCGAAGACTGCTGAACCCATTCCAACCACTTCCACTGACAAACGCGTATACATGGTGAAGTGGGTACCCAAGCAAAACTAATCTTCCTTTGTATTGCAGGTTAAGAAGGGTATCTGGTATCTCGATAGCGGATGCTCTAGACACATGACGGGAAAGAAAAGCCTGCTCGCTGAATACAAGGAAGAGAAGGGTCCCTCTGTGACTTTCGGTGGAAATGGAAAAGGACACATCCGAGGGTATGGTGTACTTTCAAATGGTACAACATCCTTCAGAAGAGTCGCATATGTTGAAGGGCTGAAGCATAATCTTCTGAGCATCAGTCAGCTTTGCGACATGGATAACAATGTGATTTTCACCAAGGAATCCTGCTTTGTCTCTGACAAAAAGGAGAAGATAGCTCTCAGCGGTTATCGTTTGGAAAATGTTTACGTTATAAACATGGACTCAACAACCACTGAGAACTCCTGTTTCTTCTCAAAGGCATCTTCTGATGTCAACTGGCTATGGCACAAGAGGCTTTCACATCTCAACTTCAAGACACTGAATACTCTTTCATCCAAAGAGTTAGTCACTGGTCTACCTCAACATTCATACGCCAAAGAATCCTTATGTTCAGCGTGTGAAAAAGGGAAGCAGACCAAGGCAAGCTTTAAGTCCAAGCAAGTTTCCTCAGTGTCATCTCCTCTTCAACTACTCCATATGGATTTGTTTGGCCCCGTTAACAAACAATCTATCGCTGGAAAGAAATATACGCTGGTCATAGTTGATGAATTCTCTCGTTATACATGGGTAATGTTTCTCCGTTCTAAGAGTGACACCCCTGAAGAACTCATCACCTTTGTTCGGAAGATGGAAACTCTGAACAATATGACTGTTCGCTCAATAAGGAGTGATCATGGAACTGAATTCAAAAACAGTTCTCTTGATTCCTTCCTTGAGAGCAAGGGTATTTCTCACAACTTTTCGTCAGTGAGAACACCACAACAAAACGGAGTCGCTGAAAGAAGAAATAGAACAATTATTGAAGCTGCACGTTCAATGCTCAGCGATTCTCACCTGCCTACTCAGTTTTGGGCAGAAGCTGTCAACACGGCTTGTTTTACGCAAAACAGGTCGCTGATAGTCAAAAGATTCAAAAAGACAGCCTATGAACTTTTTCATGGAAGAAAGCCTTCAATCAGCTTTCTTCACATCTTTGGTTGTCAGTGTTTCATACTGAACAACAGAGATGCCCTTGGAAAGTTTGATCCTAAGGCTGATGATGGAATCTTTCTTGGATACTCCTCAGTTTCCAAAGCCTTCAGAGTCTTCAACCGAAGAAGACAAACTGTAGAAGAAACTATTCACGTCACGTTTGACGAATCCCGTTCAGCGAACTCTAAACCGAACGCTGATACAGAAGAACTGAATCAATGGATGTTTTCTCATCTCTGTGATTCAGAAGATGTTCCCACTACTCATACTCATACAACTGAAAATGATGGTCCTACTATCATTCCCAATATGCAGAATAGTGAAGCTGAAACATCTTGGGTCTCAGCTGTTCCTATAAATACTATACCCGCAGTTGATCCAAATGTCTCAGAAATTCCATCTATTTCTCAGCAATCAGTGAATGAAGTGACAAATGCAAGCATTCCTCTCTTAGCTGATTATCCAGAAGTAGCTGAAGCCTCATCTTCAGTTTCTCCAGTTCAGACTGAGTCAGCGACGCATGCTCCGGCTCAGCGATGGACTGTAAATCACCCAATCGATCAAATTCTTGGTGATCCCAACGCTGGTATTCAGACTCGTAGAAGTGCAGGTAATATTTGTTTATTTGTTAACTTTATTTCTCTAACTGAACCAAAGAAAATAGATGATGCCCTCAGAGATCCAAACTGGGTCAGCGCTATGCAAGAAGAGCTGACTGAATTCGAAAGAAACAAAGTTTGGAAACTTGTTCGGAGACCAACTGACAAAACAGTGATAGGCACTAAGTGGGTCTATCGAAACAAGTTGGACGAACATGGTACTGTAACTCGCAACAAAGCTCGTCTTGTTGCTCAGGGATACAGACAAGAGGAAGGTATAGATTATGACGAAACCTTTGCTCCTGTAGCAAGACTTGAATCTATTCGTCTTTTCTTAGCATATGTTGTACACAAAAACTTCACTGTACATCAAATGGATGTTAAGTCAGCGTTTCTAAATGGAAAGCTGAATGAAGAAGTTTATGTGGAACAACCTCCAAAATTCTCAGATCCTAAGCGTCCAGGTTATGTTTATAAGCTGGATAAGGCACTTTATGGCTTGAAGCAAGCTCCTCGTGCATGGTATGACACTCTTTCTACTTATCTCCACCTTGAAAAATTTGAGAGAGGTAATGTTTGACAAAACTTTGTTTTTTAGAAAAATAAAAGGTCATATCATTTTAGTTCAAATATATGTTGATGACATTATATTTGGTTCTACTAACCCTGAGCTTTGTACTCGTTTCGCTGATAGAATGAAAGATGAGTATAAAATGAGTATGATGGGTGAACTAACATATTTCCTTGGTCTTCAGATTAAGCAAACTGAAAAAGGAACTTTTATAAATCAGGGAAAGTATGTTAAAGATATGCTGAAAAAATTCGACTTAACTGAAAGTTCAGCTATGAAAACCCCTATGGCACCACCGCTGATACTTGATAAGGACACAAAGGGTGTTCCTGTCAATGTCACGCTGTACCGTGGGATGATCGGCTCACTACTGTATCTTACAGCTAGCCGACCCGATATTATGTTTGCAACATGTCTGTGCGCACGATATCAAGCTGAACCTAAGATATCTCATATGAAAGTTGTAAAGCGAATCTTTCGATATCTTAAGGGTACAGCGAATCTAGGTCTTTGGTATCCCAAAGATTCAGGATTCGATCTAACCGCCTATTCAGATAGTGATTTTGCAGGTTGCAAAATGGATAGGAAAAGCACCACAGGAGGATGTCAGCTCCTGGGTGGAAAGCTGGTAAGTTGGACAAGTAAGAAGCAAAACTCGGTGTCCACTTCCACAGCTGAAGCTGAGTATGTAGCCGCTGGAAGCTGCTGTTCTCAAGTCTTGTGGATGAGAAATCAACTACTAGACTATGATCTTCAGCTCTCCAAAATTCCAATCTATTGCGACAGCACAAGTGCCATCGCTATAGCCAACAATCCAGTGCTACACTCAAAGACAAAACACATAGAAATCAGATATCATTTTATCAGAGATCATGTGATGAATGGTGATATAGAACTTCATTTTATCCCAACTGATTATCAGTTAGCTGATTTGTTTACCAAACCTCTTGATGAGACAAGATTCAACTTTCTCATCAGCGAGCTTGGAATGCTGAACTTTGAAGGATAAATCTTCAGCGGTTCACATTTAATCAGCGATACGTTTATACATTCTTGTATAGGCTCTGGATAAAATAAACTTGTACAATCCATTTCATCATCTTCTCTCTGAATAAATTGGGTTAAACTGATATCAAGGTATGTTTTCTCTGACAAAACGCATGAAAATGCAAGATTTCAAATTCTTTCATCGCTGAATAATATTTTTGAATTTTCTTAAAACCCTCACTGATATTTCTATTCAGTGCTTCATATTTTCCAAAGAGTCCCTGAGTTTTTCTTTCAAAACCTCAGAGACAACGAAAGAATGTGAAAGGACAGTTGTGACGTCATTGCAACGGATAACACCAGGCACGCTCTTTTTCTGACACACGTTTGCACGTTTCGTTGTCTATCCAATCAAATGCAAACACGTGTCCGTGTCATGATGAAAAACTTTCCCGCTCAAGTTTTTCTCTCTCTACTCTCTTCCTATATAAACACTCTCAAAGTTTATATTTGTCTTTTATGCGAGTCAATCTTTCTCCGCAAGAAAAGAACACTGTTGCATTTTGTGCTCTCAATCTTCAAGAACTGTTCATCATCTTCTTCATCAAACTCAAGGTTAATATGTTCTTATCTATTATCAAATGCAAATAACTTGTTTTCGATCTTATCATTGTTTTACACAAGATCAAACAAAAGAACTCAAAATAAAATCATTTTCTTTCATGGTTTTATAAACACAACCATTTCATGGTTGTTCTTCAAGTTTTAAATCTAAAATCTTAAACTTGTTCTTCTTTCGTATCCAATTTTTTTAAACTGGAATACAAGGCTTATAGGTGTTATATTCGTTTTTTTTTAAAACAAGAAAAACCCTAATCTTCATTAAGACTTTTTTGTCTGAATGAAATGGACAAAATTCGAAAAATCTTAATGGAAATTCTCTTTCCACATTAAGATATTTCTTATTTGTTAACATCTTTGGTTGAACTGATAATACAGTGAAATGGCAACTTCAAAGCTGAATGTTACCGCTGAGTCCATCTCCACTGATTCTGAGGAACTGGAAATCACCAAAGCTCCTCAGGTTAAGTTTGAGCTGGATCAACTAGACTGGACAAAGGCAAACAACCTTTCAGCGCTTCTCGAGTTTCCTCCTCGGAAGCAAGTATCCCATCTAGACGACGCTGTAAATTTTTTGAAGAATAGCCCCATCTACACAGCACTGACAATCACACCTCCTGCCAGTCAGCGTCTATTATCCCAATTCTGGTACTCTGCCAGACACACCAACCTACCCTCAGCCAAAGATCCATCTAAAACCATCGACTGCATACTCAGCGATACTGAGTATGGCACCATCAAGATAACCCCCGCAATAATCCGCAAAGCTCTGAAATTCCCTAACGCTACCTCAGAAAATCCTTTCATTCCATTTCCTGACCACAAGAAGCACGCTGACAGGGAAGAAATCATTGCTTTCCTTGATGCGATGGGTTACATCTGGGAGACTGGAAGAGACAAGCTACCTGAGAAGAAGCTGACGCTGATAAAGAAATCCAAGATGCCCAGCGAGATGAACTTCATCTTCGCTCACCTGATCAGCTGCATGACAGCGAAATCCGGATCTTCTGATCAAGCCGCTCAACCTCAGCAGGCCATGGGTTACGCACTGCTGAAAGGTCTCAACATTGACTGGGCCTCCATCATCTATGAAGACCTCATTCAACGTGTTGATTCTGCCGCTGACCGACCAGCATGGGTTCCTTACCCGCGATTCATCAGCGCCATCTTTCAATATGGCCTGAAGGACAGCTATCCTGAAGAGGGTGATCTGAAACTCTCTCAGATTGGCCCTAAAGTTCTCGACTTCAAGCCTGTCGCCAACGAGGTACGTCTCTCTACCCTTCTCACTCTACTTAATTCTCCGCTTTCTGTGGCTCCTTCAGCGACTATACCCCTCGCTGATTCCCAGGCCACAAAATCCATTCCTTCTAAGAAAAGGAAACAATCTCTTACCCCTCTTGATTCCAAAAGGATCAAGAAAACCAAGGAGCAACCCCAGCAATTGCATGCTGAAGACTCCTCAGCTCATTCTGAAGAGCTGAAGGAAAGTTCCGTGGTACGCTCTGCCACACCAATTCAAGCCGTCCCTTCTAAACCTACTTCAGCGTCCTTAAACGCTGAGGTTAGAACTTTGGAATCTACCCAACCTTCGTCAGTCTCTCAAAAGACTGATGAAGTACTTCTCAACGAATCCAACGCTGAACTTGAAACCCAACCCCAATTCTTATCATTCGCTCCTCCCTCTACTTCTTTGGACACTCCTCCAGTCAAAACTGGAGATGCCATCATTCAAGAAGCCGTTGAAGCTTCTCAGCGAATGACGAAGAAAGGACCTGCAGAGATCTCCATCCCTCACGGAACTTTTGAGGGATATATGGAACACTATGGAGGGACTCGAAACTTTGATGAGTTCGTCAACGCTCCTGCAGGTACAGATCCCACCTTAAACACTGTAACTAAACCTGAAACTTCTGAGCTTTCCTTTGTTCACAAGTACTTATATGTTACAGGTCCTTATTTGGGAGACATCAACCAGTCTCTGAAGTCTATGGAGATGAAACTTACGGATCTCACCACCGGTCTATCAAATAACTCTACAGCTGTAACAAACGCTGGAGAGAATCTGACGAAGCTGACTACTGTGGTGGAAAAGAAGGCCTCCTCTGATGACATCAAAGACCTTGATAAAACTCTCGCCGACTTTGCCAAAGTGCTCTCCGACATCTACACTGACTACACCAACCTCAAATCATCAGTTTCCACCATTTCCAGCGAGGTTACAACGCTGAAGAAATCGGTTGGTACACTCGAAGGTGATATGTCAGTGGTCAAGACCGACTTGGGCTCAGTGAAGACCGATCTTAGTTCTGTCAAGACAATGATCGAGACGCTGGTGAACAAGGCAAATAATCCAGCTCCTGCTCCGGCCCCTGCACCTGTTTTGGACTCATTCACCGCAGAGGATCGCCAAGAGCTGAAGAAAATCACGCCTGCTATTTCTGGCCTGGAAGACAGAATAGCTAAGCTTGAAGGTTGTGTGAAAGTCTCTGGCCCAGAAGACAGAGACAACACCAATGCTGAATCTACCCATTCCTCCCCCGCCCATCATGAGAAAGAGGGGGAGAAGAGCGCTGAACAGGAGAAGAGCGCTGAAGATCAAAATAAGAGCGCTGAAGACCTTTCCCATGATGAATCTATCAGGGGAGAGGGTAATGAAGATCGGATTACTGGACCTCAGGGAGATGAAAACCCTGAGGGAACCGAGAACCTCGCCTCTGTATCTGAGGGGGAGAAACTCGAAGAAGATGCTGAGGAATCTGAAGCAGAAGAAGACGAAGACTTCGACATCCCTGAAGCTGAACCATCCTCCTCTCCAAGGAACGATGATGATGATGATGAAGATGACGATGATTTCTTTGTTGTCAAACCTGCTCCTCGAACCAAAGCTCTTAAAGGTATTTCAATAAAAGAACCTTCAGGGGAGAAGACAAAGACAAAGCACTCAGCCTCTGGCGCTGAGAAAAGCAAAGACAAAGGCATCGCTGAAGATGATAATCTGGCGATCCTACTTGCAAAGCCGATTTGTCAGGTACACTAAACTTATTTTCCTTCCCTGATCATCTCTGAAAAATCAGTTATCCATTCCACAAACACCTACACATCCACATTTTTTCTATCTTTTCTACCCAAGTTCTTCTACCCAGTTCTTATTTGTAAGATCGTTGCGTTTCAGCTAGTCCTCTCCCCTGTTTGAGGATATCGCTGAAAGATCTTCTATTGCGACTTCACCAATAATTCCAGCTACCGCTGAAGACATAATCCCAGTCTTAGATTTAATCTCTGAGACTGATGAATCAGAAGAACAACCTCTCTCACACAGAAACAGACCCTCAGTTCCTCAAAAGAGGAGAGAAGAAATGATAAAGCGATTCGAGGATCAGCGAATCATCCTAAGGCGCGATCAACTACCTTCAGTTCCTCCTAAGTTTAAAATTTCAAAAGCTGAATACCAGGATCATCTCAGAGCTGAACGCCTAATCGCTGAAAGGAAGGAAGCTGAAGATAAAGACAGAGAATACGCCATCAAGCTCACTCAAGAATCTGTCAAAGACCCCAAGCTGAAGCGTATTCCCATTCAAATCCAACGAAAGCTTTGGGAACAAGCCCAGAAGATCGTGGAAAAGAAAGATGAAGTTTCTCAGACCACCCTAATCTGGTGTAAAGAGAAAATCCACTTCAGATATCGTCCAGCGAAGATCAACAAGGTATTCATCTCTGGAAGAACCTCCATCGGAGTACCTATTGTTGACATCAAACTGTTCAGAGAAGATGACTCATCTGAAACCTTTCGTGCTGACACTGTAAAAAGGTATGGTCTCTCTGAATGGCTGGAGATGAGGTTAGCTATCCAACCATCAAAATCTAAGTACAAGGATCATTTCGAAAAGCTGATAAACAGACAGATCGATTTGATATCTTCTTGTGTGGATATTCCTCCTGTTCCTGATCTAAAGCCGAAAAGAAAAAAGGGCTCTCCAAGGAAGAAACGTCAAGATTCAAACTCAGGTCCTGTCATACGAAATGAAACTGGAATTGGTTTCTCTCGCGCTGAAGTACTTGGTCCTGATCCTGATCTATCTGCCCTTGACATCTCTTTGCCACCATGTGAACTTTTCGTCCCTGGTAAAGTCATCAGTAATCCTTATGGAATATTCTTTCTTGACTACGACGGACGTAAATGCTTTCAACGGATCGCTGAGCTTCCAATCACTCCAATCGAATAGCTCAAAGATCTCATCTACTGGTGCGACTTCAGAAAAGACATTCAGGCACGACACCTAAAACCCTTGATTTTTGAAGCTGCTCTGAAGCTAAAGAATAAAGGAGAAAAGGTTCCTGACTGGATGATTCCAACTGAAAAGACAACCCTTGATGAACTTCTCATTAAGGAAGAACCCTTTGAAGGCTGACAACAATCACCTTTTTTCTCTATTGTATCAGTCATCCTTCAGTACTTGTAATTTATTTCGCTTGTACTTGTAATCTTTCTTATTCATATTGTAACCTGATTCAAAGATTTAAAGAAAGATTTCAGCGAATGTACTTTACTCCATCAGTACTGAAAAGATCCCAGAAAACAGTAAAAGGGACAAATATTTTATGAGTTCTTTTTATCCTTATGTTTTCATTAAATAGCAATTTTCTCTATTGCTATGTCATAATCAAATAGGGGGAGATTGTTGATCCAAACCCTCAGTGATTTGATAATGACCCTATCTTAAATACTTAGTGAAAATTGTAAGTAAACAATATGTATCAGAGTTTCACTATCGCTGATAAGTACTAAGATCTTACAATACTGCTGATAGGAACTCTCGCACTTTTAGATTAAACATTCAGCGAACACTGTTCACCATATCGCTGAGTCTGTTCAGTCCTTATGGTGATCGCTGATAAGTTAGTTGTTTACTTATGATCCCTGAAGACAATATTCACGTCAACAAAGGTTCTACGCTGAAGTCGAAGATCAAGCTCAAGAACCAGCGACAAGTCTCCTAATGAACTGATGCGGATCAGCGAAGACTCAGATTTGTCCACTCAACGTGAAGTATCAAGTACAAGACTTCAGCTATCGCTGAACTTTATCATCTGCTGAATAGTAAATGATAATCGCTGAATCAACGAAAGCTGATCATGAAGTCCTCCGTACAAAGTACTTTTGTCTTAACCTCCCTTGCACGCCACCGTACGAAATGTCAGAAAAGAACCTCCGAAAATCTGAAATCGTACAACCACTCTGATACTACACTGTTCATTCATGCGGCTACTAAGGTTGTCAACAAAGGTCAATGACATGCAACCAATCCGCTGATGACACGTGTAAAGTGTATACTGAATTGCATTAAATGCATGCAGTATATAAAGAGATGAACTCACTTCATTTGAAGTAACTTGCTAACTCTGGACAAGTTCAAATCTCTCAAGATAGGATTTTATTAGTAATCTCCTTATCTTTCTTAGTGCAAGAAAACCTTAGTGTTCCAACTTGTTTAAATTTAGGTTTATCCTTAATCTTGTTTCCGCAACAAGCTGTAAATTGTTAATGATTTATCAATAAACAATTTAGAAAAGTAAAATAGTGTGTTTGTATTCAACCCCCCCTTCTACAAACTTGTTTAAGCCTTTCGGGACCAACAAGTCGCTTACCGATTAGATCTTCCGCCAGAATTGAGCAGAATCCATAATGCGTTTCATGTATCGAACTTCCGAAAGTGTTTGGTCACTCCAGACCAGGCAGTCTCTCTACCAGATATCCGAGTCGACGAAAAACTGAATTATGTGGAAGAGCCGGAAGCTATAGTTGATCGTAAAGTTAAAGTGCTGCGGAGTAAGGAGATCAGGAAAGTGAAAGTTCAGTGGAGACATCATAGAGGTCAAGATGCTACGTGGGAATCAGAGACGGAAATGAGAGCCAAATACCCTCATCTTTTTACTTAACGGAATTCCGGGACGAAATTCTTTTAAGGGGGAGATGATGTAATACCCCGGGTAAGTCAGTTAGATAAATTCCCTATCACTTAAAATATTTAACCTTAAGATTTAATGTTTAGGGTAAGTTGGAGGTAAGTTATAAGTTTAAGGGTGTTTGGGTTAAATTTGAGAAGTTCAAGGTCTATTTGGTAAGATATGGTTTGATATTACCCCTTAAGTCTTCAGATGGTTTTCTTATACTGAAATTAGAAAGTGTGTGTGTGTGCGGGAGTTTTGGAGGCGAAGAAAGAGAAAGAAGGAAAGTTACGGTTTGAGCATCAATCGATTGGGTTAGAAACGATTTTGAGGTTAGTCCCTTTATATTTTGTGTTGGTAATTTGTAATAGAAGATATCTATCGGTTTAGAAGTTATGATTTCAGTAATTGGTATAGATTTCAATCGATTTCTGAGAAATGGAACCGACTGTGTTCTTGAGAGTCCCGGGGAAGTCCCGGTAGACTCCCGGTGTGATAGACTCCCGGTGTAGTAAATCCCGGTATAGCAGACTTCCGGTAGTGAGAGTTTCGGTAATGGGAACTCCCGGTATGGGAACTCCCGGTATAGGAACTCCCGGTACTAAGAGTCCCTGTACTGTATAAGTCCCGGTACCCTGTAGTCCCGGTAGTGAGTTAAGCACAGTGTGTGTAATGAGATAGTTGAGGATGGGAAATTGTTAGGCTTTATGTGTTTGGTCAGTAAAGCGATGTGTGTATCTTAACTTGTTTCAGATTAGGTGGAGTCGTGGTAAGAGATAGAATCGTTTTGAAAGAAGCTTGCGAACGTGTGTAATAACCAAAACAGGTAAGTTTTACTTGAAAACGTTTTTAACTGGAATACGTATATGCGTGGATTGGGATTGAAATAGTTGATGACTATGTGTTTATATGTGAATTATAATATAGTGAGGTATTATATTTACATGAGTATTATAATGTGTTATAATACGTTGGCCGGGTTTAGGACCGGTGTGTTTGGCTATAGACTCCGTATAGCGTTGTTTGGCTGTAAATGTTGTACAGCGTTGTATATTATTAGTTGGCTTGCTACCACTAATATGGCCAGGAGGAATGAAAAGGGAAAGTATAAGATATGTGAGCTTATTTGGATATATATGACTGTGTTGCGTGAATTATATGAATGAAGTTGATATAAATGGTTTTTAAACTAACAGGGATTTCTCACTTAGACCATCAGGTCTAACCCTCATTTTGTTTTAAAAATATGTATTCCAGGTGGTGGATCAAGCAAGAGCAAGTAACTAGAGTAACTGATGGATGGCTTGTGTGAAGAATTATAAGATGAAGATTTTGGCTTGTTTAGCAGTTGTATCATAATATTAAATGTTATGTATGTAAATAGTACCAAGATTGTAGTAGAATGGTTTTCTTTCGATTGTAAAAGACTACGGGACCGTACTTGTAATGTGAAGTTCGTTTGTTATATCTATGTTGTGTTACATTATGTGATATGTTGTGGATATGGGATTTGGGTTGTTACATCAAGGGTATCCGCGCGATCACCTAATCTCCTAAAGCGCGCTCCTAACTCCTCGATGTAGGCAACTTTGCACTTTAGCGTCAAGTCGATGTTAAAGAAATCCCTCTACATAGTCATTCACAGATGTTATAGTTAGTGTTATATATAGATGCTTTAGCTTGTTTGGTTTATTGTGTTGATAATTATTCGTTTGTTTTAGTTTTTGAAAAGAAACCACTCAATCTATTGGACTTCCAGGTAGCAGGGGAATCACAAGGATTGCTTAAATCCCGACATACCCTAGGGCTATTACACCCGTTTGACAAAATCCAAATAGATATGTTGCGGTTTATTTTATTTCAACATATAATAGTGTTATAAATAGATAAAGTGCGGTTTATTTTATTTCAACGTATAATAGTGTTATATATAGATGTTGCGGTTTATTTTATTTCAACATATAATAGTGTTATAAATAGATAAAGTGCGGTTTATTTTATTTCAACGTATAATAGTGTTATATATAGATGTTGCGGTTTATTTTATTTCAACGTATAATAGTGTTATATATAGATGTTGCGGTTTATTTTATTTCAACATATCATATTATTATACATAGATGTTGCGGTTTATTTTATTTCAACGTATCATAGTGTTATATATAGATGTTGCGGTTTAGGGACCCTAGTTGTCATTCTTAAAAGTTTAGGGACCTAATTGGCATTCTTAAAAGTTTAGGGACCTAAATTGTCATTCTTAAAAATTTAGGGACCTAAGTTGTCATTCTTAAAACCGTAGGGACCTAAGTTGTCATTCTTAAAAGTTTAGGGACCTAATTGGCATTCTTAAAAGTTTAGGGACCTAAATTGTCATTCTTAAAAGTTTAGGGACCTAAGTTGTCATTCTTAAAACCGTAGGGACCTTTGTCATTCTTAACATCTTTTTATAAAAAAACACATTCTTAACAATTTTTTTATAAAAACACACTCTTAACAATTTTTTTATAAAAACATATTCTTAACAATTTTTTTATAAAAACACTCTTAACAATTTTTTTTATAAAAAAACACATTCTTAACATTTTTTTTATAAAAACACACTCTTTAGAATTATTTTTATAAAAACAATCTCTTAACAATTTTTTTATAAAAAACATTCTTAACAATTTTTTTTTTAAAAAAAATACATTCTTAACAATTTTTTTATAAAAACACACTTTTAAGAATTATTTTTATAAAAACACACTTTTAACAATTTTTATAAAAAAACACATTTTTAACATTTTTTTATAAAAACACATTCTTAACAATTTTTTTATAAAAAATACATTCTTAACAATTTTTTTATAAAAACACACTTTTAACATTTTTTTTTTATAAAAACACACTCTTAACAATTTAAAAAAAAAAAACACATTCTTAACATTTTTTTTATAAAAACACACTTTTAACAATTTTTTTTATAAAAATACATTGTTAACAATTTTTTTATAAAAAAACACATTCTTAACAATTTTTTTTATAAAAACACACTCTTAACAATTTTTTTATAAAAAAACACTCTTAACATTTTTTTTATAAAAATACTCCTATAACAACATACACATTATAACATACAAATATCACATTCAAACATAAAACCATACATATCATATATCTTAAAAATGTTAAACATAGAACATATTCAAACATAACAAAAGTTATAAACACTCTAACAACATACAAATCATATATCTTAACTTAAAATAACATACAAAAATAACAAAAAACATAAGAAAAACATACCATAGAGGTAATACGAGACATCTTCACAAAACTCGAACACGTGTTCCACACGACAAAATTGAGAGAGTGGGAGAAAATTAAGAGAGAGTTGATATTAAAAATTTTGAGAGTTATAAAATAATGAGAGTGGGACAGTTTTGGTCCCCCCCCCCACCCCTTATATAGTGCGGCCGAAGAAGATAAAGGGATTAGGGTTTTGGTCTTCAATTAATTTTTAGGGTAAACCCTGGGTCGACGCGTGGCGGGTTAGCCCGCGATCGCGGGGGCCCAACGCGGGCAGGGACCAAAATTGCCAACTCGGGCATTCTTGAGGGGGGAAAGCTGGACCGCGGGCATTCTTGAGGGACCAACGCGGGCAAAGTGGGCAAAGTTTGGTGACACTTGGGCCTGGGGCCCGCGATCGCAGGGCCCACCGCGGTTTTTTGTGAACGTAAGAAAGACAGTAAACCTTCACAGCAAAAACACTATGAAGGTTTACCATCACAGTCTTTCAATGTGAATGTTTAGTGTTAATTTTTTGGTCTCACAAAAATAACATGTTCTCACGTGATCTCAAATCTACTTGTAATTTTTTATAAGCATTTATTTGTGTTGGTATAGTTAAAGTCGGTCTACCTTCCTTCCTAACTCCTACCTCCGAATGAAGTAATCAATCCATCTTTAGATTGGTGTCGGTATAATCCATTTCTTTTAAATATTCCCACTTTATAAAGAACTCAATTCAAAGATGATGATCTCTCTCTCTCTCCTTCACGACCGACATTTGTCTTTACAGGTTGACGATCGATAAATAGGGTTCATACACTGTCAAAGAACTCATGGTGTGATCAGAATAAATTCCTTGATAGTTTTGTGTTATTTATTAAGTTAAAGAAACTCAAACCCAAAAAGCTTTTTGCTATCTTTTTTAGTTTACAAAGGTGGTGGGGGTGCAGTGGTGGTCATACGGAGGTTCTGTAGCAATGGCGGCTATTCAATTTGTTTATAAAACATCGTATTTGGTCATTTAGATCTTTCTTTGATAGGAACCCTAAAAAGGGTGTGTGAAGATAGCGATATCCATATCCATCTTGTTTGCTTCTGGTATTTCATGTGCTTTATAAAGGTGGCGAATTCTAGAGATTCCGGCGACTATGCCACCTGTCTTGATCGTGATACAGACGACGGAGATCAAGGAGGATCACCACCACCGCCGCCACCGCAATCGCCACCGGATATGTTTTCATCTGAGTATAGTATGTCGGGAGAGTTATCTGCTATGGTGACGGCTTTGACTCATGTTGTTTCTGGACATGGGTTAGGTGGTTCTAGTGTTTCGCCGTCGTTTCATGGCGGTGGAAGTGGCGGTGGCGGTGGTGGGAATATTTACTCAACGGATTCACCGTTGTCTGCTTATTCATCGTCCAGCTCTGGTTCATTTGTTGGACAAAAAAGGATTCGTGATCAAGAGGAAAGCGTTAATCAATTTCCAGAACAATTTCAACAAAGATTTTATGGGGGTTTTGCAGATTTTGGAGGTGGAGAATCGTCATCTTCAACGGGTCAGTTTTTTTTTTTCATTTCTAAATTATGAAATATTGTAGTGTCTAAAAAAAATTAATTTATTATAAAATAAGTCTATTTTCAAAAATAAAATTTCCTTCTCTCATTATAATTACTCACTATAATTAAGAGTAAAAATGTATTTTAATTAATTAAAAAATAATAATTACATACTTTTAAAATTAGTCTTTTTTATTATATTTATTTTGGGACGGGGGTATTTAAAATAATAAAATTACAAATATTTTTCAATTACAAAATTTTAAATAATTTATTTTTATAAGAAAAAAAATCGTTTCAAAATTATTAATTAAAGAATCAAAAATATGCATTTTAAATGTGTTAAAACGATTTTAACAATAATTTAATAATCTTTTGGTATAATTTAATAACAGTGAAAGAAGAAATGATACCATTGCCGCCGACCACGACGGTGG
Source organism: Saussurea involucrata (assembly GCA_033807775.1). NCBI lineage: Eukaryota > Viridiplantae > Streptophyta > Magnoliopsida > Asterales > Asteraceae > Saussurea > Saussurea involucrata. The sequence goes on from CM066317.1 coordinate 88,470,336, forward strand.
CTGCAACAACCACCGCCACCACCACCGCAATGCAGAATCCGGCGACGGAAATGAACCAATTCGAGGGAACAGGGGAGAGGCGGAGGAAATACAGAGGAGTACGACAGCGGCCATGGGGGAAATGGGCGGCGGAGATACGAGACCCACATAAAGCAGCTCGTGTATGGTTAGGAACATTCGACACGGCAGAGGCCGCCGCCAGAGCGTACGATGAAGCCGCTCTTAGATTCCGAGGAAACAGAGCAAAACTCAATTTCCCCGAAAACGTCAGATTAATTCCACCACAAACAATCCGGCCGACCACCCAAATTTCGAATTCTCCGGCGACCCATTTCACCACTTCAGCCGCACCATCACCACTTCAGCCGCACCACCACCACTTCCTACCGCCTGATGCGGCCGCGGCCGGGGATTACTGGAAATACTCTCAATTACTAAGTACCGCCGATTTCCACCTACAACAACCGCGAAGTAATTTATTACAACAGATGTTTAATGCCTCAACAATGGCTTCTTTACATTCACAAACATCAAATAATTCGTCATCTTCATCCGCCGGAAATTATCCCCTGTTTTTTCCAAACCAGTCGTCTGGCTATTTGAATTTTCGGCAGCCGGGTGGCTCAAATCAGGACGATGAAGAAGATTTTCCGGTGGCACCACCGTCGTGGCCCGGCCCTGATCAATTCCCACCTCCTTCAAATTGATTTATTAATTTTCTTTTTTCCATTTTAATATACTTTACGGTCTATACATATTTTATGAAGCCCAATTATACATATCAAATAGATCTTGTACCATGAGTAGTGTTATACTCCCTCCGTCCCAAATTAAGTGTCCGCTTTACTATTTTTATTTGTCTCAAAATAAATGTCAATTTTCAAAAGTAAATTTTCACTTTGCCGTTCTACTCTTAATAATGTGATGAACAAATTTTCTCTCTGTATAATTAAAAAGTGTAATAATTACACGCTTCTAAAACTATATGTCTTTTTCATTGTCGGAGGGAGGGAGTATCTTTCTATATTAAGTTTAAGTTTTCTTAAATATCGTTATTAAAAACAATTGAACGATTTGAAATTTTGTCATGTGTTTGTTCAAATTAACAAAGATATTTGAGAGAATTTTTAGTAGGCATATAACATTGCTTATTTTTAAAATATGCATAAAACATGGTTTTTAACCCCTTTATTATATATTTTATATATTATTCCTGAAAGAATAGATTTAAATATTTGTTTCGGTCGAGGTTTGTTTTGTTCTTTATTCTGTTTTAAAGTAGATGTAAATCGAAACGAAGAAAGCAGGAGGATTGGACGATTTTTGACTTTCTACAACTATTTTGAAATAACATAACCATTCTTTGATAAATTTATGATGTGATATTGTAATGTCTTCCAATCAGATAGAATTATAGACCATAATTCTGATTTTAACTTATAGGATATAGAAGAGCAATCATGAAGGAGCTTAATTCCAATTGCATTAAAAACAAATAAGCACTCCTCATAGCCAATGATCAATGCTAACAATTTATTAGATTAAATTATACAAACTACAACACCAAATGATTAATTTCACTATCAAATGAGATATCACTCATTACTTACCAAAGTTAGAGACAATTAAGAATTCCTAATCTGGAAATAAAGATGATAAAAAACTAATAAATTCAAATAAGCAAAAAAGAAAATGAAAAACAATCAACATTCACACAACAGAATTAAAGAAACTAGCTATTCAACTTTAATTTGGAAATCTAGAAACTGACAAGATTAAACCTATAATTCCTACTAGCCATGACGAGTCGCCCAAGTCAAATAGACATTCGAATACAAAATTCTATCCTAGAACGGTTGGACTCAAACAAGAGCTGCGCGATAGAACTAAATCAAATATTCTAAGGCTATGTGATTCTTACTGCATACAACCTATAGGGCATTCACTTAACAACTTACCATGATTAGCATAAATTCCTACTAGCAAGCAACACACATGCAGTATAGTGTAAATAGCACAGGCAATCTAGCATACATACTCCTATGTTCTAAAAAGCAATAAATACACTAAGTACTGTACCTTTTCCCTTGGCTTCGGCTGACTGTACACACTGCGCCTTCGATCACCGTATCTCAAACGTATTTTTCCCTTTCTTTTATTTCAAAAACCTTAAAAGAAAATTTCATATCCGCAAACTTGAGTTCAAACACACCGAGATGTGTTTAATTCGCTCAAGCTGTGCTCTGATACCAACTTGTAACGTCCCAAAAATTACAATAAATTTGAACTTTTAAAAATAATCATTTAATTGCATAAGACACCGTTAATAATCCAAATAACCGTTTCGTTTGCAAATTTAAATAATAAACGTTCTCATTAAAACTAAACAGCGGAATTAAATTGTTTTTAAGTATAAATTAAATCTCATGACTGCAAAGAGCCCTTCGTACGCGCCAGTGTGTACCGTCACGCCTTAGAGCCACTAGTACATGAAACCACAGTTTATAGGGAAAGGGTAAGCACGAAGCTTAGTGAATTCAAACACATACGCATATAGCAATTATATACACACCACTCCTATCCGCACATACACAACCAACACAAGCAGTTAAAAGGTACAAGCAAACATATGCAAGAACACCTTCACATGTATCCTTCGGCTCCCCGAATTCACACAACACTCGTGTAGGCTTCCCTCGGTCTCCCCGAGTTCATACCACACTTGTACACAATTCCTCGGTCCCACCGAGATCACGCAACACTTGTACATCACTCCTCGGTCCCACCGAGATGTATATAACACTCATTTATGCCAGACATTAATTCAACCTAGTACTACGCACCACAATTCAGCCAGTACACACAACAATTCAGTTAGTACACAGAAACTACCGCGATGTACATGTAATCCCTATTCTACGCAGTGAGAGAACTCACCTCGAAAGCGTTGCAGAAGTTCCCAACTGACCACACAAACTTGCCAACTCCAAGATCACTTCTCGTCACCTAAGGAAGTGTTACAAAGTGTCAACGCAAAGCCCCAACCCTCAATCATAAACATAAGATAAAACGAAGGACATTTCATCTTTTCGGCCTAAACTGCAGGTCTGTTCGGGACCTGCTTAGCCCTCCCTAGATCCACTAATCCAGGAATTAAATCCCACAAACAGGAGGGTCTAGGTCTTAGCTTTCCAGGGACATATTATACGCGTTCTAACGATTTTCCTACGATTTTATACGATTATTCTAAGATCGAAACGTAAGGCTGGCAGATTCGGACCTGCTGCAAAAACGGCCCTTTTGCACCTAGCTAGAGGCCTAACCAGGTTTTCGCTAAAACACGAAAAATGTGCCCGACACAGAATGTGAACCGTGGGCACCAGTTTCGCCTCAAACCGAGCTACGACGGAAAAGTTATGGCCGATGCAAAACAGTGACAGAATGGGATTCTCACATAAAATGACGATTTTGAAACGGTTTAATGTTTTCGCGATTAAGCTTAGGGTTTAGGTAATCTGGGCTGGACCAATACCAGCACCACCCACTGCCACCTCCGGCAGTGGTGGTTGGCGGCGGCGGCGGCCACCGGCGGTGGTGGCGGTTTCGGTAAAACGAACCGATGAGGCTAAAGGAAACGATCTCACCAAACAAACTCGATCATACCTACACCCACGCACGACTAACCACCGATCGGCACGTGACAACCACTTACCGTGGTGTACGGCGGCGGCGCCATGCCGTCGGCAGCCATGGCTGCGACGGCGGCGATGGTCTTGAGTTGTTTAGATGGCGACGAAAGAAAGAAAACGAAGGGAAGAGCCTTACCTCGATGATGACGACACAGCAGCGGCACCAAACTCCGGCACTTCCTTCTCTCTCGATCTCTCCCTCTCTCGCTGCACTCTCTCTCTCTCCGGCAAGAACACAGCGCCGGCTATGTGGGTGAGCTCCGGCGGCAGCAACAAAGAACGGTGGGGGGGGGTTAGGGTTGTGGTTTGTTGTTTGCGCTGTGAACTAGAACGAGAAGAGGGAGGTGCTAGGGTTTGAGGTTGTTGTTTGCGTGAGAAGAAAACGAGAGGGAAGAAGGGGGTCGGTTCCACATGGGCCGAACCCCATGCAAGTTTTAAGAAATTACAACAATGGTCCCTGAAGATAATTTTCAACTTAAGCCCCAAAACCCAAACTTTTTAACAATTAAAGTCCTCGTCGCCTAACCCCGTTAACAAGCAACGTTAAGAGAAAAGATTTAACATAAAATAAATAAACATACCGGGGTACGGGCTTTACAACTCTCCCCCGCTTGAATTAGACTTCGTCCCCGAAGTCTACGCCCGCAAATAGCTCTGGATAGTCCTTCCTCATCTCGGTCTCGGGTTCCCAAGTCCACTCGGAACCCTTTTGGTGCTTCCACTGGACCTTCACCAAGCCAATTACCTTGTTGCGCGAGGTCCTCGTCTTCCTGTCAACAATGGCGATCGGTTTCTCAACGTAATTAAGTCGCTCGTCGATCTGAATATCTTCTAGAGGAATCACTGCAGACTCATCCATCACACACTTCCGCAATTGAGAAACGTGAAAAGTGTTGTGAATCAGGCTCAGCTCACCCGGTAACTCCAAACGGTAAGCTACCTTCCCCACACGCGCTATGACCTTGTAAGGTCCCATGTAACGGGGCGAAACCGGATCACCCCTTTCCAAGGTGACACCTTCAGAAGAACATAATCCCCGACCTGAAATTCCAAATCCGATCGTCTCTTGTCGGCGTAGCTCTTCTGCCGGCTTTGTGCAGTAACTAATCGATCCCGGACCATCTGAATCATCTCAGTCATCTTCAACACAACATCGGTACTTCCCAAAACTCGATGACCAACCTCGCCCCAGCAAATGGGCGTCCTGCACTTCCTACCATATAACACCTCGTAAGGCGATCTGCCGATACTGGAATGGTAGCTGTTGTTGTAGGAGAACTCAGCTAACGGAAGATACTGATCCCAACTACCCCCAAAGTCAATAACACATGCCTGCAGCATGTCCTCGAGTGTCTGAATAGTACGCTCACTCTGCCCGTCGGTCTGAGGATGAAACGTCGTACTAAAATGTAACCGTGTACCCATCTCACCCTGAAACTTCTCCCAAAACCGGGAGGTAAAACGAGTATCCCGATCAGAGACAATTGAAACTGGCACCCCGTGCCTGGTCACAATCTCTCTGATGAAAATCTCCGCGAGCTTCTCCGCCGAGGAGCTTTCTCTAATGGCCAAAAAGTGAGCGCTCTTAGTCAGACGGTCGACAATCACCCAGATAGCATCATTCCCGTGTGGAGTCCTGGGGAGTTTAGTGATGAAATCCATCGTGATCTGTTCCCACTTCCATGTCGGAATCTCTAAAGGCTGCAGTTTCCCATGCGGTCGTTGGTGCTCCGCCTTGACTTTTCGACAAGTCATGCACACCTCTACACATTTGGCGACATCCCGCTTCATGCCGGGCCACCAGTAATCCTCCCGCAGGTCTCGGTACATCTTTATAGCTCTGGGATGGATAGAAAACTTGGACTTATGCGCCTCGTCCAACAATATTTGCATGTTCCCACCAGTGAGGGGAACCCAAATTCTACCGTACCGAGTCAATAAACCTCGACTATCACGGACAAAATTCTGAATCTCCCCCGAAATCCTCTCGCGTTTGGCATTCTCATCTAGAACCGCCACTTCCTGAGCACTACTTATCGACTCGAGAAGAGGTGCAACCACTATTAACCGTTGACACAAACCCCGTAGTGGCTCACCAACCGGATGTCGACTAAGTGCGTCCGCAACCACATTCGCTTTACCCGGATGGTAAAGTATCTCACAATCATAGCCTTTGACCACATCGAGCCACCTCCTCTGACGCATGTTGAGGTTCTGCTGATCCATCAGGTATTTTAGGCTCTTATGATCAGTGTAAATCGTACACTTGACACCATACAGATAATGCCTCCAAATCTTGAGAGCAAATACCACCGCCCCCAACTCTAGGTCATGAGTCGGGTAGTTCGCCTCATGAGGCTTCAACTTCCTCGAAGCATAAGCTATAACCTTACCGCGCTGCATGAGCACAGCACCCAAACCTTGGTGAGAGGCGTCACAGTACACCACCAAATCCTCCATGCCCTCGGGCAAGGTCAACGCCGGAGCCTCGCATAAACGTCTGCGTAGCTCCTCAAAAGCCCTCTGTCGCTCTTCTTCCCAGCTAAAAGCAGCAGATTTCTTCGTCAATCGGGTCATAGGCAACGCAATCTTGGAGAAATCTTGGATAAATCTCCGATAGTACCCTGCTAACCCTAGGAAACTTCGTACCTCGGTGAGAGTTTTCGGCACTTCCCACCGCCTCACTGCTGAAATCTTGGTCGGATCGACCATAATACCATTCTGATTCACGACATGTCCAAGGAATTGGACCTCTCGTAACCAGAATTCACACTTGGAGAACTTAGCATAAAGCTTCTCCCGCCTCAAAACCTCCAAAATTTCTCGCAAATGTATCTCGTGCTCTTCCTTTGACTTCGAATACACAAGAATATCGTCGATGAACACAATCACCGACCGATCCAGCATCGGACTACACACCCTGTTCATTAGGTCCATGAACGCCGCTGGTGCATTGGTAAGTCTGAAAGGCATCACCACAAACTCGTAATGGCCATAACGCGTGTGAAATGCCGTCTTCTCCGTATCCTCACTCCTTACCCGCATCTGATGATACCCCGATCTCAAATCAATCTTAGAGAACCACGAGGCTCCCTGAAGCTGGTCGAACAAATCGTAAATCCTTGGCAGCGGATAACGATTTTTCACCGTAAGCTTATTCAGCTCGCGGTAGTCTATACACATCCGTTGAGACCCGTCCTTCTTCTTCACGAATAAAATCGGGGCTCCCCACGGTGAACAGCTCGGCTTAATGAACTCCTTTTCACGAAGTTCCTGCAACTGAGCGTACGACTCCTTCAGTTCCGGTGGAGCCAGGCGGTAAGGTGCCTTGGCTACCGGAGCAACACCCGGAATCAAATCAATGCGGAACTCCACCTGTCGCTCGGGAGGTATCCCCGGTAAATCATCGGGAAACACGTCAGCAAACTCCCGTACAACTGGCACATCCTCCGCGGTCTTCTTCTCTCCGTCGACGCGCGTGTCTATCACATACGCTAGATACCCCTGGCCACTGCTGTAAGTACCTCCGAGCCCTCGCAGCCGAACATATCGCTGAGGTCCGCCTGGGCGAGTCACCCTGCACCAGCAGTTCTCTCCCGCTTGGGGTTCGAACTCGTACTTGTTTGTGACGACAAACAATCTCCGCATCGAAGGCATCCATCCAATCCATGCCCACAATTACGCACAACTCTCGCATAGCGATCAGAACCAAATCAATAGGGAATCTCACACCAGAGATTTCCAAAGTGCACCCCCGGTACACGCCAGAAACCGTCAAGGTCCTGTCATCAGCAACCTCAACCACAAGCGGACAGCCTATCGTCCTACAACTCGGCCCAAAACGCTCACTAACAGTGTGAGACACGAAAGGATGAGTAGCCCCGCTATCAAACATCACCACAGCAGGCACCGAGTTAACTAAGAACGTACCTGTCACCACCCTATGCGTAGCTTGTGCCTCTTCCACTCTCAGTTGATGAACTCTACCTCGGGCCGCCTCCATCACCGCAGCAAGTGAAACATACTGCGCAGTACTTACGAACTCCCTGATCTCGATACGTAACATATTCTTGTACCGCGTCCTCTTCATGTCCGCAGAAGCAGCATACTAAGGACAGAAAAATGCCATTTCCGTGAACTCTCGGTTTATCTCCTTTACAGTCTCCGCATTCTGAGAGATCTCCAAGAACTCTTTAGCAATCCTCTCCATCTCCACTGGAGGCACATACTCTGCCCGAAAACGTACGACGAACTCCTCCCAGGTCAAAGTAGTGCGCTCGCTAAGCGTCCAAGCAGTAGCACACCAGTCTTTCGCTCCGTCTCGTAACAGATTCACCGTGAAGCGAACCTTCAATTTCTCAGGACAACCACTGGTAAGGAATGCGCACTCCAATCCGATCCCGATACTACAACTCTCTCGCTCGGGGCTGCCCACCGGCAGGGGGTGGAATCGCCGCGATGCGTTCCTCTACCAACACTACTACCTCATTACGAATGGCGGTACAATCTCGGGGATCGCCTCCCCAGTAGCGTGCGTCACCTCAGCCGCAATCATCTCTCGAATCTGCTCAGTGGTAACTCCGGTACCAGAATCTGAGTCAGTATTGTTGTTCCTCCTTAACGAGCTATTAGCACACACTAAACCTGTTAACTACGCTCACGCTCAACTCCTCGGATTCTCCGTGACTTTCCCCGACTCGAGCATTGATCCTGTGCTTCCGATAGTAGGAGCTCTACTACTACCTTCCACACCTATCATCACTCGTTCCGAGTCCCATCCCGAAGTGTCCAAGTGGTTTCTCGCCGATAATTAAACCCATATGCCCGTACCAGCATATGTACACACTCTTCCTAGCTCCCTAAGAATTTCACCCCAAATCACTACCCTTGCTACGACGAAATTCCTACTAGCCATGACGAGTCGCCTCGCGAATACCCAGTCACATGCAGCGTGAAGTCAAATAGACATTCGAATACAAAATTCTATCCTAGAACGGTTGGACTCAAACAAGAGCTGCGCAATAGAACTAAATCAAATATTCTAAGGCTATGTGATTCTTACTGCATACAACCTATAGGGCATTCACTTAACAACTTACCATGATTAGCATAAATTCCTACTAGCAAGCAACACACATGCAGTATAGTGTAAATAGCACAGGCAATCTAGCATACATACTCCTATGTTCTAAAAAGCAATAAATACACTAAGTACTGTACCTTTTCCCTTGGCTTCGGCTGACTGTACACACTGCGCCTTCGATCACCGTATCTCAAACGTATTTTTCCCTTTCTTTTATTTCAAAAACCTTAAAAGAAAATTTCATATCCGCAAACTTGAGTTCAAACACACCGAGATGTGTTTAATTCGCTCAAGTTGTGCTCTGATACCAACTTGTAACGTCCCAAAAATTACAATAAATTTGAACTTTTAAAAATAATCATTTAATTGCATAAGACACCGTTAATAATCCAAATAACCGTTTCGTTTGCAAATTTAAATAATAAACGTTCTCATTAAAACTAAACAGCGGAATTAAATTGTTTTTAAGTATAAATTAAATCTCATGACTGCAAAGAGCCCTTCGTACGCGCCAGTGTGTACCGTCACGCCTTAGAGCCACTAGTACCTGAAACCACAGTTTATAGGGAAAAGGTAAGCACGAAGCTTAGTGAATTCAAACACATACGCATATATCAATTATATACACACCACTCCTATCCGCACATACACAACCAACACAAGCAGTTAAAAGGTACAAGCAAACATATGCAAGAACACCTTCACATGTATCCTTCGGCTCCCCGAATTCACACAACACTCGTGTAGGCTTCCCTCGGTCTCCCCGAGTTCATACCACACTTGTACACAATTCCTCGGTCCCACCGAGCCCTCGGTCCCACCGAGATCACGCAACACTTGTACACCACTCCTCGGTCCCACCGAGCCCTCGGTCCCACCGAGATGTATATAACACTCATTTATGCCAGACATTAATTCAACCTAGTACTACGCACCACAATTCAGCCAGTACACACAACAATTCAGTTAGTACACAGAAACTACCGCGATGTACATGTAATCCCTATTCTACGCAGTGAGAGAACTCACCTCGAAAGCGTTGCAAAAGTTCCCAACTGACCACACAAACTTGCCAACTCCAAGATCACTTCTCTTCACCTAAGGAAGTCTTACAAAGTGTCAACGCGAAGCCCCAACCCTCAATCATAAACATAAGATTAAACGAAGGACATTTCATCTTTTCGGCCTAAACTGCAGGTCTGTTCGGGACCTGCTTAGCCCTCCCTAGACCTACTAATCCAGGAATTAAATCCCACAAACAGAAGGGTCTAGGTCTTAGCTTTCCAGGGACATATTATACGCGTTCTAACGATTTTCCTACGATTTTATACGATTATTCTAAGATCGAAACGTAAGGCTGGCAGATTCGGACCTGCTGCAAAAACGGCCCTTTTGCGCCTAGCTAGAGGCCTAACCAGGTTTTCGCTAAAACACGAAAAATGTGCCGGACATAAAATGTAAACTGTGGGCACCAGTTTCGCCTCAAACCGAGCTACGACGGAAAAGTTATGGCTGATGCAAAACAGGGACAGAATGGGATTCTCACATAAAATGGCGATTTTGAAACGGTTTAATGTTTTCGCGATTAAGCTTAGGGTTTAGGTAATCTGGGCTGGACCAATACCCGCACCACCCACTGCCACCTCCGGCAGTGGTGGTTGGCGGCGGCGGCGGCCACCGGCGGTGGTGGCGGTTTCGGTAAAACGAACCGATGAGGCTAAAGGAAACGATCTCACCAAACAAACTCGATCGTACCTACACCCACGCACGACTAACCACCGATCGGCACGTGACAACCGCTGACCGTGGTGTACGGTGGCGGCGCCATGCCGTCGGCAGCCATGGCTGCAACGGCGGAGATGGTCTTGAGTTGTTTAGATGGCGACGAAATAAAGAAAACGAAGGGAAGAGCCTTACCTCGATGATGATGACGACACATCAGCGGCACCAAACTCCGGCACTTCCTTCTCTCTCGATCTCTCCCTCTCTCGCTGCACTCTCTCTCTCGCCAGCAAGAACACAGCGCCGGCTGTGTGGGTGTGCTCCGGCGGCAGCAGCAAAGAACGGTGGGGGGGGGTTAGGGTTGTGGTTTGTTGTTTGCGCCGTGAACTAGAACGAGAAGAGGGAGGTGCTAGGGTTTGAGGTTGTTGTTTGCGTGAGAAGAAAACGAGAGGGAAGAGGGGGGTCGGTTCCACATGGGCCGAACCCCATGCAAGTTTTAAGAAATTACAACAATGGTCCCTGAAGATAATTTTCAACTTAAGCCCCAAAACCCAAACTTTTTAACAATTAAAGTCTTTGTCGCCTAACCCCGTTAACAAGCAACGTTAAGAGAAAAGATTTAACATAAAAGAAATAAACATACCGGGGTACGGGCTTTACAGTTCACCTACCAGAACCGAGCCTTCTTCTATGAAGGTTTTTAGTTGATGCACCAAGAACTCTCCATTTTCACCAAGAAGCCAAATGGTTTTGTCCCTCCCACTCCTCCTTGGAGCCCACTCACCCAATAAAGCTCTTAAAGCTTCCAATTCCCCCAGCGCCCGTCCCGATGGTTCCCTTCTCCACGACCACCTCCATGTCCACTTATCCTTTACCCACTCGCCTCTTTCCCCTAGTGATGCCTCCGGGTTTGTTTCAAGTCTCAACAATCTTTTAAAGTTCTCCCCCATTACTTCCCCTCCTAACCACCTATCTACCCAAAACTTTGTCTCCCTCCCGTTCCCAACCTCTCTTCCAAACGATGAGGCCAAGTTGATACCCACTTTCCCTAACTCTCCCCTAATGTTGATAATGTTGCTCCAAACCGCCCCCCCCCCCCAACCTTTATAACCCGAAGTTTCCCCCCCTTAGGCGACCACCTCTCCCGTATAGGCTTTCTATAACCTTTACCCACAATGCATTCTTTTCATTAAAAAATCTCCACCACCATTTAGCCAGCAAGCCCTAATTTGAGGCCCGAAGACTTCCCACACTAAGACCCCCATGAATGAACCCCCTCACCACTTTGTCCCATTTGACCCAGGCCACCCCTTTCCCATTAGATCCACCCCCCCCCCCCCCCCCCAAAAAAAACGAGCTCCTCACTCTCTCTAACTCTCTAATCACTCCACTCGGGGCACGAAAAAGCGAAAAATAATACAACGATAAGCTACCAAGTACAGATTTTACCAAAGTGAGCCGACCTCCGAATGATATCAATCTTGCCTTCCATGCCGCCAGTTTATTTTTCAATTTCTCTACCACCGCCTTCCAATTGTCTATCTTCCTCATTACCGCTCCAACCGGAAGCCCAAGATACATGAAAGGTAATGTACCGAATCCACAACCGATTCCTCTCGCCCAAGCTTGTGTTTCTCCATCCCCCACTCCAACTCCATATAGCTTACTTTTGCTAATATTTAATTTCAGCCCCGTTGCCTCATGAAAGCATTGTAAGATTTTCATTAGGTTTTTCAAATTCCCCGTACTCCATTATTAGGTTTGAAAAAAATATTAGCAACACTGGTGTGGCTTTGCCACTGGTCACATGTCAAGGTGTCATTTTGTATATCGAAAGATATTAAGAGTTTTTGACCTCTTTTTATCTATGTTGCGCTTGTAAGTGGACCTACCATGGCAAGATCACATAGACCTTTCTTATGCTCTACTTTGGCTTGAAATCCGTCCTCTAGACATCTATCATCAAACAAATCATTAACCAAAATGTAATATATCATCGTGTTATGGAAGGTATTTATGTGTCTAAATAAAGTAAAACCACCATTAAAACATAAAAATAAAGATAACATTCCTTTGAAATACGATCAATCATCAAATATATATTTAGGTAATACATATACTTTTCATATATCTATTTTTTATATGAAGAAAAAAACTTGTATTTCAAGATGGTTTTATAATTGATGAGTCATATGATGACGTCATGCATAAGAGGGAAGGTGGGTTACCTAATGATGAAGCTTTCATGTGACAAAGAGGAGTCGAAGGTGCACGAGCAGGTAACCTTCACATGATTCTCTGCCCAGTTGACCACCAATTATTTGACCTTGTTGTTAAGAAATATTAAAATTAGAATATATGCGATAACAGCATTTTTTCAACAGGTTTTCTTTAATTTTTTTAAAATAAAGAATCAAGTATTAAAATCTTTAAAAAAAGTCATATCCATCTTCAACAGCTTTGCTATTTTAGAGATTTAATACAAATTGCATTCTTGGTCCCTGTGGTTATCCGATTTCTTTGAAAGGAGTACCTGAACTTCAATAACTCAAATAGTGGTCCATGTGTTATGCGATTTTGTTCCAAATCCAGTCCCTGGTCACTAACTCCGTTAAAAAAACCAGTTAGTGCCAGGGGCAGTTTCGTCCATTCCAATTTTCCCTCCCAAATTAAGTAAACCAACCTCATTAACTCGACTTTAAGAACCAACACCCCTGCTTTCTTTCTTCTTCAACATCTCACACTCTGGTTTTTTCAACGAGTCTTCCAAAAATGGTGATATGCTACTGTGGTTTTGAAGCAAGTTTAAAAACATCTTGGACACATGCAAACCCTGGACGCAGGTTCTATTCTTATGGAGCTATGGTAAGGCCCCTGTTTCCTACAATTTCTTAACATTTCATGGATTTTCTGGTTTGTTACCACCAAAATTCTCCTTATTTTCACTTGTACAGGGTAAAAGGTGTTCCTTCTTTAGATGGTTTGATCCACCAATCTGTGCTAGGGCTATCGATGTTATCCCTGGGTTACTGAGGTCAAAGTACATACTTGAAGAAACTATCAACTCAAGAGATAGTGAGATTTGGAGGTTGCAGCTGTTTTTGGTTCTTAGTTGGGTTGTGTTTGGGATTTGCATGTATAGTTGTATGAAGTAATTGCAGTGAAGTTAGTGTTGGTTTAAGTTGAATGTAAAGCAGTGAGTAGATGTAAAGCTAGTTTTGGGATTTTGGTTAATGATCAATGTAGCCACTGCTTTGTTTATGATGTAATGTTAAGTTTTCATTAGCATCAATGAAATGATTTCTGTTTTGAAATGGTTTCTATTTGGAAAGTGCCCAAAATAGTACATTACAACAATCCTTACCAACACAGTTACAATAGCAACACATAAACAATACCAAGACATAACTACCAACACATAAGTACCAAGACCTTGACAATACCAAGACATAACTACCAAAAGACATTCAAGAGGCTAAACATAATTACCAAAATACATTAAACAGGCTAACAGCCTTGCATACCATACATACATACTCTATTATTTATCAACCAACAAGTACCAACCACCAACAAGTACCAAAAATAAGTTGTCCAAAAAGTTAGTGCCATCAACCACCAAACACATTGTTTATCAACCATCAACCACCAAACAACCACCTAAACTACTTGCATTGTTCATACAGGAGGCTGTGAAGCTCCTTCCTTCCCTTTACATGTCCTTGAATTGTGCCCCAATTGTTTACACTTATCACAAGTGACTGGGATCCCTTTCCTTGATAACTTGCCACTCCTCCTCTGGCTCTGGCTCTGACTTTGAGACATCTCTTCAGCTGTCTTCCTCCTCTTTTTCTTTGGCCTGCCTACTTGTGTGTGATGATCTGGTGGAACCAAAGTTGTCATGCAGTTTGATTTGTCCCAAAGCATGCATCCATTGATTGGCTCAATCTTAAAGCTGTACATGTCCCTCCATGTGCTAAGCATGTATGATTGGTGCACCCATGATTCAGGGTCTTCATTGATTCCATTCTGTGCCATATTCCAGTTAGTTGCCACTGCAAGCTTGCAAGGAATTCCTATTAATACCCACCTTCTACAAGAGCATGTCCTTGCTCTAACATCAACTATGCACTGATCATTCCAAGGTCCAGATACCTGTCATAACAACAGTATAAGTGAGAAGGTTCATGTGCATGTTACAACCATGAGACAAGTATAGGGCATGTGTTTGTAACATACCTGGTATCTATCTCCTCCATTGTACACAACCTGGTATTTGCTTGCTTCCTTCTTCACACTGTCCATTATCTTGTTTGCAGTTGGGGTCAATGGTCCATCACAACCATCAATGACATTTAAAACATTAACAATTCTCTTCATAAGATACACTCTAATGTACTCCAAGCAAGAATGAATTGGTTTGTCCCTAGCAGCAATGATTTGCCTATTGAAGACCTCACACATGTTATTTAGAAGCACATCAGAGTGACATCTACCTGTATGCATCAAAAAACCACATCAATGTGTTATTCAGCCATTCAACAATTCAGCCATTTAAGAGTTATTTACCTGTAAAGTGTGATATGCTCCAATGTTGGGGGGATCTTATTCAACCAATCATAACAATTCTTATTGAATGCTTTCAAGTTCTCCATTGTTGTTCTGAATTGGGGGACAGTAGGAGCTGTTGCACACTGCCACAGATGATCCTTGTAGGCCTTACCTTTCCATTGAAGCTTCATATTCTCCTGTATGTGCCTAAGACAGTATCTATGTTCAGCAGAAGGAAACAACCTTTGGATTGCTGGAAGAATGCCCTATATGCAAATTAAGACAAAACTATGCAAATTCAGTCCTTATATGCAAATTCAGTCCCTGATGCAATTAAGACAGAAATTAAGTAATTAACACATAAAGTAAGTAGTTAAGACAGATCATACCTTTTGCCTATCACTGATGAATGTGAAATTGGAATTGGATTCAAGACCAAGGTCATCTCCAAGGTACTCTAAGAACCACAACCATGAACTTGTTGACTCAGACTCCACCACTGCATAAGCCACTGGGTAGATGCCATGGTTGGGGTCAATTCCTACTGCTGTCAATACTTGTCCATGAAAAGGGCCCTTCATAAATGTCCCATCTAATCCCAACAATTCCCTGTGTCCAGCTCTAAACCCCCTTTTCAAAGGTCCCAAACAAATGTAAACCCTTTTGAATTTTCTCTTATGACTGTCAGGGTTACCTTCTGTCTCTACTTCCAACTTAACAGTGGTATCTGGGTTGCACCTTTGCACCTCATACAGGTAATCCCTCAACTGACTATATTGTACTTCATAGTCCCCCCCAAATTCTCTTGTTGGCTAACTGTTTTACCCTCATAGCTTTGGAAGGTGATACCATAATTTCAAACTTCTCAGACAAAAAACCCTGAATTGATTTCAAAGGCATATTTGGATCTAGCTTCAGCTGCTCGGTGATATGCTTTGAAAGATAACTTGCAATAGCCATACCTACCTCTCTTGTTTGGAAACATTTGTGAGTGGGGAAGTAGGTTTTCACAATCTAGGGTATCTCCCTTTTAGAAGTGGAGTGGTATAAAACCTATGGACAAGTTGGCCCATTGGACTTTCTCCATTTAGTCTTTCTGCCTTTGCCAGGCCCACTAGGCCCACCTTCATCCTTTAACTGAGGCAATGAACCCCTGCAAACTACCCTGATCCTGTATCCATCATTCTTGATCACAACTATGTCTCTCCTAGTCTCAATTGCATGTTGTTTGATTAAAGCCTTGATTGTGTCCTTGCTACCAAAGGTCTGCCCTAAGTAAAAGTCAACACCCTGCCCATTATGTCCTAAGCATTGACTAGCAACATCCATTTCATAATCAGAATCAAAGTTGTCAATGTCAAAAGGATCTACATCACCATCTACATTCTGCCTATCACTATCTGCTCCACCTACCCCCACCCAGTCTCCCTCTATATCCACATAACCATCTGCTAATGCATCAAACTCATCCAATGAATCATATGGATTGCTATCACAACTCTCAATTTTCCCATGGTTCCCACTTAGGGATGGTGATTTAACCCGACCCGGTGGGGAACCCGGTCCACCCGACCCGGTCGGGGCCGGGTAATACCCGGTTTTGCGGGGCCGGGGCCGGGCGAACTACTCTACAATCGGGGCCGGGGCCGGGTGAACTACTCCCCGACCCGCCCGGTACCCGGTTTTAATATATATGTTAAATTCATTTTTTATATTTTGTATATTTGCCTTTTCCCCCAAAATTAATATATATGTTAAATTCATTTGTGGACATAGTTCACCATTTAATGTGTGCAGCGAGTTCTTTTTTTTTTTCATTTCCATTTCCTGCTGTTGTTTGTTGTTATTTGTTGTTTTTGTTGGTAAATGTGTTGTTTGCTGTAAACAATGTTTGATTTTAATTCTAAACAATGTTTGATTTTAATTCTAAACAATGTTATTATGTTTTAATATTTATTGTATTTGTAATATGTCAAAACAGGGGAAAAAACAACATTTTTTTTGCATAAAACAGGTTTGACCGGGTGTTGATCGGGCGTTGACCGGGTAGGTGATCGGGGCCGTGACCGGGGCCGGGTAGCTAATCCCCGTACCCGCCAGGGACCGGGGCCGGGGACGGGTCTAGGAGACTGAAACCGGGGTCGGGGTCGGGGCCGAGTGAGGGGGTACCCGCCCCAAACCCGCCCCGTTACCATCCCTATATTCCCACTTCCCTGTCTCATATCATTGTTCAACTCAATGGCATTGTTCAAATCTACCCCATCAATGCCATTGTTCCTGACAACCAAATTGTTCAAGTCAATGACATCAATGCCATTGTTCAAATCTACCCCCTGCTCCAACTGAATCCCCTCACCTTGTCCTACTTCTGGTATCCCCTGCCCTTGTCCTACTTCTAGTAAATCAGATTCCAATGCAACGAAAGGATCAAAGGAAAAGTGCAAATTATCAAAACTTTGGTTCAAGTCAAACTTTTCCTCAACATTTGTTTTGTGATGTTCAATGTATACCTCAATCTCTCTGACCATAGGGACATACTTTAACAAGTTTTTTATATCAGCATCATTACTTAAATCTTGCAAACCAGTATCAAGGTCAGTGGATGGAATCAAGAAATGGTAAAACATTACCTCATCCTTGTAACCTAATGCTCTCATCATAGCATGGAACTGATGCACAGCAAGGTGATCAGTGTTGATCAAATCAACAAAATCAACCTTACCGTTTAGGTATCTTCTTCCTGGAGCACTTGTAAACAAACCTCCATGGTTGATCTTTGCTGAAATCAACGTTGGGTAAATACCTAAGGCAAAAAAGAGGAAAATCAGGATACATTTTGCATGTGTGTAATACCATAAGTAAACACTCAAAACAGAGCAAAATACTTACTATAAACATCTGATGGAACCCAATCTTCAGCTAACTCACTTCTTAGTATCCACGATCATGACATTCCACAAGAGGGTTGTTGATGATTATCTGTTTGAAAGAGTGAGAGCGAGAGTGTCGATTCGTTTGAAACAGTGAGAGTGACGATTAGTTTGATAAGTTAATGAGGTGGGTTTTCTTTAATTACTTAATTTGGGAGGGAAAATTGGAATGGACGAAACTACCCCTGGCACTAACTGGTTTTTTTAACGGGGTTAGTGACCAGGGACTGGATTTGGAACAAAATCGCATAACACAGGGACCACTATTTGAGTTATTGAAGTTCATGTACTCCTTTCAAAGAAATCGGATAACCACAGGGACCAAGAATGCAATTTACTCTATAAAATGAGAAAAGATTTGTGTTATTGGTGAGTTGAATAAATAATTATTTCTCTCTCCTATTTAGAGAATTATATAGAGTTCTCTATGTTATAGATTTTTCCATTAATCTTTATTTTAGCGAAAAAAGATAGCAGTGTTGTTGAAGAAAAATAGCAACCAAAAACATTTTTTCTTTTATTTTAGCAATGCTTTTGAAGATGCTCCAAACAACCTAAGGGGGTGTTTGGGAGTGCTTATATTTTTGACTTATTTGCTTATAGCTTTCCCTTACCACAGATAAGCTATTTAGAGTGTTTGGATAGCAAAAAATCAAAACTGCT
Organism: Saussurea involucrata; assembly: GCA_033807775.1. NCBI lineage: Eukaryota > Viridiplantae > Streptophyta > Magnoliopsida > Asterales > Asteraceae > Saussurea > Saussurea involucrata. Next base: position 88,488,974 of record CM066317.1, read on the forward strand.
TATGACTTCTACTCACCACAAATAAGTTGTTTTTGAGAAGTCATTCCTAACCTACTTATTTACTTCTGCTTATTTTCTTGTCTATCAAAATTACCTTTTTACCCTCAATTATGAATGTTTATAAGTTATTATTTTTATTTTTATATTATTAATGTTATTTAAGGTAATATTTTTTTTTTAAAATTATTGATGTTAATTTTTTTGGTCATTTTACATAAATAAGTAGGGGTGAGCAAAACCCGACCGCCCCGAACAACTTGAAATGTGGTCAACCCGAATGGTCCGAACCCGAATGGTCCGAACCCGAAACTTAAGATCGGTTAAAACGGATCGGGGCGGGCGGCTAAAATTCCAGGCCGAACCCGCCCGAAACCCGAATTAGATATATATTTTTTTTTTCTTAAATATTTATTTATATTTTATATATTATTATGTGCTTAATTTTCTGTTTCTAGCCGCCATTTTTCCTGTGTGATTATCGATCCCACAGTCACCATGTTTACTGTTTAGAGGTGTGTGTTCTGGAATACAAAGGTTACTTAATCTTATGGAATAATTATGAACATTTTTACACCAATCTTACTACTACTACTACAACTACCATTTAACCATTTCCAGACATCTTTACAGCCAATGTGGGATAAACCAATAATTTAAATGGTAAAAATATATATAAGTTTTAGGCCTTATTGTATAAAGAATATATCTCTTCATTATGGATTTCACAATATAAAGAATGTTCAACTTACCCTCATCACTAAATCATGTTGCTGCAGATCTTGTATCTTCATGATCACGTGTGAAATTTGAGTTCATCAATGTATGAAATTTGTGATAGAAAGTTAGAAACAATTGGTAAGTCATACAAAGTTACAATTTCTGTTGGACTAATAGACTCAAAAAAGCTGGAAAATGGGCTGGAAAATGGCCCAACCCGAACAACCCGTCACCCGAAGCCACCCGAACCCCGAAGTATTGTTTGGACGGGTTTCGGGTTACCTAAGTCCCACCCGAAACCCGATCGGGTTGTGGATTTTTTGGTCGAACCCGACCGACCCGACCCGATGCTCACCCTTATAAATAAGCAAAATTTTGCCAAACACTAAAAAACTCCTTATTTGCTTATCATGTTTTCACACCACAATAAGCTAATTCAAACACTTTTTTAAAAACTCATTTTCCTCACCACATAAACAAATAAGCATAAGTTAAAAATGTAAGCACTCTCAAACACCCCCTAAGGCTATTTTAAATATAAAATGGCCAAGAAAAGTATAATATATTCTATAAATTATACTTTACTTGAATAGATGTTTTATTTTTAAGATTATATCAACACATATCTTATTAAAATATACTATATCAAATAAAATATTTTTTCTAATTTTTTTTTTAAATTGATAGAATATAATAAAAATATTTCTTTTTCATAATTATCATTTTAAGAGAGTTTTGAAAAAGATTTTAAAGAAGTTGTTTAAACAAAAACTACACAAAATCCTTATTTTCTTTATTTTTATTTTGTTTCCCAAAAATAAGTTAACTTATAGCTTATAATTAACAGTTAGAAAATACTAATTATCCATAAATATTAATTTATATTGATTAAAATTAATTCCAAATTGTTAATTAATTTTATTTATACATTATTATTAATTTTAAATACATAATAGATATTAATATTACGTGTTAATTATTTATAAATTTTATTAACTATATCAATTCTTTTTCATTTTTTATTCAATATATTTGTATATCCAAAACACAAATATAAGAATTTTAAAAATGTTTATGTAAGTTATATAAATATTAAAGTTATATTTTTTTTATTTCATAGATAATTAAAATAAGTTAAATAATTTTAATAAACAATTTAATTATATTATTAATTATATTTTTTTAAATATTAGTTAATTAAGATACATGAGGTTGACCAATTTTATTATTATGCATATTTATAAATAATATTTAGAGTCAATTGCATTTTTGGTCCCTGTGGTATGTTGATTTTCGCACTTTTGGTCCCCAGAAATTTTTATTGCAAAAATGACCGTCTAATATGCAGAAGTGCTCGGTTTTGGTCCCTTGAGTGTAACACCGTTACCATGCATCTGTTAAACCCCCTCATGTGCCTTGCACATGAGGGTATTTTGGTCATTTTACCCACTTTTTTTGTTTTCCACTAAATGTGTCTGTATTAAATTTCTAATTAATACATATGTATATATATATGTGTCTGTATTAAATTTCTAATTAAAAATTAAAAATAAATATTATATATATATGTGTATATGTACGTCTTCTCCACCATATCATCATCATGAAAAACCCTCATCATCATCCCCATCATTGAAATTCAACCTGCACATATATTATGACGATTGAAACAAAGTTGGGGAAGGTACAGCAATAAAATCCCGGGGTGGGCTAAATACACCAAAAAAAATGCTAAATGCACCCAAAAGTCAATGATTAATGATTAGTTTTTTTTTTGTTTTTTTTTGTTTTTTGTCTTTTTGTTGTCTTTTTTTTTATTTTTTTGCTTTGATTTTAAGTTATATAGATTAATAATGTTATTTTTATTTTTATATTATATTTATATAATATCTATTAATAAAAAATAATTTTTTTTATATATTATATTTTTTTATTATGTCTATTATAATTTAAGGTTTACACTTTGAGTTTTTTTTTACTTTTTAATTTATATTTAAAAATAAATAAATATTTTTTGAATAATTATATAATTAGAAAAATAAAAAATAAACATTGAGATTTTACATATAAATAAAGCATAACATAATGTTTATTACATTTTTACTTATTTTAAAATAACATTATCTGTAGTACAATTAACACGTAAAAGACGATCGTACCTCATTGTTTGAATTGTGATACGCTGAAAATCCTTCTCCCCAATTAGCCATTTTATAAATCTTATACCAGTAAATTCGAATGTCGATCTGAATAATAAAACATGAATAGTGACACGAATAGTGACATGAATAATGACATAAATAGTGACATGAATAGTTTGATCGATAGTTTATCATAAATCTTATACCAGTAAATTTGAATTTAGTCGATGTTGGAAGAAATCATTCACAAATGTTGGAAGAAATCACTCACAGATGTTGGAAGAAATCACTCGAGGTTTTTAGGGGGAGAAAAGAAGAAGAGGAAGCATGAGAGAAAAGAAGAAGAGAAAGCAGGTTTTTAGAAATCACTCCTCACAGGGTGGTGTTAAATCTACCCCCTAGGAACCCCTACCCATCCACACTTACACCCGAAAGCCTATCTCACTCACATCATTTCCTTTTTTATATTTAATTATTATATAATTTACATTTTATACCCTTAGACTTATTTAATTTTTTACTTATACCTTTTAGTTTTCTATATTTCATTTTACATTTTTATCATATTAACACATATAATCGTATATTGACTAAAATACGTTAAAAAAATACATTTTAATTTTAACAAGTTACACCATTATAATCGTCTCGTCGATACCTTCGAAATGAGCCTAATATTGAATATTTTTGGAATAAAAAAATACCATAATATATTTATTATTTTTATGTTAAAACACTTACGAGTGATTTTTTATTTTTTCAAAAATATAAAATAAAATCAATTAACCAATACGTTATAGCAGCCTATATATAGTTAAATCAAAAAATATTCAATATTGGGCTCATTTCGAAGTATCGACGAGACGATTATAATGGTGTAACTTGTTAAAACTAAAACATATTCTTTTAACGTATTTTACTCAATATACGATTACATATGTTAATATGATAAAAATGTAAAATGAAATATAGAAAACTAAAAGGTATAAAGTAAATAACTAAATAAAGTAAGGGTGTAAAATGTAAATTTAAATTAAAAAAAGGGAAATTAATTAAAATACCCCAAGTCAAACCAACTGTTACCAAAATACCCTAAAATTTTTCAACTTTGCAAAAATGCCCAAAATACCCGCGATGGGGTCTCGCGATCGCGGGATACGCTGACGTGGCAAGTATTTTGGGGCCAAATGCCCCGCGAAGCCCCTCAACTTTGGCCGCGGTGCACTTTTGGTCCCTGTCCGCGATCGCAGCCCGCGATGGCCCAAAAAATTACACTTTTGGTCCCTGAAATTTTACACTTTTGGTCCCTGAAAATTTACACTTTCAACCCCTATACTTAGACGAATTTTGCATGCTTTTACTGTTTTTTCCACAATTATTGCAATTTAAAGACCGATTTGTGGTTGAAATTCATTTGCATGTTTCAATCAATGTTAAATCAATGTTTTTGGAATACCAGTTTGTGGATGAAATGAGAGATTGGTTTTCTGATATGTTGGTTGTTTCATTGATAAATAGACGTAAAATTCAAGCCATAATCCCCACACAACGATTTCATTGTTGGAATATTTCTTTCTGCAATATTTTGTGTTTGAGATACTACTGAAAAAATGAGCTCATCTGTTGCAAAAGCTAAGCTATATTTCTATTTTGATGGTGAATGGGTGCAAGATAACAATGAGTGGAATTTTGCTTATAAATCTAAGCATGGTGTAAAAGTGTCAGTAAACTACACTTATCAGAAGTTTGTTGCATACGCCATGCAAAAATGTGGAATCAACTCTTCTGATATTTGCAAGTTAGTATTTAAAAATGGCGATGGGTCATTTGTGGATTTATCCAACGATGGGGATATCTCTACTTTTCTGCACCTTGCAGTCGATTCAGAAAGACCCCCATTACTCTTTGTGTATCCCGGCGTATCCGACGGTGACGACGACGGTGACGACGACGGTGACGACGACGGTGACGAGGAGGGTGATTCTCAACAAATAGAGCATCCTGATTCTCAACAAATAGAGGAGTCTGATTCTCAACAACAACAACCACCACAACAACACGAATGGCGTACTGCTGGAGTTGCTGATGACGAAACCCACGTTTTCAGAACGGGTAATTCTGAAATAGACAGATCAGACACCGATAATGATGATCACGAAGAATATACCCCTAGTAGAAAATCATGTAGTCAGATAAATGACTTTTTTGATATGCCCCCTATTCTTCCAGACTCCCATACCCAGACACAAAGCTACGAACCTACACCTTATATTCGCAGTGAAAGTTTAACAGCAGGTCAGATATTCGATTCGAAGGATCTCTTAGCAAGTCAGATCAGACTCAAGTTCTTGGAAGAGGGTTTCCAAAGTCGCGTGCGGGCATCTGACAAAAGCAAATACGTAGTTGAATGTGCTAGAGAAAAGTGTGAGTGGAGGTTGTACGCGATTCACACGGGTCCCAAAGGAGGGGCGATAATGATTAGAAAGTTGCACGACGTACACACTTGTACGAGGACGCAACTTAATCCCCACCACAAACAAGCCGCCAAAAAGACTTTGGGTGCGATCCTGAAAAACAAATTTCTTGATGTTAGCAGGTCATTGCGTCCAAAGGACATCGTCCACGACGTTCACCGGCAGTTCGGCGTCACGATTGATTACCACCAAGCGTGGCGTGTGCGCTGCCATGCACTGTTTATGGTGAGAGGCACGTTCGAGGAGTCGTATGAACGACTCCCGGCATATTTATATAATTTGCAGCTGCAGAACCCTGGTACTGTCACGCAGCTACGGACCGATTCACGTGGACGGTTTGAGATGTGCTTCGTGGCCCTTGGACCCGCGGTACGTATTTTAACACGTCATATGTTTACACATTATAAACTATAACATTTACACATTATAAACTATAACATTTTAACCTATGTTTTTGCAGATCCGCACATTTCTGGAAAATCTACGTCGTGTCCTGATAATAGACGCAACCCATTTAAAGGGCCGTTACTTGGGTATGATGTTCCTGGCGGTTGCCATGGACGGGGATAACTCCATCGTTCCAGTAGCTTTCGGCGTAGGCAAGTCCGAAACCGGGGACGAGTGGACTTGGTTTCTGTCCATGTTGAGACAAGCTATCGAAGACCCGCAAGGGTTGGTGTTTATGTCTGACAGGGCTCCTTCCATAAGCGCCGCAATCTCTGCCATGTACCTAAACGCCCCTCACGCCATATGCTGTCGACATTTGGAGATGAACGCCAAATCCAAGGACAAACGTATTACCACCTACAAGGATGTCTATTGGGCGGCATGCAGAGCATATACGGATCGGGAGTTTAACAAGTACATGAATATGCTACGATACAGTGTCAAGGAAGCAGCCAAAGTCTTTGACGATGCTGGACCGGAGAGGTGGTCCACGGCCCATTTTCCTGGACAACGGTATGACATTCTGACCTCGAATAGTGTAGAGTCTGTGAATGCACTCTCCCGTTTTGCGCGTAGATGTCCGATTGTTAATCTTATGGACTACTTTCGGGCCTTTCAACAAGAGTGGTACCAAATTCGACGCCTAAAAGGAGCTAAGATACAAAATGCACTCACACCAACGGCAGAGAATATCGTTCAGTACAGGGCGCGTCGTGCGGCGACATGGCCGGTAAGAGCAATCGGGTATGGGAAGTACGAGGTGCATGATGACTATATTAACGCGATTGTGAATATGGAAGACCACCTTTGTTCGTGTCGCGAATGGGATAAATCTGGGTTACCGTGCGGCCATGCCATCACTGCAGCAACATATATGGGTCGTACAGATTGCAGCGACTTGGCTGTACCTTTCTTCACGTCCGAATATTACCGGAAAACATACGTGGAGGTAATAAACTCAGCTGGACCCCCTGCAGCATGGGTGTATCCACCCGACCCGCTTCCACCATGCTATCCACCTTTAATGGATAAGAACAGGGCCGGGAGACCGATAAAGAACGACCGGCGTCCATCACATGGTGAAAGTTCGATACAACGAAGATGTACTCGGTGCCAATGCGTAGGACACACTCGTGGAGAGTGTCCAAATCCCGCCCCTTCAACCGTGCCAAGGAGACATTCTGTCAGTCACACCCCGGGCCCGTCACAGCTTGATACTGTTGATCTAAACACTGATTTGTAAATGATATATTTACACACATACATATGCTTCATAACCTTATAGTTAATTATTTAATTTATGGTACATCTCTTATTTTTTTTTTCAATTTTGTTTTACACTCCTATCGCATTAACATAATAATCATATATTAACTAATTCATTAAATCGTTTTAAATTATTATTATTTGAATGTGTTTATAGATATCGTGAATGGCAATAGGAGAAGGTTTCACGAGAAGAATATTAAATAGGGTTTTGACAAGTTGGTATCACTGGACTTATTTAAGAATTGTGAAAATGGGTATTTGGCGAATGATGATTCATGTGTGTTTAAAACACTTCAGCTCCAAACACACATGAATCATCATTCGTCAAATACCCATTTTCACAATTCTTAAATGAGTCCAGTGATACCAACTTGTCAAAACCCCATTTCATATTATATATATACACACATACATATGCTTCTAAATGAACATTGATAACACAGCTAGTTTGTATTCCATCCAACAAGCTCTTCATCTTCAATCTTTCTGACCCTTCTTCAACGGCTTCTGCTTTTGCAACCACGTATGGCCATTGTGTACCACAACCCGCACACACTTTAGCAAATGAGTTGAGGGTTGTCATATATTCTACAAGAGGAGTAGGCCCACGAATGAGGTAACCTCTGACTTTACCTTGCATGATGTATCCAACCTAACCGTGGTTCAGCGGCTTAAAAACTACTTTTCAGAGAAATTAACAACAACAAAAAATACAAAACAACAACACAGTAAAAAAATACAAATAACAACACAGTAAAAAAATACAAAACAAAAAAAATATAACCACCACCTACTTAAAAATTGATTTAGTTTCATCAATCCAAGCTTGCTTCTCGTTTACCTTCGCTTGAATAATTGCGAAGTCTTGCAGAATATGGTGAATTGCTTCTTGTTCTCGACGAACACGAGCCTCCCTAGCTTTTATATCCCCTTTCATCCTTTTGATCTCCCTGTCTTCCTCTTCGATCTTTCTCAAATGGACTGCCTTCCTGTCCATAATTTGTTTCCACTCTTCTGTTAGTTCATCTATCTCCTTTTCCTTTTTTGCTATGGCGACCTCGATTTGAGGTGGCATTTTTTCAGGAGTAGCCTTAGGGTTTGATGACGATGCCATTTGTGGATTAAATGAGAGAAGAGAAATCAAGAGAGAAAACAATTCAAAGAAAGAAAGCAAGAGAGAAATCAAGAAAGAAAGCAAGAGGAAGTGTGAATTGTGAATTGCATCTTACTGGTATTTATGGATGAAATCTCAAACATGCAAATGAATTTCAACCACAAATCGGTCTTCAAAGTACAATAATTGTGGAAAAAAACAGTAAAAGCATGCAAGATTCGTCTAAGTATAGGGGCTGAAAGTGTAAATTTTCACGGACCAAAAGTGTAAAATTTCAGGGACCAAAACTGTAATTTTTTGGGCCATCGCGGGCAGGGACCAAAAGTGCACCGCGGCCAAAGTTGAGGGGCTTCGCGGGGCATTTGGCCCCAAAGTACGTGCCACGTCAGCCTAGCCCGCGATCGCGGGACCCCATCGCGGGTATTTTGGGCATTTTTGCAAAGTTGAAAAAATTTAGGGTATTTCGGTAACAGTTGGTCAAACTTGGGGTATTTTAATTAATTTCCCTTAAAAAAATTTAAAAAATTGAAGTGTGAGGTGAGGGGGTATATTTATAATTTCCCTAGAATAATAGTAATAATAATAATAAAATATAAGAGATAAGAAAATGTGTATATATATATATATATATCTTATAATAATAATAGTAATAATAATAGAATATATATATATATATATTTTATAATGAGTTAATGATTGGATCAATTTTCAATGCATTTTGCACCCTTGACTTTTGGGTGCAAATAGCAACCCCTAAAATCCCTTATCTCTCTACCCACATTCAGAACCACATTCATCGCCGCCGCCTTCATCTCCATCGCCGCCTCCATCTCCAGCGACCACCAAGCACAACGCCACCACACTTCTCTACCCTCTTCTCTCTCTCACGTCGGCTGATCTGGGTTCGAGAGCATCGATTGCTGCTTTGGGTTCGATCTGGGTTTAAAAACATATCTAACGATCGTGAAGAAGACGATTTCGATCTGTGGGTTTGATCTGGGTTGAAAAAGAGAGCATCGATTGCTGCACAAGGAACCCATGTGGGTGTTGGTGGATAAGACGATACAGATCTGTTCTGCGATGGTGATCGATCTAAAAACGGTGATGATGATGGTGGAGAACATGAACTCCATTCTCTGGTTTTTTGTTTCTGTTTTTTTGTTTTTTAAATATTTTATATTGAGATTTGGAATTGTACATTTGTTTAAAGGAAGTTAAAGGTAGGAGGAATTGATGATTTTGTTGTTGTATAAAAAAGAAAAAGATAAAGAATTATGTATACTGATTAAACCCCTGATAAAGGGTTGAAGGAAATTGCAATTTTGGGTTCATGGGGTTGGTGGAGATGATGATGATGATATATATATATATATATATATATATATATATATATATATATATATATATATATATATATATATATATTTGTTTAATTTTAAATGGAAATTCAAGTAAAAAGAAATTGTAATTTTGGTCCCTGTGATTTTTTGTCTTTAGTGAAAAGTAAAAAAGTGGGTAAAATGACAAAAATACCCTCATGTGCAAGGCACATGAGGGGGTTTAACAGATGCATGGTAACGGTGTTACACTCAAGGGACCAAAACCGAGCACTTCTGCATATTAGACGGTCATTCTTGCAACAAAAATTTTCTGGGGACCAAAAGTGCAAAAATCAACATACCACAGGGACCAAAAATGCAATTGACTCTAATATTTATATAAAACTCAAAATTTATAATGTATTTATAATAATTACTTTAATTTTTTTAAATTAATATATTCTATATTAAAAAAATTTACCATCCAGTTTATAGTAATGAAAAACTATATTATTAGAAATTCATTTTAATTTTATTGCAAATACATTTAAATTATATTATGAATCAGGTTTTATTTGTGAATCGGAAGACAAATGAGAGCGCGACACGTGTCTTCGGGTGTCCACATTTAGTATGATTAAGAAGATGAACGTTCATGCACTATTTATAATGAATAATAAAGCATTCAGGATGAATAATACAACATTTAAGATGAATAATACACAAATTAATGATTCACGTATTATTCGTCATGAATTGTGTATTATTTATTCTAAATGTTGTATTATTCATCTTGAAAGATACATTATTCATGACGAATAATACATGAAGGACCTGTGAAAATCTAGACACGTGGTGGCTCTCCCTTGTCCTCCGGTTCACAACAGAAACTTGGTTTTGCATTTAAACCCGCCCATATATGTGTGTATATATATAGGGTTGGGTTCTGTTGCGAAGTTGAGGTTAACGTAAGAATCGTGAAGTGGTTATCAACCGTTGGATGGAAAATGGAAACACGTTATGATGAGATGCAACGAGATATAGGATGCATCGAGATGCACCAGGTCAATTCTCTTCTAAACCGCAATTCATGGGAGAGCATTTCTTCAAAGTAATCAAAGGTTCAAACCATTTTTCACGATTTTCACGCACAATTCTTCGCCTATATATATACACGTCAAAGTACACACGTTTCAATAAGTTTTGGAAAATATAGTAACGTGTTTATAAAAATTATTGTTTTCAAATTTACAATGGAATGATGGTGCATTTATTTTATATGTAATTTTGTTTTTTAATAGGTCGTTTATCTAATGCGTATCCAGTAGACGTTTATCCGTAAGAGTCAACATTAATTTAACTTAAGTTACCGAGAAGATTTTAGTCTACTAAAATATCATTGTATGCAACAATTTATCTGGTAAACGTTTATCGATCAAGAGTCCACCACTTTCACCTACCAGGTAAGACTTTTGGTTCTTGTCATTGCTCTTATCCGATAAGATTCTTATTCATTGCCATGTTAATCCGACAAAATAAAGTTACCCAGTAAACACTTACTTTATAAGCGTTTAGTAACAGTCCTTAAAAATTGCCCAAGGTCCTTGAAATTTAAATATGACGTTTTAACCCCTAAAAGTGTAATGTCTTACATTTTAACCCACTATTTTGACTTGAAGTCACCCCTAGTAAATTTTTACTAAACATGACTTTAACTTTGAGAGATGTAATGCAATTTTAGAGTAAATTACATATTTATCATTGTAGTTACTATTCATTAACAAGTTTGATCCCTTTTTAAAATTAATTGTAGTTTTGGTAACTATAATTGTCATTTTGTTTTATTTTTAATCCATCTAATTAACTTTAGTTATAGTAAATTTTGGTGCTTTTATCTTTATCTTTTCTTTTTTTTTTGTTTTATTAGGTTATAAGTAAATTACGGTTCTAACCCTGTTGTTTATCTTTTTTTCCACCTTTTCTTTATTTTCGATTCTATAACCTAACTATATTAATTAATTAATGATAATTGTAACTAAAGTATGTATTTTTCCGTAAGCTACATCATTAGAAAATTATTATTGATACCTTTAAAATGAGTAAAATGTAGAATAATTTTATAATATTAATGTATTTTATCCAATAAATGAAACTGTTGATCATTTCATAAAAGATATATGCTTGATCTTTCTCAATATATCTACAAATTGGTCTATAATAATTAAAAAAACATTTTCGTTTTAATCAAAATTAATTGTTTTTTATTTATTTATTTATGTAGGATAAAAATCAAAATTTATCTATGTCGATTAATAGAAAATGTATCGTTCTTAGATATTTCGTTTTAATCAAAGTATTTTCTAAATGTGTATCAAATCAGCCCTCGTAATTTGACTTGTCAAACAAAAGCCATAATCTACAGTTTTGCGATTTGATTTGTAAAACAAAAACACCAAACCCCAACTAAATATCGTGAGAAAAACAATGAAAGAAGGACAGCTGATTGAAGGTTTTGAAGTTGAATTGACTTCTTCACATCAAAGAGACGATTCAAGGTACATTTCGTATGCTTGATGCATTACTAGTTATGACGAATGATCGGATGAGGATATGAGTTAAGATGAGAAATGTAAGAAAAGATTGGACAACCCTTGATCATTTGTATCTAGTGTTGATCTAATGGTTCAAATTAAGTTATAAAATAACTCATAATTAGCTTATAAGGGTATTTTCAGTTGATCTTGAATTATGATCGATCTAAATATGAAAATCTCTTCTTACCCTTTCTTACAATAACTACTATTATTACCGAAAACCGACTCTACTAGTTATTTGGTCTAGAAATTGAATATGATATATAATAAATAAGTCTAAGAGTGAATTACACCGATGGTCCCTATGGTTTACTCAAATTTTGGATTTGGTCCCTAAAGTACACTATCTACGGTGGTGGTTCCTAACTTTTTAATTTACTTTCACTCATGGTCCTCGTATGTTTAATTACTTTCACTCATGGTCCTTCTATGTTTAATTTACTGTCACTCATGGTCCTTCTATATTTAACATAAAAGGACCATCAGTGAAAGTAAATCAAAAAGTTAGGGACCACCACTGTAGATAATGTACTTTAGGGACCAAATCCAAAATTTGAGTAAACCACAGGGACCACCAATGTAATTCACTCTAAGTCTAAATTAAACTAACGATATATAAAATCCATATAACATCATTTGTTCAAAATACATGACTAAAAAATACTTTAATTTTAAGATGTAAAATGAATACACCATATATTTATTTTGACAAAAATACAAAACTTAAAACACATTTTTCAAAAAAAAAACCGATCAAACTTTATACTGTAGGTATCGATAGTTTTCATTGTTCTTCAAATATCATCGATAAATCATGCATATAAAAAAAACATAACCGTAATCATTCCTATAAATGTCGCTTACATTGTCTTATGATCAGTATCACTATTATTGTGATTAGGTCGATGTTTAAATTCAAACAAGGACATATTCTTTCCATTCGTCCTAAACAACCAAACTTTGGTCGTGGGGTGGGTGGGATGTTGGGGCGGCCCTACTACCATCAGACAAGAAACAGTTGAACCAAATAAAATATTGTATCATGTGTTATGTGGATATAACAGTGTATGGTATATAAATCGTTTCGTGCAAACTAAACCCATTTTTGTCGGGTTTTTATATTTGTATTTTAGCATTAATTTACGTATTAGTTTTGGAAACCATGGGTATAAGAACCAACTTTGACCGCATCGTGACCGATTTTATGATGTGCTCTACCAAAAATCGGGACCGGTTCTCATGATCGGGCCTTATAAAGTATTTTGGTCAGGGCCAGAACGGGTTATGCAAATGCTGTTAAAACCAAGTCCAATATAACACACGACCTGACCCACGACCGATTTTTAACCATCTCCCTTAAAGATATACCTGGGCCCGTAGGGGACACTCCGAGAGTGTGGCTGGCCCATCAGCATTAGTCATAAGCCCAGTTCCTATAAGAGTGGACGATCCAGTAGCAATATCTCCATTTTCTTCAGCCCAATAAAAAAATCAGTGGAAACATATACTTATTTTATGTTTTTTAATTATTTTTTTATTACTTTTAATACTTTATAATATACAGGGTTATAATGGTCATTTTTTGCCGGTCAACATCAAATCCAAAAATATTTGGTAAACAGTTGTTTTCCAGGCAGCACTTATTCCAGACAGAGATGCTTACTATAGTCAGACCTCTTATTTCAGACAGTGCTTACCAACATTTGTTGGTAAACAACCCCTAACTTAAAAACACATAAAAAAAATACGAATCTTATCATGTTTGCATATTTGGACCTTGGAGACATACGGTGCTTCTGCACCACTTTTTTTTTCTTTGATCCTTGGAGCATTCTACGGGAACTTTTTTTTAGAGGGGCCGAAATCTTCACTTGAAGATTTGGTTTTCGAGATTTCCTTGTTTTTACGATGCATTGATTCTTCCATGAATGATGAAGCTCCGAAAAAGATCGGTTAAAACCCAAAAACACATAAAAGTTTAAGAGAAAACTTTTAGAGAAAGAAAGTAAAGAGAGGGAGAAAGTTGGGATTGTTGTTCATGTTCATGAGGCTAACGTACGAGAAGAAAACAACACAGAAAGGTAAAAGATAGAAACATAAAATAATTTCTTTAACATTTTTTGAAAACCAGAATAAAAAACAATATCAGATTAAGTAAAAGTGTAAAAGCTTAAAACCTTATAATTATACTGAAACCAGTTTTTTTAATTACTTAAAACCAAAAATAACACGGTCTAAGAAAATCCAATCAACCATATTTAGCGTAACAACCCTCTATAAATGACATGCCAAACTCTATAAAACGTACGCATAAAATATAAATGTCAAAAACGGTCCCAAAATTTAAGTCTTACAAAATGCTAAATTCAACGGTTAGCCCGATTTGAACCTTAAAAAACACAGACCCTTTTTAACCATATTTAGTGTAACAACCCTCTATAAATGACATGCCAAACTCTATAAAATATAAATGTCAAAAGCGGTCACAAAATTTAAGTCTTACAAAATGCTAAATTCAACGGTTAGCCCGATTTGAACCTTAAAAAACACAAACCCTTTTTAACCATATTTAGTGTAACAACCCTCTATAAATGACATGCCAAACTCTATAAAACGTACGCATAAAATATAAATGTCAAAAACGGTCACAAAATTTAAGTCTTACAAAATGCTAAATTCAACGGTTGGCGGAACCACCAGATTTACAGCTGAGAATAACTTAAAATAAACTACTCGGACGACTAGCCAAACTCTATGCGTCCGTACTCCTCTATGTCGGGCCTCGATCTCACACCTTGCCCTTACCCTTGTCTATCTGCTTGCCTAAAGAGGTTTATAATTAAGAAAACGAGGGTTAGACCATATGAGGTATAGTGAGTTCCCTCAATAACGTTCCCATGATGCAATTTAGCATAATTCGCAAATAATTTATAAGAGAGAATTGTAAACATCACACATTGATAAATCAAACACACACAAGCGGTGTAACAACCGAGTTCTAAATTGTGAATATGGAAGTTTAGTGCCTTTTTGTCTAATAAGTGAAAGTTAACTTGAGGGGCTGATTGGTCATTTGGTGAAAGAGGGGTAGGGCACAAATCCCTAGGTCAGCCCTCATTTGGAACAAATCAGTAAATGGGGTTTTGGTTTGGCGGCTAAGAAAGAAAGAGAGAAGGAAGAAGGAAAGAAGGGTTTGAGAAGAAATTCAAGAGGAAAAGAGAAATCAAGGAAGATATTGCAAGGTAATACATCCTAATTAGTTCTTCTGATTAGTGTAATGCTTCTCCTTCTTATTGTTCCGATTTTTTATTACTGATTTGGAAGATTGCTTGAGTTTTCACCATATTTCCTTCTTTATGAGTTTTATGGGTTTTGTCTTAATAAATCGATTTAAGGGGTTATAAATGGATTAAGTGGGTGTTTAGGGTTGGTGGATGAACCCTTATAGTTGTCTAATCAAACTAATGGCTTAAATCGGAGTTTAAAGCGGTTTTAGAATTTCTAAGCTCGAACAGCATCGTTTTTCCGGACACCAGCGTTCGAAGGTGTCCGGATATGTTGCGTATGTCCGGGTAAGTGCCTCGTGAAGGTGTCCGGATAAGTGGTGTATCCGGATAAGTGGTGTGTCCGGATAGGTGTAGTGTCCGGAAAAGTGTAGTGTCCGGATAAGTATAGTGTCCGGAAAAGTGTAGCGTCCGGATAAGTATAGTATCCGGAAAAGGGTATCCGGACAGTGGGGCTGAGCTATTTACCTGATGTGGATCTTTTGCCTTAGGTGTTCGGTGGGTGTAGCTTGAAGGTGTTTAGGAAGTGCATTGTACGACAACCAATGTGAGTTCCCTAAACCTCTTTTACGACGTAAATGTTAAAGAATTCTTTTATTGATTATGGTCTTAACAAGCATGAAATATTTATGAACTTATATGCATGGAAGGAAAGAAATGTTTGATATGTTGAAATGATGCGCATGATTTATAAACAGTCAAATGCTTTCATGAAACGTATGTGCATGTTATGTGATGTCGGTCTGTACTGTGGGATCAATGAGCCTCGGGATCTGATGATTCCTTGGATATGTATGACGAGACGGTAGGTTGGAATTCGTTTCCTCCTAGGCGGGTATCGGGGAGTCTGCTTGGGCCCCGATATGAGAGGGCGAAAGGGGAGTCTGCTTGGGCCCCGATCGCAATGGTTAAGTGATCCATTACACAGTGCAGTACCATATGTGATGACTTATGATGCATTTTAACAAATGATTTTATATTGTTTATATATGTTGTTTTACGGAGGGAATTCACTAGACCTTGTGGTCTAACCCTCGCATTTTCAAAACTAAACCATTTTCAGGGAAGCGTTCCACGAGTTCCTCGGGGAAGAGATAGGAGAGGCTTGGCTTACTTGGAGATTAGAGCGACTCCAAGACTTAGACTAATGACGTAGTTAGAGCTCGGCTGTGGACTTTGTAGACTTCCGCTGTCATTTTGTTAAGCTCGTTTGTTGATGTATTGAACAAGTTAATCTTTTGTAATGTAAAACGCTCAGTTTCTATGATTTATTGCTTGCCAAGTTTTGGGGACGTTACAAATGGTATCAGAGCCATAGTTTAAGGGATTTAGGTTGCCTTTAGGACCTAAACTTAAATTGTAAGACGAAGAACACAGCCGAGGCATAGGATTGACTCTAGGAACGATCACTATAATTGCGTTTAAGAATAAGGTGCCAAGGACAAACGTGTAAGGTAAGTTTGGGGTTGCACCTGGCCAGTGCAATTGTGAACTTACAGGTACACGCGTGTGCTTACATTACCTTATATAGCATTTGGTGATGGCATGTCTAGCAAAGGTTAATTATTTATTTCTTTCAGTATTCGCGAATGGCTGGGAGGAACTTGAGGAGTAGGTCGGTACCTGTTGTACCAAGGAATCCGGAGGAAGAAGTCCTAGAGAACGGACCGGTTAACCGCGGAAGGGGTCGCGGGAGAGGTCGCGGAAGAGGCCGTGGAAGAGGTCGTGGAAGGACAAGGAGTGTGGAAATTCATGTCAATCAAGAAGACTCTGTTCAGGAAAGTTCTGCTACTGTAAGAAGAGGGAACCCGACGAGGGGACGTGGTCGAGGCCGGGGTTCCACATTTGTCACTCGAGAAAATTTGGCTGCTGAGCTGGGTAAGATTCAGGAAACTTTGCAGACTCTCCTTACTAAACAGAATGAGTCAGTTTCAGTAAGCAAAGAGCCGACTGAGAACAAGGAGGGTGCAGATTTGTCAAGCCCGGTAGAGACTGGTACTGGGAGCCACTCGAAAGCTTTATCCTTGGTGGTGAATGAGTCAGCAGCTAAGGGTTGTAACTTCAAGGTCTTTGCTTCATGCAAGCCCCCTACGTTCGAGGGCGAGTGTGATCCGGTTTTGGCAATGTAGTGGGTGAAGGAAATGGAGCTGGTTTTCGATACTTGTAAGTGTGCTGATGGGGACAGGGTGATGTTAGCCTTGTCCACGTTGAAGTCTGATGCAGTGTATTGGTGGGAAGCCGAAACTGGGGGAAAGGGTTCAGCGATGGCCAAGGGGATGTTGTGGGAATCGTTTGTTGACAGGTTTAAAGAGCAGTTCTGCCCACTCGCGGCAGTGAAAAGGCTGGAAGAAGAGTTTCTGGGTTTAGAGCAAGGAGGAATGACGGTACGGGAGTACACTTCTAAGTTTATTGAGAAGTCTCGTTTTGCTGACTTGTATGTGCCAACGGAAGGGCGAAAGGTGAACCACTTCATCCATGGTCTGAGAAGTAACATTCGGGAGCTAGTTCTGACGAGAAACCCCACTACCTTTCAGGCGTCCATCAATACGGCCGAGCTAATTGAGATGGAAAAGAACCGTCAGACTTCTGAAAGGGGTGGCGACAAGCGTAAATGGGATGGGCCGGGTAATGACTCCAGGAAATGGAAGGCGTCCCGACCGGATAACCGTGCAAACAAGGATACCGTGGGGAAACCGTGTACGAAATGCAACAAGGTGCACCGGGGTGATTGCATGGCAGGTTCAAACTCATGCTACCGGTGCGGCTTGCCTGGTCACATGTCAAGGGACTGCCCCAAAGGGAAATCATGTTTTCAGTGTGGAGCTACCGGCCACACCAAGTATGATTGTCCGCAGTTAAAGAAGGGAGGATCAACTCAGTATGGGGAACGTCATGGAGGAAAGGGCAGTGATAAAGGAGCAGAGCCGACGCGTCCGAAAGGACGTGCATTCCGCATGACCGCGGAGGAGGCGGAGGAAACTCTAGATGTTGTGACAGGTACGTTTCTAGTAAACTCTCTATGTGCCAAGGTGTTATTTGACTCAGGAGCAAACCGCTCTTTTGTATCGCATGAATTTATGAAATGTTTGGGGGTGAGGCCTAGACGTTTAGAGAGAGCTCTAGAAGTGGAAACTGCCAACGATGGTTTGGTGTATGTTAAGGAGGTGATAGAGGATTGTGTCATAGATATAGAAGGAAGATTGATACCTATGAAACTATACCCCGTGGCAATGGGAGAGTTCGATGTGGTGTTAGGTATGGACTGGTTAGCCGCGAATGATGCGAACATCGTTTGCAACAAAAAGCTGATCAGGATTCAATCGCCGAATGGGGATCCCATAGAAATTTATGGGGACCGCCGTAATAGAAAGAATAGCCTGATCTCTATGATTAAGGCTACTAAGTGCTTGAAGAAGGGGTGTAGGGGATACTTGGCGTATGTGTTGGATGCCAAGAAAGAGAAGCGTGGGGTGGGCGATGTACGGGTAGTAAACGAGTACCCGGAAGTATTTCCAGACGACTTGACCAGTCTACCCCCGGATCGTCAGATCGAGTTCAGAATTGATTTGATGCCCGGAGCTACACCTATCGCTCGCGCACCGTATAGATTGGCACCGTCCGAGATGAAGGAAATGATGGCTCAGTTACAGGAGTTGCTGGACAAGGGATTCGTTAGACCAAGTACGTCTCCGTGGGGAGCACCTGTGCTCTTCGTGAAGAAGAAGGACGGTACTATGCGAATGTGCATAGATTACCGAGAACTCAACAAGGTCACGATCAAGAATAAGTATCCGATACCGAGGATTGACGACCTGTTTGATCAGCTACAAGGAGCCAACTACTTCTCCAAGATAGATCTGAGGTCAGGGTATCATCAACTCAAGGTGAGGGAGGAGGATGTGCCAAAGACTGCCTTCAGGACCAGGTATGGACACTACGAATTCTTGGTAATGCCGTTCGGGCTAACCAACGCCCAACATCATTCATGGACTTAATGAATAGGTTATGCCAACCTTATCTAGAACAGTTTGTGATAGTGTTCATAGATGACATCCTGATATTTTCAAGATCGGAAGGGGAGCATGAAAGTCATCTTCGGACGATTCTCGAGCTGCTAAAGCAAGAGAAGCTGTTTGCGAAGTTTTCTAAATGCGCGTTTTGGCTAAGGGAGGTGCAGTTTCTCGGACACGTGGTGTCTGAGAAGGGAATTATGGTTGACCCGGCTAAGATTGAAGCCATCCGAGACTGGGAGCAACCCAAGAATCCGTCAGAAGTACGAAGTTTCCTCGGACTGGCGGGGTACTACCAGAAGTTCATCAAGGACTTTTCGCGTATTGCCACGCCCCTGACCTCCTTGACGAAGAAGAATGTCAAATTCGTCTGGTTAGAGAAACAGGAAGAAGCATTTCAGAAGTTGAAGGAGATGTTGAGCAGCGCTCCGGTGTTGTCGCTATCGGACGGTTCAAACGATTTTGTGGTGTTCAGTGACGCATCGAAGCTCGGCTTGGGTTGCGTACTCATGCAACGAGGTAAGGTGATCGCTTATGCCTCCCGGCAGTTTAAGGATCACGAGACTCGTTATCCTACGCATGATTTAGAATTGGCGGCGGTGGTTTTTGCCCTGAAGATTTGGCGACATTACCTGTATGGGACGAAATGCCAGATCTTTACGGACCACAAGAGTTTATGTCATCTCTTTGATCAAAAAGAGTTGAATATGCGCCAAAGGAGATGGATTGAGTTGTTAACCGACTACGACTGTAAGATCGAATACCATCCGGGGAAGGTAAACGAGGTGAAACCCCCAGGATTGTGGCCATGAGGGCTGAGGTCACATTCAATCTGTTAGCCGAAATAAAGAAATGTCAGGTTGAAGCGCTCGAAACCGGAAATCTTAAGAAAGAGAGAATGGTAGGGCAAGCGGCCATGTTAGTGGAAGATAGTCGAGGGGTGAAATGTCTGAATGGGAGAATCTGGGTTCCGAAAATTGGAGAACTCCGAAATCTGATCCTAGAAGAAGCTCATAAATCGAAGTACACGATTCACCCCGGGACTAACAAGATGTACGGAGATTTACGTCGAGACTACTGGTGGCCCGGAATGAAGAAGGACGTGGCTCACCTTGTAGAGACATGTATGACGTGTTCACGGGTAAAAATCGAACACCAACGACCATACGGAAAGCTCCAGTCGTTAGAGATACCGTTGTGGAAGTGGGATCAGATCGCGATGGATTTCGTGACCCATTTGCCGAGAACTCCAAAAGGTTATGACACCATTTGGGTGATCGTGGATCGGCTCACGAAGTCGGCACACCTTTTACCTATACGGGAGTCTTACTCGTTGGAGCAGTTAGCAAAGTAGTACATCGACGAGATCGTAACACGTCATGAGGTGCCGACGTCGATAGTGTCCGACCGAGATAGCAGATTTACCTCCAAGTTCTGGAGAAGCTTCCAAAGAGAGATGGGGTCGCAGATCAAGATGAGTACCGCATATCATCCTCAGACCGACGGTCAGAGTGAGAGAACGATCCAAACGTTGGAAGACATGTTAAGAGCTTGTGCTTTAGATTTCCAAGGCTCTTGGGAAAAGCATCTACCTTTGATCGAGTTCGCTTACAATAACAGCTATCACTCGAGCATCAAGGCAGCGCCATTTGAGGCACTCTATGGTAGGAAATGTCGAACTCCATTATGTTGGAACGAAGTCGGGGAAAGGCTGTTAGCCGAGCCAGAGTTAGTGCAACTAACTTCTGACAAGATAGTCCAGGTGCGTGAAAAACTGAAGGTTGCTCGCGACCGCTAGAAGAGTTATGCGGATAAGAGACGGAAAGACATAGAATTTCAAGTCGGAGATCATGTCTTGTTAAAGGTGTCTCCTTGAAAAGGAGTGGTACAATTTGGAAAACGTGGGAAGCTAAGCCCACGTTACATCGGACCATTCGAGATTACGGAACGAGTTGGAGAAGTGACGTATAGGTTGGATCTGCCGGAAGAACTACGCAGCATCCATAATGCGTTTCACGTGTCTAATCTAAGAAAATGTCTAGCCGACGTGACTAAAACGGTTCCGTTAAATGACATTAAGGTGGACGAAAGGTTAAATTTTGTAGAAGAACCCGAAGCCATCACGGATGTTAAGGTAAGGAAGTCACAGAACAAGAAGACTAAGCTGGTTAAGGTGCAATGGTGACACCACAAGGGTCCAGAGGCGACCTGGGAGTTGGAGTCGGAGATGAAAGCAAGTTACCCACATCTTTTCCAATGAGGAATTCCGGGGACGGAATTCTTTTAAGGGGGGAGTGTTGTAACAACCGAGTTCTAAATTGTGAATATGGAAGTTTAGTGCCTTTTTGTCTAATAAGTGAAAGTTAACTTGAGGGGCTGATTGGTCATTTGGTGAAAGAGGGGTAGGGCACAAATCCCTAGGTCAGCCCTCATTTGGAACAAATCAGTAAATGGGGTTTTGGTTTGGCGGCTAAGAAAGAAAGAGAGAAGGAAGAAGGGTTTGAGAAGAAATTCAAGAGGAAAAGAGAAATCAAGGAAGATATTGCAAGGTAATACATCCTAATTAGTTCTTCTGATTAGTGTAATGCTTCTCCTTCTTATTGTTCCGATTTCTTATTACTTATTTGGAAGATTGCTTGAGTTTTCACCATATTTCCTTCTTTATGAGTTTTATGGGTTTTGTCTTAATAAATCGATTTAAGGGGTTATAAATGGATTAAGTGGGTGTTTGGGGTTGG
This sequence comes from Saussurea involucrata, assembly GCA_033807775.1. Classification (NCBI taxonomy): domain Eukaryota; kingdom Viridiplantae; phylum Streptophyta; class Magnoliopsida; order Asterales; family Asteraceae; genus Saussurea; species Saussurea involucrata. Next base: position 88,511,081 of record CM066317.1, read on the forward strand.
TGGATGAACCCTTATAGTTGTCTAATCAAACTAATGGCTTAAATCGGAGTTTAAAGCGGTTTTAGAATTTCTAAGCTCGAACAGCAGCGTTTTTCCGGACACCAGCGTTCGAAGGTGTCCGGATATGTTGCGTATGTCCGGGTAAGTGCCTCGTGAAGGTGTCCGGATAAGTGGTGTGTCCGGATAAGTGGTGTGTTCGGATAAGTGTAGTATCCGGATAAGTGTAGTGTCCGGAAAAGTGTAGTGTCCGGATAAGTATAGTGTCCGGAAAAGTGTAGCGTCCGGATAAGTATAGTATCCGGAAAAGGGTATCCGGACAGTGGGGCTGAGCTATTTACCTGATGTGGATCTTTTGCCTTAGGTGTTCGGTGGGTGTAGCTTGAAGGTGTTTAGGAAGTGCATTGTACGACAACCAAGGTGAGTTCCCTAAACCTCTTTTACGGCGTAAATGTTAAAGAATTCTTTTACTGATTATGGTCTTAACAAGCATGAAATATTTATGAACTTATATGCATGGAAGGAAAGAAATGTTTGATATGTTGAAATGATGCGCATGATTTATAAAGAGTCAAATGCTTTCATGAAACGTATGTGCATGTTATGTGATGTCGGTCTGTACTGTGGGATCAATGAGCCTCGGGATCTGATGATTCCTTGGATATGTATGACGAGACGGTAGGTTGGAATTCGTTTCCTCCTAGGCGGGTATCGGGGAGTCTGCTTGGGCCCCGATATGAGAGGGCGAAAGGGGAGTCTGCTTGGGCCCCGATCGCGAATGGTTAAGTGATCCATTACACAGTGCAGTACCATATGTGATGACTTATGATGCATTTTAACAAATGATTTTATATTGTTTATATATGTTGTTTTACGGAGGGAATTCACTAGACCTTGTGGTCTAACCCTCGCATTTTCAAAACTAAACCATTTTCAGGGAAGCGTTCCGCGAGTTCCTCGGGGAAGAGATAGGAGAGGCTTGGCTTACTTGGAGATTAGAGCGACTCCAAGACTTAGACTAATGACGTAGTTAGAGCTCGGCTGTGGACTTTGTAGACTTCCGTTGTCATTTTGTTAAGCTCGTCTGTTGATGTATTGAACAAGTTAATCTTTTGTAATGTAAAACGCTCAGTTTCTATGATTTATTGCTTGCCAAGTTTTGGGGACGTTACAAGCGGCGCATACCGATGGCCCACGCTCTGGTCACACACACACACACACACACACACACACACACACACACGTGACAGCATGTTAGAGCACACACCCGCCGTTATTGATTTATATGAAACAAATTCATATATATATATATCTATATCACACGTTATGGGACACCCCCCCCCCCATATTCACACCATAAGCCATCGTATGCCCGCCCTCGAGTAATCACACCTTTATAAATCACACCATAAACATGCTTAATAACATCAAGTAAAATGTACAATTTAAATAAGGATATGCATACATAAACACACTTGATAAAAGTCTTTGGTTAAAAGTACTCACCTGAAGTCCACACTAAGTGTTCTCACTTGAATCTGTTATGCTCTACCCGTACCTACATTTCACTTAATCACACGAGAGCAAATAAGTTTCTCAACTACTCACGAAGCGTCTCGACCCCCATGGCATTATTAGAACATGCTACAGACAACCACAACCAGATACCTTCCGGATTCTGCTGTTTTCCGGACCCTTCCGGATTCCGGTATTCTTCGGGTCCTAATCCGGATTTGTCCGGACTCCACTTTCCGGTATCCGCTTCCGGATCCTTCCGAATTCCGGGTCTTTTCCGGATTTCGGCTTCCGGTCCCCGACACACGCCATCCGAACTCCCTTATCTGGAACTCTACTGGACTCACACTAATCCGGATGTTTTCTCCGGAACTAGCGATTCCGGAAAACGCATCGGAACCAGGTACGACTTACCAACTCTCAACATTAGATCATAGAGGTTTAGCTTAAGCCAAATAATGTTTAAAACAACCACTCTAAGCATTCCCACACTAAATAGTTGACGAATCACACAAGAAACCCCCAAATCCCAACACTGGGTTATCAAAGAACCACAAATCTTTCCAAACCGATCCCTAACCTCATAAAATCCAAAATAGATAAGGGAAACGAAGTTACCTTAATGCGGTTGATGTTTCCTCCAAATCTCGTCTCCTGAATCCAAGCTCCTGTTCAAGATTGTGAAACTCACTCCACGCACTCCTTCGCACACACACACAACCCGCACAACACTGAAGAATGAAATGAGGGATTTTAGGGATTTTAACCCTATTTCTCTTATTCTCACAATTGCCACCAAAGTTTCATTATTTACCCATATGCACACCATTAGACTATAATTACAAGACAAACCCGGTTATTACATTTAGCTCAAACTCGAGCAAGTACGAATTCATTTGCATACGTATATAGATTCACATATTGAAACGAAATGAAGAGGAAGTTGTATTGTTTGGAGAAAACGTTGATTACCGACAATCTCAACCAACCTTACCTGAAACCTGCCTTCAGTGGCATCAATGTGAAGAGACAATATTCATGACAAGTAACGGAATATATTGTATTTCTCCACAAATAGATAGAACCCAGGGAATATCTTGTATTTCCCCACAAATAGATGAAATCAAATACAATATTCATGACAAGTAATGAAAAAAAAAATACAAATAAACCATTGAGTGAATTTAACATTATGTAATCACTAATTCAACCTTCCGTTCGATAAATAAAAAGTTTTAACAAAATATTATCAATTCTTATTTTAAATGTAAGGGCCTGTTTACTTAGAGCTTATTGGGCTTAATAGAGGATCTGGCTTATTCGCGCAGACAAAGGAGAGTGTTTACTTGTGACTTAATGGGACATAAGAATAAATGGTATCCGATTAAAAACTTGTCCAATCATATGCAACAACTCTTTCAAAGTAAAACAAGAAAAAGAGCACAAATAAGATAAACTGTAATTAAAAATAAGATAAACCAAAAGCCAAAAAGGCACGAGCACACATCAGAAGCGCTATATTTGCATAAATGGTATTCGATCGCCTCTTTTCCACACTTATAGCAAAAGCTAATTCCACATCCGTAACAAAAATGAGCAGATCAAACATGTTGACTAACATGTTTAAACAAATTCAAACTAAAACACCTTAAAGCTATTTGGTCGGCTAGATAAACTACTCAATACTTTCATCGTCCATTTTGCAAAATTTTATGTCAAACATATTATTATATTTATTATTTTCAGTTAAACAAAGAATTTGTATTATTAAGCTCACATTTGACCAGTACAAATTAACTTATTTAAACTCATTAAAGGAAACCCTCTTTGATTGACTATAAAATAGCTTTTAGAAAAACTACTTTCAATAATACTAGTGCATGGCACCGCGCGTTGCGCAGTGATGGAATTTAAAACGTAAACTAATTAAATTTAAAACGTAATTTTTTAATTCATCCTCCTAAAAAATGTTACCATTCACCAATCAAATAGGATTTGTCTATAAAATAGAACTTGTTTTTCTTAAAGATCCAATAGATAAATATTTCTAATTCATGTAAGGTTAATATATAATACTTAGTCTCAAGAAATGTTCAAAACTTATTTTCTTGTCTTTATTTTTCGCATTCATTTCCTATTACAAAATATACGCCAAGAAATTGATAATATTTTCAAAGGTGGATCCAATAAATAAATAAAACGTAATTTTTAATTGATTCTCCTAATAATGTTAGTATCGGCCATTTTTTCAAATAAGATTCATCTATCCAATAAAAATTACTTATTTTTTAGAAACATAAAATAGATAGATTTTCCATTCATGTAAATTCAATATATACTTCCGTTTTTTAAAATGACATTAGAATTTCTTTTTTCTGCAATGCACCCTTAGCCTTGAATATTATTGAAAGTTATTGGTTGAATATTTTATCTTCATTTCAATAAAAAAATATTTGGAAAACAAAAAATAAGATTATTTATATCACAACACAATACAATTTGTTGATCGTTTATTACATAAAAGAGGTTATATAATGGGAAATTAATTAAAATACCCAAAGTCAAACCAACTGTTACCAAAATACCCAAAAAATTTCAATTTTGCAAAAATACCCAAAATACCCGCGATGGGGTCCCGCGATCGCGGGATACGCTGACGTGGCACGTATTTTGGGCACAAATGCCCCGCGAAGCCCCTAAACTTTGGCCGCGGTGCACTTTTGGTCCCTGCCCGCGATCGCAGCCCGCGATGGGCCAAAATTTACAGTTTTGGTCCCTGAAATTTTCAACTTTTGGTCCCTGAAAATTTACACTTTCAGCCCCTATACTTAGACGAATCTTGATGCTTTTACTGTTTTTTTCCACAATTATTGCAATTTAAAGACCGATTTGTGGTTGAAATTCAATTGCATGTTTCAATCAATGTTAAATCAATGTTTTTGGAATATCAGTTTGTGGATGAAATGAGAGATTGGTTTTCTGATATGTTGGTTGTTTCATTCATAAATAGACGTAAAATTCAAGCCATAATTCTCACACAACGATTTCATTGTTGCAATATTTCTTTCTGCAATATTTCTTTCTGCAATATTTCTTTCTGCAATATTTTGTGTTTGAGATACTACTGAAAAAATGAGTTCATCTGTTGCAAAAGCTAAGCTATATTTCTGTTTTGATGGTGAATGGGTGCAAGATAACAATGAGTGGAATTTTGCTTATAAATCTAAGCATGGTGTTAAAGTGTCAGTAAACTATACTTATCAGAAGTTTGTTGCATACGCCATGCAAAAATGTGGAATCAACTCTTCTGATATTTGCAAGTTAGTGTTTAAAAATGGCGATGGGTCATTTGTGGATTTATCCAACGATGGGGATATCTCTACTTTTCTGCACCTTGCAGTCGATTCAGAAAGACCCCCATTAGTCTTTGTGTATCCTGGCGTATCCGACGGTGACGACGACGACGGTGACGAGGAGGGTGACGACGACGAAGACCTCCAAATAGAGCAGCCTGATTCTCAACAACAACAACCACCACCACCATCACCACAACCACACGAATGGCGTATTGCTGGAGTTGCTGATGACGAAACCCACGTTTTCAGAACGGGTAATTCTGAAATAGACAGATCAGACACCGATAATGATGATCACGAAGAATATACCCCTAGTAGAAAATCATGTAGTCAGATAAATGACTTTTTTGATATGCCCCCTATTCTTCCAGACTCCTATACCCAGACATAAAGCTACGAACCTACACCTTATATTCGTAGCGAAAGTTTAACAGCAGGTCAGATATTCGATTCGAAGGATCTCTTAGCAAGTCAGATCGGACTCAAGTTCTTGGAAGAGGGTTTCCAAAGTCGCGTGCGGGCATCTGACAAAATCAAATACGTAGTTGAATGTGCTAGAGAAAAGTGTGAGTGGAGGTTGTACGCGATTCACACGGGTCCCAAAGGAGGGGCGATAATGATTAGAAAGTTGCACGACGTACACACTTGTACGAGGACGCAACTTAATCCCCACCACAAACAAGCCGGCAAAAAGACTTTGGGTGCGATCCTGAAAAACAAATTTCTTGATGTTAGCAGGTCATTGCGTCCAAAGGACATCGTCCACGACGTTCACCGGCAGTTCGGCGTCACGATTGATTACCACCAAGCGTGGCGTGCGCGCTGCCATGCACTGTTTATGGTGAGAGGCACGTTCGAGGAGTCGTATGAACGACTCCCGACATATTTATATAATTTGCAGATGCAGAACCCTGGTACTGTCACGCAGCTACGGGCCGATTCACGTGGACGGTTTGAGATGTGCTTCGTGGCCCTTGGACCCGCGGTACGTATTTTAACACGTCATATGTTTACACATTATAAACTATAACATTTACACATTATAAACTATAACATTTTAACCTATGTTTTTGCAGATCCGCACATTTCTGGAAAATCTACGTCGTGTCCTGATAATAGACGCAGCCCATTTAAAGGGCCGTTACTTGGGTATGATGTACCTGGCGGTTGCCATGGACGGGGATAACTCCATCGTTCCAGTAGCTTTCGGCGTAGGCAAGTCCGAAACCGGGGACGAGTGGACTTGGTTTCTGTCCATGTTGAGACAAGCTATCGGAGACCCGCAAGGGTTGGTGTTTATGTCTGACAGGGCTCCTTCCATAAGCGCCGCAATCTCTGCCATGTACCCAAACGCCCCTCACGCCATATGCTGTCGACATTTGGAGATGAACGCCAAATCCAAGGACAAACGTATTACCACCTACAAGGATGTCTATTGGGCGGCATGCAGAGCATATACGGATCGGGAGTTTAACAAGTACATGAATATGCTACGATACAGTGTCAAGGAAGCAGCCAAAGTCTTTGACGATGCTGGACCGGAGAGGTGGTCCGCGGCCCATTTTCCTGGACAACGGTATGACATTCTGACCTCGAATAGTGCAGAGTCTGTGAATGCACTCTCCCGTTTTGCGCGTAGATGTCCGATTGTTAATCTTATGGACTACTTTCGGGCCTTTCAACAAGAGTGGTACCAAATTCGACGCCTAAAAGGAGCTAAGATACAAAATGCACTCGCACCAACGGCGGAGAATATCGTTCAGTACAGGGCGCGTCGTGCGGCGACATGGCCGGTAAGAGCAATCGGGTATGGGAAGTACGAGGTGCATGATGACTATATTCACGCGATTGTGAATATGGAAGACCACCTTTGTTCGTGTCGCGAACGGGATAAATCTGGGTTACCGTGCGGCCATGCCATCGCTGCAGCAACATATATGGGTCGTACAGATTGCAGCGACTTGGCTGTACCTTTCTTCACGTCCGAATATTACCGGAAAACATACGTGGAGGTAATAAACCCAGCTGGACCCCCTGCATCATGGGTGTATCCACCCGACCCGCTTCCACCATGCTATCCACCTTTAATGGATAAGAACAGGGCCGGGAGACCGAGAAAGAACGACCGACGTCCATCACGTGGTGAAAGTTCGATACAACGAAGATGTACTCGGTGCCAATGCGTAGGACACACTCGTGGAGAGTGTCCAAATCCCGCCCCTTCAACCGTGCCAAGGAGACATTCTGTCAGTCACACCCCGGGCCCGTCACAGCTTGAACCATATGGAACAAACCCATATGATACTGTTGATCTAAACACTGATTTGTAAATGATATATATACACACATACATATGCTTCTAAATGAACATTGATAACACAGCTAGTTTGTAAATGATATATATATATATTCGTATTATATATTTACACACATAAAGAAAATAGGAGACCTTCAATTTTTCTTAGTATTTTCTTGACCTTGTTCTTGCATCCATGGCAGTGAATGTTAACTCTGAGTACACATGTCTGTTTATATATTCATATTAGATACGTTTTAATTTTAACAAATTACACCATTATAGTTAATTATTTAATTTATGGTACATCTCATATTTTTTTTCAATTTTGTTTTACACTCCTATCGCATTAACATAATAATCATATATTAACTAATTCATTAAATCGTTTAAATTATTATTATTTGAATGTGTTTATAGATATCGTGAATGGCAATAGGAGAAGGTAGAATTGTTTATAAATGGGGTTTTGACAAGTTGGTATCACTGGACTCATTTAAGAATTGTGAAAATGGGTATTTGGCGAATGATGATTCATGTGTGTTTAAAACACTTCAGCTCCAAACACACATGAATCATCATTCGTCAAATACCCATTTTCACAATTCTTAAATGAGTCCAGTGATACCAACTTGTCAAAACCCCATTTCATATTATATATATACACACACATACATATGCTTCTAAATGAACATTGATAACACAACTAGTTTGTATTCCATCCAACAAGCTCTTCATCTTCAATCTTTCTGACCCTTCTTCAACGGCTTCTGCTTTTGCAACCACGTATGGCCATTGTGTACCACAACCCGCACACACTTTAGCAAATGAGTTGAGGGTTGTCATATATTCTACAAGAGGAGTAGGCCCACGAATGAGGTAACCTCTGACTTGACCTTGCATGATGTATCCAACCTAACCGTGGTTCAGCGACTTAAAAACTACTTTTCTGAGAAATTAACAACAACAAAAAATACAAAACAACAACACAGTAAAAAAAATACAAATAACAACACAGTAAAAAAAATACAAAACAAAAAAAAAAAATATAACCACCACCTACTTAAAAATTGATTTAGTTTCATCAATCCAAGCTTGCTTCTCGTTTACCTTCGCTTGAATAATTGCGAAGTCTTGCAGAATATGGTGAATTGCTTCTTGTTCTCGACGAACACGAGCCTCCCGAGCTTTTATATCCCCTTTCATCCTTTTGATCTCCCTGTCTTCCTCTTCGATCTTTCTCAAATGGACTGCCTTCTTGTCCATCATTTTTTTCCACTCTTCTGTTAGTTCATCTATCTCCTTTTCCTTTTTTGCTATGGCGACCTCGATTTGAGGTGGCATTTTTTCAGGAGTAGACTTAGGGTTTGATGACGATGCCATTTGTGGATGAAATGAGAGAAGAGAGAAATCAATTCAAAGAAAGAAAGCAAGAGAGAAATCAAGAAAGAAAGCAAGAGGAAGTGTGAATTGTGAATTGCATACTACTGATATTTATGGATGAAATCTCAAACATGCAAATGAATTTCAACCACAAATCGGTCTTCAAAGTACAATAATTGTGGAAAAAAACAGTAAAAGAATGCAAGATTCGTCTAAGTACAGAGGCTGAAAGTGTAAATTTTCAGGGACCAAAAGTGTAAATTTTCAGGGACCAAAAGTGAAAATTTTGGTCCATCGCGGGCCATCGCGGGCTGCGATCGCGGGCAGGGACCAAAAGTGCACCGCGGCCAAAGTTGAGGGGCTTCGCGGGGCATTTGGGGCCAAAATACGTGCCACGTCAGCCCTAGCCCGCGATCGCGGGATCCATCGCGGGTATTTTGGGTATTTTTGCAAAATGAATTTTTTTTGGGTATTTTGGTAACAGTTGGTCAAACTTTGGGTATTTTAATTAATTTCCCTTATATAATTCTTCATACATCAACTTTTCAACAACCGTTACAAAATATACTCTACTTAATTTTCTAGCTTACATAAATTATGAAACATCACATCTTAAAATTACAATTGGAAACCAAAAGTTCCAGACAATAAACATCACCAAAACTCAAGAATCAAAATACTCCAATCTTCATATCGTCTCCTCCAGAAACTTCAACTTACATTGATTTAAGAAAAAGAATCGAAAAAAAGGAATCTAAGGAGCCGCTTGAGTTGACAATAAAATCAATAGGAAACCAATGAGCAACCTAAGATAACCCATAAAATTCCGTACACAAACAAACACAAAAACTACCAAAATAATTGAAAAAAACAAACTAAGATATATTGTGTTAACACACACCAAGCAAGTAAAAAAACTCGAAAGATACTTGGACTATAATCTTAGAAAGCTGGACAATAACTTGGTGGGATGAAAATTGCAAACATCTTATATCTCAAGAATTATTAACATGCTCCAATTGATGTCAATAATCGTGACTTTCTTTTTTATGCAAGATGGAGAGAGGAAACATTCAAATTATACCTTGAAATTTTACCCAAGACCTTTGAACTTCTTCAATTTTTCTCTTCATATAATTGCATTATTACCAAAAGAGTAAAAGAGAATGTAAACCCAGAGGAAGTTGACATTTGAAAGGACATGTTGGGTTATAAATAAATATTGGCAAATAGCTAAGGAAATAATAAAATGAAAATACCATAAACTGAGAAAAAAAGGATTGATTCTCATGTGTAGAGGCTTCCGTTAGACTAATTTGACAAAAAAATGATTTATAATCATTATATATATATATATATATATAATTTTCATCAAGAATTCATATGCAACTTTATCTAAAAAAGGTTTTATATGCATGCATTGTTCTAACTTTAATACGATGTCTCCAATTGAAAATTTATTTTAATTTCAAGGAGGACACGTTGTATAGAAATTAAACAAAACACGAAATACTTTACTTACATCAACAAAAAATCATACAATGATTTGTCTTCTAGATGATGTCCCAAATCAACAAATTTGTGAATGGACTCACAAAGTTATAACCAAATAAAAACATAGAATTGAGAGATTAAGAGAGTGATTATTATAGAGGTGTATAATGAGGAGAAGATGCAAAATCTATAACTAAATAGAGAGGAATAATTGAGTGATTAAAAGAACAATTATTAGAGAGTAGATGAATAGGTTGACCTAAATAAAAAGAAATAATTGAGAGATTAAAAGAACAATTATTAAAGAGTAGATCAATAGGTTGGAGTATCACAAAATTATCAAAAAAATACTACTAATAATAATAAAACTTACATTTTTGTATATAAGGACTAAAAAACCTTTATCAAATTAAACAATTAAAATAATTAGAAATTTTAGTTGAATTTTGCATTGTGTTTTACAGAGGGATTATGGAATGGAAGAAGTATGGACAGAGGATCTATGGATACCAGAGAGGAGATTCAGATCGAACTTGAAAAGGAGAGAATGCATGAGCAGATAGTGGCGCATGAAATAGTATATAGATTATATTTTGATGTAAAGAAGTAGTTGCTTAGAGAGTCGATGTCAATGCTTATTGCTACACTTGCACATTGATAGAATTGGGAGGACACATTTTTAATGTGGGTTTTGAAGGTTTATTAAAGCCAGGGGATGAAAAATCATTAAAAGAAGCATCTCCTTTCATGAGGTATATAAAGGCAAATACCTCTTGGCTATTCAACTAAAAGTAATTGAAATTGTTTAGATCTTAAATTTGTATTTTTTTTTCTGTCCACCAGGTGTTTGATGAAGTGCTTCAACCAGAAAATGACATGCTTATAAAGAAAGTGATATGTATTTTTAGTTCAACATAACGTCGGTATGTTCGAAACTCATGAAATTTAATGCATTAGATATAGGTTGATGGCTAATTATGTTTCTTGAATACATGTACTTGGATCACCATTCTTCTTTAAGTCTATAGATGCTTAATGTTTTCAATTTTCCCAAAGAAAAACATGAAGTTACTTGTGGTGTCACTTTTCTGCATATTGTTTGTAAATTTCTCTAAGGAAGACAAACCAATATAGCTAAAAATGCCATGGATGGGAAGGTTAGCAAATACCCTTTTACACATGCTCCAACATTCTAAATTGAGTACCATATCATCATCCATAGCGTCATTTATATTACAAGCCTTTTTAGTAGGATTGACAATGGGTAAAGGTAAACCCATTACCCGTTATGTTTACGCCCATCGGAGAAGCCCATCGGAGAAGGTTATGAATAAAGATTTTTCATCTATTGTATGCTTATCCATTCCCCGTTTACCCTATATTTTAATGGATAGAATATAGACAAGTATTTTTTTCGTTACCCATTACCCGTATGTATGTCTGTTTATATATAATATATTAATATTATTAGTTTATCAACAACCAAGGAGGCAAGAATTCATCACTGATTAAAAAACCAAAGAGTTTTAATTTTCTCCATTTCAGTTTACATTACCATCTTTTATGCCTTTATTCAACTTTGGGTTTTTGCTCAACACTGAGCATACTTTTAGTCTGTAATATCTATTCCATAACTTCCTGCCTCTTTAACTCTTTTATTCTTCCAAGCTTCACATTCCACCATCTCACAAATCACAGCCGATAAAGTGATCGACTGTTGGGGTTTTCAATTTGGTTATTTCAGAAGTCACCAAGGAGGAGTACGTTAAGGTCATAGATCTGAAAGGCTGTTTTACGGTTTGTTGGGAATGTAAGTATAATTTTTTCCCTGATTTCTTTACCGGCAAAGTGTCATTTCTTGAAACCAGAGGACATTTTATGGGAAACATTCACTCTAAAGTCGGAGTTATGCACGCATAGCAATCCTTGATCAAAACCTATGTAGAACATAACAAGGTAACATTTTTTGTTTGTTTATCCAAGAACTTGATAAACATTATGCTATAATACTTTTGTGTTGAGCTAGAAGAATGCATTGAGAAGTAGATGTTATGATTTTTTCAAGTTCGTAATCTTCAATATCTTTTTCAGGGTATTCATTGCTCATTGGTTAATTCGGATTTTTTTCAATTTGATGGCCATTGCGTTTTTTCTTCTTCTTATGTGTTCTATGTTAGTATTGGGTTTTAAAGTTAGTTTTTAATCTTGATCTATGCTATTGTCGAATGCAAAAATGGTATAGGGGTAAATGATCTATTTTGTAAAGAGGTGGTATTACGAGTGGGAAGGAAAGATTCCCGTATTTTGCTAGCTAGGGATGTTAGTTTTACGTCTATGTTACTGTAGTTAATTATCATCTCTAACTGTGATTCTAAATTACATGCATGGTTTTACATTAGATGTTATGGTTTGCTCAGTGGCCTAATTTGGTGCAGCAGAGATGGTTGTTTCAAAGGTTTCAGTTATTGTATCAAATGCAACATATAGTGAAAGTAGAGGCTAAAGCGTGTGTTGATGGGGATTGGAAAATTGAAGGTTGTGGTAAACTAAATGTGCTCATGGTGCACTGTCGAGGATGAGGTGTCGGCTGGATTGTTTATGGTCAAATAGATGGCTCAGTGGTTGCGAACTCTTTCAGGGGATATGGTGTTCTCAGTGGTTGAGCTTGCCACAGTGCTTGGGATCAAAAGCTTCTTCTTTAGTTGTTGTTCCGATTTCAAATTTTCTAATGCTGAAGATGAAGTTATTTGGTGTTGTGTCCGGTAAGGTTAAAGAATTTTGGGTCTCGGTCCATTCTTCTCTGCCTTGCTACCCATAAAATGTTTAGATTGCACAATCCAATTGTATAACATTGTATATAAAGCATCTCCTAAACATCACAATTCAATTTTACTTTTTTCGCAAATTTTGTAATTTTAAGTGTTTTTCATCTATTTAATAGGTTTTATAACGTGATTCATTTAGTGATCTTAAATATCCTTAGGCATGTTGTCATCGTCAATCAACATTAAATCTTCTATTTGTTAGTTCCAGATGATTTGTTAGGTTTTATAAATTCATTCTCATGTGCCAAGATCTTGAATCGAAGGGAGCTTTTGGCATGTTTAATAGAGAAGAAAAGTAAACGTGTTCATCGTGAAGCATATTGCTTTATGAGTTTTTAACGGTGAGGATCACATAAGAAAACCATCATTGTGACTTATCGAGCATTGTTAAATATTTTGTGGTATATGCATATAACAATTAAATGTATATTAGATTTGGTTAAATATTTACTAAAATACTCTTATTTCATTTCATATAGTTTAATTATAGCATGAATTTAACGATATAACAGTTTTGATTCACGTCTCATCCAAGAAAAATTTTATAAAGCAAATTTTGTTTTTGATATATTGTTCTTTTAAGTTAATTGTTTTTCTTCAATTAACTATTTTCGTATGATTGTTAATTATACTTTTCTCTGTGCAACCACTTTAGAATCGTCTTAATAAATTAGGCTTCACAAGGTTGGCTTTTTACGATTTTTTTTAATCTTTTAATCTATTTGTAGCTTTTATTTTTTACACTTTTAACTTTAGAGTGTACAATTTTATATTTTTATCTAATAAAATCACTCACAATTTTATTGATTAACACACCTCATAGACTAACATTTAAAATAAGTTGTAAAACTCTTCCAAGTTATGGTTTAAATATTTAATTACATACCCTTTATATAGCACTAATATATTTTATCTCTTCTTATCATATGAATATAACTTTTAATATCATTATCACATTGAATAGTAAATAGAGAACGAAGAGGATGTCTTTTTGTGACAACTTATATGGTTGACTAATTTTAGTAAATCTTCTTTGGGGAAAAATCATTTCTTCAAACTCTTTCTACAAGATGTAACACCCCATATTTCATCTCTTGTGGTATTAGTGCAGAAATAAGGAAATTCTGGGGTCTTTTTGTAAAAACTCAAAGTTCAGTGGCTGGCTTGTGAAAGGGAAAAGTTTAATAAGATAAAAACCCCAAAAACCCTATTTCTTGTTCTACATTTCGGCTGGAGAAGTGCAAGGGAGGAGAAGAGCTCAAGATTTCCACCATTGAAGGTTTGGGAAGGTGTTTGAGCCAGTTATTGAAGGAACTTGCAATTAAGGTATACCTTCATCTTTATCTCGTTGATTTTGTGCTGGAATTGGGGTTTAGATGAACGACTCATATTAGTTTCTCTTCTTCTTCAAGTGTTTTGAGGCAAAACCAATTAGAAGGGTGTGTTGGATGATTCCATTGAGGAGTTTGTGAACTCTTGGTGTTGTTCCACCCTTCCAATGGAGGTTCTTAAGTTTAATCCATTTTAGAAAGGAATTGTGTTTTCAAAAGAGTAGTTCATGATAGTTTGATTGAGGAATTGATTGATTTAAGTAATGAGAATTGTATCCCTAATGTATGTATAGTTTTGGAGATTGTTTTGTGAAGTTATCAATCAATTGGAATCGAATTAGGAGGATTCATGTGGATTTTCGAGCTGACCCTGGTGAGCAGAACTGAGAATGCTCGACCAGAGGGTTACACGGTTTTTCACGCGGTTTGCAAACCGCGTAAGTCCCTGTTGGGCGATTCTCGTTTTCTGCTTCGTTGGTCGTTCGGGTTTGGGTTCGAGGCTTGGTTTAGGGGATTGTCTTAGGACGTTATGGGGGATGTTTTAAGGTATAATTGGGGAGTCTAATACCTCCTTTGTTAACCCCAAAATTCAGGTGATCGTTTGGAGATTAAGTGAGCTTCGAGTAGTGTGTGGTTTAGCCGAGCATCAGGTGAGTTCCCTTATGCATTACTCCTATCTTTTAAAATGAATTGCGAAGAATTGATATGACTGAAAATGAGTTTACTTGATCATCATGACCTTATGTTTTCTCATGCATGAAAAGTGTTATTTTACAAGTGGAAGGAGGATTATCCTCGAGTAAGTTTTAAAGCATGTTTTAAATGTTTATGCATGTGGTAGAGTCGGGTTGCACAGTGGAGGACCCTTCGAGTTGCCGTGCCTGGCTTTGTAAGGTGTCGAGTTGCCGTGCCTGGCTTTGTAAGGTGTTGAGTTGCCGTGCCTGGCTTTGTTAGGTGTTATTGGTCCATGCCACTGTGTACACCCTTGTTTGAGCTCAAACTTGTCAAGTATTGTTTGCAAGGAAACGTGTTTCTTAAAATGTTTTGTGGTTACGCTTTTAGGAGGGAATTCACTAGACCTTATGGTCTAACCCTCGCTTTCAAAACTTAAAAACCATTTTCAGGAAAAGGTGGCTTAGGTGCTTCGTCCAAGGGAAAGGAGAAGGCTTGAGGCGAAGGTGCGAGATTAGAGACCGTCAAGTTTCAGTTTTTGTTTAGCTAGTATCTCAGTTGTATTTGCTTGAGGACCGTAAACAATGTAATTGATTTTGGGAGTTTATGTTGTAATTGGGACCCTTATGGGCTTTTGACTTATATTTTATGTTAGGAGTTTTTGGGTTGTTACAAATGGTATCAGAGCCGTAGTTTAAGGGATTTAGGTGACCGGATGGGCCTAGACTTAAACTTTGGGGTAGGGACACAACCGAGATATAGGATGACCATAGGAGGAGACCTAAGAGGAATGAGAGGAATGGGGTGTCGAGGATCATCATGTGAGGTAAATTGGGAATTATACCTGGCCAATATAATTTCGAATTTACAGACACGTGAGGGTGCTTAAATTACCTCATGGGGGTGGTATTGGTATTAAACGTTTGTTTATGTGTTTTGTATCAGTTTCGTCATGACTGGAAGGGCGTCAAGGAGAAGGTCTGTGCCTAGTGTAATGTAACACCCCGCTTACCACGACACAATATTGTCCGCTTTGCCCCACTGGCTCACGGCTTTGTTTTTGGCGGCCTGGCAAGGACTTCGCAAGGACTTCCCAGGAGGTCACCCATCCTGGTACTACTCCCACCCAAGCACGCTTAACCACAGAGTTCCCAAGGAACCCGCATGCTTGTGGCCCCAAAACGCGTTGTGTCTAGTAAGGCCAAGGTTTACTAATATACCCAGCATCTCTCCTGTCCACGGCCGATGTGGGATATGCCTAAGGTGTTACATGTAAGAATGGCCCCGTCTGAGGAGGTTCAAGTGGACGAACCCGTGGTTCCCCCGAGGGCGTCGGTTGCCCGGGGTAGAGGAAGAGGTCGCGGTAGGGGACGTGAGACCATTCCACGTAGGGCTACTACCAATGTGGAGGGTACTCGCCCAAAGAGGAAAACTCTGGCTGGTCGCCGAACGAAAAGTGTTGAGGCACCGTCCGAGCGGGAAAAGTCCCATCAAGGGGACTCGGCATCGGGAAATCATGCCTTTGTAACTCAAGAGGCCTTCGCCACAGAAATGGTGAAGCTGCAGGAAAAGTTAGACCGTTGGATGAACCGTCATGATGTTTCGGCATCGGGGAGTAAAGAGAACAGTGAGAGTAAGGCAACCACTGAATTGTCTAGCCCGCCTCCTACAGAAGTTGGTAGCCACAAGCAATCCACGACGCTAGTGGTGAACGAGTCGGCAACTAGAGGATGTAGTCACAAAGCATTCTCATCTTGCAAACCTCCTACCTTCCAAGGGGAATGCGACCCGGTGTTAGCCATAAGATGGGTTCGAGAAATGGAGCTGGTATTTGACATTTGTAAGTGTGCCGAAGAGGATAAGGTGATCTACGCCCTGTCTATGTTGAAGTCGGAGGCCATCTTTTGGTGGGATGCCGAAACCGGGGGTTTGGGATCGTCAGTGGCCAAGACTATGAGATGGGAAGAATTTGTGAGGAGGTTCAAGGCGCAGTTTTTCCCTCTAGCGGCAATTAAGAAATTGGAAGAGGAGTTTTGAACTTAGCACAAGGGGACTCGACCGTGAGGGAGTACACTTCCAAGTTTATTGAGAAAGCTCGTTTTGCGGAAACGTATGTACCAACCGAGGAGCGCCGAGTAGAGAGGTATCTCTATGGATTGAAGAGTAGCGTGCGGGAGTTGGTAATGGCAAGAAATCCTAACACTTTCCAAGCGGCTATAAATGCGGCCGAGTTGGTAGAAAAGGAAAAAGATCGTCAGCAATCGGAGAGGGCCGGGGAGAAGAGAAAATGGGATGGACCGGGAAATGATGCTCGAAAGGGGAAAGTTTCGAGGCCGGAGCTGTGTGGAAATCAGGGATATGGTAACAAGCCGTGTGGGAAGTGTCATCGGATGCATAGAGGAGAGTGTAAGGCGGACTCGGGGACGTGTTTTCATTGTGGGCTGCCGGGGCATATGTCAAGGGATTGCCCGCAGAAGCAGGGTTGTTTCCAGTGTGGGTCAATGGACCATAAGCGGTATGACTGTCCCATGCTTAGGAGAGGAGGACCGGGTCAGTATGGGAATCATCAAGGGGTGCAAGGAGTTGAGAAAAAAGAAGAACCGGCACGCGCGAAGGGGCGTGCATTTCGTATGACAGCGGATGAGGCGGAGGAAACTCCGGATGTCGTGACAGGTACCTTTTTGGTGAACTCTCTTTGTGCCAGTGTGTTATTTGATTCGGGGGCGAATCGCTCCTTTGTATCTCCTGTTTTCGTGAAACGTTTGGGGGTGAGGCCTAAGCGTTTGGGTAGTGTTTTAGAAGTGGAGACCGCCGATGATAACGTAGTACTTGTTAGTAGTGTGGTGGAGGGATGTTGTATAGACATAGAGGGGAGTTTGATACCGATTCGTTTGTACCCTATGCCGATGGGAGAGTTTGATGTAGTGTTGGGGATGGATTGGTTGGCGAAAAATAATGCTACCATCGTCTGCAACAAGAAGTTGATTCGTGTGCAATTGCCAGATAAGGGAATGGTAGTGATTTATGGGAACCGTCGAGATAGGAAGTCTAGTCTTATTTCTCTAATTAAGGCTACTAAATGTCTAAGGAAGGGGTGTCAGAGTTATCTAGCCTATGTGGTGAATGCAAGGAAAGAAAAGCGCGAGGTAGGAGATGTACCGATAGTGGGTGAATACCCGGAAGTGTTTCCGGACGATTTGTGCGATCTACCACCGGACCGCCAAATCGAGTTCCGAATCGACCTGGTGCCAGGAGCCACACCAATAGCTCGTGCGCCATATCGATTGGCACCTTCCGAGATGAAGGAGATGATGACTCAACTCCAAGAGTTGCTCGACAAGGGGTTCGTGAGACCGAGTACCTCGCCGTGGGGTGCGCCGGTGCTCTTTGTGATGAAGAAGAACGGGACTATGAGGATGTGCATCGATTATCGCGAACTCAACAAGGTCACTGTCAAGAACAAGTACCCGCTCCCTAGAATCGACGACTTGTTCGATCAGTTGCAAGGGGCTAGCTACTTTTCAAAGGTAGACCTGAGATCGGGGTACCATCAACTCAAGGTACGAGGAGAAGATATTCCAAAGACAGCTTTTCGAACCCGATACGGCCATTACGAGTTTTTAGTGATGCCGTTCGGATTAACGAATGCTCCCGCCGCGTTTATGGATTTGATGAATAGGGTGTGTCAACCCTATTTAGATAAATTCGTGATCGTCTTCATAGACGACATCCTCGTCTATTCGAAATCGGAGGAAGAACATAGGGAGCATTTGAGGGCGGTGTTGGATTTGTTGAAGCGGGAGAAACTTTATGCCAAATTTTCGAAATGCAAATTTTGGCTTCGAGAGATGCAGTTTTTGGGGCATGTGTTGATCCAAACCCTCAGTGATTTGATAATGACCCTATCTTAAATACTTAGTGAAAATTGTAAGTAAACAATATGTATCAGAGTTTCACTATCGCTGATAAGTACTAAGATCTTACAGTACTGCTGATAGGAACTCTCGCACTTTTAGATTAAACATTCAGCGAACACTGTTCACCATATCGCTGAGTCTGTTCAGTCCTTATGGTGATCGCTGATAAGTTAGTTGTTTACTTATGATCCCTGAAGACAAGATTCACGTCAACAAAGGTTCTACGCTGAAGTCGAAGATCAAGCTCAAGAACCAGCGACAAGTCTCCTAATGAACTGATGCGGATCAGCGAAGACTCAGATTTGTCCACTCAACGTGAAGTATCAAGTACAAGACTTCAGCTATCGCTGAACTTTATCATCTGCTGAATAGTAAATGATAATCGCTGAATCAACGAAAGCTGATCATGAAGTCCTCCGTACAAAGTACTTTTGTCTTAACCTCCCTTGCACGCCACCGTACGAAATGTCAGAAAAGAACCTCCGAAAATCTGAAATCGTACAACCACTCTGATACTACACTGTTCATTCATGCGGCTACTAAGGTTGTCAACAAAGGTCAATGATATGCAACCAATCCGCTGATGACACGTGTAAAGTGTATACTGAATTGCATTAAATGCATGCAGTATATAAAGAGATGAACTCACTTCATTTGAAGTAACTTGCTAACTCTGGACAAGTTCAAATCTCTCAAGATAGGATTTTATTAGTAATCTCCTTATCTTTCTTAGTGCAAGAAAACCTTAGTGTTCCAACTTGTTTAGATTTAGGTTTATCCTTAATCTTGTTTCCGCAACAAGCTGTAAATTGTTAATGATTTATCAATAAACAATTTAGAAAAGTAAAATAGTGTGTTTGTATTCAACCCCCCCTTCTACAAACTTGTTTAAGCCTTTCGGGACCAACAAGTGGTATCAGAGCAGATTTGTTTAATCTCATAAACAAGATCTAATCTAAGATATTTCTCTTCCTTGCTATTATCTGAAAATGGCCAACTCAAACACAAACACTCACTATATCGACAATGGTTCTCTTGCAAAACCCCCTAGATTTTCCAGAGACAACTTCAACTTATGGAAAAATAGGATGACACTCTTCTTAGAAGGTGTAGACCCTACTATACCTTACTATCTTGAAAACGGTCCACACATCCCTGTAACGATTGATCCTGCCGTTCCAGCCACTGCAACTAGAGCTGCTATTCCAGAAAGGCTGATTCCAAAGGAAATCCATCATTGGACCGATGAAGACAAGAAGAAAGTGGCTATAGATACAAAAGCCAGATCCATACTATCCATGGCCCTTCCTGACGAAGTCTACCATTCCGTCATGAACCTGAAATCCTCAAAAGCCATGTGGGACACAATATGTGTTCAGTATGAAGGAACGTCTGAAGTCCAGGATTCAAGAAAGATCAACCTGGTAAGACAATACGAAAGTTTCATCTCTGGTAAGAATGAAACTCTCTCTGAAGTACATCAACGTTTTAATTGCTTAATTATAGATCTTAAAACGGTTGGTAAGGAATATTCTAACTTTGAAGTTCTGACAAAGTTTTTAGAATGTTTACCTGAAAGCTGGGACAATTATTCCATGTGTCTCAAGCTGTCAAAAGATCTAAGATCAATGACACTTGCTACCTTATATGGCACATTGCTGAATCATGAGCAATCTAGCCATCTTAAGAAGAATCTTGTAAAAGATTCCAAAAGCACCCCTGTTGCTTTAATCTCAGAGGAACCTTCTACTCAGCGACCCGTGGTCACTATCACTGAGTTAGAAAGTAACTCTGAAAGATCATCAGATTCTGATTCTTCAGATGATGAATCCTTGGCTCTCCTAACTAAAAAGTTCAGGAGATTCGCCAAGAAGAAAATGTTTAGAAAGAACAAAACTCTTTCTATAGCTGACAAGCCTAAGTCATCAGCTTTTGTTGATAAGGCTACTGCTACTTGTTTTAACTGCGAAAAGACAGGTCATTTCGCTAACGAGTGCAGGTCAAAGAAAATCATGAGACCTTCAGCCTTTACAAAGAAATCCTTTGTTCCAAGGAATAAAGACGACAAATACTTAAAGCTGAAGGAGAAGTATGCAAAGCTGAAAAGCTTTAAGAAGAAGGGAAAAGGCCTAATGGCTGACTATGATTGGGCTGCTTCTGATGAAGAAGCCTCATCATCTGATTCTGAAGATGATGAAGCAAATCAATGTCTCATGGCCAAGATTGAAGAAGAGGAAGAAAGTTCAAACATTCCCTCCACTTCAACATCTGCCATTCAGGTATCACCCTCCTTCTTTACCAATATTGTAAATATTGATGAAGCTGATAGTCTCCGTAAAATCGAACTACTGACTAGAAGTTTATACGAAGCCATGAACGGCAAAGCTGTGGTTGAAAACCAAAATCTTGATCTCGCTGAAAAGCTTAAAAATTGCCACCTTCAAATAGAAAAGCTTTCTAAATTTGAAGAAGATTTTAAAGATCAAGTCCATTTAAATCAGCTAGTCAAAATTGAACGAGCGGAAGTTATCGCTGCATTAAAAGCTGAACAAGCTACTGTTGAAGGATGGTGTAATTCTTCAACAAAGATCACTGAGATAATTAAGGCTCAGATTCCTCTGAGTGATAAACGTGGTCTGGGTTATAAATATGATACTCCAATACCAACCACTGAACGTTCAATGCTTAAATTTGGAACGTTCGTATCCTCAGTAGCTGACACTTCTTCATCTCAGTACTCCTCGTCGATTACACCAATCCCTGAGGAAACTCCTACCTCCTCAAAAGGTAAGGAGAAAATGGTTTATTCAAAACCTACCTCTGTCTCTAAAGATAAAGGTAAAGGAATTGTAATTTATCAAAATCCTCAGAAGGGTACTTTAGTACCTAAGCTGAATGCTTCCAAAGCCTTAGTGATTCATTCATCTGGTTCTAGAAATCAGACCTCTGGATCAGTTCAGCGACCTACTCCTAGACTCAGAGTAGATATCCTTGGTAAGAAATCTGAAGAACTGAATGTTCGTCCTATTTCAAAAACCAATAGTGTACTTGGTGCTGGCACTTCTAATTCCAAATTAAAAGCTCAGCACACAAGTGGTCCTAGAACTAATTTTAGTTATAGGAAATGTTATCACTGTGGACTTACCGATCATATTGCAAGTAAGTGTCCCACAGCCACCAAAGCTGATAAGATAGCTAAGGTGAAGATAGCACCAAAGAAGACCAAACCAGTTGCAAGTCAGGTCAAGGTGACTCCTACCGCTGAGGTCAAGAAATTGACCAAAGTGAAGAAAGACAAAGCTGAATCTTCAAATGCTGCGAAGACTGCTGAACCCATTCCAACCACTTCCACTGACAAACGCGTATACATGGTGAAGTGGGTACCCAAGAAAAACTAATCTTCCTTTGTATTGCAGGTTAAGAAGGGTATCTGGTATCTCGATAGCGGATGCTCTAGACACATGACTGGAAAGAAAAGCCTGCTCGCTGAATACAAGGAAGAGAAGGGTCCCTCTGTGACTTTCGGTGGAAATGGAAAAGGACACACCCGAGGGTATGGTGTACTTTCAAATGGTACAACATCCTTCAGAAGAGTCGCATATGTTGAAGGGCTGAAGCATAATCTTCTGAGCATCAGTCAGCTTTGCGACATGGATAACAAAGTGATTTTCACCAAGGAATCCTGCTTTGTCTCTGACAAAAAGGAGAAGATAGCTCTCAGCGGTTATCGTTTGGAAAATGTTTACGTTATAAACATGGACTCAACAACCACTGAGAACTCCTGTTTCTTCTCAAAGGCATCTTCTGATGTCAACTGGCTATGGCACAAGAGGCTTTCACATCTCAACTTCAAGACACTGAATACTCTTTCATCCAAAGAGTTAGTCACTGGTCTACCTCAACATTCATACGCCAAAGAATCCTTATGTTCAGCGTGTGAAAAAGGGAAGCAGACCAATGCAAGCTTTAAGTCCAAACAAGTTTCCTCAGTGTCATCTCCTCTTCAAGTACTCCATATGGATTTGTTTGGCCCCGTTAACAAACAATCCATCGCTGGAAAGAAATATACGCTGGTCATAGTTGATGAATTCTCTCGTTATACATGGGTAATGTTTCTCCGTTCTAAGAGTGACACCCCTGAAGAACTCATCACCTTTGTTCGGAAGATGGAAACTCTGAACAATATGACTGTTCGCTCAATAAGGAGTGATCATGGAACTGAATTCAAAAACAGTTCTCTTGATTCCTTCCTTGAGAGCAAGGGTATTTCTCACAACTTTTCGTCAGTGAGAACACCACAACAAAACGGAGTCGCTGAAAGAAGAAATAGAACAATTATTGAAGCTGCACGTTCAATGCTCAGCGATTCTCACCTGCCTACTCAGTTTTGGGCAGAAGCTGTCAACACGGCTTGTTTTACGCAAAACAGGTCGCTGATAGTCAAAAGATTCAAAAAGACAGCCTATGAACTTTTTCATGGGAGAAAGCCTTCAATCAGCTTTCTTCACATCTTTGGTTGTCAGTGTTTCATACTGAACAACAGAGATGCCCTTGGAAAGTTTGATCCTAAGGCTGATGATGGAATCTTTCTTGGATACTCCTCAGTTTCCAAAGCCTTCAGAGTCTTCAACCGAAGAAGACAAACTGTAGAAGAAACTATTCACGTCACGTTTGACGAATCCCGTTCAGCGAACTCTAAACCTAACGCTGATACAGAAGAACTGAATCAATGGATGTTTTCTCATCTTTGTGATTCAGAAGATGTTCCCACTACTCATACTCATACAACTGAAAATGATGGTCCTACTATCATTCTCAATATGCAGAATAGTGAAGCTGAAACATCTTGGGTCTCAGCTGTTCCTATAAATACTATACCCGCAGTTGATCCAAATGTCTCAGAAATTCCATCTATTTCTCAGCAATCAGTGAATGAAGTGACAAATGCAAGCATTCCTCTCTTAGCTGATTATCCAGAAGTAGCTGAAGCCTCATCTTCAGTTTCTCCAGTTCAGACTGAGTCAGCGACGCATGCTCCGGCTCAGCGATGGACTGTAAATCACCTAATCGATCAAATTCTTGGTGATCCCAACGCTGGTATTCAGACTCGTAGAAGTGCAGGTAATATTTGTTTATTTGTTAACTTTATTTCTCTAACTGAACCAAAGAAAATAGATGATGCCCTCAGTGATCCAAACTGGGTCAGCGCTATGCAAGAAGAGCTGACTGAATTCGAAAGAAACAAAGTTTGGAAACTTGTTCGGAGACCAACTGACAAAACAGTGATAGGCACTAAGTGGGTCTATCGAAACAAGTTGGACGAACATGGTACTGTAACTCGCAACAAAGCTCGTCTTGTTGCTCAGGGATACAGACAATAGGAAGGTATAGATTATGACGAAACCTTTGCTCCTGTAGCAAGACTTGAATCTATTTGTCTTTTCTTAGCATATGCTGTACACAAAAACTTCACTGTACATCAAATGGATGTTAAGTCAGCGTTTCTAAATGGAAAGCTGAATGAAGAAGTTTATGTGGAACAACCTCCAGGATTCTCAGATCCTAAGCGTCCAGGTTATGTTTATAAGCTGGATAAGGCACTTTATGGCTTGAAGCAAGCTCCTCGTGCATGGTATGACACTCTTTCTACGTATCTCCACCTTGAAAAATTTGAGAGAGGTAAGATTGACAAAACTTTGTTTTTTAGAAAAATAAAAGGTCATATCATTTTAGTTCAAATATATGTTGATGACATTATATTTGGTTCTACTAACCCTGAGCTTTGTACTCGTTTCGCTGATAGAATGAAAGATGAGTATAAAATGAGTATGATGGGTGAACTAACATATTTCCTTGGTCTTCAGATTAAGCAAACTGAAAAAGGAACTTTTATAAATCAGGGAAAGTATGTTAAAGATATGCTGAAAAAATTCGACTTAACTGAAAGTTCAGCTATGAAAACCCCTATGGCACCACCGCTGATACTTGATAAGGACACAAAGGGTGTTCCTGTCAATGTCACGCTGTACCGTGGGATGATCGGCTCACTACTGTATCTTACAGCTAGCCGACCCGATATTATGTTTGCAACATGTCTGTGCGCACGATATCAAGCTGAACCTAAGATATCTCATATGAAAGCTGTAAAGCGAATCTTTCGATATCTTAAGGGTACAGCGAATCTAGGTCTTTGGTATCCCAAAGATTCAGGATTCGATCTAACCGCCTATTCAGACAGTGATTTTGCAGGTTGCAAAATGGATAGGAAAAGCACCACAGGAGGATGTCAGCTCCTGGGTGGAAAGCTGGTAAGTTGGACAAGTAAGAAGCAAAACTCGGTGTCCACTTCCACAGCTGAAGCTGAGTATGTAGCCGCTGGAAGCTGCTGTTCTCAAGTCTTGTGGATGAGAAATCAACTACTAAACTATGATCTTCAGCTCTCCAAAATTCCAATCTATTGCGACAGCACAAGTGCCATCGCTATAGCAAACAATCCAGTGCTACACTCAAAGACAAAACACATAGAAATCAGATATCATTTTATCAGAGATCATGTGATGAATGGTGATATAGAACTTCATTTTATCCCAACTGATTATCAGTTAGCTGATTTGTTTACCAAACCTCTTGATGAGACAAGATTCAACTTTCTCATCAGCGAGCTTGGAATGCTGAACTTTGAAGGATAAATCTTCAGCGGTTCACATTTAATCAGCGATACGTTTATACATTCTTGTATAGGCTCTGGATAAAATAAACTTGTACAATCCATTTCATCATCTTCTCTCTGAATAAATTGGGTTAAACTGATATCAAGGTATGTTTTCTCTGACAAAACGCATGAAAATGCAAGATTTCAAATTCTTTCATCGCTGAATAATATTTTGAAATTTCTTAAAACCCTCACTGATATTTCTATTCAGTGCTTCATATTTTCCAAAGAGTCCCTGAGTTTTTTCTTTCAAAACCTCAGAGACAACGAAAGAATGTGAAAGGACAGTTGTGACGTCATTGCAACGGATAACACCAGGCACGCTCTTTTTCTGACACACGTTTGCACGTTTCGTTGTCTATCCAATCAAATGCAAACACGTGTCCGTGTCATGATGAAAAACTTTCCCGCTCAAGTTTTTCTCTCTCTACTCTCTTCCTATATAAACACTCTCAAAGTTTATATTTGTCTTTTATGCGAGTCAATCTTTCTCCGCAAGAAAAGAACACTGTTGCATTTTGTGCTCTCAATCTTCAAGAACTGTTCATCATCTTCTTCTTCAAACTCAAGGTTAATATGTTCTTATCTATTATCAAATGCAAATAACTTGTTTTCGATCTTATCATTGTTTTACACAAGATCAAACAAAAGAACTCAAAAATAAAATCATTTTCTTTCATGGTTTTATAAACACAACCATTTCATGGTTGTTCTTCAAGTTTTAAATCTAAAATCTTAAACTTGTTCTTCTTTCGTATCCATTTTTTTTAAACTGGAATACAAGGCTTATAGGTGTTATATTCGTTTTTTTTAAAAACAAGAAAAACCCTAATCTTCATTAAGACTTTTTTGTCTGAATGAAATGGACAAAATTCGAAAAATCTTAATGGAAATTTTCTTTCCACATTAAGATATTTCTTATTTGTTAACATCTTTGGTTGAACTGATAATACAGTGAAATGGCAACTTCAAAGCTGAATGTTACCGCTGAGTCCATCTCCGCTGATTCTGAGGAACTGGAAATCACCAAAGCTCCTCAGGTTAAGTTTGAGCTGGATCAACTAGACTGGACAAAGGCAAACAACCTTTCAGCGCTTCTCGAGTTTCCTCCTCGGAAGCAGGTATCCCATCTAGACGACGCTGTAAATTTTTTGAAGAATAGCCCCATATACACAGCACTGACAATCACACCTCCTGCCAGTCAGCGTCTATTATCCCAATTCTGGTACTCTGCCAGACACACCAACCTACCCTCAGCCAAAGATCCATCTAAAACCATCGACTGCATACTCAGCGATACTGAGTATGGCACCATCAAGATAACCCCCGCAATAATCCGCAAAGCTCTGAAATTCCCTAACGCTACCTCAGAAAATCCTTTCATTCCATTTCCTGACCACAAGAAGCACGCTGACAGGGAAGAAATCATTGCTTTCCTTGATGCGATGGGTTACATCTGGGAGACTGGAAGAGACAAGCTACCTGAGAAGAAGCTGACGCTGATAAAGAAATCCAAGATGCCCAGCGAGATGAACTTCATCTTCGCTCACCTGATCAGCTGCATGACAGCGAAATCCGGATCTTCTGATCAAGCCGCTCAACCTCAGCAGGCCATGGGTTACGCACTGCTGAAAGGTCTCAACATTGACTGGGCCTCCATCATCTATGAAGACCTCATTCAACGTGTTGATTCTGCCGCTGACCGACCAGCATGGGTTCCTTACCCGCGATTCATCAGCGCCATCTTTCAATATGGCCTGAAGGACAGCTATCCTGAAGAGGGTGATCTGAAACTCTCTCAGATTGGCCCTAAAGTTCTCGACTTCAAGCCTGTCGCCAACGAGGTACGTCTCTCTACTCTTCTCACTCTTCTAAATTCTCCGCTTTCTGTGGCTCCTTCAGCGACAATACCCATCGCTGATACCCCGGCCACAAAATCCATTCCTTCTAAGAAAAGGAAACAATCTCTTACCCCTCTTGATTCCAAAAGGATCAAGAAAACCAAGGAGCAACCCCAGCAATTGCATGCTGAAGACTCCTCAGCTCATTCTGAAGAGCTGAAGGAAAGTTCCGTGGTACGCTCTGCCACACCAATTCAAGCCATCCCTTCTAAACCTACTTCAGCGTCCTTAAACGCTGAGGTTAGAACTTTGGAATCTACCCAACCTTCGTCAGTCTCTCAAAAGACTGATGAAGTACTTCTCAGCGAATCCAACGCTGAACTTGAAACCCAACCCCAATTCTTATCCTTCGCTCCTCCCTCTACTTCTTTGGACACTCCTCCAGTCAAAACTGGAGATGCCATCATTCAAGAAGCCGTTGAAGCTTCTCAGCGAATGACGAAGAAAGGATCTGCAGAGATCTCCATCCCTCACGGAACTTTTGAGGGAGATATGGAACACTATGGAGGGACTCGAAACTTTGATGAGTTCGTCAACGCTCCTGCAGGTACAGATCCCACCTTAAACACTGTAACTAAACCTGAAACTTCTGAGCTTTCCTTTGTTCACAAGTACTTATATGTTACAGGTCCTTTTTTGGGAGACATCAACCAGTCTTTGAAGTCTATGGAGATGAAACTTACGGATCTCACCACCGGTCTATCAAATAACTCTACAGCTGTAACAAACGCTGGAGAGAATCTGACGAAGCTGACTACTGTGGTGGAAAAGAAGGCCTCCTCTGATGACATCAAAGACCTTGATAAAACTCTCGCCGACTTTGCCAAAGTGCTCTCCGACATCTACACTGACTACACCAACCTCAAATCATCAGTTTCCACCATTTCCAGCGAGGTTACAACGCTGAAGAAATCGGTTGGTACACTCGAAGGTGATATGTCAGTGGTCAAGACCGACTTGGGCTCAGTGAAGACCGATCTTAGTTCTGTCAAGACAATGATCGAGACGCTGGTGAACAAGGCAAATAATCCAGCTCCTGCTCCGGCCCCTGCACCTGTTTTGGACTCATTCACCGCAGAGGATCGCCAAGAGCTGAAGAAAATCACGCCTGCTATTTCTGGCCTAGAAGACAGAATAGCTAAGCTTGAAGGTTGTGTGAAAGTCTCTGGCCCAGAAGACAGAGACAACACCAATGCTGAATCTACCCATTCCTCCCCCGCCCATCATGAGAAAGAGGGGGAGAAGAGCGCTGAACAGGAGAAGAGCGCTGAAGATCAAAATAAGAGCGCTGAAGACCTTTCCCATGATGAATCTATCAGGGGAGAGGGTAATGAAGATCGGATTACTGGACCTCAGGGAGATGAAAACCCTGAGGGAACCGAGAACCTCGCCTTTGTATCTGAGGGGGAGCAACTCGAAGAAGATGCTGAGGAATCCGAAGCAGAAGAAGACGAAGACTTCGACATCCCTGAAGCTGAACCATCCTCCTCTCCAAGGAACGATGATGATGATGATGAAGATGACGATGATTTCTTTGTTGTCAAACCTGCTCCTCGAACCAAAGCTCTTAAAGGTATTTCAATAAAAGAACCTTCAGGGGAGAAGACAAAGACAAAGCACTCAGCCTCTGGCGCTGAGAAAAGCAAAGACAAAGGCATCGCTGAAGATGATAATCTGGCGATCCTACTTGCAAAGCCGATTTGTCAGGTACACTAAACTTATTTTTCCTTCCCTGATCATCTCTGAAAAATCAGTTATCCATTCCACAAACACCATACACATCCACATTTTTTTTTCTATCTTTTCTACCCAAGTTCTTCTACCCAGTTCTTATTTGTAAGATCGCTGCGTTTCAGCTAGTCCTCTCCCCTGTTTGAGGATATCGCTGAAAGATCTTCTATTGCGACTTCACCAATAATTCTAGCTACCGCTGAAGACATAATCCCAGTCTTAGATTTAATCTCTGAGACTGATGAATCAGAAGAACAACCTCTCTCGCACAGAAACAGACCCTCCTCAGTTCCTCAAAAGAGGAGAGAAGAAATGATAAAGCGATTCGAGGATCAGCGAATCATCCTAAGGCGCGATCAACTACCTTCAGTTCCTCCTAAGTTCAGAATTTCAAAAGCTGAATACCAGGATCATCTCAGAGCTGAACGCCTCATCGCTGAAAGGAAGGAAGCTGAAGATAAAGACAGAGAATACGCCATCAAGCTCACTCAAGAATCTGTCAAAGACCCCAAGCTGAAGCGTATTCCCATTCAAATCCAACGAAAGCTTTGGGAACAAGCCCAGAAGATCGTGGAAAAGAAAGCTGAAGTTTCTCAGACCACCCTGATCTGGTGTAAAGAGAAAATCCACTTCAGATATCGTCCAGCGAAGATCAACAAGGTATTCATCTCTGGAAGAACCTCCATCGGAGTACCTATTGTTGACATCAAACTGTTCAGAGAAGATGACTTATCTGAAACCTTTCGTGCTGACACTGTAAAAAGGTATGGTCTCTCTGAATGGCTGGAGATGAGGTTAGCTATCCAACCATCAAAATCTAAGTACAAGGATCATTTCGAAAAGCTGATAAACAGACAGATCGATTTGATATATTCTTGTGTGGATATTCCTCCTGTTCCTGATCTAAAGCCGAAAAGAAAAAAGGGCTCTCCAAGGAAGAAACGTCAAGATTCAAACTCAGGTCCTGTCATACAAAATGAAACTGGAATTGGTTTCTCTCGCGCTGAAGTACTTGGTCCTGATCCTGATCTATCTGCCCTTGACATCTCTTTGCCACCATGTGAACTTTTCGTCCCTGGTAAAGTCATCAGTAATCCTTATGGAATATTCTTTCTTGACTATGACGTACGTAAATGCTTTCAACGGATCGCTGAGCTTCCAATCACTCCAATCGAACAGCTCAAAGATCTCATCTACTGGTGCGACTTCAGAAAAGACATTCAGGCACGACACCTAAAACCCTTGATTTTTGAAGCTGCTCTGAAGCTAAAGAATAAAAGAGGAAAGGTTCCTGACTGGATGATTCCAACTGAAAAGACAACCCTTGATGAACTTCTCATTAAGGAAGAACCCTTTGAAGGCTGACAACAATCACCATTTTTCTCTATTGTATCAGTCATCCTTCAGTACTTGTAATTTATTTCGCTTGTACTTGTAATCTTTCTTATTCATATTGTAACCTGATTCAAAGATTTAAAGAAAGATTTCAGCGAATGTACTTTACTCCATCAGTACTGAAAAGATCCCAGAAAACAGTAAAAGGGACAAATATTTTATGAGTTCTTTTTATCCTTATGTTTTCATTAAATAGCAATTTTCTCTGTTGCTATGTCATAATCAAATAGGGGGAGATTGTTGATCCAAACCCTCAGTGATTTGATAATGACCCTATCTTAAATACTTAGTGAAAATTGTAAGTAAACAATATGTATCAGAGTTTCACTATCGCTGATAAGTACTAAGATCTTACAGTACTGCTGATAGGAACTCTCGCACTTTTAGATTAAACATTCAGCGAACACTGTTCACCATATCGCTGAGTCTATTCAGTCCTTATGGTGATCGCTGATAAGTTAGTTGTTTACTTATGATCCCTGAAGACAAGATTCACGTCAACAAAGGTTCTACGCTGAAGTCGAAGATCAAGCTCAAGAACCAGCGACAAGTCTCCTAATGAACTGATGCGGATCAGCGAAGACTCAGATTTGTCCACTCAACGTGAAGTATCAAGTACAAGACTTCAGCTATCGCTGAACTTTATCATCTGCTGAATAGTAAATGATAATCGCTGAATCAACGAAAGCTGATCATGAAGTCCTCCGTACAAAGTACTTTTGTCTTAACCTCCCTTGCACGCCACCGTACGAAATGTCAGAAAAGAACCTCCGAAAATCTGAAATCGTACAACCACTCTGATACTACACTGTTCATTCATGCGGCTACTAAGGTTGTCAACAAAGTTCAATGACATGCAACCAATCCGCTGATGACACGTGTAAAGTGTATACTGAATTGCATTAAATGCATGCAGTATATAAAGAGATGAACTCACTTCATTTGAAGTAACTTGCTAACTCTGGACAAGTTCAAATCTCTCAAGATAGGATTTTATTAGTAATCTCCTTATCTTTCTTAGTGCAAGAAAACCTTAGTGTTCCAACTTGTTTAGATTTAGGTTTATCCTTAATCTTGTTTCCGCAACAAGCTGTAAATTGTTAATGATTTATCAATAAACAATTTAGAAAAGTAAAATAGTGTGTTTGTATTCAACCCCCCCCCCCCCCTTCTACAAACTTGTTTAAGCCTTTCGGGACCAACAGCATGTAGTGACCCAGAGTGGAATCAAGGTTGACCCGGCAAAAGTGGAAGCTATCAGGAACTGGGAACCGCCTAGAACGCCGTCCGAAGTCCGCAGTTTCCTTGGGTTAGCGGGGTATTATCGGAAGTTCATCAAAGACTTTTCGAAAATTGCCACTCCGTTGACTTCCTTGACCAAGAAGAACGTCAAGTTCAGTTAGACCGAAGGGCAAGAAGAAGCGTTCCAGAAGTTAAAATAAATGTTGAGTGAAGCTCCAATTCTAACCTTACCCGAGGGAATGGAAGACTTCGTGGTGTACAGCGACGCCTCTAAGTTGGGCTTGGGGTGTGTCTTGATGCAGCGCGGCAAAGTGATCGCTTATGCGTCCCTTCAATTGAAGGAGCATGAGAAGCGATACCCCACCCACGATTTAGAGCTGGCGGCCGTTGTTTTCGCCTTAAAGATTTGGAGGCATTATTTGTATGGGACGAAGTGTAAGATCTTCACCGATCACAAAAGCCTTCGTCACATCTTTGACCAGAAGGAGCTTAACATGAGACAGCGCAGGTGGATGGAATTGCTATCTGACTACGACTGTGAGATTGAGTATCATCCCGGGAAGGCTAATGTAGTGGCAGATGCTCTGAGCCGGAAGGAAAGGGGAGAAGCTTCGAAGATCATAGCCTTAAGGGCTGAGGTTACGTTTAATCTGCTGAGTGAAATAAAGAAATGGCAAGTGGAAGCGTCCGCGGCTGAGAATCTCAAGACAGAGCGGATGGTGGGGAACGTGGACTCCCTAGAGAAGACAGCCGAGGACTAAAATGCCTCAATGGTAGAATTTGGGTTCCGAAGTTGGGGAATGTACGAAAGTTGATACTAGAGGAGGCCCACAAATCAAGGTACTCCATCCATCCAGGAACGAACAAGATGTTTGGTGATTTGCGACAAGACTATTGGTGGCCAGGTATGAAAAAGGATATAGCTTATTTTGTTGAAAGGTGTGATACTTGTTTGAGGGTGAAAGTGGAGCACCAATGACCTTATGGAAAACTCCAACCCTTGGACATTCCGGTTTGGAAGTGGGATCAAATTGCGATGGATTTCGTGACCAAGCTACCTAGAACTCCAAAGGGTTTTGATGCCATTTGGGTGATTGTAGACCGACTCACCAAATCGGCGCACTTCCTTCCAATAAAGGAATCCTACCCGATGGAGAAGTTGGCAAAGTTGTACATTGACGAGATAGTGACCCGCCATGGGGTGCCGTCGTCAATAGTCTCTGATCGTGATAGTCGATTTACGTCGACTTTTTGGAGAAGCTTTCAGCGAGAAATGGGGTCTCAAATCAGGATGAGCACCGCATACCATCCCCAGACTGATGGTCAGAGCGAGCGAACCATCCAGACCCTGGAAGACATGTTGAGAGCTTGCACGTTAGATTTTCAGGGTTCGTGGGAGAACCACCTACCGTTGATCGAGTTTGCGTATAACAATAGTTACCACGCAAGCATAAAGGCTGCTCCTTATGAGATACTCTACGGTAGGAAGTGTCGGACACCTCTTTGTTGGAACGAGGTCGGGGAGAAACAACTGGCTGGACCCGAAATAGTACAGTTGACTGCCGACAAGATCGACCAAGTGAGGGAAAGGCTGAAAGTTGCTCGTGACCGGCAAAAGAGTTACGCCGACAAGAGGCGTAAGGACATCGAGTTCCAGGTTGGGGATAAGGTGATGCTGAAAGTATCTCCTTGGAAAGGAGTAATCAGATTCGGAAAGAGGGGAAAGTTGAGCCCCCGCTACATAGGACCGTTCAAGATCATTGAGCGCGTCGGAGAAGTAGCTTATAAGTTGGAATTACCTGTGGAACTGCAAAGAATTCATAATACCTTTCACGTGTCGAATCTGAGGAAATGCTTGGCGGAAGCCGATATGGCAATACCT
This sequence comes from Saussurea involucrata, assembly GCA_033807775.1. Taxonomy (NCBI): domain Eukaryota; kingdom Viridiplantae; phylum Streptophyta; class Magnoliopsida; order Asterales; family Asteraceae; genus Saussurea; species Saussurea involucrata. The sequence goes on from CM066317.1 coordinate 88,544,730, forward strand.
CTGCACGAAGTCCAGATTGATGAGAAATTGAACTTTGTGGAGGAGCCCGAAGCTATCACCGACCGTAAGGTTCGGAGAACAAGGAACAAAGAGATTAGCCTTGTGAAAGTGTTGTGGCGTTTCCACAAGGGGAGTGAGGCGACGTGGGAAACTGAGACCGATATGAGAGCAAGGTACCCACACCTTTTCAGTGATGAGATTCCGGGGACGGAATCCTGTTAAGGGGGAGGTGATGTAACACCCCATATTTCATCTCTTGTGGTATTAGTGCAGAAATAAGGAAATTCTGGGGTCTTTTTGTAAAAACTCAAAGTTCAGTAGCTGGCTTATGAAAGGGAAAAGTTTAATAAGATAAAAACCCCAAAAACCCTATTTCTTGTTCTACATTTCGGCTGGAGAAGTGCAAGGGAGGAGAAGAGCTCAAGATTTCCACCATTGAAGGTTTGGGAAGGTGTTTGGGCCAGTTATTGAAGGAACTTGCAATTAAGGTATACCTTCATCTTTATCTCGTTGATTTTGTGCCGGAATTGGGGTTTAGATGAACGACTCATATTAGTTTCTCTTCTTCTTCAAGTGTTTTGAGGCAAAACCAATTGGAAGGGTGTGTTGGATGATTCCATTGAGGAGTTTGTGAACTCTTGGTGTTGTTCCACCCTTCCAATGGAGGTTCTTAAGTTTAATCCATTTTAGAAAGGAATTGTGTTTTCAAAAGAGTAGTTCATGATAGTTTGATTGAGGAATTGATTGATTTAAGTAATGAGAATTGTATCCCTAATGTATGTATAGTTTTGGAGATTGTTTTGTGAAGTTATCAATCAATTGGAATCAAATTAGGAGGATTCATGTGGATTTTCGAGCTGACCCTGGTGAGCAGAACTGAGAATGCTCGACCAGAGGGTTACGCGGTTTTTCACGCGGTTTGCAAACCGCGTAGCAAACCGCATAAGTCCCTGTTGGGCGATTCTCGTTTTCTGCTTCGTTGGTCGTTCGGGTTTGGGTTCGAGGCTTGGTTTAGGGGATTGTCTTAGGACGTTATGGGGGATGTTTTAAGGTATAATTGGGGAGTCTAATACCTCCTTTGTTAACCCCAAAATTCAGGTGATCGTTTGGAGATTAAGTGAGCTTCGAGTAGTGTGTGGTTTAGCCGAGCATCAGGTGAGTTCCCTTATGCATTACTCCTATCTTTTAAAATGAATTACGAAGAATTGATATGACTGAAAATGAGTTTACTTGATCATCATGACCTTATGTTTTCTCATGCATGAAAAGTGTTATTTTACAAGTGGAAGGAGGATTATCCTCGAGTAAGTTTTAAATGTTTATGCCTGTGGTAGAGTTGGGTTGCACAGTGGAGGACCCTTCGAGTTGCCGTGCCTGGCTTTGTAAGGTGTTGAGTTGCCGTGCCTGGCTTTGTTAGGTGTTACTGGTCCATGCCACTATGTACACCCTTGTTTGAGCTCAAACTTGTCAAGTATTGTTTGCAAGGAAACGTGTTTCTTAAAATGTTTTGTGGTTACGCTTTTAGGAGGGAATTCACTAGACCTTATGGTCTAACCCTCGCTTTCAAAACTTAAAAACCATTTTCAGGAAAAGGTGGCTTAGGTGCTTCGTCCAAGGGAAAGGAGAAGGCTTGAGGCGAAGGTGCGAGATTAAATACCGTCAAGTTTCAGTTTTTGTTTAGCTAGTATCTCGGTTGTATTTGCTTGAGGACCGTAAACAATGTAATTGATTTTGGGAGTTTATGTTGTAATTGGGACCCTTATGGGCTTTTGACTTATATTTTATGTTAGGAGTTTTTGGGTTGTTACACAAAAACACTGATATAATTGTGAGACGTGTAGTTTAAGTTCTAAATAACACAACAATCAAATTATTACGAGTATATCTCAAACTTTTCGTAACAACAAAAGATTATCAATATATGCAAAATAACCACTTAAGGACATATATTTCATTGTTTTAAATTAGCTACATAACCATTTAGAGGTGGATCCAAAACATCATTTTCTTGGTTGCGCTATAAACACACGGTTAACCCATACAGACACCCCCTAAATTCGTCAATGCAACCACTATGTGGTTCTTCGTAACATGACGAACAACATTCTCTCCTTGCTCTTTCTTCCAAAAATATTAAATGGACCTTGTATTAACCTCCTTAGGTCATCTCCAATGAACTCTCTAAATTCTCTCCAATGAACCTTCTATTTTACTCTCTAAAATAGATAAATGAATAGTAACTCTCCATATACAGAGACTTACTATTTATACTCTCTATTTTTTTATAACTTTTTGATAATTACAAAATAGTCCTTCAATTTTTTAGATTTTTGTATTTTTATTTTATTTGTTGTCTAATACCAATTTTAATAAACTAGAATTATATTTATCTTTAAGTTTTAATATGATAAAGTTAATAAATATAAGATTATTGTGAAAATAAAAAATATAAGGAATGCAATTTATAAAGTTAATAAATATAAGGTTATTATTGAAAATATATGTAATCAAAATAAAAGAAAATATACTTGGAATATTTTCTTTTAGAGTAGAAAATAGAGTAATACATTGGAGAAGACATAACACACTCTCTATTTTTTACTCTATAATAGAGAGTAAAATAGAGAAATACATTGCAGATGCCCTTAAACTAAACTTTATAAAGTACTTAAAAAAAGGAAAGTCTAAAAAAACTCAACGAACTATTTGATTTTGAATGGTTAAGTCCTTAAACTATTTTTTTAAATAATAAAATTTAGAAGAAAAAAAACTTATAAACAATTCTACTATAAGAAAGACACGTGAGTGTGTTTGAGTAATACATACACACACACACACATATATATATATATATATATATATATATATATATAATGATTTATAATCTTATAAATTTAATTAAAAAGTTGTTGGATTTATTAAATAAAATGTTTTATTAAATTAAAAAATGTAAGAGAAATATAAATTATAGGGAAATTAATTAAAATACCCAAAGTCAAACCAACTGTTACCAAAATACCCAAAAAAAATTCAATTTTGCAAAAATACTCAAAATACCCGCGATGGGGTCCCGGATCGCGGGATACGCTGACATGGCACGTATTTTGGGCACAAATGCCCCGCGAAGCCCCTAAACTTTGGCCGCGGTGCACTTTTGGTCCCTGCCCGCGATCGCAGCCCGCGATGGGCCAAAATTTACAGTTTTGGTCCCTGAAATTTTCAACTTTTGGTCACTGAAAATTTACACTTTCAGCCCCTATACTTAGACGAATCTTGATGCTTTTACTGTTTTTTTCCACAATTATTGCAATTTAAAGACCGATTTGTGGTTGAAATTCAATTGCATGTTTCAATCAATGTTAAATCAATGTTTTTGGAATATCAGTTTGTGGATGAAATGAGAGATTGGTTTTCTGATATGTTGGTTGTTTCATTCATAAATAGACGTAAAATTCAAGCCATAATTCTCACACAACGATTTCATTGTTGCAATATTTCTTTCTGCAATATTTTGTGTTTGAGATACTACTGAAAAAATGAGTTAATCTGTTGCAAAAGCTAAGCTATATTTCTGTTTTGATGGTGAATGGGTGCAAGATAACAATGAGTGGAATTTTGCTTATAAATCTAAGCATGGTGTAAAAGTGTCAGTAAACTATACTTATCAGAAGTTTGTTGCATACGCCATGCAAAAATGTGGAATCAACTCTTCTGATATTTGCAAGTTAGTGTTTAAAAATGGCGATGGGTCATTTGTGGATTTATCCAACGATGGGGATATCTCTACTTTTCTGCACCTTGCAGTCGATTCAGAAAGACCCCCATTACTCTTTGTGTATCCCGACGTATCCGACGGTGACGACGACGGTGACGAGGAGGGTGACGACGACGAAGACCTCCAAATAGAGCAGCCTGATTCTCAACAACAACAACCACCACCACCACCATCACCACAACCACACGAATGGCGTACTGCTGGAGTTGCTGATGACGAAACCCACGTTTTCAGAACGGGTAATTCTGAAATAGACAGATCAGACACCGATAATGATGATCACGAAGAATATACCCCTAGTAGAAAATCATGTAGTCAGATAAATGACTTTTTTGATATGCCCCCTATTCTTCCAGACTCCCATACCCAGACACAAAGCTACGAACCTACACCTTATATTCGTAGCGAAAGTTTAACAGCAGGTCAGATATTCGATTCGAATGATCTCTTAGCAAGTCAGATCGGACTCAAGTTCTTGGAAGAGGGTTTCCAAAGTCGCGTGCGGGCATCTGACAAAATCAAATACGTAGTTGAATGTGCTAGAGAAAAGTGTGAGTGGAGGTTGTACGCGATTCACACGGGTCCCAAAGGAGGGGCGATAATGATTAGAAAGTTGCACGACGTACACACTTGTACGAGGACGCAACTTAATCCCCACCACAAACAAGCCGGCAAAAAGACTTTGGGTGCGATCCTGAAAAACAAATTTCTTGATGTTAACAGGTCATTGCGTCCAAAGGACATCGTCCACGACGTTCACCGGCAGTTCGGCGTCACGATTGATTACCACCAAGCGTGGCGTGCGCGCTGCCATGCACTGTTTATGGTGAGAGGCACGTTCGAGGAGTCGTATGAACGACTCCCGACATATTTATATAATTTACAGCTGCAGAACCCTGGTACTGTCACGCAGCTACGGACCGATTCACGTGGACGGTTTGAGATGTGCTTCGTGGCCCTTGGACCCGCGGTACGTATTTTAACACGTCATATGTTTACACATTATAAACTATAACATTTACACATTATAAACTATAACATTTTAACCTATGTTTTTGCAGATCCGCACATTTCTGGAAAATCTACGTCGTGTCCTGATAATAGACGCAACCCATTTAAAGGGCCGTTACTTGGGTATGATGTTCCTGGCGGTTGCCATGGACGGGGATAACTCCATCGTTCCAGTAGCTTTCGGCGTAGGCAAGTCCGAAACCGGGGACGAGTGGACTTGGTTTCTGTCCATGTTGAGACAAGCTATCGGAGACCCGCAAGGGTTGGTGTTTATGTCTGACAGGGCTCCTTCCATAAGCGCCGCAATCTCTGCCATGTACCCAAACGCCCCTCACGCCATATGCTGTCGACATTTGGAGATGAACGCCAAATCCAAGGACAAACGTATTACCACCTACAAGGATGTCTATTGGGCGGCATGCAAAGCATATACGGATCGGGAGTTTAACAAGTACATGAATATGCTACGATACAGTGTCAAGGAAGCAGCCAAAGTCTTTGACGATGCTGGACCGGAGAGGTGGTCCGCAGCCCATTTTCCTGGACAACGGTATGACATTCTGGCCTCGAATAGTGCAGAGTCTGTGAATGCACTCTCCCGTTTTGCGCGTAGATGTCCGATTGTTAATCTTATGGACTACTTTCGGGCCTTTCAACAAGAGTGGTACCAAATTCGACGCCTAAAAGGAGCTAAGATACAAAATGCACTCGTACCAACGGCGGAGAATATCGTTCAGTACAGGGCGCGGCATGCGGCGACATGGCCGGTAAGAGCAATCGGGTATGGGAAGTACGAGGTGCATGATGACTATATTCACGCGATTGTGAATATGGAAGACCACCTTTGTTCGTGTCGCGAATGGGATAAATCTGGGTTACCGTGCGGCCATGCCATCGCTGCAGCAACATATATGGGTCGTACAGATTGCAGCGACTTGGCTGTACCTTTCTTCATGTCCGAATATTACCGAAAAACATACGTGGAGGTAATAAACCCAGCTGGATGTAACATCCCAGACCAACCGTACCATATATTGTCCGCTTTGTCCACACACCTGGACTCACGGTTTTAAAACGCGTCTGATAGGGGAGGTATCAAGTCCCTCTTATAAGGCAACCTTAGTTCTCCTCCCCAACCAATGTGGGATCTTACAATCCACCCCCCTTGGGAGCCCAGCGTCCTCGCTGGCACACCAGTCCGGTTTCCGGCTCTGATACCATCTGTAACATCCCAGACCAACCGTACCAGATATTGTCCGCTTTGTCCACACACCTGGACTCACGGTTTTAAAACGCGTCTGATAGGGGAGGTATCAAGTCCCTCTTATAAGGCAACCTTAGTTCTCCTCCCCAACCAATGTGGGATCTTACACTGGACCCCCTGCAGCATGGGTGTATCCACCCGACCCGCTTCCACCATGCTATCCACCTTTAATGGATAAGAACAGGGCCGGGAGACCGAGAAAGAACGACCGACGTCCATCACGTGGTGAAAGTTCGATACAACGAAGATGTACTCGGTGCCAATGTGTAGGACACACTCGTGGAGAGTGTCCAAATCCCGCCCCTTCAACCGTGCCAAGGAGACATTATGTCAGTCACACCCCGGGCCCGTCACAGCTTGAACCATATGGAACAAACCCTTATGATACTGTTGATCTAAACACTGATTTGTAAATGATATATATACACACATACATATGCTTCTAAATGAACATTGATAACACAACTAGTTTGTAAATGATATATATATATATATATTCGTATTATATATTTACACACATAAAGAAAATAGGAGACCTTCAATTTTTCTTAGTATTTTCTTGACCTTGTTCTTGCATCCATGGCAGTGAATGTTAACTCTGAGTACACATGTCTGTTTATATATTCATATTAGATACGTTTTAATTTTAACAAATTACACCATTATAGTTAATTATTTAATTTATGGTACATCTCATATTTTTTTTCAATTTTGTTTTACACTCCTATCGCATTAACATAATAATCATATATTAACTAATTCATTAAATCGTTTTAAATTATTATTATTTGAATGTGTTTATAGATATCGTGAATGGCAATAGGAGAAGGTAGAATTGTTTATAAATGGGGTTTTGACAAGTTGGTATCACTGGACTCATTTAAGAATTGTGAAAATGGGTATTTGGCGAATGATGATTCATGTGTGTTTAAAACACTTCAGCTCCAAACACACATAAATCATCATTCGTCAAATACCCATTTTCACAATTCTTAAATGAGTCCAGTGATACCAACTTGTCAAAACCCCATTTCATATTATATATATACACACACATACATATGCTTCTAAATGAACATTGATAACACAGCTAGTTTGTATTCCATCCAACAAGCTCTTCATCTTCAATCTTTCTGACCCTTCTTCAACGGCTTCTGCTTTTGCAAACACGTATGGCCATTGTGTACCACAACCCGCACACACTTTAGCAAATGAGTTGAGGGTTGTCATATATTCTACAAGAGGAGTAGGCCCACGAATGAGGTAACCTCTGACTTGACCTTGCATGATGTATCCAACCTAACCGTGGTTCAGCGGCTTAAAAACTACTTTTCAGAGAAATTAACAACAACAAAAAATACAAAACAACAACACAGTAAAAAAATACAAATAACAACACAGTAAAAAAATACAAAACAAAAAAAAATATAACCACCACCTACTTAAAAATTGATTTAGTTTCATCAATCCAAGCTTGCTTCTCGTTTACCTTCGCTTGAATAATTGCGAAGTCTTGCAGAATATGGTGAATTGCTTCTTGTTCTCGACGAACACGAGCCTCCCGAGCTTTTATATCCCCTTTCATCCTTTTGATCTCCCTGTCTTCCTCTTCGATCTTTCTCAAATTGACTGCCTTCCTGTCCATCATTTTTTTCCACTCTTCTGTTAGTTCATCTATCTCCTTTTCCTTTTTTGCTATGGCGACCTCGATTTGATGTGGCGTTTTTTCAGGAGTAGACTTAGGGTTTGATGACGATGCCATTTGTGGATGAAATGAGAGAAGAGAGAAATCAATTCAAAGAAAGAAAGCAAGAGAGAAATCAAGAAAGAAAGCAAGAGGAAGTGTGAATTGTGAATTGCATACTACTGATATTTATGGATGAAATCTCAAACTGTAAAGCCTGTGTCCCGGTATGTAATTTCCTTTATTAATTCTTTTCTTTTAAGGTTGATTTTTTTGTGGTTTCCGTTATCGGGGTTAGTCGAGTTAGTCCTAATCGTTAAAGTATTAAAACTTTTGGTTAGTTTGCAAGAAGGAGGGTAGTTGAGGGACTAAAGGTGTTAAATGGCCAAAAGATTTGGCCTTTGGCCCATGCATTTCATAAAAAACGGAAATCCATAGGTATTTGTGGGTGTTTGTGGCGTGAAGAACAAAAAAAGAAAAAAAAGAAAAGAGAACATCATAAAACCCTACGGCACCCTTGTTCCTTGTTTTTGTGTTCGTCGGCCGGAAACCCCCCCCCCCCCCCCCCCTTCCCTTCTAGTTTTCTTCTCTCGTAAGCCACACACCAAACACCATCTTCCCTTTTTTTTTCCTAGTTGCCGCCCTAAACCACCAGCACCGCCGCTGGTCTCGCCGGCGAAGAGAGAGAGAGGAGCAGCGAAGAGAGAGAGAGAGCAGCGAGGAGCGAGAGAAAGGACGCGAGTGATCGTTTCTTCGTCGTAGGTAAGTGTTTTCCCCCTTGTTTGTTTCTTTCGTGTCGCCGTGAAACCACCACCGGCGGTGGCTGCCGCCGCCGCCGACCACCACTGCCGGAGGTGGCAGTGGGTGGTGCGTGGGTTGTCCATCCCTAGTTGCAACCCGAACCGTTAAGCCGAACGCGAATCGTTTTTATAAAATCGTCATTTTATGTGAAAACGTTTTCTGCCACTGTTTTGCGTCAACCACAACTTTCTCGTCGTAACTCGGATTGAGTCGAAACTGGTGCCCACGGTTCACGTTCTGGGTCGGGCACATTTTCCGTGTTTTAGCGGAAATCTGGTTCAGCCTCTAGCTTGGTGAAAAAGTGGTCGTTTTACAGCAGTTAGTCATTTAATGTAAAATCGTCGTTTTTCTGCTTCTGTTTTCGTTTGATCATAACGTTTCCGTCGTAACTTCGTTTGAGCCGAAACTGGCGCCCACGGTTCAAGTTCGGGGTCGGGCACGTTTTCCGTGTTTTAGCGGAAAACTGGTTCGGTCTCTAGCTGGGCGAAAAAGTGGTCGCAAGTTCGGTGATTCGTCATTTTATGTGTAAAATTCTGGAATCTGCCACTGTTTTGTGTAGACCATAACTTTCTGCTCGTAACTCGTTTTGAGGTGGAATTGGTGCCCAAAGTTCCCAAATCGAATTGGGAAGGTTTTTCGTGTTTTGCCAAAAGTCTGATTAAGCCCGTATCTAGGCTGTATTGGGCTGTTTGTGCAGGCTGGACAGAAAACTGGCAGTTTTGGTAATCGTTCGTATTTAATTCATAATAAATTGTAGAAAAATCGTTAGGGGGCGTATAATATGTCCTTGAAACCCTATCTCAGAGTACTTTCTGGTCATGAAATAATATTGGGAATTTTCTGGGTTTAAAGGGGTCGAAACAGGTCCCGAACATACCTGTTTAGTGAGAACGGAAAATAGCTTTAGTGACGGTTTAAGCGTGTGTCGTGTCGTAGGATCCGGGTCTCGTATTGACACGTTTTAACATGCGTTTAGGTGCTGGGAAGTGACCGTAATTGTGAAGCTTGAATTGTATTGTTAAGCTAGGCGCGCATTCGAGGTGAGTTCTCTCACTATAACTAATGTCGGTTATTTTTACATTACGTTGTGTGTATGTGTGGTAGTTCTATTTGCTTGTGGTGTGGGGTTAAATCGTGGGGTGTCTAGTCGGATCTAATAACGGTTGTTTTATCATTGCTATAGTACGTGTGTGGTAGCTTTATGTGATTGTGTTGTGGAACCAGATAGTGGGGTGTCTAGTTGATACTATGTTGTTACGTTAACTTGGTGGGACCAAGGATCCGGCGGGGCCGGAGATTTTATACGCGGGTAGCGTAGTGACTTGGTGGGGCCAAAGGTTGTATACGCGGGTGGCGTATGAACCCGGGGGTGCCGGGTTGCGAAGGTTGTATACGCGGGCGGCGTATGAACCAGGGGGTGCCGGGTTGCGTTTGCACGGTTGTCGTGTGGTCGGTGGGACCGACGTTTGCCTATTAGGTGGGTTGGTGTGAGTATGCACGTCTATGATTTGTTCGAAGACTTGTATGATGTTTATGTGCAATTATCTGTTTATGGTGGTGTGGAAATAACTGTGTTATTTATGGTGTTTGAATTCACTAAGCTTCGTGCTTACCCTTTCCCAATAGTTTGTGGTTTCAGGTACGGGCGGCTCCAAGGCGTGACGAGTACACACTGGCGCGCGAGGAGAGCTGGTTGCTTTATGGTTTTTAATAATTAAACGTTTATTCCGCTGGTTTTTATTATGAAGATATTAATTATGAGTTTGCAAACGAAACGTTGGGATTTTAATGAGTTGTTATAAATGAAATGTTTATTTAAAAATTTAAATTTGCTTGAAATTTTCGGGACGTTACAACTTGGTATCAGAGCACAGCTTGAGTGAATCAAATGCACCTCGGTGTGTTTGATCTCAAGTTTGCGGCTATAAAATTTTCTTTAAAATTTTTGGAAAATAAAAGAAAGGAAAACCCGTTTGAGAAACGGTGATCGATGGCGCAGTGTGTACAGTCAGCCGGGGCCAGGGGAAAAGGTACAGCACTTAGTGTTTTATTGCTTTCTAGATCATAGAGTATGCATGCTAGATTGCCTGTTGTGGACACTATGCTGTATGTTGAACTACTTGCTATTAGGAATTTATGCTAATTATGATAGGTTACTAAGTGGATGCCCTCTAGGTTGTATGCAGTAAGAGATTTATAGCCTTAGAATATTCGATTTAGTTCTATTGCGCAGCTCTTGTTTGAGTCCAACCGTTCTAGGATAGAGTCTTGTATTCGACTGTCTATTTGTTTCGCACTGCATATATCGGGTATTCGCGAGGTCACCCGTTATAATTAGTAGGGATTCGGTAGTAGCAAGGGTAGTGGGATAAGAGGAAGTTCCTAGAGAGCTGGGAAGGGTGTTTATGTATGCGTACGTGTGCTAGATTGCTTTCTAGAACATAGGAGTATGTATGCTAAATTGATTGGTGCTTATTACACTGTATTGCATGTCTGCTGCTTGCTATTAGGGATTTGGCAGTAGCAAGGGTAGTGGTTTGGATGGAATTCCTAGGGAGCTAGGAAGAGTGTGTACATATGCCGGTGCGGGCATATGTGTATAGTTTCGGCGAGAAACTACTTGGACCCCTTGGGATGGAACTCGGAACGGGCGATGATAGGTGTGGATGGTAGTAGTAGAGCTCCTACTACCGGAAGCACAGGATCAATGCTCGAGTCGGGGAAGTCACGAGGAATCCAAGGAGTTGAGCGTGAGTGTTATTAGTATGAGTTATTATGTGCTAATAACGTGTTGTATTGTCTACCCAGAATAGCCATCACAAGGAGGAACAACTATAGTAAACCTACTAGTACAGGTGTGTACTCGAAGTGTTTTGAGGTGATGATCGTTGGGGGTAGTGATGAAGGTCCTAAACTAGTAGTCGTTGGAATAGAAAGACGATTCTAATATTAGTCACTTGGAGTGACGATAAGGATGATATTTGTTGTAAACAGATCATTTCGGGCCAAGATGGAAGATTGTGCTAGGGTCATAGGCTCATAGAGCCGACTTTGATTTGAGGAAAACCCGTAAGATGATTTGATGTGATTTCCCAACTTTCCTTAAGAGGTTTAAAAGTCTGGATGACAATAGTAGACCGGAGAGTTTCGGAGTAGAAGGGGTCGAGACGTTGAATGCCGAATGAGTCATGCACGAAGTTATTTTGAAAATAAGATTGCATTAACAAATTCTTGTGTTTCAAATCTTTGTATGGACGGTGTTTTGGAATTTTGGGAACTGCTCAGCACACACACAAGATTTTGAAATATGGTTTTGAAAGTGTATGAAATCGTTTTATCACAGGAGTGCAAACTTTGTTAGAATTTGTCTCATTTTCGTTATTTTTCCAACGGTTCTTTCGGGTAAGATGATATCCGTGTTTTGTGGTGTTTAAAATGTGGGGCAAGTGACTACGGCTAGTGACTTTAACATTGGAACTCCTCCACATATGTTAGAGTTGAGACGAAAAGTTACATTCCACGGTGTCTGTATAAAGCTAATTGAGTGATTTGGTTAAAATAAGTTTTGTTTTACGGCATGTCGAGCCGTGTGGGTTTAACGTCACGAGGTGCATATCTTATTTGTTATGTGACCATTTGAGGAAATCTTGGAAATCGATTTAAAGAACCCCACCTTTTGAGATTTTATGAGATTTTAGTCGATAATTTCAAATGATGGAAACGGATTGGTTTTTATCTTTAAGTTTGAAACTTACACGAGACGGTCATGTTTTAACAAAAATATATTTGTAAACCGTTTCATCATTTTGTATGACTATCCGACGCGCGTAAGATTTGTTAGTGAACCCTGTGCCACGACATTTTATGTTGAAAAAGAGGAATTTTGGGGTCAAACGTCGTGGGACTGATTTTGAAACTATGTGCACGCTTTTGTCGCACCCGGTGTAAGGTCGAGCGGTTACTTTAAATACATGTCATGAGTCAATTCATACTAGAACCGCGACGGTTCATTTTCAAAGAAATTATTTATTTCGTTTTACGTTTTGTGAGTGAACTAAGCTGCAATGAAATGATTTTCAACATGATTTTCATATGAGGGACGAGCGTGTCCATTTTTGCGTAACTACCGACCTGGTAATAGTAGTTTTATTGCTTACGGTCTTTTTGAAATGAAAAATCTAGACGTTGAAACATTTTTGTAAATGATTTTGTAAACCATTTGGGAAATGCGCTTGTAAGTGTTATGTGTCATTTTGAGAATTTTAAGGGTGTGAGTCCTTTGGGAAAACTCTTTTGTTTAACCCGTGTTGAGTTTGGGACTAATGTTGATTTTAGAGTATTGCTTGCTTAGGCTTTATTTAAACGCGTTTTTGACCGACTTATGGGTCTAGCAAGCGTGGAGCATTTTGCTCGGTTTTGACTTGGAATTAGTCATGGGTTAATTGCTCGGTTTTAATGACTCAAGGTGGAGTCTTGTTGATGAATTGTTTTGTCGCACCGTTTGGCATTCATGGCACGTCTAGTATCTACCCGTTTGGGTGAGGGAGACAATCCGGAATAGGCACTTGTGAGTAGGCTGTTTTGCTCTGGATCCTTAGGCACGTTAGTCAGTCGCTGGTAGTGGTCGGTTGGGTATCTCGGGGTGAGGCCCCGGTGTTCAAGTGTTATAGCCTAGGCTTTCTAGTAGGTGCTAGGAGGATATAGTTGTGGACACTTATCTGAGAGGTAATTCCGATGTGAGGGGCCCTGAGGCGTTACCTGAGAGGTAGGCGTCAGGGTGTATCCTCGGTTCAGATAAATTAGCTTTGTAGAGCGAGTGTGGGGGATACGTCGACGGTGGGAGGTTGGGTATTCCACGCGTGTTGGTAATGTAGGCCGGGTAGTATCGGTTAAGGGAATGACCTACGTGTGTGTTAGTTGACTTGATTGTGGGGGATATCTATTTGTGTTAGTGTCTAGGATAATACCACGCTTATGTGATTTATTGTAATCGGTTGGACCGATGTTCGGCGGGTGGCCGATGTTTGTTATTGTGATCGGTTGGACCGATGTTCGGCGGGTGGCCGATGTTTGTTATTGTGATCGGTTGGACCGATGTTCGGCGGGTGGCCGATGTTTGTTATTGTGATCGGTTGGACCGATGTTCGGCGGGTGGCCGATGTTTGTTATTGTAATCGGTTGGACCGATGTTCGGCAGGGGGGTCGATGTTTTGTTGATATAATTTATTGAAAATCTTTGGAGTCTATTAGAATTCGTGGTAGTTAATCGACAGTTAAGGGTAGGAATGATCGTAGTCGAGTATCTTGTAGGGTATACTGTGAGCAGTTTTAGAATGGTTAAAGCTTGAAAGTGGATTGAGTTTGGGATATCATCAAATGCCAGAGAGTTATTAGGAGCTGTTTGCGGACGTAGACTTCGGGGACGAAGTCTAACCCAAGTGGGGGAGAGTTGTAAAGCCTGTGTCCCGGTATGTAATTTCCTTTATTAATTCTTTTCTTTTAAGGTTGATTTTTTTGTGGTTTCCGTTATCGGGGTTAGTCAAGTTAGTCCTAATCGTTAAAGTATTAAAACTTTTGGTTAGTTTGCAAGAAGGAGGGTAGTTGAGGGACTAAAGGTGTTAAATGGCCAAAAGATTTGGCCTTTGGCCCATGCATTTCATAAAAACGGAAATCCATAGGTATTTGTGGGTGTTTGTGGCGTGAAGAACAAAAAAAAAAAAAGAACATCATAAAACCCTACGGCACCCTTGTTCCTTGTTTTTGTGTTCGTCGGCCGGAAACCCCCCCCCCCCCCCCCCCTTCCCTTCTAGTTTTCTTCTCTCGTAAGCCACACACCAAACACCATCTTCCCTTTTTTTTCCTAGTTGCCGCCCTAAACCACCAGCACCGCCGCTGGTCTCGCCGGCGAAGAGAGAGAGAGGAGCAGCGAAGAGAGAGAGAGCAGCGAGGAGCGAGAGAAAGGACGCGAGTGATCGTTTCTTCGTCGTAGGTAAGTGTTTTCCCCCTTGTTTGTTTCTTTCGTGTCGCCGTGAAACCACCACCGGCGGTGGCTGCCGCCGCCGCCGACCACCACTGTCGGAGGTGGCAGTGGGTGGTGCGTGGGTTGTCCAGCCCTAGTTGCAACCCGAACCGTTAAGCCGAACGCGAATTGTTTTTATAAAATCGTCATTTTATGTGAAAACGTTTTCTGCCGCTGTTTTGCGTCAACCACAACTTTCTCGTCGTAACTCGGATTGAGTCGAAACTGGTGCCCACGGTTCACGTTCTGGGTCGGGCACATTTTCCGTGTTTTAGCGGAAATCTGGTTCAGCCTCTAGCTTGGTGAAAAAGTGGTCGTTTTACAGCAGTTAGTCATTTAATGTAAAATCGTCGTTTTTCTGCTTCTGTTTTCGTTTGATCATAACCTTTCCGTCGTAACTTCGTTTGAGCCGAAACTGGCGCCCACGGTTCAAGTTCGGGGTCGGGCACGTTTTCCGTGTTTTAGCGGAAAACTGGTTCGGTCTCTAGCTGGGCGAAAAAGTGGTCACAAGTTCGGTGATTCGTCATTTTATGTGTAAAATTCTGGAATCTGCCACTGTTTTGTGTAGACCATAACTTTCTGCTCGTAACTCGTTTTGAGGTGGAATTGGTGCCCAAAGTTCCCAAATCGAATTGGAAAGGTTTTTCGTGTTTTGCCAAAAGTCTGATTAAGCCCGTATCTAGGCTGTATTGGGCTGTTTGTGCAGGCTGGACAGAAAACTGGCAGTTTTGGTAATCGTTCGTATTTAATTCATAATAAATTGTAGAAAAATCGTTAGGGGGCGTTTAATATGTCCTTGAAACCCTATCTCAGAGTACTTTCTGGTCATGAAATAATATTGGGAATTTTCTGGGTTTAAAGGGGTCGAAACAGGTCCCGAACAGACCTGTTTAGTGAGAACGGAAAATAGCTTTAGTGACGGTTTAAGCGTGTGTCGTGTCGTAGGATCCGGGTCTCGTATTGACACGTTTTAACATGCGTTTAGGTGCTGGGAAGTGACCGTAATTGTGAAGCTTGAATTGTATTGTTAAGCTAGGCGCGCATTCGAGGTGAGTTCTCTCACTATAACTAATGTCGGTTATTTTTACATTACGTTGTGTGTATGTGTGGTAGTTCTATTTGCTTGTGGTGTGGGGTTAAATCGTGGGGTGTCTAGTCGGATCTAATAACGGTTGTTTTATCATTGCTATAGTACGTGTGTGGTAGCTTTATGTGATTGTGTTGTGGAACCAGATAGTGGGGTGTCTAGTTGATACTATGTTGTTACGTTAACTTGGTGGGACCAAGGATCCGGCGGGGCCGGAGATTTTATACGCGGGTAGCGTAGTGACTTGGTGGGGCCAAAGGTTGTATACGCGGGTGGCGTATGAACCCGGGGGTGCCGGGTTGCGAAGGTTGTATACGCGGGCGGCGTATGAACCCGGGGGTGTCGGGTTGCGTTTGCACAGTTGTCGTGTGGTCGGTGGGACCGACGTTTGCCTATTAGGTGGGTTGGTGTGAGTATGCACGTCTATGATTTGTTCGAAGACTTGTATGCTGTTTATGTGCAATTATCTGTTTATGGTGGTGTGGAAATAACTGTGTTATTTATGGTGTTTGAATTCACTAAGCTTCGTGCTTACCCTTTCCCAATAGTTTGTGGTTTCAGGTACGGGCGGCTCCAAGGCGTGACGAGTACACACTGGCGCGCGAGGAGAGCTGGTTGCTTTATGGTTTTTAATAATTAAACGTTTATTCCGCTGGTTTTTATTATGAAGATATTAATTATGAGTTTGCAAACGAAACGTTGGGATTTTAATGAGTTGTTATAAATGAAATGTTTATTTAAAAATTTAAATTTGCTTGAAATTTCCGGGACGTTACACAAACACGCAAATGAATTTCAACCACAAATCCGTCTTCAAAGTACAATAATTGTGGAAAAAAACAGTAAAAGAATGCAAGATTCGTCTAAGTACAGGGGCTGAAAGTGTAAATTTTCAGGGACCAAAAGTGTAAATTTTCAGGGACCAAAAGTGTAAATTTTGGTCCATCGCGGGCTGCGATCGCGGACAGGGACCAAAAGTGCACCGCGGCCAAAGTTGAGGGGCTTCGCGGGGCATTTGGGGCCAAAATACGTGCCACGTCAGCCCTAGCCCGCGATCGCGGGATCCATCGCGGGTATTTTGGGTATTTTTGCAAAATGGAATTTTTTTTGGGTATTTTGGTAAAAGTTGGTCAAACTTTGGGTATTTTAATTAATTTCCCAAAATTATATATTGGATAATGTATTTGTCTTGTGTAAATAAAATACTATATAATAATAAAAAATTAGAGGTTAGATGAAAAGTTAAACTCATTTAATGAGAATATTTTTATTTAAAAAAAATTAAAATTATAAGAAATTAGGAAAAGGTGAATAGGGTCTTCTTGTTATGCCACCTAAGCAACCTTAGATTTTGCTTTTAGATATATATGGATTTAAATAAGCTCCAAGATGTTTTTTTTCTAATTATATCCCTTTATATTTTTTCATAATTATTTTTGTAACATGTTTGTTTAAAATAATGCTTGTCAACAAATTTTTATTAGATATGATTAGTTTATTTGTTAGTATTTCAGCCAATAACTAACTTATCAACTAATTTATCATAATTATAAGAGTAAATTGTAATTTTTGTCCCTGTGGTATGTTGTTTTTCTCACTTTTGGTCCCCAGATTTGTTTTTGCAAGAATAACCCCGTGGTATGCAAAAGTGCTCGATTTTGGTCCCTAAGACTAACAGCCGTTAATTGCAACTGTTAAATGCCCCCCATGTACCTTGCACATGAGGATATATATGTCGTTTTACAAATACAGACCACAGAGACCAAAATTGCAATTTACCTTTTTGTTATTATACTATTTATTTGAAATATAATAATTATATTATATAATTAATAAATAAATATCACATGATTTAAAAATAACATATGTAGTAAAATGAAAAAATTTGAATTAAGTAATAATTTGTTTACGTGTCGCCAACGAAAACTAATAAATTTGTTACTCTAAAATAATTAATTAATAATTTGTTTACTCTAAAAAACTATTAATTGATTAATAATTTGTTTACTCCCAAGTAATATTAATTAATTAATTGCAAATTTATTCTAAAATAATTTATGTTTTTGTTTTTATTAAATTTCACTTTTAATATAAAATAAATTATTCATTAAAAATATTATAAGAACATGAAGTTTTTGATAAAAATTCTATTATAAATATTTGAGAAAGATGATCAATAATAAAAATACAAAAATGGGTTGGAGATCCCTTACATAACATTTTTATTATATAATTAATGTTGTAATATGAAAAATAGAAAATCTGTTGAAATTAAATTTTGGATTATTTTAGAGTAAACAAATTATTAATTAATTATTTAAGAGTAAAAAATTTATTAGTTTTAATTGACAAAACGTAAACAAATTAATTATGTTATTTTTAAATCATGTGATATTTATTTATTAATTATATAATATAATTATTATATTTTAAATAAATAGTATAATAACAAAAAAGTACATTGTAATTTTGGTCCCTGTGGTCTGATCTTTGTAAAATGACATATATGCCCTCATGTGCAAGGCACATCGGGGGCATTTAACAGCTGCAATTAACAGCTGCAATTAACGACTGTTAGTTTTAGGGACTAAAACCGAGCACTTTTGCATACCACAGGGTTATTCTTGCAATAAAAAAAATTCCAGAGACTAAAAGTGAGAAAAACAACATACCATAGGGACCAAAATTGCAATTTACTCTAATTATAATTGGAATGCAAAATCTTATACTATGTACCAACCAATTATACTTGGTACCAACTTTTTTGGGTTGGTACATACTGGTACTCGTTTTGTGCCAATTTCAAGTTACAGATATGAAAACTTGTCATTGTGTATAAACGGTGGGTTTCTAAATAACACATGTGATTTTTAAGAGTTTTTAATTGTAAAAGAATAGAACTTGTAAGCAAGTTTGCATACTTGGAACAATACTACCAACCGATTGTAACTGATACCAATTTAATTGGTCTGGTTGATACACATGTTTGTTGGTTTAATTGGTACAAAATTGACACCTCTGACAAATGCTACAATTTAAATAACGATGTTTTTTATTTATTTTTCGTATATTTTCACTCACATTGTGGTGGTGGGGAGTCTTATTTTCCCATTGACCTTGACAATAATGAAAATTTTTAATTTTTTAATTTTTACCATTTAAGTTAAAAAAAATTACAATTAAATAATTTAATCATTGATGTTGGAATTCATACACTTTGATAGAGTTTTTATATTACAATAATCATCTATTTATTCACACATTATGTACAAACATTACAATTAAAATTTAATATCACAAAGATTGTTTTGTTTTGTTTTGTTTGTGGAAGTGTTCTGGATGCATGGTCATGGTTCAAACTTGAATCAATGGGAACCAGGTCAATCTTGATCTCAAAAACGGTGATTATGAGTTTGAATTAAATGGAAAACAAACCTGCAAAGAACAATGGAGCAGCCTTCGAAACGCTCAACACAATGCCTGCAATTCGTCCATTGATTCTTCTTCAAAAGAACAACAATCAAAAGCGAATTCGTCTTCATCCCCAATCTCCTCACATTCATACCCAATGTGCCATGGAACCTTGCAACGAAAGCAAAACGGTTTCCTGCAATTAGGGCACAAACATCTCTTCAAATCACCATCACCACCACTCGTTCACGATCAATTCTAAACGGTATTTGTTTGGGCACTAAACCTCATACAGGGAGAATTCGAGAGTTAATAAGGGGTTTCACAAATAATTGGGAAAAGAGAAACGAGCTCGAAAGAGACTCGGAATTTGGCATCGGAAAAGGAGCAAGCATAAATCACCGAATATAAGGAGGTTGCGATACAAATAGAAAGTCAAGTCGGAAAACAGAATGGCGCGAGAAACCGTGCGGGTTAGGCCGCGCCACCATCCGCGTGAAGCACTGTTGGTTGTTCTTGCCGTGCACTAACCTCGTCATCACGTGTTTTTAGTTTTATTAATATTTTCCTTTTCCTAGTAAAACTAGGTTTGTTTAACAAGTTTCGTAATTATCTTTTATAATTAGGATTAGTTTAGTATTTATCTTTTTTATTAACTTAGATTATAAATAGGATTATTAGGTTTCATTGTTAATCAGTTTATCAATTAAAAAAAGTCTCGTTTTTAAGAGTTCTTCTCTTAAAGTTTGAGTTTTACGTTCGTAATTCTCATCCGTTAAAGGATTTAGACGCTTGTCGATCCTTCTGCAAACCTACGCTGCGTCAAGTGGTATCAGAGCAGGACTCGCATGTCTTTTCACCATCAATGGCAGATCAACAGCCCGCTACCAAAGCAAAATTGGTTGAGTCGGATGTGGCCTTGTCCACAACACTCGTGAATCTGACAACGGTTGTTAATAGACTTCAACCCAACATCGTCAACGGCAACCATAACCGGGTTATTCTTTCGAATTCCGAATCCGATGAGGAGTAGGAAGGAGACCCGCAAGAGAAAATCAATATCGCACTCCAACGAATACTCCTTTCGTCAAAAGAAGAATGCCAACACGAAGATCCTTTCCGATCACATTGTTCGGTGCACAAAAAGGTATGTAATCATGTCCCAGAAATTGGTCGATTACTTTAATCTACCCACTCAACCCCATGAAGCTCCTTATTCTCTTGGGTGGGTCAAGTACGTTTTCAAGTTAGAGTCACACAAACTTGTCGGGTACCCATCTCAATTGGCAAACAATATCGAGAAGAGGTACTATGTGATGTCCTTGATATGGATGCTTGCCACATTCTATTGGGCCGACCATGGCAATTCGACAATAATGTCACTTACGTGAGTCGAGACAACATCATACTATTCTGTTGGGGAGACCGAAAGATTGCCATGAGACCAGTTAATAACTTCGAAGAAAGCACCGACAAGAAAAACAACAACTACAACCGTTTTATGAATTCGGTTTCTTCCCTACTCAATCAACCACACATTCCGGAAAGACCACCCAGAAAAAGAGGAAGACTTGCCGAACAAGGTTGAAGATAAAGTCGCTCCTCTCGAAACAGAGTCACAACATGAAACTTGTACCGATCCGGAAGAGTCAACAATAAATTTCGGGTCCCCGGTCAAAGAAACCGAAAGCAAGCTAATGGAAGACATTCTCGAGCCAACGAAACTATTGACACAGGATGTCAAGAACGATGATCCTGAAGGTGATGCTTCCATTATTCAAGCACCCAAGGCTCCGGTTCAAACCAAAATAATTCCCGGTAATGTTACTCTAATCTCTCACCCTTTCGAGTTTGATAAAATATCGCTCGTATGGAAAAAATCGCGACAACCTCCGTTGGAATTTAAAGACTGGTCAACAATTTTTAATTTTGGAGGCCAAGTTGTAAATCCAAACATTTTAAAGAAACAAATGTTCTACTGGTCGGATGAAGATACTTTTGAAGTGAACTCGAAGACGAGTTCTTTTCAAGTGAGGGTTAGGTAACGCCACCATCTGCGTGAAGCACTGTTGGTTGTTCCTGCCGTGCACTAACCTCGTCATCACGTGACCTTATTCTACCCAATTTCCAATTCCCTCTTGGTTACTATTTCCAATTCCTTTGATTATTATCCCATCATTAGTTTACTATTATTTTTAGTTTTATTAATATTTTTCTTTTCCTTAGTAAAACTAGGTTTGTTTAACAAGTTTCGTAATTATCTTTTATAATTAGGATTAGTTTAGTATTTATCTTTTTATTAATTTAGATTATAAATAGGATTATTAGGTTTCATTGTTAATCAGTTTATTAATTAATAAAAGTTTCGTTTTTAAGAGTTGTTCTCTTGAAGTTTGAGTTTTACGTTCGTAATTCTCATCCGTTAAAGGATTTGGACGCTTGTCGATCCTTCCGCAAACCTACGTTGCGTCAAAACCCTGTCAAAATTTAGCCCCGCTGATTCGCATAATTTATCACACCATTTATCGAACAGTTGGTGTGCACTGTGCAATTTTGGGACGGCATGATAACGGTTCAAGAGAGTGATTGTTGGTCAAATCTGGGCATTTGATGTCAGATACGTTGTCGTCAAGATTCACTTGGATGTATCTGATCATACGATCGGTGCAAAAAGGATGGATGCATTTGTCGCTGTTCTTGAATTTCTTCTTGGAGAGTGTTACCAGTTCCGTGCAAATCTCACATGTGAATGCTTCTTGTTCTTGATCTTGATTAGGGTTTATCGAGTTTATTTGGGGTTTTCGATTTCGATTCCCCCATTGAATAATAAAATTGTGGGAAATTGTTTATTTGTGGTATATATAGATTGGGTCGGGTTCAAATGAGGAGCGCATCAAAACGTGAGAACGTGGGGAGCACCGTCCATGTACAAAATCACATGTGATTCACAACACAAACCGCGGGACAAGCCGCGCGCTTTTGCAAACCGCGTAACAAACCGCGCGTGTCCAAAATGTTAATCACATATGATTTTTAGTCCTGTGTTGTGAATCACATGTGATTTTGTACATGGACAGTGCTCCTCACGTTCTCGCGTTTTGATGCGCTCCTCACATGAACCCTCCTCTATATAGATTTGCATACAAACACAATCGGCTAACAAGTTAAGGATTATGATCCAAATATGATTTATTATTTAATATCAAGAAAATACTTGAATAATAAAATATTTTGGTAACTATATATATACCATAGGGAAATTAGTTAAAATATCCAAAGTTTGACTTTGACTTGCTAAAATACCCACTTTTTCAACCATTTTGCAAAAATACTCATTTTTTCCGCGATGGATGGACCAGATTTTCAGGTAGTGTAAAATCACATGTGATTTTGTACGTGAATCACATGTGATTTTGTACATGGGTGGCCATTCTCGTGTTCTCGTAAATAGTTAACGTTCTCGTTTGAACCCACCCCTCTCTCTCTCTCTCTCTATATATATATATATACACTAGTTATTTACCCGCTGCAATGCAGCGAGACGTATAATCCAAATAATTTGACGATTTAATCAATTATTAACTAAAATACGTTAAAACATGTTTTTTAATTTTAACAAGTTACAACATTAATATCGTCTTGTCGATACCTTCGAAATGAGCCCAATATTGAATATTTTTTGATTTAATTATATTATACTTATTTAGTTAGTTTACTTTATACATATTAGTTTTTTATTTTTCATTTAGTTAATATAAGATTATTATGTTAATGTGATAAGAGTGTAAAACAAAATTGAAAAAATAAGAGATGTATCATAAATTAAATAATTAACTATAAATGTATGAATTGTAAATATTAAAAATATTTTTAAGTAGTATATATGATATATAATTAAATAATTAAATCAAAAAATATTCAATATTAGGCTCATTTCGAAGGTATCGAAGAGACGATTACAATGGTGTAACTTGTTAAAACTAAAACTTATTTTTTAACGTATTTTAGTTAATAAACGATTATATGTGTTACTATGATGAAGCTGTAAAATTAAAATTAGGAAAATAAAAGGTATAAAGTAAACTAAGTAAATAATTATAGGGGTATAAAGTGTAAATTTCAAATCAATTTAATCAATTTGAATGTGCCGCGGGTGACGTATCTCCTAATCGCGAAACTCAGTTTTCAAATTTGACCCTGGTCCGCGATCGCGGACCCCATCGCGGAAAAAATGAGTATTTTTGCAAAATGGTTGAGAAAGTGAGTATTTTAGCAAGTTAAAGTCAAACTTTGAGTATTTTAATTAATTTCCCTATACCATAACATAAATAATTAGGTTCAAATTCTTAAACCAACTTTTTTAAGGATTAGAAGTGTACTCGTGCAATGCAGCATGATATATCTCGATTTTAATGTTTCATTTTTTTCTTTGTCGATTTTATAATACGGTTTTATGTGATTTTGAGAAAACGATAATTATTTTTCTAAATTTGTTTAATTTAGTTTAATTTAATTTAATTTAACTCGAGAACACAACATTTTTTATTTTTCTCCTACTTTCCGTTCCTTTCCTTCATAAAACAAACTCGAGAACACAGCGTAAAATGTTATAATCATGCATCATTACTTGTAATTCTAAATTTAAGTAATGCGTATCAATTAACAGTATTTAATGTATAAAACTTTATTTTTAAAAGAAGACTTTGATGTTGATGTGTGTGAGAGAGTAAATCACATGTTTCGTCCTAGTAGTTAGGTGTTTTGAAAATTCTCCTAGTGGTTTGGGTCCTTGTCAGTGACTTTTGTTAAAATGACAGTTAAGGTTAAAAAATGTTTTGAGACTTCCATGTGTAAACACTGATGTCTTCACCTCCATTCTCAAGAACTCACCAATCTCCGATTGTTTTTTTCACCTGCAGATTCATCAAACCCATCGCGAATTGATTCTATGTCTTCTTGTTGATTGAGCTTTAAAATTAAAATTAAAATTAAAATTAAACTGGGAAACATAGATGGTGTGAATTGATATATGCAAGGACATTCTGTTTTCATCAGGGTTTTTAATTATGATTTGTCTTTTTTGATGCAATTTATTTAGCTCTATTTTTTAATTGTATTTCATTTTTTTGGTATATATGGTATGCATTTCGTTACAAATTTGGTCCCTCGAGCTGACGGCCGTCTATTTCCTCTGTTATCTTGAGAGCAATATGGTCTTTTGACCTTTTTTCATTTATTTTGACATTTTTCTAATTAATTATAGAGTAAATTACAGTTTTGGTACCTCCGTTTTTCCATTTTTCTTTTATTTCTTATTTTTTTTTCTTGAATCTTCATCTTCTTCAAGAATATTATAAAGAACATGAAGAACACCATGAAGAAACCATGATAATCAAACTTTAAATCCAATTCAAATAACACCAATAATATTTAACAATCCAAATCCAATCCCAAAAACATCATTTAAATCAAAACCCTAAATCAAAATATCATTTACGAGACTTGCACATCATCTTTGGCTTGATCATCTTCATCACCATTAAAGATCAAAATTTCTTGAACTTTTTGACAAAGGAAACAAGCAACATGGGGTTTCTGGATTTTGGGTAATTGCGATTATGGAAGGAAACTAACAACTTTACATGGGTTTTTAGAAAACTGTTGTTGAAGATGAAGAAACGTTGTGGGATTTTGGTTCCCAAATTGGAACGAAAAACAATAATTATGTGGCACTCGATTGTGATCGAGATTTTTCACCCAAATTGTGTCTTCGTCTTCTCTGACGACATCGTCTTCTCCGGCGATTTCGTCTTCTCCGGCGTCTCTCGATCTCTTCTACATATCTCTTTTCTCTCTCTCTCCTTATCTCTCGATCATTATCTCTTGTCCATATCACTTCTCGATCTGTCAGATCTCCGGCGAAGTAGAGGGACGATCTGGTGGTGGCGGTGGTGTTCAATCCCATGTTCTTCATGTTGTTCTTCATGTTGTTCTTCATGTTTTTCATAATATTCTTGAAGAAGATGAAGATTCAAGAAATAAAAATAAAAAATAAAAGGAAAATGGTATAATTAATTAAAAAATGTTAAAAGAAATAAAAATATATAAAAATACCATTTTACCCTCGAGATAACGGAGGAAATAGACGGTCGTCAGCTCGAGGGACTAATTTCGTAACGAAATGCATACCACAGATACCAAAAAGGTAATTTTTGAAGTTAAAGGACCAGTTTCGTATTTGACAAACCACAAGAACCAAAACAGTAATTTACTTTAGATTTTTTATTTTTCAGACTTAATTACGGATTTGGTCCCTGTGGTTTGTGTGGTTACGGAATTAGTCCCTCAAGTAAAGACAAAGAAAGAAAAAAGGACGAAAATGCCCTCAAGTTTAACGGAGGTGTTGGATGGTAGTTAGAGGGAGGGACCAATTCGTTATCAAATGACATACGTCGAGTCCTAATCCGTAATAAACGAAGTTTAGGGACCATTTTCGTAAAAACCACCAAACCACAGGGACCAAATCCGTAATTTACTCTAATATTTACATCACAAAAAGATCTAGAGTAAATTACACCCTAGGTCCATGTGGTTTGGTCAGAATTTGGATTTGGTCCCTATTTTGAAATAAGTACACCAGGCATCCTTGTGGTTTACATTTCGTTTCATGACGGGTCCCTATCACTAACTCTGTTAAATACAGTCCGTTAAATAAAGGGTAAAATGGTCAATTTACCTTTTTGTTATTAAAAGTAAAAAGATTAAATACTATATTGTTAGTTCCAGATGGCTTAGCAAGTATTGTAGACGGAAAAACTTTCAACAAGAATTACACATAAAAACTAAAGACTTTTGCGGAAAAGAACAGATAAACTATTCTAACAATCTTTCACAAAGTATACTAAACAAAACAACTAAGAACACTTTAAACAAAGCTATAAAGTTCTTAAGCAAATTGGAGAATTCTTGCACTGAGAAAAACTTCCAGAAAGCGTAGTTTGCATGGGAACATCTTCTTCCTTTTATAGTGTGAAAAGCGTGATAAGCATTAAATGCTTGGGACACTTGTCATCTGGAGATTTTCTTGAAGATGTTGACTTCTGAAAAGTTGATATGTCTTTATCACCTTTTTCTTGGTACTAGGTATAGAACCCATGCTGAAAGGGACTTTAACTGAAAATGGATAAACGACAAATAGTCACTTTTATCTGGCAAAGGATATTGTCCCATAATAAATGATCTTCTTGATGTGTATTCCAAGACAATCACACCGATGGTGTTCCACCGATATAATTGACATTGGACATTGAAATCATCTGCAAAGAAAACCATTGAAACAAAGATCCCACCGATTTGAGCATCATGATCGGTGGGATGCTTCTACCGACGAGAGGAAGGTCGGTGGAGAGGATGTCCACCGATGTGTGAGGATACAATCGGTGGACAATGACTTGTATGAATGTTGAGAAGAGTCTTCTTATTTCCACAATGAGAATGTCTTCAAGCTTGGTTTCGGTTGATCTTCGACTTCACCGAACAGTTGATATATTGTACAAGTCATTACAAAAGAACCATGCTAAAATATTCTAAGTAAGATATAGGGAAAAACATCGGTGAGTCAATTTCAAATCTTGGTGACCCAACAATCTCCCCCTATTTGAATTTGAGCTCTTTCCTTAGAATATTAAAGAGTATTGAAAAGTAAAATGCATTTTGACCCTTTTTACTCTTTTTGGGTCCTTTTCACATATACCATTCTTTTTGTTCTTTTTGATCTAATTTTCTTTTGTATGAGTATGTATACTATAGACAATATTTACAAGTAATCTAACTATGTGCAACAAGGAAATTCAAATAGAAGAGTACTTGCATTACCGAAATTTTCATACATTTGGAAATGAAGAAAATTTTACAAGTATTTGAACAGTGAAAATGAATACACTTAGATCATTTTCTCATCTTCTGACGGCGCTGGATTTCGGCAACGATGTTCTGGTAGAAAGGTTGTGCTTCGGGGATGTACGACATCAGATTGGATATGCCTTCAAGAAGAATGATGTCGGCCAAGGGGATTTGAGAAAACCTGAAGAAACGTCGGTGGCTGAGTCCATCATTGAAGTAGAGTCCGGGAATCTGTGAGAGACTTATCGTGGTTGAGGGATAAGTGGTTGAAGTGGGAAGAGACAAATTGAGATTGTCCACATAGGGAATCCTTCCTTTTGCAGCCAACTCTTTGAAGATGTGGTCGGTGACCTTTTGGTTCTTGGTCTTAGGTAGACGGATGTCTTCCTTGAGGGATTGAAGTTTGGCTCTTTCATCTGAGGAGAGAACGATGTTATGGTTCCTTTTTACCTCTTTCATTTTATCCATCAAGCCATCAATGCACTTGATGAATAAGTCTTTCTTTGGATTTATGCTCTTCACTAGAAGTTTAGAGAGTTCAAACCATTCGGAGAGGCCGAATTGTTTCAGGTGATAATCTCTAATACTTCTAGAAATGCCATCTTCTCTTTCAATGATCAATCTAATGTCGGCAGGATTGGCTTTGGAAGTGACAATTTTGATACCTGTGATTGGATACCTGTTGGTTCGGTAGTACATTGCCTTTTTGTACCAAGAAATTTCATCATCCTTTTCTTCCTTAAGAGCACTCAGTACCGATTTCTGGGTTTGGATGGCATCGGTAGACTTGGCTTTAGCGGCTACCTCCTGGGCAACTTTTAGAGAAAGAGCCTTTGAGTCATCTATGGCTTTCTGAGCAAGTCTAGCCTCCTCAATTTCTTGAGGAGATAGACCGAGATCGGTGGTAGTTACTTGGGATGGAGGCTTGAGTTTTAGAGTTTGTGCATCTGCAAGTCGGGACCCATATTTGGCTAGCTCCTTCTTTTTCTTTTCTTCTTTTGCCTCATCTTCGGCAGAGAGGACTTTCTTGCCTTTGTCTTTGGAAGCTTCACTGATTTGCTCCCCCTCAGATTTTGCAGGGGTTTTCTCCACCGATGGAGAAAGAATCGGTGGTGGTGAAGACTTTGGTGGTGGTGAAAAGTTCGGTGGGGGTGAAGACTTCGGTGGTGGTGAAGAGTTCGGTGATGGTGAAGAGTTCGGTGGTGGTGAAGACTTCGGTGGTGGAGATGATTTCGGTGGTGACTTATGAGGAGTAAATTTCGGTGAAGATCTCTCCACCGATTGTTGAGGAGAAGGAGAAGAAGTAGTACCAAAAGGTTTCGGTGGAGTACCTAGAAGATCGGTGGCTTTTTTTGAGATGCGGATGTGTGGTTGATCGGTGGAAAGTGAAGGCTGATTGCTGTTTGTTCGTTTGGCCGAAGGCATTTTCGGTGGTGGTTCAGATTTCTCCCCCTCAGCAACAGGCCGAACTGTCAAACCCAATAGCGTGAAGACCTGATCAAGTTTGGAGTGAAGAAGGTTGATACTTGCAGGATCAACACTAGTCAAGGTAAAGTCACCCAGATCCAAATCCCAATCCAGGCTCCGTTCAAGTAGATCAACCTTTTGATGAAGACGCTCAAGTGATTGAGATAAAGAAGTCCGAAGAGCTTGATGACGAGTTTCCCGATCAATAAGACGAAATAGCTCGGGATCTTTGACATCAATAGAAGCTTTGATGGAGGCAAGAGACATGGCTAAGTCGTTGTGGGAGTTGGTCAAATTTTCCACCTTTGTAGATAAGGTAGCCATATTATTAGTGAGAGGGCGTAGAAGATCTTGAAGAGTCGAGGCCAAGAACTGAAGTTGATGAGATTCCAAAGCCGAAATACGCTCATTTGCCTGAGCAACTATAGAAAGAGTGGAGCGTTTGAACGACTCGAATTGAGTGCCCACCAGCCTACATTGACGTGCACTTTCTTGAACTTCAGCGATTAGGTCACTTGGCAGCCGAATACCTGCAATAGGAGGAGCACGAACCTCGGGTATATGGAATCGGGGATGTGTTGGTGATAACGAAGTATGAGGTAGTATTCTTTCCTCAATAAAAGTAGATGAGGTTGGCTGAGCCCATGAAGGAATGGGGTAAAGAAACCTTTGTCGGGGAGAGGGTGGCATCGGTGGGGGAGATGGTGGTCGTCGGTGAGATGAGGAAGAGCTACTGTAACACCCGGAAAATCCTTGTGAGTAATAATAGTCCTAATATTTCTTTATATTTTGACTTCTTAAATTTTAATTGATTTCCTAAGAAATTTCCGTGGTTATTACTTGTTATTTGATAACTTCCAATAGAAATCAGTAAGTTCATTCCTTAATGAAATTAATGAAAAATAGATGATAAAGTGAAATATTAGATTTTATGGATTAGTTGGATGGGTAATTTGATTACAAGTCCAACGGTACTTTCTGGGGTAAAAACCGAGTTCTAAGGAAGAAGTTACGGCCAAATTAGTAGAAAATGAGAAGCAAGCAAACAGAGGCTGGCGCCGATGGTTGGCGCCGATGCATCAGCGCGGGTGATCGGCGCCGAGCACCTGACGTGTTGAAAGGGGGTTAAAACCCACCTCTTGGTCCTTAGTCATATACCCTTTCATTTAGAATTCCCAAAACAGACTTGTGCTTCTGCTCCTTACGTCTCAAGCGATTTTCCATCTAAGATTAAGGTAAGTTCACATCTCTCAATCACAATCCAATCCAAGCAATTAGTAGATGAATCTTACCAATTAAACTTCAATTAGGGCTTTGCATCTTCATTTCATCTTGATTGGAGTAATTGGGTTCAAGTCTTCAAGCTAGGGTTATACCAATTGAAGAATTAAGGTGAGTAACTTGTAATTAATTGATTGTATTACACTTATCTACCATTCTTTATCTTGATTTTGGTATGGTTAATGAGAAATCTTGATGTATAAGCTCTTAATGGTTAAGAGGGAAACAAGAAGAGTTCAAGTAAGTTATGGTGGATTAATTGTGTTTTATTACTTAGAATGCCATGGTAAATGTTAGTGTTAAAGGTTGGGTTTGATTATATATCATTGGTATGTGATTATGATGATGGCTTAATATATGTCTTAATGAAGCAAAGATGGCTTAATGGTCAAAATGGACATATTATTGAATTGTAAACATGGATGTTTATTATTGATATTACATAGAATGTGACTTGATACATATGGATGTGTATGAACTACATGGAAGTAGAATTGATATGTTAAATGGTTGGACCATTGTTAAGTGCTAAATATGCTTTGAATATTATTTGGTATTCACATAATTGGAGGAGCACCTAGTAGGCATTGGAGGATATATATTCTTACACACCGTGGGGTAAGTGTAATTGATTCATCCCCTCGGATACCGTGGGGTTTTCCGTTGTGTTATGCCTTGTGACAATACCGTGGGGTACCGATCAAGGTATATCTTCGATTATGATGTAACTGGGTAGCGATATGGACCTTCTCCATGGAATCCAATTTGTGAATGTATCGAATTGTTATTCCTGCATGTTATGATTATGCTCTATGTGATATGTGTAAACCTCACTTAGGCTTTAAAAGCCTAACACTTGTTATGTGTTTTATGTGTTACAGATTTTAGTGGTTCCGGACACAAGAAGGTCTAGAACGGGGTTGTGAGCATGGGATCATTGTTGGAGAGTTAAAGATTGGAAGATTGATGATAGAACTTTCCGACATCCTTTTGATATTTGATTGCTATAGTAGTGATCAAATAAGCTAGTGGTCCAATAGTAGTTATAATTAACTAAATCTTTGTATTAATGATTATGAAATGTTAATTAGGTATACTTTTACTTTAGTAATGTGTACCACTCTTCCGTTTTATGGAAGTTTTTGTTAACCCCTGTTTTGGGGTGTTACAAGTTGGTATCAGAGCTCTAGTTTAAGTGAACTAAGTATGCTGAGGAGGTACTTAGACTTAAGCTGAGATGAGTTAAGTTATGATTTGTGAGATATGGGTAGAAGTACTAAGACGGGATAGTCTTATAGTTGACAGAAATACGTGAAATTAGTACTGTGACAATGGTAATGAGGATTCTCATGTATAATATGTTCACAATTCCAGTTAGCTACTGTTATTATGAATATATTGTTACATAAGCATACTTGTTTCTAAATTGTTCCAGTGACTAATGATCGGTAAAGTACGTTTCGTGTGTCTATATTCATATAACCATTTCTAAGGGTTATCTTTTGTTTTATAGCATAATGATGGTAAAGATGCCACAAAGGTCTTTCAATTCTTTGGAGGACAAATCGGTAAATGATTGAAGGTTGGAAGGACAGCCTGGAACTGGCGGGACTCATGAAAGTCCGCCGAGACAACCTCAACTAAGTGGATTGAAATGTGTGGAAATAGAATGTGAGATGTTTGATCAAGATGGGAATAGTATGAAATGGTTGAGTAAGTGAGCCTTGGAAGGCATGGATAACAAGTGTTAGTAATAACGGGGTCGTGAGATTAGCATGTCTTGAAGCGTGTGTTGTATGATGTGGGATTTGATGTATTTTAAATTTCATGAGTTGATATTGATAAATGATCAATAGACCCTTTGAGCAGATGGCTTGGTTTTGGATTCGGTTGAGTCTTAAGGGTATTCATCGGTTTAATTAAACTTGACATAGGCTTGGGGGTTGGAATTACATGAATTATGTTATAATTAAAGTTTGTGTAATGTGAATACATTGATTTTTCTTTTGAGATCATGTATGAATGTTAAGTTAGAATCGGAAGATTAAAAGTTGAAAGATCACCTTGTGGGGGGTGTTAGGATAGTGAAAGACTATTGCTGTAGATGGTTTATATAGAATGAAGAATTAGGCACGAATATGGTAAGGGTATGGACTATGTCGATTTGTGATGGAGTGTGCACTTTATATATAATGGTTTGGAGTCACAAAGAATTAGTAAGAAGTGAGTAAGTTTAAGTTAATTAGAGATTCATGAGTTGTAGTTCAAACTAAAGTTTGGGGAGGAATAAAGTAATGAAATAGATTCGGTTAATTGTGCGGGAGAGCATGAAGGTAAATTTGAATTGTGTACGAATGACCATGAGGAATCTGGTCTGCTGTGAGATGTTATGAGTAGAGAATGTACGAACGAGTGGTGGCATTAATTGTCAAGATAAATGTGTCAACCAGTAATAAGAAGTTATGAAGAGGGAATATTAGATGAAAGTCTTTTCGGGGATTCCAGGTGAATAGTACTAGTTGTCAATAAAGCTGTTGGAATTTGTGGTTGTAAGATGGTGTAGTGATTTGGCTATTATTGGAATAGAATGTCGAGCGGTAGTGTGAGTTTATCCAAAGTGATTGTGGTTGTGTGAGTCGCTAAATAAGTTTATGATTTTGAATCATAGGAAGTTTAATAAAGATGAGAAAGCGTTATCGGTATGTAGAAAATTTGGGAGAAGGAGACAAATAATGGTTGGAGGGTAGTACTCCATGCAAACGTAGGAAGTAATGATAGAAAGGTCAGACCTAAGAATGTAGTTATACTATAGGTTCAATGGAATTATCACCTTTGATATATAATGTTTTAGTGCTTGGTTGCAATGTGGTCGCGTAGTGCGATATTGATGTGAGGAAGTGGTAGTACTTTATACTGAAGAAACGTGTGGGTCATAGATGTAGTGATGATTGTCGTAATTATAGAAGTATTCAAAACTGGTAAGTATGCTCAATTTAAAGTAAGTATGGATTTTCAAACAGTATACGTTAATGTTATTTTGAGATCTGGAGATTAAGATGTGGATGATGACGGTATTGAAGACCAAACAATAGTCGGATAAAGGTTTATGATAAACGGTTACTTTAAGGAGGCTTACAAATCTAAGTTGGGGAGCGGATAATGAGGAAAGAAGTAAGGTTCAGGAAATATGAAAGATGAATCCTTGTTCCTTCTAGATTTTTATTTGTGAATGGAATTCATGTGTGGGTTTGGTTAGAGTGCAAAGGTTGGTGATAATTAGGTGTCAACTTTTGGGCTTAAGGCCAAACACCTTTAGTGTAATCGGGGAATTGTAGCCGATTTTAAAAAGAATGATGGTGATGGTAGTAGTAACCTTAAGATACTCATTTGTGATGAGTGGTTTTAGTGAACAAATCTTTAAGTATGGTTAGTGAACCTGTCCGTTTGATGATTAAGTATTGAGAAGGATTTTGGAGTCTATTAGAGCTCTTTGGATGTGAATGGCCGTTAACGATAGGGACAATTGAAATTAGAGATTCGGTTGGTCTCAGTATTAATTGAGCCTTAAAAATTTATTTAGAGTTTGAAACTGAAATCAAGATGTATAGAGCATTTTAAGGTTGGGAGATGACTGAAGTCGTATGATTGGGAGTTTCTATATGGTTGGAACGTTTATCCGTACATAAGTACAAAGTATGTGTAGGGGATTTGTTAATAAACAATTGTTCGAGGAATTGTCTTTATAGACCGTGTGGATGGAATTTAGATTCCCGTTAGGAATTATTAAAATTTTGGTCGACAGTGAGTCGGTTGATTTTGGGATGTAAAGGATATAGATTTCGAGGACGAAATCGTTTTAAGGTTGGGAGAATTGTAACACCCGGAAAATCCTTGTGAGTAATAATAGTCCTAATATTTCTTTATATTTTGACTTCTTAAATTTTAATTGATTTCCTAAGAAATTT
This sequence comes from Saussurea involucrata, assembly GCA_033807775.1. Lineage (NCBI taxonomy): Eukaryota > Viridiplantae > Streptophyta > Magnoliopsida > Asterales > Asteraceae > Saussurea > Saussurea involucrata. The sequence goes on from CM066317.1 coordinate 88,578,397, forward strand.
CCGTGGTTATTACTTCTTATTTGATAACTTCCAATAGAAATCAGTAAGTTCATTCCTTAAGGAAATTAATGAAAAATAGATGATAAAGTGAAATATTAGATTTTATGGATTAGTTGGATGGGTAATTTGATTACAAGTCCAACGGTACTTTCCGGGGTAAAAACCGAGTTCTAACGAAGAAGTTACGGCCAAATTAGTAGAAAATGAGAAGCAAGCAAACAGAGGCTGGCGCCGATGCATCAGCGCGGGTGATCGGCGCCGAGCACCTGACGTGTTGAAAGGGGGTTAAAACCCACCTCTTGGTCCTTAGTCATATACCCTTTCATTTAGAATTCCCAAAACAGACTTGTGCTTCTGCTCCTTACGTCTCAAGCGATTTTCCATCTAAGATTAAGGTAAGTTCACATCTCTCAATCACAATCCAATCCAAGCAATTAGTAGATGAATCTTACCAATTAAACTTCAATTAGGGCTTTGCATCTTCATTTCATCTTGATTGGAGTAATTGGGTTCAAGTCTTCAAGCTAGGGTTATACCAATTGAAGAATTAAGGTGAGTAACTTGTAATTAATTGATTGTATTACACTTATCTACCATTCTTTATCTTGATTTTGGTATGGTTAATGAGAAATCTTGATGTATAAGCTCTTAATGGTTAAGAGGGAAACAAGAAGAGTTCAAGTAAGTTATGGTGGATTAATTGTGTTTTATTACTTAGAATGCCATGGTAAATGTTAGTGTTAAAGGTTGGGTTTGATTATATATCATTGGTATGTGATTATGATGATGGCTTAATATATGTCTTAATGAAGCAAAGATGGCTTAATGGTCAAAATGGACATATTATTGAATTGTAAACATGGATGTTTATTATTGATATTACATAGAATGTGACTTGATACATATGGATGTGTATGAACTACATGGAAGTAGAATTGATATGTTAAATGGTTGGACCATTGTTAAGTGCTAAATATGCTTTGAATATTATTTGGATTAACATATTTGGTATTCACATAATTGGAGGAGCACCTAGTAGGCATTGGAGGATATATATTCTTACACACCGTGGGGTAAGTGTAATTGATTCATACCCTCGGATACCGTGGGGTTTTCCGTTGTGTTATGCCTTGTGACAATACCGTGGGGTACCGATCAAGGTATATCTTCGATTATGATGTAACTGGGTAGCGATATGGACCTTCTCCATGGAATCCAATTTGTGAATGTATCGAATTGTTATTCCTACATGTTATGATTATGCTCTATGTGCTATGTGTAAACCTCACTTAGGCTTTAAAAGCCTAACACTTGTTATGTGTTTTATGTGTTACAGATTTTAGTGGTTCCGGACACAAGAAGGTCTAGAACGGGGTTGTGAGCATGGGATCATTGTTGGAGAGTTAAAGATTGGAAGATTGATGATAGAACTTTCCGACATCCTTTTGATATTTGATTGCTATAGTAGTGATCAAATAAGCTAGTGGTCCAATAGTAGTTATAATTAACTAAATCTTTGTATTAATGATTATGAAATTTTAATTAGGTATACTTTTACTTTAGTAATGTGTACCACTCTTCCGTTTTATGGAAGTTTTTGTTAACCCCTGTTTTGGGGTGTTACAACTACCCTCAGATCGGCGGGGGGGTTGGGGATCGGTGAGGTGCTGCGATCGGGGTGGGTATTTTCGGTGTAGTAACCCTTGGTGGTGATGGTAGATCGGTGAGGGTGGTGTCGTCGGTGGGAATCGTGGTTCGTGGAAAACCGGTGTCTTCCAATAGAAATTCAAAGAAGTCACTTGGGGGGGATTTTTCTGTGGGGGAACCCTCAGCGGGTTGTGCATCATCAATCTCATAAAGATCGGGTGTAAGGATGTGTAGTGAAAATTCTGAACCCTCGAGGGGAGAGACCACGAGGTCATCTCCACCACCCAAAGAAGCGAGTGGGGAGGTAAGTTGTGGTTCCTCCAAATGTACAACTGAAGCCTATGGAGAGACAACAGAGGAGTCGGTAGGGTTGATAACGGATTCCCTTGGCCCAGAGGGGTGAATTTCAAGAACTGTCGATTTTTGAGAATCGACAGTTGGCTTAGATGGTTGGGCCGAAGGTTTTCGAGACCTCTTTATAGGAGATCTCGAAGGGGATGTTGAGTGCCTCCGCTTATGAGATGGGATTTGAACCGGGGAAGCCTCCGAGGGATCTCTCGGTGGCGTGGTTCGAGAAGCGAGTGCGGAGGTGTCGGTGGCCTTTCGTTGTTTCTTTTTAGCGCCACCCGACATCACTCGAGGACGGGGAGAAAGGGCCACTACAACTTGGGGTTCCGCTGGAACTTCCGGGTGTTGAAACCCGGGAGCTTCCGCCTCACCCCAGTGAAGATTGGGAGAAAGAGCAAAAGAGATCATACCTTGGCGCAATGGAAGATCAGTAGCGAGGCGACCAACATCGAGGGTCTTTTAGCCAACAATGGGGGATGACCAGTCGTATGTAAAACGTGGAGATTGAGACTTGCGATCCGAATTCAAAGCCGAGCCGAGCTTGTGTTGTAGGATCATAGAGATGAAGCGAGGATATGCGACATGACACCGTTTCGGATGCTTGATCACTTCAGTCAATTCAGTAAAGAAATACTGGGCAAAGTCGACTTTTCTTTGGAAGATAAGTGCATGGGCCAACTTTGTAATATACGAGGGGGATTGATCCTGACCACTTGTCTTTCGAGAAAGACAATGGATTACGTGTGCGAAAAAGAAGTTCCACACACCATCCATTTTGTTGCGAGTGAGAGTACCTGGGCCTTTAGAGGTTTTGGAGACTTTGTCTTCATATTGATGGATATAGCCAAGGGTATTGATAACTTGCTCCAGGAGGTTGTCGACATGCATGTCAACATATTCAGAGAAAGCTTCGATTCGGAGAGCACTACGAACATCATCAATGCCGAAGGTGAGGTCGTGATCACCTTCCTCATCAGTAAGGATAGATGCATGAATGGCCTCGTTGGAAGGGTCATACACACATGTGAGCCAGAACTTTCCAATGAGCATTTTGCTCATTTTGGGGTTGCACGTGAAAGCATGAAGGAGAGGGGAGCGGGTTAAGAACTTGGTTACCGTGTTAAACTCAGGATGGGTAGGATCATGTTCAAATCTTGCAACATGATTGCAATGATTGAATTTCAGATCTTCAAAGCAAGTGGGGATGTCTTTGACGTTCTTGGCGGGTGCCATTGTTGCAAGAGAAGAAAGCTTGAGAGAATTTGGGAAGATGAAAGCTTGAGAGAAGTCTTTGGATGGTTGTAGGTTTCGAAAATGGGGTAATAAGGTGTGGATGGGGTATTTATAAGGAAGTCGAGGGAAGAGGAAGGGTTTTAGGTTTTTGAATTAAGGCGGTAACGGTTAGAAAAGGTGTGAGAAAGGTGTGATCTAATAAAATAAACTAATTTAAAATGGTAATGATGAGGATTTGGGGATGTGAGGCTAAAAAGGATTTACATGGAAAAGGAAGAGTCAAAGTCGACTGACACCTAGGGTTGTAGGGGTGATGTGATTATGGGGAATCGTATAAGATAAGTTTGAGAGATTCGGTGGATGACATCGGTGAAAATAAGACTGCGTGTCCACCGAAAAAGAGCTTTTACCGATTGGTGGATGAGTGATGGATATATGCTACCGATAGAAGAGAATCGGTGATGGAAAGAGGTAGGAGCATCGGTGGACGCTGTAGCTCTTTGGTGGAGTATTTCTACCGACTTAGGTTATACGGATGTGTGAGAATACATCGATTGAGGGGAGATGTCGGTGAAGATGGATGACATCAATGTAGGAGTCGGTATAGTGTATAGGAATCTATCGTCGGTGCGAAAGGAGACTTCGGTGGAGATCATCGAAGAGAATTTCAGTGTTGAGCAGAGTCACCGATGGAGGGATTTGATTTCGGTGTGAATTCTCTAGTGAAGAAGCTAGGATATTGGTGATAGGGTCATACCGACGTTATTTGGTGAGAGATGTGTCGGTAGTGTAATAACCAGGTATTTTATCAAATTGTTTATTATTATTTAGGTTTTATTTAAAAAAGTAAGTGTTTTATGGAGATAGAAGTTAAGGGGTAAGTTTTAATTTTTATTTGGAAGTTTGGGGGTAAATATTGCCAAATATGACAAGTATGGGGTTGTTTGGTCACTTTTGCCAAAACACTTGCCACCACCGCCATATCAATTCTAGATAGGATGAAGTGTTCTTTGTTAACAAAATATCTTAAAAGTGAATGTGTGTGAGTGTGTTCGGTTTAGAGAGAGAGATAGAAGGAAATCGAGAAAGATAAAGGGAAAGAAGAAGAAAGAAATCAAGAGTTTGTTGCTGTGATTTAAGGACCAAACTGAAGTAAGCAAGGTAAGAAATCCATCCCTTTTATGTGTATTAATTTCTTAAAGTGTTCTTGAGTTTGCTAGTTAGGTTTATAGGTGGGTTTTGTTAAAAATGAATGTTTTGGGAAATCTAAGCTTAAGGTTAGGTTATGTTCATAGTCTTAAACATATATGCACCTTTACAGCAACATGCATAGCTTAAAAATACGATTTCTGGGTTTTTAGGATGAACAGTGAACTGAGACATTCAACCAAGTCGCAATGGTTGATTGCGATTTGGCTTTGAAGTCGCAATGGTCGGTTGCGACTTGGTTTGGAATCGCAGTAGTTGATTGCGATTTGGATTTGGAATCGCAATAGTTGATTGCGACTTGGGGTTGGAATCGCAATAGTGGGTTGCGATTTGGGGGTGAAGTCGCAGTAGTTGATTGCGACTTAGCACTATGCATTGCGATTCTAATTTATTTTTAGTAGGTTGCGACTTGAGTCGAGGATTTTATAAGTTTAGTTTTAAAAAGAGATATTTGGTATTTTGCATGATTTCAGATTCTGTGAAGAATTTGACGTACGTGATAATTAACTTGGAAAGACTTTTGGTGAAAAGCAAAACAGGTGAGTTTTACTTAAAATTATTTTTACTGGAATACATATATGTATGTGGAATGTATATGTGGATATTCCGTGTTAATAATATAATGAGATATTATCTGTGTGATATTTTACACAAGTGCACATTAATCGGGTTCCGGTGTGCGGACCGATGGGTAGTCGGGTTCCGGTGTGCGGACCGATGAGTAGCCGGGTTCCGGTGTGCGGACCGGTATTGTTTATTTATTAGTTGGCTTGCTACCAATTAATACGGCCAGATGTGGAGGAATAAGGTGGAATGAGATGCACGAGTTTTGTATGGTATTGATATACGTGTATTATATGAATGTATATGAAAAGCTTTATATAAATAACTTCGAAATAAAGGTTTATTAAAATGACAGGGATTTCCTCACTAGACCATTAGGTCTAACCCTTATTTTCTGTTTTAAAAATTTTGTATTCCAGGTGATGGATCGGGAAAGAGCAGTAAATAGAACTTTTGACGAATAGCTTTTATGGAGACATCGGTTATGAAGTTATGGATGTATTTTGATCTTAAGACTTTGTGATTAGTTAGCATGTAACTTAAAAATGAAAAAGTTTGTACTGAATTTCTTACTATGTTTAGTCAGTTTTTGGGACCAAATGTGAAATGTGAAGTACTTTTGTTGAAAACATGTTATGAAATATATGTTATATGTATATTTGGATTGTGGGTTGTTACAGGTAGTGAGATGATGCATATATAGAGGACATCGGTAAGAACTTTGGTGAGATTAGATCAAAGTGACGACATCATCAAGGTGATGTCATCGATGTAGTGAGGTCGGTGAGAAGAGAGAGAGAGAGAGAGAGAGAGTACCGCTGAGATATCGGTGGAGAAAGTCACTGAAGGTTGCACATACCAAGTTCACTTATTAGAAAGTTGAACCTAGCTTCATCTAAGGGTTTAGTAAACAAATCAGCAAGCTGTAGATCTGTGGGAATGAAATGCAGCTCAATGTCACCTTTTGAGATGTGATCCCTGATGAAGTGATATCTGATGTCTATGTGTTTTGATCTGGAATGAAGAACATGATTGTTTGCAATAGCTATTGCACTAGAATTGTCACACAGAATGGGAATCTTTGAGTAGATTTGATTGTAGTCCCTTAGTTGATTTTTCATCCACAGGATCTGGGCACAACAACTTCCAGCAGCAACATATTCAGCCTCAGCAGTTGATGTTGAGACTGAGTTCTGTTTCTTGCTGGACCAGCTTACTAATTTTCCACCAAGGAGTTGGCAGCTACCTGTGGTACTCTTTCTATCAATCTTGGAACCTGCATAATTTGAATTTGAATATCCAATTAGTTCAAAACCTGAGTCTTTGGGATACCAAAGACCCAGATGCAAGGTACCTTTGAGATACCGAAAAATCCGTTTTACAGCGGCCAAATGAGATTCTTTTGGATTGGCTTGATAACGGGCACAAAGACAAGTAGCAAACATAATATTCGGTCTGCTAGCAGTTAAATAAATAAGAGAACCAATCATCCCTCGATAATTTGTTACATCAACAGATTGACCATTCAGATCAGCATGAAGTTTCAGAGGTGGTGCCATGGGAGTCTTCATAGGAGAGCTATCTAAAAAGTTGAATTTCTTCAGAAGGTCACGAATATATTTACTTTGATTTATAAAAATCCCTTCTGAAGATTGTTTGACCTGAAGGCCCAAAAAGAATGTAAGCTCTCCCATCATGCTCATCTCATATTCACACATCATGAGAGAAGCAAACTCATCACATAGTGATTCATCAGTGGCACCAAAGATGATGTCATCAACATAAATTTGAACAAGAATGAGATTACCTGAGGTCTTCTTGATAAAGAGAGTGTTGTCAATTTTACCTCTGGAGTATCCATTCTGTAGAAGAAAATCAGCAAGAGTGTCATACCAAGCACGTGGAGCTTGCTTGAGACCATAGAGAGCCTTGTCTAGTCTGTACACATAGTCTGGATGATATGGATCTTCAAAGCCAGGAGGTTGTTTCACATAGACTTCCTCTGCAAGTTCCCCATTGAGAAAGACACTTTTGACATCCATCTGAAAGACCCTAAAATTTCGGTAGGCAGCATGAGCCAGAAAGATTCTTATGGCTTCAAGTCTTGCAACAGGGGCAAATGTTTCATCATAGTCAATGCCCTCTTCCTGTCGATATCCTTGAGCAACCAGTCTGGCCTTGTTTCTGATAACAGTACCTTCTTCATCCATCTTGTTTTTGAAGATCCACTTGGTTCCGATGATTGTCTTCTTTGGAGGTCTGTGAACCAATCTCCAAACTTTGTTTCTTTTGAACTGAGAGAGTTTCTCTTGCATGACAGAAATCCAACAAGGATCTGCCAAAGCTTCATCTATCTTCTTGGGCTCAATAAGATAGAGGAAGTTGACATAGAGACAAATATTTCCAACTCCTCTGCGAGTTTGAACACCAGCTTGTTGATTACCAATGATTTGATCTATGTGGTGATCTTTGGTCCATTTTGTGGCAGGAGGTAAAGGTGATGGAATGTTTTGAGAGGAGTATGTTGATGTAGTGGGATCAGAGGTTCGGTGGGAAACAGTATTGTCGGTGGTAGGTATAGAATCGGTGGAAGGTTGTGCGTCGGTGGAGGGACGAATTTCGGTGGGAGAATGTACATTGGTGGGAGAATTTATGTCGGTGGGAAGAAGGTCAATTTCAGTAAGAAAGGGGTCAGGAACTATGGAAGGTGACCCAACTTGGTAATTTGAAGTAGAGGGATTTGAAGGGATGGAGGATGCATCGGTAGGATTGACAATAGGAGCATCACCTATGCATGAGGAGATCCATCTGTGTAATTCATCATCATCATTTGAAAGAGATGAAGATCTCATATCATCAAATTTGACATGAATAGAATCATCAATGCATTTTCTCCTGAGATTGTATACACGATATGCTTTGGAGGATAGAGAGTATCCAACAAAGATTCCTTCATCAGCTTTGGGATCAAATTTCCCAAGATTGTCACGATCATTCAGGATGAAGCACACACAGCCAAAAACATGAAGAAAGCCAATATTTGGTTTTCTGCCATGGAAAACTTCATAGGGAGTCTTATCATGTCTTTTGGAGATCACCGACCTATTTTGGGTAAAGCAAGCAGTATTTACAGCTTCAGTCCAAAAATAGGTAGGCAGGTTTGATTCACTTAGCATGGATCTAGCAGCCTCACATAGAGTTCTGTTTTTCCTTTCCACCACTCCATTTTGCTGAGGAGTCCTGACTGCAGAAAAGTTTTGAGAAATTCCTTTCTCATTGAAGAAGTCTTCAAGAGCACTGTTTCTGAATTCAGTGCCATTGTCACTTCTCACCGAATGTACAAGTTGTCCATTAAGAACTTCATTTTTCTTGACAAAGTTGATGATTTCTTCAGTTGCATCACTTTTATACCTGAGAAAAGACACCCAAGTATATCTAGTAAATTCATCAACAATTACAAGAATGTACCTTTTACCTCTTAGACTGGGAGTGCTGACTGGTCCACATAGGTCCATGTGCAGCATTTGGAGAGGAAGAGTGATGGAAGAGCATTGCTTGGTCTTGAAGGAAGTTTTGGTGAACTTCCCTTTTTCACATGCATCACACAGCTTCTCTTTGACAAAATTTAACTTTGGCATGCCAGTCACCAACTCTTTGTTTGAAATTTTATGGAGAGTTTTGAAATTTAGATGAGATGGACGTTTATGCCACAACCAGTTCCTTTTGGTTGTGTCATCCGACACAAAGCATACATTGGAAGAATTATTATTTTGTCCCATATCTATGATATAGACATTCTCCATTCTTTCTCCGGACAAAACCACTTTCATGTTCTTGTCAACAACGGTACAGATACAAAGTTCAAAGATAACTTTATATCCTAGATCACACAGCTGACTGATACTGAGGAGATTGTGCATGAGACCTTCAACAAATGCCACTTTATTGAAGGTGACAGATCCGTTGGTGAGAGTTCCGTATCCTTTGGTGTAGCCTCTAGAATTGTCTCCAAACGTTACAGAAGGACCCTTTCCAGACACATAGTTAATAAGAAGATATTTGTTTCCTGTCATGTGATGTGAGCACCCACTATCCAAATACCAGATTTGATGGTGCTCAAAAACCTGAGAATATGATGTCGAGCACCCAGTTGACACTAGAGCCATTGGAGAGGTAGCTTTTTCAGAATCTTCCATCTCTTCAGATATGGCCATGAAATACATGTTAGGAGAATCACTGTCAGAGGTTTCTTCTTCGTCCCAATCATGAGTTTCTGCCATGAGACCTTTTCCTTTTCTTAGAAGACCCTCACTCCTTTCTTTCTTTTTCTTGTATTTTGCTTTATACTTCTCAGCACGTTCTTGATGGTCTAGGGATGAGGATTGGGAATCTTTCTTGGGAAAGGTTGATTTGAAAGAATTATTTCTGGGTTTCTCATTCTTGGAAGAATATTTGTCAGAAGATGGATTCCTAGATTTAGTAACACGCTTGCTCCTACACTCAGAAGCAAAGTGTCCTTTCTTGCCCAAGTTAAAGCACTCTTCATTGGACTTATCAGAAGAAGTCTTGGAAGATGAAGGTTTTCTGAAATTTCTGGATTTGTTGAAAGGACGAGACTTGTTCTTAAAACCACCCATCATAGCCATTTCATCAGACAACTGCTCAACCATGATTTCCTCACCTTCATCATCAGCATCACTTAGATATGCCTCCGTTTGGTGGGTAGAGTTGTTTTGGCTGTCATTATCAGAGTTTGATGAAGGATAGGTGATTCTAGGAACATTTTGAGATTTCTTGGAACTTTCACTAACAAGAGCTATAGAAGAGCTCTTTATCTCTTTGATGAAAGATTTCCTTTGTAACTTGGTTTGTTCAAAGTTGTAGAGAGTTCCATACAGGACAGTTAAGGGCATGAACTCAAGGTCCTTGGTAGTCTTGATACAAGTGCATATATTCTCCCAAAATTCTGGGAGACAATCTATAAACTTGCATAAGACTTCCTCATTATCATATGCTCTGCCCAATAACTTTAGATCATTTAAAAGAGAGTTGAAACGATTATAGTAGCTAGGAAGAGATTCACCTTTTTCATAAGCAAAGAGTTCATACATTCTAATGAAAGCTATCTTTTTGCTTTTCTTCACTTCTTCTGTACATTCATACAGAACACACAGAGTAGTCCACATCTCTTTAGCAGTTTCAAAGTTAACCAGAGAGTGATAGACCTCATCAGGAAGTGAGAGTGCAATGATTGCTCTTAGCTTAGAATCAAGAGAAACCAAATGTTTTTCCTCATCAGTATATTTCTTAGGATTTTTGAGGATATAACGACCAGTAGCTTTAGATTTCTCTTTGTCAGAAGGCTCAGAATCATCGGAGTCACTAGAGTCCTCCTTATCAGCGGTTTCTTTACCATGCCTCTGCGTTTCATAGCGAGCCCAGACTCTAGGGATAATAGGTCCCTCTTTGAGAATGGTTGGATATCTAGTATCCACTCCTTCCATGAATAGCATCATACGGCTTTTCCAAAGAGAAAAGTTGTTAGGATTAAACTTGGGAGGTTTGGTTATGGAGCAATTCTCTGAAAAGTTGTTTTGAAGAGAGTTTTCATTTGTTGAAGATGAAGAGGCAGCCATCGCAGATCAAGTTTATGAATTAAACTTTCTGCTCTGATACCACTTGTTAGTCCCAGATGGCTTAGCAAGTATTGTAGACGGGGGGAGGGGGGGTTGAATACAATACTCAAAAAATTTCACAATTTTAATTCTATTATTGAAAAACTTTCAACAAGAATTACACATAGAAACTAAAGACTGTTGCGGAAAAGAACAGGTAAACTGTAACACCCGGAAAATCCTTGTAAGTAATAATAGTCCTAATATTTCTTAGTATTTTGACTTTTTAGATTATGATTGATATCCTAAGTAATTTTCGTGATTTTTACTTGTTATTTGATAACTCCCGATAGAAATCAGTAAGTTTATTCCTTAAGAAAATTGATGAAAAATAGATGATAAAGTTAAATATTAGATTTTATGGATTAGTTGGATGGGTAATTTGAATACGAGTCCAACGGTACTTTCCGGGGTAAAAACGGAGTTTTAACGAAGAAGTTACGGCCAAATCAGTGGAAATTAAGAAGATTAGCAAACAGAAGCTGGCGCCGATGGTGTGGCGCTGATGCATCGGCGCGGGTGATCGGCGCCGAGCACCTGACGTGTTGAAAAAGGGTTAAAACCCACCTCTTAGTCCTTAGTTGTTATCCTTTCATATTAGAACTCTCAAATACTGAAATTTTGCTCCTGCTCATCTAAAGACGATTCTCCATCTCAACCTAAGGTAAATCCACTTCTATCAATCCTAATCCAATTTAAGCAACTAGTAAATGAATCTTACCCATTTAAACTTCAATTAGGGCATTTCATCTTCATTCTTTTCTTGGAGTAATTGGGTTGAAGTATTCAAGTTAGGGTGTTGGCAATTGAAGAATTAAGGTGAGTAATTTGTACTTAATTGATTGTATTACACTTATCTACCATTCTTTATCTTGATTTTGGTATTGTTAATGTGAAATCTTGATTTATAAGCTCTTAATGGTTAAGAGGGAAACAAGAAGAGTTCAAGTAAGTTATGGTGGATTAATTGTGGTTATTACTTAGTATGCCATGTTAAATGTTGGTGCTAAGAGTTTGGCTTTGATTATATATCAATGGTATGTGATTTTGATGAGGGCTTAATATATGTCTTAATGAAGTAATGATGGCTTAATGGTCAAAATGGACTTATTATTGAATTGTAAACATGGATGTTTATTATTGATGTCATATAGAATGTGATTTGATACATATGGATGTATATGAACTACATGGAAGTAGTATTGATTATGTTAAATGGTTCGACCATTGTTAAGTGTTAAATATGCTTTGAATGTTATTTGGATTAACATATTTGGTATTCACATAATTGGAGGAGCACCTAGTAGGCATTGGAGGATATATTCTTACACACCGTGGGGTAAGTGTAATTGATTCATACCTTCGGATACCGTGGGGTTTTCCGATGTGTTATGCCTTGTGACAATACCGTGGGGTACCGATCAAGGTATATCTTCGATTATGATGTAACTGGGTAGCAATATGGGCCTTCTCCATGGAATCTAATTTGTGAATGTATCGAATTGTTATTCCTACATGCTATGATTATGCTCTATGTGCTATGTGTAAACCTCACTTAGGCTTTAAAAAGCCTAACACTTGTTATGTGTTTTATGTATTACAGATTTTAGTGGTTCCGGACACAAGAAGGTCTAGAACGGGGTTGTGAGCATGGGATCATTGTTGGAGAGTTAAAGATTTGAAGATTGATAATAGAACTTTCCGACATCCTTTTGATATTTGATTGCTATAGTAGTGATCAAATAAGCTAGTGGTCCATTAGTAGTTATAATTAACTAAATCTTTGTAATAATGGTTAAGTAATGATAATTATGCATACTTTTGCTTTAGTAATGAGTACCACTCTTCCGTTTTATGGAAGTTTTTGTTAACCCCTGTTTTGGGGTGTTACAAGTTGGTATCAGAGCATTAGCTTAAGTGAACTAAGTATGTTGAGGAGGTACTTAGACATAAGCTGTGATGAGTTAAGTTATGATTTGTGAGATATGGGTAGAAGTACTAAGACGGGATAGTCTTATAGTTGACAGAAATACGTGAAATTAGTACTGTGACAATGGTAATGAGAATTCTCATGTATAATATGTTTACAATTCCAGTTAGCTACTGTTATTATGAATATATTATTACGCGAGCATGCTTATTTCTAAATTGTTACAATGACTAACGATCGGTAAAGTACGTTTTGTATAAGGGTATGTGCATAACCATTTTCTTATGATTATCCCTTTAGGTTATAGTAGAACGATGGTGAATATGCCACCAAAATCCTTTGGAGGACAGATCGGTAAATGATTGGGGGTTGGAAGGACAACCTGGAAATTGGCGGGACTCATGAACGTCCGCCAAGGTAACCTTTAATAGGTGGTTGATGCGTGTAGAGATAGAATATGAGATGTTTGACCAAGACGAAAATAGTATGACATGGTTGATACGTGAATCGTGGAATGCATGTATAGCAAACGTCATAAGGCCAAGAGGGCGACCACCGGTCGGAGGTAGAATGTCAATGATAAGTTACGTAAGTAAGACGATTGACCTCGTTGAGTAATTAGCCTTCATTTGCGAGTAAAGTTTTATGCATGGTGTTCTAGAGTATGTTACATGAATTTTCATGATTTCAAACCAATTGCATAAATAACAGTTTTAGTCAAGGTTGAATTAGTATGTGCAAGTGAGTATTTAAAAAAAAGGCAATCCCATTTACGTTGCACAACGAAATTTTGGAGTTGTTACAAAATATTTCTTACTTTACATGAAAAGTTGATTTGTAGCAAGAAAGCGTTGGCCAGTAAAACATTAAATAACCAACAGGAGTATTGATCTAATAACGTCGTATAAATAAGTGGGAGAACCGACTAGCTTAATTTGTGTCGGTAAAACTCTTTTGAACTATTGTTGTATGAAAAGATTTTTATTTTATTACCGTCGTAACAACTTCATTTTGGTTGAGAAAGATTAAGTTTTACGGAAAGTTGTATGCAAACGGTTCTCGAGATCGTTGTGCAATACATTGAAGTTTTGAGAATGTTGGGGGTCATGTGTGCCCAAGTTGCTTCAAGCATTGTTTGTTAAGATGAGAAAACGTGTGAAATGATTTATTTATCACGTTGTCATGCATGAAGGCTATGAACTCACTAGGTCGTAGAGTATTACGCTTTAAGCTAAGAAAGAACTCCAAGATTGGAGAAGTGTTGGATAAACCTGGGGAAAAAGTTTGTAGTTTTGGTATTTGTGTTCAAAAGGAGAGATGAATAATGGGAGAATCGAAAGTAGACTTTAGTGTCGTTTGTAAGAAGGTCTGTACCCTGGTTTGATAATTAGAAATACAGTTGCCAAGGGACGATTGCGTCCGGGGGAAGGATTAGTAGTCATTAAGGTGATGGATTTAGCAAACTTGCTATAAGAAGTGTGGTGAAACAGAAAGGAGAATATCCTCGAGATTTAATAAGAATCTATGGTAATCTTGTGATATTATTGTTGTATGAATTATTTTGAAATAAAGACGATGGGATAGGAAATGAATTATGATATATTGGAAGGATTGGGTTCAGTTAGGAACCCTTGTTAAAGAATAGGTTAAGGAAGTATAGACAGACTGATTATTAATGTTGGAGTCGACACTTGTGTAAGGTGTCGACAGTTGCGTAAGGTGTATGAGGCCTTTTTGCCTGTCATAGGGTGCGGTCTGGGTGCGTCCCACGTATGCATGTGCGGGTAGGAACAACCGTAGGCGGTGCCGGTATGATGTTATGCAGAGGGTATCCGCAAAGCGGACAATATCGTGTACGATGGACTGGAGATGTTACAGAATGGATGCAGAGGGTATCCGTAGAAGGGTAAATATCTTGCGAAATACCCACATTTGGGAATTTAGAGTGATTAACGAATAAATCACGAGTGAAGGAAGTTTTGGTTAATTTGTTGCTTAAGTAAAAGCTACGTGGTTAAAATACGCTTTTAGGGTTTATTATGGTTGTGCAATAAGTATGATGTGTTATGTGCTTAATTGCATTTTATCTAAATAAATGCCGTTTTAGGTATTGGTCTTGTATTTTTAGTACCTTTGGTACTAATGAACTTTAGTAATATATATGTTGTTGAGTATAAAAGAGTTGCATATACTTGTACATATAGATACATATATGAATTAATTTCATTGGAAATTTAGCAATAAAGGGGTCGTGAGATTATCACGCCTCGAAGTTTGTTGCATAATGTAAGTTAGATGTATTTACATTGCATGAGTTGATATTTATAAATGATCTTTGGATCTTTTTGAGCAGATGGCTCGGTTCTTGACTTGGTTAAGTTTTGAGAATATTCGTCCGGTTTAATAAGCAACGTAGGCTTGGGATTAGAATTGCATGAATTGTGTTATAACTGAAGCTTTCATGATGTGAATGTATTGGTTATCCTTTGAGGACATGTATAAATGTTAAGTTTTGAATCGAAAGATTAAAAGTTAAAGGACCACCTTGTAGGGGTGTTAGAATAGTGAAAGACTATTGTTTTGGATGAGCGTTCTACTTACGATGTGGATGACTTATGAAGGAAGAAGTGAGTATATAGACTGTGTCGATCTGTGGAGAATTGTGTCCTGTCTATGTTTTGGTTTGGAATCGCAAGAGCTGGCAAGAAACAAGTAAGTTTAAATTAATTAGATACTCGTGAGTTGTGATTCAACTAAAGTTGGGGAGGAATATATTAGTGAAATTGACTCGATAGATCATGCGGGAGAACATGAAAGTACGTTTGAATTGTGTTTGAATGACCATGAGAGACCTGGTCTGCTATGAGATGTTATGGGTGGAAAAAAAAATATGAACGAGTAGTGGCAACAATTGCCCAGATGAATATGTCAACTAGTAGGTAATGGGAAGTAATGATAGAAAGGTCGGATCTAAGAATATAGTTGTACTACATGTACAATAGAATTATCACCGTTGATAAACAACATATTAAGTGATTAATTGCAATTCGGTCGCGTAATGCGATAGTGGTGTGAGGAAGTGGTAGCACTTGATATTGAAGAAACGGGTGAGTCATGGATGTAATGATGATTTGTTGAAATATTCAAAAGAGATAAGTATGCTTGTTATAAAGTATGTGGATTTTCAGGTAGTATATATTAATGTTATTTTGAGACCTGGAGATTGAGTTGTAATGATATCAGTTACTCTGAAGAGGCTTATAAATCTATGTTGAAAAGTGAGTAATGATGAAGGAGGTAGAGTTCAGAAAATGATGTGATTCCTATAACTGAAGTGAAAGTGCGCATTTCTTGGCAATGCGTGAAACCTCATCAATGGACTCGTTGGCAAGACTTTACATTGATGAAGTGGTTTCACGACGTGGTATGCCTGTATCTATAGTTTCTGATAGGGACAGTCGGTTCACGTCACGATTTTGGCAAGCATTACAAGAAGAACTTGGTACTGGACTGAATCTGAGCACGGCTTATCATCCGCAGATGGATGGTCAAAGTGAAAGGACCATTCAAACTCTAGAAGATATGTCGAGGGCTTGTGTAATCGAATTTGGGGGGAAATTGGGACTCGCATCTACCATTAATAGAGTTCGCTTACAACAATAGTTACCATTCTAGCTTGAAGGCGGCACCATTTGAAGCGCTCTATGGGAGAAAGTGTAGGACTCCGGCTTGTTGGTTGGAAGCGGGAGAAAAAACAGTTCGCTGGACCGGAAATTGTTCAAGAAACGGCGGACAAAGTCAAGATTATTAGAGAACGGTTGAAAGCGGCCCAAGATCGACAAGTGAGTTATGCAAACAAGAAGAGGAAACCAATTGAATTCCAAGTGGGGGAGCGAGTAATGTTAAAGGTATCTCCGTGGAAAGGGCTAATCCGATTTGGAAAAAAAAGGGAAAGTTGAGTCCTCGTTTCCTTGGTCCGTTTACTATTTTGGAACGTGTGGGTTTGCAAGCTTACAAGTTAGACTTACCTCCAGAGATGAACGGAATCCATCCGACTTTTCACGTTTGTTATTTGCGTAAGTGTTTTGGTCATGAAGAAAATGTGATACCTTTATCAGAAATTAGAGTGGAGAACAAGCATTGTATAGAAGAACCCGAAGCTATTTTGGAGCGTTCGACTAAAGGAACTCGACGCAAAGAAATCAATATGGTCAAAGTGCAATGGAAACATCACCGTGGAGCTAATATCACATGGGAGCCGGAAGAGAATATGAAGCGACGATATCCACATTTGTTTTCTTAATCTAAGATTTCGAGGACGAAATCTATTTCAAGTGGGGGAGAATTGTAACACCCGGAAAATCCTTGTAAGTAATAATAGTCCTAATATTTCTTAATATTTTGACTTTTTAGATTATGATTGATATCCTAAGTAATTTCCGTGATTTTTACTTGTTATTTGATAACTCCCGATAGAAATCAGTAAGTTTATTCCTTAAGAAAATTGATGGAAAATAGATGATAAAGTTAAATATTAGATTTTATGGATTAGTTGGATGGGTAATTTGAATACGAGTCCAACGGTACTTTCCGGGGTAAAAACGGAGTTTTAACGAAGAAGTTACGGCCAAATCAGTGGAAATTAAGAAGATTAGCAAACAGAAGCTGGCGCCGATGGTGTGGCGCCGATGCATCGGCGCGGGTGATCGGCGCCGAGCACCTGACGTGTTGAAAAAGGGTTAAAACCCACCTCTTAGTCCTTAGTTGTTATCCTTTCATATTAGAACTCTCAAATACTGAAATTTTGCTCCTGCTCATCTAAAGACGATTCTCCATCTCAACCTAAGGTAAATCCACTTCTATCAATCCTAATCCAATTTAAGCAACTAGTAAATGAATCTTACCCATTTAAACTTCAATTAGGGCATTTCATCTTCATTCTTTTCTTGGAGTAATTGGGTTGAAGTATTCAAGTTAGGGTGTTGGCAATTGAAGAATTAAGGTGAGTAATTTGTACTTAATTGATTGTATTACACTTATCTACCATTCTTTATCTTGATTTTGGTATTGTTAATGTGAAATCTTGATTTATAAGCTCTTAATGGTTAAGAGGGAAACAAGAAGAGTTCAAGTAAGTTATGGTGGATTAATTGTGGTTATTACTTAGTATGCCATGTTAAATGTTAGTGCTAAGAGTTTGGCTTTGATTATATATCAATGGTATGTGATTTTGATGAGGGCTTAATATATGTCTTAATGAAGTAATGATGGCTTAATGGTCAAAATGGACTTATTATTGAATTGTAAACATGGATGTTTATTATTGATGTCATATAGAATGTGATTTGATACATATGGATGTATATGAACTACATGGAAGTAGTATTGATTATGTTAAATGGTTCGACCATTGTTAAGTGTTAAATATGCTTTGAATGTTATTTGGATTAACATATTTGGTATTCACATAATTGGAGGAGCACCTAGTAGGCATTGGAGGATATATTCTTACACACCGTGGGGTAAGTGTAATTGATTCATACCTTCGGATACCGTGGGGTTTTCCGATGTGTTATGCCTTGTGACAATACCGTGGGGTACCGATCAAGGTATATCTTCGATTATGATGTAACTGGGTAGCAATATGGGCCTTCTCCATGGAATCTAATTTGTGAATGTATCGAATTGTTATTCCTACATGCTATGATTATGCTCTATGTGCTATGTGTAAACCTCACTTAGGCTTTAAAAAGCCTAACACTTGTTATGTGTTTTATGTATTACAGATTTTAGTGGTTCCGGACACAAGAAGGTCTAGAACGGGGTTGTGAGCATGGGATCATTGTTGGAGAGTTAAAGATTTGAAGATTGATAATAGAACTTTCCGACATCCTTTTGATATTTGATTGCTATAGTAGTGATCAAATAAGCTAGTGGTCCATTAGTAGTTATAATTAACTAAATCTTTGTAATAATGGTTAAGTAATGATAATTATGCATACTTTTGCTTTAGTAATGAGTACCACTCTTCCGTTTTATGGAAGTTTTTGTTAACCCATGTTTTGGGGTGTTACATAAACTATTCTAACAATCTTTCACAAAGTATACTAAACAAAACAACTAAGAACACTTAGAACAAAGCTATAAAGTTCTTAAGCAAATTGGATAATTCTTGCACTGAGAAAAACTTCCAGAAAGCGTAGTTTGCATGGGAACATCTTCTTCCTTTTATAGTGTGAAAAATGTGATAAGCATTAAATGCTTGGGACACTTGTCATCAGGAGATTTGCTTGAAGATGTTGACTTTTGAAAAGTTGATATGTCTTTATCACCTTTTTCTTGGTACTAGGTATAGAACCCATGCTGAAAGGGACTTTAACTGAAAATGGATAAACGACAAATAGTCACTTTTATCTGGCAAAGGATATTGTCCCATAATAAATGATCTTCTTGATGTGTATTCCAAGACAATCACACCGATGGTGTTCCACCGATATAATTGACATTGGACATTGAAATCATCTGCAAAGAAAACCATTGAAACAAAGATCCCACCGATTTGAACATCATGATCGGTGGGATGCTTCTGCCGACGAGAGGAAGATCGGTGGAGAGGAAGTCCACCGATGTGTGAGGACACAATCGGTGGACAATGACTTGTATGAATGTTGAGAAGAGTCTTGTTATTTCCACAATGAGAATGTCTTCAAGCTTGGTTTCGGTTGATCTTCGACTTCACCGAACAGTTGATATATTGTACAAGTCATTACAAAAGAACCATGCTAAAATATTCTAAGTAAGATAAAGGGAAAACCATCGGTGAGTCAATTTCAAATCTTGGTGACCCAACATATATATATAATTTAATATATATATATATATATATATATATATATACACACACACACACAAATTGTTCCTTCCACCACCAAAACTATCATGTTCATCTCCCCCATCTCACCGGCTTCTTCGGTCCAATCCAAAACCAACTGCCTCTTAGGCCCGTTCCACCACCATCGACCTTCTTCTTCGGTCCATTCACCATCATCCGCCTTCTTCCACCACCATCAACCTTCTTCTCCGGTCACCTCCCCCCCAACCTCCGCAACTTCCCTTCCCCATGTCTTCCATATCCACTGAGTTACCATCGTCACACCTTTTTAAACTGGTTCACCTAATCACCTCTCTCTCCCCCCCCCTCTCTTTCACACACAAAAGACCCACCTGCCAGGAAAAACGAGCAAATCACAAGGGCCTGTTGGGGAATGCGGATATGGTGGATGAAATGAGGGCATGTTGCATGTTTGTATATATATATGTATATATTGCAGGTGTGTTAAAGAGAGAAAGAGGGTCACCGAAATGAGTTTGGTCGGGATTTTGAAGATCTCGGAAGTAAGCAGACGGGATTGAACCCGATAACGAGTTTCTCAAGAGGTCGATATGAGTAATATTCCTACACAGCTAGAATGACGGAATTTCGCCGGAAAAGTTGTTCGAAGACAAGTCTAATTTCCTCTGAGTTGTGTGAGGTTTTGAATAAACGAGTTTAGATTCGTTTTCTCGAGTTTCAGTGCGAGAACTCGTTAGTTGAAAAGCGAAGACAGATCAAGAAATTCGAGGCTTTTCAGCTGCGACAATTCTCCCGGAATCTGGCCGAAAAAATCCTAATTCGACACACTGGTAGGATGCAAAGTGAAGAGAGGGAGGGGATGGTCGGAGAAGCAGGCCGGTAGGATACGAAGTGAGGCGGAAGAAGATGACCGATGTGGATGCAGAAGTATCGTAGAGGATGACGAGGTGATGTGGTTGTGTGTATATAAACCTGCACATTTTTAGCTCAAGATAATATATATATATATATGTATATATATACACACACATACATACACACAAATCAAGTGTGCATATATAAATCATTGGCTAAGAAGATGAAGCAAGGGAGAGAGAAAGTTCAAAAAATTGGTCAAAGTAATTTTAATTAAATCATTGGGATGGGACAAGTGGCGAGATATTAGTGGTGGTTTTAAAGTAATATTAATTAAATACATAAATTGACTAAAATGTCCTTGAGTTAACAGATGGTTTTTAACAGAGTTAGTAATAGGGACCCGTCATGAAACGAAATGTAAACCACAAGGATGCCCGGTGTACTTATTTCAAAATAGGGACTAAATCCAGATTCTGACCAAACCACAGGGACCTAGGGTGTAATTTTAATATAAATATACATAATCACATATGAACTAAAATATCAACAATAATCACATGTGAGAATATACATAATCACATGTGATAATATGATATGTGATATGTGATATGTGATATGTACTAAAATTCACTTATAGTGGATCATATGAGATACATAATAAATCATTTGTTAAATAAAACTAATCACATGTAACTCAAAACGTGAATCCAAAAAATAGAGAAAAAAATTGTGAAAAAAATAATCAATTGATTATGGATATCACATGTGATATTTAATCAAAATTGTGATTTTTTTTATTAAAGGTACATCTAGAAAAAAATTTATATAAAATTTATTTAAAAAATATGAATGAATTAATTAAATTAAAATATAAATAAATCTAAAAGATATAATGAGAATTTAAGAGTTTATCCGGTTTAAAATGATAGTTATCCTCATCTCTAAAATTATTTTTAAGTTTTTATTTATGGTATTTTTTTAATTAATGGGTTATGTGGCTCATATTCCTTCTCGATTCTCGCAAATCAGTTTGCTTCCCGCATGATCTTTCATCTCTCTCTCTCTCTCTCTCTCTCTCTCTCTCTCTCTCTCTCTCTCTCTCTCTCTTATAGGATAGGATTGGGTTCTAGTGAAAATAAAAGTTACTTTGAGAACGGTAATAGAGGATCTCCATTTTTGGAACAATCCTAATTAAAGATCAACACAAACAAAATTCACTAGATCAATTTCGTTTTCTAAAACGTAATTGTTGAAAATATAAGTATCTTTACCATTCTTGACATTGTGTGACTAACTTAAATTATTGTTTAATTTTCTGTATTGTGCGAGGACCATTTCTGCCAGTTAGCAAAACTATTGGACGGCGCTGCAATAGCTAAAGGGAAAAGGGTAGCGGTACAAATTATGAAGTTTGGAGGAGTTTTCAGCAAGGACTAAAATGCAAATAAAGAGTTATATAAATAAGAATGATATTCTCATTTTAGGGTTACACTTGCAACTTGCCTTTCGGCCTCTCTCATTTTTTAGATAGTTTTAGTTTTCTCCTCTAATAGAAAATTAGGGTTTATATTTCATGTGTACATCTTCAAATCTTTTGAACATTCTTTTGAGTGTGAGTGATGTAGTGAGATTTTCCTTGTAAGTATTAATCATTCATTAGTTTTAATAAAGAGTGAATTGCATTTTTGGTTCCTATGGTTATAGTATTTCTTTGAAAGAGGGACCTAAACTTCAGTATCTCAAGAAGTGGTCCCTCAGTTTCCAATTTTGCTCCAAATCCTGGTCACTAACCCCGTTAAAACGGCCGTTACTATTGAATATATTAATGATTTTCAAAGTTACATTTCATACCCCTGTAATTATTTATTTTGTTTACTTTATACCTTTTACTTTTCTAAATTTAATTTTACACCTTCATCGTATTAACACATATAATCGTATATTAACTAAAATACGTTAAAAAAATACGTTTTAATTTTAACAAGTTACACCATTGTACTCGTCTCTTCGATACCTTCGAAATGAGCCCAATATTGAATTTATTTTGATTTATTTATTTTATTATATATCATATATACTACATAAAAATATTTTTAGTATTTACAATTCATACCCTTATATGTAATTATTTAATTTATGGTACATTTCTTACTTTTTCAATTTTCGTTTTACACTCCTATCGCATTAAAATAATAATCATATATTAACTAATTGATTAAATCGTTTTAAATTATTCATTTTAAAAAAATACGTTTTAACATATCACATTAACATACATAATTACGTTAAAATATGTTAAGGAGTTCGATATATATATACGTTTTAAAAAATACGTTTTAACATATCACATTAACATACATAATTACGTTAAAATATGTTAAGGAGTTCGATATATATATATATATATGTATATATATATATATATGTATATATATATATACGTTTTAAAAAATCGTTTTAAAAAATACGTTTTAACATATCCCATTAACATACATAATTACGTTAAAATATGTTAAGGAGTTCGATATATATATATATATATATATACGTTTTAAAAAATCGTTTTGACGTAACAAGACACGTTTTAAAAAATCGTTGTAACAAGTCAATTATGCAATGCAGCGAGACGTATAATCCAAATAATTTGACGATTTAATCATTTAAATCAAAAAATATTCTATATTAGGCTCATTTCGAAGGTATCGGCGAGACAATTATAATGGTGTAACTTGTTGAAATTAAAAAGTATTTTTTAACGTATTTTAGTTAATATACGATTATATGTGTTAATATAATAAAAGTGTAACAAGTTAATTTGACGATTTAATCAATTATGTATGTTAATGTGATATGTAACATGTCAATTATGCAATGCAGCGAGACGTATAATCCAAATAATTTGACGATTTAATCATTTAAATAAAAAAAATTCAATATTGGGCTCATTTTGAATGTATCGAAGAGACGAGTACAATGGTGTAACTTGTTAAAATTAAAACGTATTTTTAACGTATTTTAGTTAATATACGATTATATGTGTTAATACGATGAAGGTGTAAAATTAAATTTAGAAAAGTAAAAGGTATAAAGTAAACAAAGTAAATAATTATAGGGGTATGAAATGTAACTTTAAAATCATTAATATATTCAATAGTAACGGCCGTTTAACGGGGTTAGTACCAGGGACTGGATTTGGAGCAAAATTGAAAACTGAGGGACCACTTCTTGAGATATTGAAGTTTAGGTCCCTCTTTCAAAGAAATACTATAACCACAGGGACCAAAAATGCAATTCTAATATTTGGTTTATACATTCGAAGAGTAATTCATTGGTATTTTAAGTATTTTAAGATTAAAGTAATTAATCAAAGATTAAAATCTTCTTTCTTATATTTCTCATTTAATTTTCACCCTCAGACAAATTTCCTCTTATAGTCGGATATATATATATATATATATATATATATATATATATATATATATATATATATAGAGAGAGAGAGAGAGAGAGAGAGAGAGAGAGAGAGAGAGGTGTTCAAACGAAAACGCTGACTATTTAAGAAAACACGAGAACAGTCGTCCATGTACAAAATCATACATGATTCACGTACAAAATCATGAATGATTCACATGATTTGCCCCGCGACTTTTAAGTCACAACCAAAGTCGACTGCATCCAGTTTTTTACTGTTAGTGTAAAATCATATATGATTTTATACATGCGCGTTCGTTCTCGTGTTTTTTTAAATAGTTAGCATTATCATTTATATATATATAGGGAGAAGTCCAAATGAGAAGTTCTAAATATTTGAGAAATAAAGAAGTGATCTTAGCCATTCATTCGTCAAGATCGGCGGCTTTGAACGAGAAGCAGTGGATAATTCCTCGCGTGGCCTGTGCGTGGTCTGCACAAGATAGAGGGGCAGTTTCATAAAAAATACGTGGGATGAGTTCATATATAAATATGTGTGATTCATATATGAACCTTTGTGTTCATATATGAACCTTTGTAATTCACATATAAACTCTTTTTAACTAATTCATATATGAACCTTTGTGATTCATATATGAATCAGTTAATTTGTTCATATGAGAATTAGTTAAAAAATTCATATATGAACACAATGGTTCATATATGAATCAGTTAATTAGTTTCATATATGAATCACAAAGGTTCATATATGAATCAGTTAATTGGTTCAACTGATTCATATATGAACGTACAGTTAGTTAGTTTCATATATGAAACACAAAGATTCATATATGAATTAGTTATAAACAGTTCATATGTGAATTACAAAGGTTCATATATGAACGTATAGTTCATATGTTGTAACAACCGGGTTTTCGATGGCAAGTATGGAATTTTAGTGTCTTTTGTCTAAAGAATGAAAGTATACTTGGAGGGCCAAAATGGAAATTGAAAAGAGGGTATTTAAAGGCACAATTCCCTAGGGTTAGCTGATTTTCATTCTTCTTGGAGGTGTTTGGCGGCTTTAGAAGAAAGGGGAAGAAGAAAAGAGTTTTTGTGAAAGAAATCAAGGAAGAGAAGAAATCAGTAAGGTAACTCTTATTCCTTGTTAATTTAGTGTTCCTTTCTTAATTGGTCTGGATTCTTATGCTTGAAATCAGTGATTCAATGAGTTTTGCAATCACATTTCCTTAAAAGTGGGTTTTGAGGGTTTTGTCTATGTAAACCGATCTAAGGGATAAAAAGTGGATTAAGTGGATGTTTAGGTTTGGTGGATGAACCCTTAGGTTTGTCTAATCGAATTAATGGCAGAAAATGGGTTTAATGATCACTTTTAGATTATCGTTTTCGAACAACCGTGGTTTCCGGACACTAGAAGTTCATGTTGTTTCAGTAGTTTCCGGAAGGGTTGCGAGTGTCCGGGTAGATTTCTCATGGGAGTTTCCGGATGTGTGTTCTTCCGGATAAAAGGGGGTTCCCGGGTGTTAGTACCCGGTAAAGGGTGTGTCCGGAAAGTCCTGGTATCCGGAAAGTTGGGGTATCCGGACAGTTGGGGTATCCGGAAAGTGTTAGTGTCCAGAGGGTGTCAACTGTGCAGTAGGGTCAGACCGTCTGAACTGATATGATTCTAATGCCCTTAGGTGTTCGATTGGTTTAGCTTGGAGGTATTTAAGAAGTGCGTTCTACGTTAACCAAAGGTGAGTTCCCTAAACCCTTTTTACGGCGTAAAATGTTAAATGGTTCTTTTACTGATTATGGTTTTAACGAGCATGAAATGTTTACGAACTGATATGCATGCCCTCATGAACGTACTTATTTTTATCTAAAGAATGTTTGGTATGATGAAATGAAAAGCATGACTTATAAAGATTCTAATGCTTTAATGAAACGTATGTGCATGCTATGTTGTGTCGGTCTGTACTGTGGGATCAGAGAGCCTCGGGATCCGATGATCTCTTGGATGTGTATGACGAGCCGGTAGGTTGGAATTCGTTTCCCCTCCTAGGCGGGTAGAGGGGAGTCTGCTTGGGCCCCGATACGAGGCGAAAGGGGAGTCTGCTTGGGCCCCGGTCGCGGATGACTATGTGATCCATCACACAGTGCAGTACCATATGTGATGATTTATGATGCATTTTAACAAAACGATTTCATATTGTTTATACATGTTGTTTTACGGAGGGAATTCACTAGACCTTTTGGTCTATCCCTCGCTTTCAAAACTAAACCATTTTCAGGTAAGCGAGCTACAGGGTCTTCTAGTAGGAATTAGGAGAGGACACAAGAATGCTTTGGAGATTAGAGCGACTCCAGAACTTTGATTATTACTTATAGATAGAGCTCTCGGCTGTGGAATAGAGACTTCCGTTGTCAATTTTGTTTAACATACTTTAATGATGATGTAAAGACAAGTTTATTATGTAATTCGAATGCTTATTCTAGGGTATTGCATGATTATGTTTATGGGACGTTACAAATTGTATCAGAGCCTTAGTTTAAGGGATTTAGGTGACCAATCGGGCCTAAACTTAAACTGTAAGATGAGGAACACAGCCGAGACATAGGATTGCCTCTAGGAACGATCACTATAAATGAGCTTAGGAATAAGGTGCCAAGGACAAACGTGTAAGGTAAGTTTGGGATTACACCTGGCCAGTGTAATTACGAACTTACAAGTACATGTGCGTGCTTACTGCTTACAATACCTTACTTATAGCAAATTTGTTGTGTCATGTCTAGCAAAGGTTAATTGTTGTTTTCTTTCAGTATTAGCGAAATGGTTGGGAGAACTTTGAGGAGTAGGTCAGCACCTGCTGTGCCAAGGAATCAGGAGGATGAGGTCCTAGAGAATGGACCGGTGGAACCCGCAAGGGCGACTGTTACCCACGGAAGGGGAAGGGGTAGGGGTCGGGGAAGAACGCCCCACCGTGCCGCCACTCAGGTGGCCGGGGATGGGGGACATCCGACCCGAAGAACCACTCGTGTAACTAGAAGGGCGAGGAGTGTGGAAATCCCCGTCCATCAAGAAAACTCTCATCAGGAGAGTTCAGCTTCTGTAAGAAGGGTGAATCCGACAAGGGGACGTGGTCGAGGCCGTGGATCTGCATTTGTCACTCGAGAGAACCTAGCTGCTGGACTGAGTAAGATTTAAGAGACTTTGCAAGCTATCCTCACTAAGCAGAATGAGTCAGCCTCGGGAAGCAAAGAGGCGAGCGAGAACAAAGAAAGTGTGGAGTTGTCAAGCCCACTAGAGACTGGTACCGAGAATCACTCGAAAACAATCTCGTTGGTGGTGAATGAGTCAGCGGCTAAAGGGTGTAGTTACAAGGCCTTTGACTCATGCAAGCCCCCTACTTTCAAGGGCGAGTGTGACCCGATTTTGGCAATGAAATGGGTTAAGGAGATGGAACTGGTATTTGATACTTGCAAGTGTGGCGATGGGGATAGGGTGATGTTTGCCCTGTCCATGTTGAAATCTGATGCAGTTTGCTGGTGGGATGCTGAAACTGGGGGAAAGGGTTCGGGAATGGCTAAAGGGATGATGTGGGAAACGTTTGTAGACAGGTTTAAAGCTCAGTTCTGTCCGCTCGCGGCAGTAAAAAGGTTGGAAGAAGAGTTTCTGGGTTTGGAACAGGGTGGAATGACGGTACGGGAGTATACTTCTAAGTTTATCGAGAAGTCTCGTTTCGCTGATTTGTATGTGCCAACCGAGGAACGACGGGTGGAACGCTTCATCCACGGGTTGAAAAGTAGCATCCGAGAACTGGTTCTGACCAGAAACCCCACTACCTTTTAGGCGGCTATCAATACGGTCGAGCTGATTAAATAGGAAAAGAATCGCCAGACTTCTGAGAAGGGCGGTGAGAAACGCAAGTGGGACGGACCGGGGAGTGACTCGAGGAAAGGGAAGGTGTTCCGACCAGAAACTCGTGCTAGTAAAGATTCCGCTGGTAAACCGTGTAGTAAGTGTAACAAGACGCATCGGGGAGAATGCATGGCAGGTTCCAATTCATGTTACCGGTGTGGATTGCCCGGTCACGTGTCAAGGGACTGCCCCAAAGGGAAATCATGTTTCCAATGTGGAGCTACTGGTCACATGCGGTATGACTATCCACAGTTGAAAAAGGGTGGATCGGCTCAGTTTGGGGATCGTCAGGGAGGAAAAGGCAATGATAAGGGAGCAGAACCGGCGCGTCCGAAGGGACGTGCGTTCCGCATGACTGCGGAAGAAGCGGAGGAAATTCCAGATGTTGTGGCAGGTACGTTTCTAGTGAACTCTATGTGTGCTAAGGTGCTATTTGATTCAGGAGCAAATCGCTCTTTTGTATCGCATGCTTTTATGAAATGTTTGGGGGTGAGGCCTAGACGTTTGGGGAGTGCACTAGAGGTAGAAACTGCCAATGATAGCCTGGTGTTCGTTAAGGAGGTGGTAGAGGAGTGTGTCATAGATATAGAAGGAAGGTTGGTGTCTATGAAATTATATCCCATGGCAATGGGAGAATTTGATGTGGTGTTGGGAATGGACTGGTTAGCCGCGAATGATGTGAATATCGTTTGCAATAAAAAAACTGGTCAGGATTCGATTACCCGATGGGGAAGTGGGACCAGATCACGATGGATTTCGTGACCCATTTGCCTAGAACTCCGAAGGGTTATGACGCTATTTGGGTGATCGTGGATCGACTCACGAAATCAGCTCACTTCCTGCCTATACGGGAGTCGTACTCGTTGGAACGGTTAGCAAAGTCGTACATCGACGAGATTGTAACCCGTCATGGTGTACCATCGTCGATAGTATCTGACCGAGATAGGAGGTTTACCTCCACGTTTTGGAGAAGTTTCCAAAGAGAAATGGGATCGCAGATCAAGATGAGTACCGCTTATCATCCTCAGACCGACGGTCAGAGTGAGCGAACGATCCAGACGTTGGAAGACATGTTGAGAGCGTGCGCTTTAGATTTCCAAGGCTCTTAGGAAAAGCATCTACCATTGATCGAGTTCGCTTACAATAACAACTATCACTCGAGCATCAAGGCAGCGCCGTTTGAGGCACTCTATGCCATAGAGTCTATGGTAGGAAATGTCGGACTCCTTTGTGTTGGAACGAGGTCGGAGAAAGGCAGTTAGCCGGGCCAGAGCTAGTGCAACTGACTTTGGACAAGATAGTCCAAGTGCGTGAAAGGCTGAAGGTCGCTCGCGACCGACAGAAGAGTTATGCGGATAAGAGACGGAAGGACATAAAATTCCAAGTCGGAGACCATGTTTTGCTAAAGGTGTCACCTTGGAAGGGAGTGGTACGATTTGGGAAACGTGGGAAGCTAAGCCCGCGTTACATCGGACCATTCGAGATTACTGAACGAATTGGAGCAGTGGCGTATAGGTTGAACCTACCGGAAGAATTGCGGAGCATTCACAATGCGTTTCATGTCTCTAATCTGAGAAAATGTCTAGCAGACGTGACCAAAGAGGTGCCGTTGAAGGACATAAGGGTGGACGAGAAATTAAACTTTGTGGAGGAACCCGAAGCCATCACAGATGTTAAGGTAAGGAAGTCCCGAAACAAGGAAACCAGACTGGTGAAAGTTCAGTGGCGACACCACAAGGGTCCGGAGGCGACTTGGGAGTTGGAGTCGGAAATGAAAGCAAGATACCCGCACCTTTTCCAATAAGGAATTACATGGATGGAATTTTTTTAAGGGGGGAGTGTTCTAACAACCGGGTTTCCGATGGCAAGTATGGAAGTTTAGTGTCTTTTGTCTAAAGAATGAAAGTATACTTGGAGGGCCAAAATGGAAATTGGAGAGAGGGTATTTAAAGGCATAATTCCCTAGGGTTAGCTGATTTTCTTCTTCTTGGAGGTGTTTGGCGGCTTTAGAAGAAAGGGGAAGAAGAAAAGAGTTTTTGTGAAAGAAATCAAGGAAGAGAAGAAATCAGTAAGGTAACTCTTATTCCTTGTTAATTTAGTGTTCCTTTCTTAATTGGTCTGGATTCTTATGCTTGAAATCAGTGATTCAATGAGTTTTGCAATCACATTTCCTTAAAAGTGGGTTTTGAGGGTTTTGTCTTTGTAAACCGATTTAAGGGATAAAAAGTGGATTAAGTGGATGTTTAGGTTTGGTGGATGAACCCTTAGGTTTGTCTAATCGAATTAATGGCAGAAAATGGGTTTAATGATCACTTTTATATTATCGTTTTCGAACAGCCGTGGTTTCCGGACACTAGAAGTTCATGTTGTTTCAGTAGTTTCCGGATGGGTTGCGAGTGTCCGGGTAGATTTCTCATGGGAGTTTCCGGATGTGTGTTCTTCCGGATAAAAGGGGGTTCCCGAGTGTTAGTACCCGGTAAAGGGTGTGTCCGGAAAGTTCGGGTATCCGGAAAGTTGGGGTATCCGGACAGTTGGGGTATCCGGAAAGTGTTAGTGTCCGAAGGGTGTCAACTGTGCAGTAGGGTCAGACCGTCTGAACTGATATGAATCTAATGCCCTTAGGTGTTCGATTGGTATAGCTTGGAGGTATTTAAGAAGTGCGTTCTACGTTAACCAAAGGTGAGTTCCCTAAACCCTTTTTACGACGTAAAATGTTAAATGGTTCTTTTACTGATTATGGTTTTAACGAGCATGAAATGTTTACGAACTGATATGCATGCCCTCATGAACGTACTTATTTTTATCTAAAGAATGTTTGGTATGATGAAATGAAAAGCATGACTTATAAAGATTCTAATGCTTTAATGAAACGTATGTGCATGCTATGTGGTGTCGGTCTGTACTGTGGGATCAGAGAGCCTCGGGATCCGATGATCCCTTGAATGTGTATGACGAGCCGGTAGGTTGGAATTCGTTTCCCCTCCTAGGCGGGTAGAGGGGAGTCTGCTTGGGCCCTGATAGGAGGCGAAAGGGGAGTCTGCTTGGGCCCCGATCGCGGATGACTATGTGATCCATCACACAGTGCAGTACCATATGTGATGATTTATGATGCATTTTAACAAAACGATTTCATATTGTTTATACATGTTGTTTTACGGAGGGAATTCACTAGACCTTTTGGTCTAACCCTCGCTTTCAAAACTAAACCATTTTCAGGTAACCGGGCTACAGGGTCTTCTAGTAGGAACTAGGAGAGGATACAAGAATGCTTTGGAGATTAGAGCGACTCCAGAATTTTGATTATTACCTATAGATAGAGCTCTCGGCTGTGGAATAGAGACTTTCGCTGTCAATTTTGTTTAACATACTTTAATGATGATGTAAAGACAAGTTTATTATGTAATTCGAATGCTTATTCTAGGATATTGCATGATTATGTTTATGGGACGTTACATATGTAAATCACACAGATTCATATATGAACTCGTCCCGTGTTTTTTGTAAAAGTTACGAAATTGTCCTTCTATTTTTGGAACAGCCGTAACTTTTGACCAGTCAAAGCCGCAACTTTTGACCAATTATAACCGATCTTGGCCGAATAAATGGCCAAGATTACTTCTTTACTTCTCAAATAATTAGCACTTCTCATTTGAATCTAAGACTATATATATATAGAGGGCCCTTCTTTTGTTAACCACTCAATTAGTGTTAACTTTGTTAACTAATCTAGGCCATTAATCATCAAAATCAATGGCTAAGATTAAAATCATTTTAAATTCATAATTAAATAAAAAAACGATTGAGTTCATATGAAGCATATATGCACAGGGGTATTATTGTCAATTAACAAACCTGTGTAAATATCAGATAAGGAAACTATTAACAAATATGGGCTACATTTAAGGACCTGATATTCTCTCTCCAATCTCTATTCAAAATACCAAACACAATCCCTTTAATCGATCTCAATTTCAATCTGAATCAGAATCTCATGTTCCTTCATCTTCTTCAACAAATCAATTAATCGATCATGAAGAAATTTGGTTTCTCTCCCAAACGATCTTCATCTTCTTTCATCGCTCACTATCCTTCCCCTTCACGTTTCATCTTACCAGCACCGTCCCGGAGTTTGTCCGATTCCGTCATGGTTCAGACGCTCAAGGTTGTGGAGCCACTCATCGTCAAATGGGATCCAGAGACCTCCACTTATGCCAAAAAAGCGGTTGGAGAAAGAGTTTTACCAGATTCTGTCCTTGTATCGAGCGCACTTGGATCCTGAATCTGTTTCCACTCGATCGTCCAGGACTTCCACGCGATCCAGTTTATCTGATTTTGCGGATGAATCTGATGACGAGATACGAGCTACAGGGGAATTGATCGGTGAGGTTGAAGATGTTGCAGAAGGAGTTATGAAGGATCTGAAAGCGATAGCAGAGTGCATGATTTCATCTGGTTATGGTAAAGAGTGCGTCAAAATTTACAAAGTAATACGGAAATCCATAGTTGATGAAGGTATATACAAGCTTGGTGTCGAGAAGCAGAAATCTGCTCATGTTCATAAAATGGATTCGGAGGTTTTGGATAATAATCGAGAGTGCGGTTGGAGGAGGAGGAAGAAGGGATGAAGGATGAGAGTAATTAGGTTGAGTCGTTAGATGGTTCTTGAAGTGCATATATGCAATTCTAAGAAATGGATATATGCAATTCTATGATGTGCATATATGCACTTTTAAATGCATATATGCACTTTTTTTATCTTCATATATGCAACTGATGTGCATATATGCACATACACTGTGCATATGATTATTTGTCATGTTAGTTTGATTATTCTTATGGATACACGCTATTTTGTTTACACATATTTATGGTTGTGCATGTATGCAATTTTACATATATTTATGGTTTACACATATTTTATGGTTGTGCATGTATGCAATTTTACATATATTTATGGTTTACACATATTTTATGGTTGTGCATGTATGCAATTTTACACATATTATGGTTTACACATAGTTATGGTTGTGTATATATGCAATTTTACATAGAATTATGTTTGTGCATATATGCAGCTTTACACAGATTTATAGTTGTGCATATATGCACTTTTTATCTTCATATATTCAACTGATGTGCATATATGCAATTATATGATGTGCATATATGCAATTATATGATGTGCATATATGTAGTTTGAAATCGTGCATCTATGCAAAAAAAACGTGAATCTCTGGAACGTGAAGATAAAGATTATGTTTGAAAATGGGTTTTAGATGATTAAGATTATCATTAATAATTACCAAAAAATGAAAATGGGTTTTAGAAGATTAAGATTATCATTAATAACTACCAAAAATATCTTGTGCATGAAATTAGGAAAGTAAATAACCCATAAATAATTAAATTCTGAAATTCATAAACTACCCCTACCAAACCAGTAACCTATCTTGATTCCTATTGGTCCAAAAAAGTTAACAAGATTAACACTAATTAGAAGGTTAACAAAAGAAGGGGACCATATATATATATATATATATATAGAGAGAGAGAGAGAGAGAGAGAGAGAGAGAGAGAGAGAGGGGTTTATCCATACAAAGTTGAAAAATTATCATTAAAATATAAATTTGACCAAGTCTTTGAAAAGCACATGTTAACGCGTTATTCTTTCCCCATCGGATGGGAACTTTATTTATTTATTTATATATTGTTTTAATCAGTGAAATTAAAGAAAATTCCACATGGAGAAAAAGAATATATATATACATATGACTGACAAATCTGAATGGTTAGATGTGACAAGTCGAATCATTAGGCCATGAGTAACGCCTACCAATGAACCTATTGAACTCAATTGTCACCTAGCGCCACATCAGCTTTTCTCTTTCCTATCTTTCTTACCCAAAAGTGGAGTACCGCCAACCCACTGAACCCAATTGCCACCTCAGCTTTTTTAATTCTTTTATTTATACATTTAATTATTTAATAAAATAAAAATATTTATACATTTTTTAATAAATAAAAATAAGATAAATAATAAAAATAAAAATTCATATCATTCATTAAAAAATTAAAAATTACAAAATACAAAACACTAAAAATTATGTAATTTTCTAATTCTCTCATTTTGTACTCCATTGTACCCTCAATCTGCTCGTTGTACGAGCTTATGCTCGTCAACAACTGAGTAACACTTTTGTCCGGATTCGACCCGGTCGTATTACTCGTTGATGCTTTTTTTGCCTTGTTTCTCCCGATGGGTCGTTGAAGTTGAAAAAGTAAGATGGTATAGGTTAATATATATAATGTGTATAATTTGAAGAAAAAAAATTAAAAAAAAAATTATAAAATAGCCGTTGGTAAACGGTATTGTTTAAAAAAATTAAAAAAAATTAAAATTGCAACGGGTATCATCGGGTTCATGAACCCGGTACCCTAACCCGATCGCTACCCGCTCCCCCCCCCCCCCCCGGTACCCCCTACCCGATGAACCCGCTATGCCACCTCGTCGAACCCGATCCCGTACCCGATGGCGGTACGGGTGGTCTTATTCACTAATCTAATAAAAGCATAAAAAGTCTGATTGCGAGAATACAAGTACAACCAACTCCATGAAATAAATTTAGAAAAGTTTTACAGAAAATAGTGTTTTTACTTCTTATCATGTTATAGTAAATGAAAAAAATACAATGCATGGCTCGTATGGGGAAGGAAGGACCCGTAAATCAATGCCAATAAGATTTACAATCATAAATCAATGCCTTAATCTTGCTCTCCTCATTAAATGGTGGTGGAGGTTCAGATTAGATCTGGATGGGCTTTGGAAGTATGTAATTTCGGCACTGCACGGTACGTATGGGGGCCTCGGGTCCAACAATAAAGGCGGCGCGTTTGGGGTTTCATATGTGGTCTCGAGAAGGCCTTGGTCAAGCACGATATTGACATGGCTGGAATGTTCTCCTTTGATGATTCATGTAGGTCCTGGATTTGGAACTTGGAGGATTCAGGCATTTTCTTGAGTTGCTCCTCGAGTAAGGAGGTTCGGGCACTGTTAGTCACAGGGACGGAACACAAGCTTTCCGACCGCAGGGGCCGGACCTAGAGATGGCCAAAATGGGTCTCGGGTCGGGCCCAAATCGGTCCTGGTCCCAAATAGTGATTCCGTAACCGATGGTCGGACTTAGAAATGGCCCAAATCGGTCCCGGTTCAAATAGTGATTCCGTAACCGATTACTTTCCATTTGAACTTTTTTCCAAGGGTTTTCGGTAGTCGAAACCTCAAATCTTCTATGTTCTTTCAAAATTCAAACCTAGCTAATCAAACACTTTCAAATCCACTCAAAGTAATTAAACAATTTCATTATTTCAAATAAATTTAAACCTGGCTAATCTTCTATCAATGTTCTATCAAAAAATTCAATCACAATTTCAAATAAGTTTAAGCCTAGGCTAGCTAATCAAACTCAAACAAACAACTAAGCAATAAGCAATTCACAATGTAACGTCCCGAAAATTACAAGCAAATTTAAACTTTTAAACTAAACATTTCATTTATAACAACTCATTAAATGATCCCAACGTTTCGTTTGCAAACTCATAATTAATATCTTTATAAAATAAAACCAGCGGAATAAACGTTAAATTATCAAAATCATAAAGCAACCAGCTCTCCTCGCGCGCCAGTGTGTACTTGTCATGCCTTGGAGCCGCTCGGACCTGAAACCACAGATTATTGGGAAAGGGTAAGCACGAAGCTTAGTGAATTCCAACACATGCGCAGATAGGAATTATATACACATCACCCCTAACCGCACATAAGCAACAACATCACAGTTACATAAACGAGTAAACGCCTACAAGTAATTATGTATCCAACACCTCAGTACCATCGAGGCCTCGGTCCCACCGAATTGTAATGTAACCAACACCTCAGTACCATCGAGGCCTCGGTCCCACCGAATTGTAATGTAACCAACACCTCAGTACCATCGAGGCCTCGGTCCCACCGAATTGTAATGTATCCAACACCTCAGTACCATCGAGGCCTCGGTCCCACCGAATTGTAATGTAACCAACACCTCAGTACCATCGAGGCCTCGGTCCCACCGAATTGTAATGTAACCAACACCTCAGTACCATCGAGGCCTCGGTCCCACCGAATTGTAATGTAACACATTTATACCAAGCATTCAAATCAATCAAATATTACACACCACAACCAACTAGTTCACACCACAAAGACAGTAGTACACGCAAACTATTATGACATGCATACAACCCCTAACTACACAGTGAGAGAACTCACCTCGAATGCGCGCCCAGCTTAACAACACAATTCAAGCTTCACAAATACGGTCACTTCCCAGCACCTAAACGCATGTTAAAACGTGTCAATACGAGACCCGGACCCTATGACACGACACACGCTTAAACCGTCACTAAAACTAAATTCCGTTCACCCAAAACAGGTCTGTTCGGGACCTGTTTCGACCCCTTTAAACCCAGAAAATTCCCAATATTATTTCATGACCAGAAAATACTCTGAGTTAGGGTTCCAAGGACATATTATACGCCTCCTAACGATGTTTCTACAATTTACTACGGATTTTACAAAAACAGTTTCCGAAACAGCGAAATTCAGCACCTTTCAGTATAAAACGACAAATCGACCCATGCTACGTCCCGAACTGGGTTTTGCACGAAACACAGAAAAGTTTCTAGACTCAAAAAGGGAACTTTTGACACCGATTTCACCCCAAACCGAGTTACGAGCAGAAAGTTATGACCATGACAAAACAGTGGCAGATTACAACACTGTCGGTTTACCGACCTGCTGTAAAAACAGAAGTTTTCCGCCTATCTAGGGGCCGAACCAGCCTTTCGCTAAAACACGAAAAACGTGCCCGACACAGAATGTGAACCGTGGACACCAGAATCGCCTCAAACCGAGTTACGACGAGAAAGTTATGGCCGAAATACGAACTGGACAGAAAACTAATTTTCACATAAAATGACGAAACACCGAACTTGCGACCACTTTTTCGCCCAGCTAGAGACCGAAACAGTTTTCCGCTAAAACACGGAAAACGTCTCGACCCCGAACTTGAACCGTGGGCGCCAGTTTCGGCTCAAACGGAGTTACAACGGAAAAGTTATGGTCGCGCGAAAACTGGACAGCACACTAAAATTTTCATAAAAGATAACTTTATAAACGGTTCGCGGCTCCAACGATTCGGGGTTTACGCTAAGAGTGTGACCCACTGCCACCGCCCTCCACCCACAGCCACCGCAGCGGCGGCGTGCGGCGGTGGTGGTCTCGCCGGAAAAACGAAAAGGAAAAGAAAAGAACGAGACTAACGAGAACCACATACCTCACGACGGCGTCTCACCACCACAACCAAACCGCTCCCTCTCGATCACTCCGACGACAGCGGGTGGTGGCGGTCTCCGGCGACGGCAGTAGCGGCGGCGAGGCTGCTGCTGTATTCCTTCTTCTCGACTCTCTCTCTTTCTCGCGATAACACTCTCTCTTCGCTTCTATTTCTCCGGCCGCACCACACAAGCAAAACGAGAAGAAGGGTCGTAGGGTTGGAGTTGCTTTGGGTTTGCTTGATTCATAAGGAAAGAAAAAAAAGAAAAGGAAAACGAGAATGGGATTACGGTCATGGGCCGTGACCCATGCATAAGTTCCAACAATTGCCCCTTTAGCCCCTCAACTACACTTCATTTCACAATCTATAACGAAAGGCACGAAGGCTAACATTTTTGGTCCTTTTTTACACCAAACTACTAACCAAAAACAAATAAAGGTAAACATTTTAAATTATTAAAATTAATTAATAAACGTACCGGGACACGGGCTTTACAACTCTCCCCCACTTGGATTAGGGTTCGCCCCCGAAGTCTACGTCCGCAAACAGCTTCTAATAATTCTCTCGCATTTGATGATATCCCAAACTCAAACCACTTTCAAGCTCTAACCCTTCTAGTGGTGCTCACCAATATACCCTACAGGATACCCGACTACGATCATTCCTACCCTTAACTGTCGATTAACTACCACAAATGCTAATAGACTCCAAAGATTTTCAATAAATTATATCAACAAAACATCGACCCCCTGCCGAACATCGGTCCAACCGATTGCAATAACAAACATCGGCCACCCGTCGAACATCGGTCCAACCGATCACAATAACGAACATCGGCCACCCGCCGAACATCGGTCCAACCGATCACAATAACGCAAATAAGTGTGGTATTATCCTAGACACTAACACAATTTGATATCCCCCACTACCAAATCACTAACACACACGTAGATCATTCCACCACAACCATTCATCACAAGTGATCATTTCAGGGTTACTACTACCATCACCATGATTATCTTAACATCGACTACAATTTTCCGATTATACTAAAGGTGTTTGGCCACAAGCCCAAAAGTCGACACCTAAATATACCACCTACCTCAAAATGGTTGATGCGCATTTATTCTCTTAATAACAAAGGGCATCAATCCCTTAACCGATACTATTCGGCCTACAGTACTAACGCGCGTGGAATACCTACCTTCCACCGTCGACGCACCATCCACACTTGCTCTACGAAGCCAAGTCACACCGTATCGAGGATATACCTTGACGTCTACCTCCCAGGTAACGCCTCAAGACCCAGCACACCGGAACTACCTCCCAGGTAAGTGCCCACAACTATATCCTCCTAGTACCTACTGGAAAGTCTAGGTTAAAACACATGAATACCGGGGTCCCACCCCGAGATACCCAACCGACCATTACCAACGACTGACTAACGTGTCTAAGGATCCAAAGCAAACAGCCTACCAACAACATGCCTATTCCGGATTGACTCACTCACCCAAACATGTAAACACTCAATGTGCAAAGAATGCCAAACGGTGCGACAAAAATAACTCATCAACTAGACTCCACATCGAGCCATTAAAACCGGGCAATTGGCCCATGACTAACTCCAAGTCAAAACCGAGCAAAATGCTCCACGCTTGCTAGACCCATAGGTCGGAAAATGCGTTTAAACAAAGTTTAAGCAAGCAATACTCTGAAATCAACCTTAGTCCCAGACTCAACACGGGTTAAACAAAAGAGTTTTCCAAAAGGACTCACACCCTGAAAATTCTCGAAATGACACATGACACTTAAAAGCACATTTCCCCAAATGGTTTACAAAATCATTTACAAAATATTTTCAACATCAGGATTTTCATCTCAAAAAGATCGTATGTAATAAAACTACTATTACCTGATCGATAGTTACGCAAAACTGGACACGCTCGTCCCACAAAGGAAAATCATGTTGAAAATCGTTCCATTGCAGTTCAGTTTACTCACACAAAAGCAAAGCGTAATAAATAATTTCTTTTAAAATGAACCGCCTCGATTCCAGTGTGGATTGACTCACGTCGTGCACTTAAAGTAACCGTTTGACCTTAAACAGGGTCCGACAAAGGTGTGCACATAATTCAAAATAAGTTTCACGACAATTGATTCAAAAATTCTTCTTTTTGATCATAAAATGACGTGGCACAGGGTTCGCCACCAATTTTTCGCGCGTCAGCTAGTCACACAAAACGATGACACGGTTTACAAATATATTTGTGTTAAAACACAACTGTCTCGTGTAAGTTTCAAACTTGATGACAGAAACCAATCCGCTTCTAATAAATGGAAATATCGACTAAAAACCTCGTAAAATCTCAAACTGGGGGCAGGCATGCAAGCTTGTAACACTTCCTCAAGTTTCGTACTTGGGACATATAATGTCAAAACATTATAGTTTAAAAAAATGTATTTATCGAAAATGCTCAAAATACTCGTTTCCTCCAAAGCAAAAGTTTTTAATTTCCCAAAAAAAAATGAACGGTAAATCTAAATTAACCGAATGTCAAAAATCTACGCATTTATATTTCCAAAATATAACACATTGTAATCGTATGCATGATGTCTACAACATTAAAACACTCCTTGGATCAAATGGTCTTTCATTTCGACAAAAAGGAACTAAAGCATCTTCATGCACGACTCGTTCATCAAAATGCCGAGAACAAAGGTTACCCCAGTATGCATACCCCTAAGTCGATAAATCGCATTTTCATGAAAATGTCAATAAAACCTTTAGCTGACTAAAAAGCGCACTAAACAATTCCTTATGAAATGTTACCAAAATTCCTCCATGCATCACTTATGTCACGCATGAATCAATCCACACACTGAACCATTTGCAATAAAACACTTAGTAATAAAAACTCTCGAACGAAAAGTTAAGCGACACTAGAATTCCAAACTCATTTTAGACAAATCACTAAAAATAGCCTTATACAGACACCGCGGGATGTAACTTTCCGTCTCAACTCTAACATATGTGGAGGAATTCCAATGTTAAAGTCGCAAACCGTAGTCACTTGCCCAACATTTTAAACACCACAAAACACGGATATCATCATACCCGAAAGAACCGTTGGAAAATAATCAATGATACAATTTTAACAAAGTTTGCAATTCTCGTGATAAAAAGGTTTCATGCACTTTCAAAGCCATAATTCGAAATCTTGTGTGTGTACTAAACATTCCCCAAAATTCCAAAACACCATCCCTAAAAGGATTTGAAACACCAGAAGTAGTTAATGCAATTTTATTTTCAAAATAAACTTTGTGCATGACTCAGTCGGCATTCCACGTCTCGACTCATACTCCTCCAAACCTCTCCAATCCACTATCGTCCTCCGCGCATTTAACCTCTTAGGGCAAGTTGGGAAATTACGTCAAATAATCCCTACGATTTTTCCTCAAATCCATGTCGGCTCTATAAGCCTATGACTCTAGCACAATCTCCCATCTTGGCCCGAAATGATCTACTTACAACCAATATCATCCTTATCGTCACTCCAAGTGACTAATACTATAATCGTCTTTCTATTCTAACGACTACTAGTTTAGAACCTTCGACACTACCCCAACGATCATCCCATCAAAGCAAGTCAAGTACACACATGTACCAGTGGATCTACTATATTTGTCTCTCCTCGTGACGGCTATTCAGGGTAGACAATACAACGCGTTATTAGCACATAATAACTCATACCAACAACACTCACGCTCAACTCCTTGGATTCCTCGTGACTTCCCCGACTCGAGCATTGATCCTGTGCTTCCGGTAGTAGGAGCTCTACTACTACCATCCACACCTATCATCACTCGTTCCGAGTCCCATCCCAAGGATCCAAGTAGTTTCTCGCCGAAACTATACACATAATACAATTAATCCACACATGCCAGTTCGAGAACATATCCTAAACAGGCAAACTCATACAACTACTGTATATATAAAACCATCGGTCTCCTCGATCAGACAACCACAATTGTATACATAATAAACCATCGGTCACCCCGATCATACAACAACAATTAAATATATAAATAACCATATGCCTGCACCATCATATATATACATCCACCCTTCCCAGCTCCTTAGGAATTTCCTCTCATCCCACTACCCTTGCTACTACCGAATCCCTACTAATTATGACGAGTGACCTTGCGAATACCCGATTATATGCAGTGCGAAATAAATAGACAGTCGAATACAAGACTCTATCCTAGAACGGTTGGACTCAAACAAGAGCTGCGCAATAGAACTAAATCGAATATTCTAAGGCTATAAATCTCTTACTGCATACAACCTAGAGGGCATCCACTTAGTAACCTATCATAATTCGCATAAATTCCTAATAGCAAGCAGTTCAACATACCGCATAGTGTCCACAACAGGCAATCTAGCATGCATACTCTATGATCTAGAAAGCAATAAAACACTAAGTACTGTACCTTTTCACTTGGCTCCGGCTGACTGTACACACTGCGCCATCGATCACCGTTTCTCAAACGGGTTTTCCTTTCTTTTATTTTCCAAAAAGATTTAATAAAGAATTTGAAAATTTCCTAGCCGCAACTTGAGACCAAACACACCGAGGTGCGTTTGATTCACTCAAGCTGTGCTCTGATACCAAGTTGTAACGTCCCGAAAATTACAAGCAAATTTAAATTTTTAAACTAAACATTTCATTTATAACAACTCATTAAATGATCCCAACGTTTCGTTTGCAAACTCATAATTAATATCTTTATAAAATAAAACCAGCGGAATAAACGTTAAATTATCAAAATCATAAAGCAACCAGCTCTCCTCGCGCGCCAGTGTGTACTTGTCACGCCTTGGAGCCGCTCGGACCTGAAACCACAGATTATTGGAAAGGGTAAGCACGAAGCTTAGTGAATTCCAACACATGCGCAGATAGGAATTATATACACATCACCCCTAACCGCACATAAGCAACAACATCACAGTTACATAAACGAGTAAACGCCTACAAGTAATTATGTATCCAATACCTCAGTACCATCGAGGCCTCGGTCCCACCGAATTGTAATGTAACCAACACCTCAGTACCATCGAGGCCTCGGTCCCACCGAATTGTAATGTAACCAACACCTCAGTACCATCGAGGCCTCGGTCCCACCGAATTGTAATGTATCCAACACCTCAGTACCATCGAGGCCTCGGTCCTACCAAATTGTAATGTAACCAACACCTCAGTACCATCGAGGCCTCGGTCCCACCGAATTGTAATGTAACCAACACCTCAGTACCATCGAGGCCTCGGTCCCACCGAATTGTAATGTAACCAACACCTCAGTACCATCGAGGCCTCGGTCCCACCGAATTGTAATGTATCCAACACCTCAGTACCATCGAGGCCTCGGTCCCACCGAATTGTAATGTAACCAACACCTCAGTACCATCGAGGCCTCGGTCCCACCGAATTGTAATGTAACCAACACCTCAGTACCATCGAGGCCTCGGTCCCACCGAATTGTAATGTAACACATTTATACCAAGCATTCAAATCAATCAAATATTACACACCACAACCAACTAGTTCACACCACAAAGACAGTAGTACACGCAAACTATTATGACATGCATACAACCCCTAACTACACAGTGAGAGAACTCACCTCGAATGCGCGCCCAGCTTAACAACACAATTCAAGCTTCACAAATACGGTCACTTCCCAGCACCTAAACGCATGTTAAAACGTGTCAATACGAGACCCGGACCCTATGACACGACACACGCTTAAACCGTCACTAAAACTAAATTCCGTTCACCCAAAACAGGTCTGTTCGGGACCTGTTTCGACCCCTTTAAACCCAGAAAATTCCCAATATTATTTCATGACCAGAAAATACTCTGAGTTAGGGTTCCAAGGACATATTATACGCCTCCTAACGATTTTTCTACAATTTACTACGGATTTTACAAAAACAGTTTCCGAAACAGCGAAATTCAGCACCTTTCAGTATAAAACGACAAATCGACCCATGCTACGTCCCGAACTGGGTTTTGCACGAAACACAGAAAAGTTTTCTAGACTCAAAAAGGGAACTTTTGACACCGATTTCACCCCAAACCGAGTTACGAGCAGAAAGTTATGACCATGACAAAACAGTGGCAGATTACAACACTGTCGGTTTACCGACCTGCTGTAAAAACAGAAGTTTTCCGCCTAGCTAGGGGCCGAACCAGCCTTTCGCTAAAACACGAAAAACGTGCCCGACACAGAATGTGAACCGTGGACACCAGAAACGCCTCAAACCGAGTTACGACGAGAAAGTTATGGCCGAAATACGAACTGGACAGAAAACTAATTTTCACATAAAATGACGAAACACCGAACTTGCGACCACTTTTTCGCCCAGCTAGAGACCGAACCAGTTTTCCGCTAAAACACGGAAAACGTGCTCGACCCCGAACTTGAACCGTGGGCGCCAGTTTCGGCTCAAACGGAGTTACAACGGAAAAGTTATGGTCGCGTGAAAACTGGACAGCACACTAAAATTTTCATAAAAGATAACTTTATAAACGGTTCGCGGCTCCAACGATTCGGGGTTTACGCTAAGAGTGTGACCCACTGCCACCGCCCTCCACCCACAGCCACCGCAGCGGCGGCGTGCGGCGGTGGTGGTCTCGCCGGAAAAACGAAAAGGAAAAGAAAAGAACGAGACTAACGAGAACCACATACCTCACGACGGCGTCTCACCACCACAACCAAACCGCTCCCTCTCGATCACTCCGACGACAGCGGGTGGTGGCGGTCTCCGGCGACGGCAGTAGCGGCGGCGAGGCTGCTGCTGTATTCCTT
The DNA here is from genome assembly GCA_033807775.1 of Saussurea involucrata. Classification (NCBI taxonomy): domain Eukaryota; kingdom Viridiplantae; phylum Streptophyta; class Magnoliopsida; order Asterales; family Asteraceae; genus Saussurea; species Saussurea involucrata. The sequence goes on from CM066317.1 coordinate 88,622,291, forward strand.
CTTCTCGACTCTCTCTCTTTCTCGCGATAACACTCTCTCTTCGCTTCTATTTCTCCGGCCGCACCACACAAGCAAAACGAGAAGAAGGGTCGTAGGGTTGGAGTTGCTTTGGGTTTGCTTGATTCATAAGGAAAGAAAAAAAAGAAAAGGAAAACGAGAATGGGATTACGGTCATGGGCCGTGACCCATGCATAAGTTCCAACAATTGCCCCTTTAGCCCCTCAACTACACTTCATTTCACAATCTATAACGAAAGGCACGAAGGCTAACATTTTTGGTCCTTTTTGACACCAAACTACTAACCAAAAACAAATAAAGGTAAACATTTTAAATTATTAAAATTAATTAATAAACGTACCGGGACACGGGCTTTACACACAATGTCAATGGTATTTTAAAAATTAGAACTTGGATAAAATGAATTAAACCTGTGATTTAGGACGAAGAACATTGTGATTTAGGACGAAGAACACTGGTGACTGTGGACTGTCAAGAGCAGCAGAAAATCGAAGGGCAAAGAACGGCAGCAGAAAATCGAAGAGGACTCAGATAAGAGCAACGAAAATGAAATAAAACTGTGATTTAGAACGAAGAACACTGGTGAATGTGGACTGTCAAGAGCAACAGAAAATAGAAGGGCAAAGAACGGCAGCAGAAAATCAAAGAGGACTCAGAGAAGAGCAGCGAAAATGAAATAAACCTGTGATTTAGGACGAAGAACACCGGTGACTGTGGACTGTCAAGAGCAGCAGAAAATCGAAGGACAAAGAACGACAACAGAAAATCGAAGGACGAAGAACAGCAGCGGAAAAAACTCAGAGAAGAGAATCAGAAATTTGTGTTTTCCTTTCTTTAACAGATGGAGAGCCCTTAAACAGATTGGAAAAAACGCACGAGCCAGGGCCCCTAATAGCCTCAATGGGCCTCCGCCCCTGGTTAGTCACCTGGTGGAGGGATATGCCTTTTGCGGTTAGCACGATTGAGGAGTTGTTGGGTGAGTTTGGCTCGCGAATCGAGAACAAACAAAAGGCGAAGGTGCTGGAAGCAGTGATCATGGCGTATGTTTGGGTGATCTGGAGAAACCGCAACTCTTTAGTTCACTCAAATAAAGGGTCGATAAGTAGTCTTTTGGTTAAAAATATCCAACTTTGCTCCTTTCAATGGCTTTGTAGTAGATCTAAATCGGGGTAGACTTTAAACTGGGACTCTTGGTGTAACAATCCCAGAGATGCGTGGGTGAGTATCTTGTAATATCCGGTTTTCCGGGCTTCCTAGCCTCTCGCTAGGCCCCTTTCTTCTCTTTTAATAAAGTGTTTCTCTTGTCGTCGTAAAAAAATAATAAGAATAAATCAATGCCCTTAAGATTTACATTTATAAATATCTTTTATCAAATTTATCCTATTATAACCGGTCCAAAGTATTGATTCATAAAGACCTTAGATTATTGATTCGTAGTTTAGGCATACAACCTTTAATCTGAAGCTATTTAAGTTACCAACATGATGAATTTAATTAAGCTATCTAAGTTACCAACATGATCAACATTGATGAAGTAATATCCGGTGATATATATGAATCTTAATAGAACAAGATCGGGTGATATAAATTGGGTAATATGTGATGAATAGGTTTCATCGGATATGTACCTTATGAAGCGAGGTAAACAAAAATAGTTCTAAGTGTTTGGTCGAATACTTTGAGTGTTAAATACAAATTTAATGGTAAAGACTAACAAATGGGTTGCATGCTCTTTGTTTAGGAGAATGTCCTTACACTTATGTTGTATATATATACACTTATTTTACACATTAGTTTCAATTGGATGTAATTATAGCATCTAAAGATCTTATATATATATATATATATATATATATATATATATATATATATATATATATTGTTTTACACATTAGTTTCAATTGGATGTAATTATAGCATCTAAAGATCTTTTTGAGGTAGAGTACATAACTTGTTGAAGAATTCATATGTTATTACTAATGTTATTTGTTTTTGTTGCAATTGTGATGATCAATTGCAAGCTACTCAAATTGCTAAAATATCACATATAAGTTACATAGGAGAGTTTGAGAGTGAAATGGTCAAGTCAAAAGATTTTATCCTTTTGTTGACAAATTGATTTATCTTATATTTTCTCATTTCTTATCAACAATTGAAAGAGCTTTATTGAAAATGAAAATTTTGAGAACACGACTTCATAGTACCATACATGGATGATGAATTCCTTAGAGCATCTCCAACAGCTTCTCCATTTTGGAGAAAATGAAGAATATGAGAACATCTCCAACAGCATTCCTAAAAAAATTCTAAAGTAGAGAAAAAAAAGTCAAAATTGCTAAAAAAAAATCTAAAGTAGAGACTTCTCTATATTTAGCAAACCATAGAGAATTCTTTGGAGAATTTCTATTTTAGCAAAATTTATAGCAAAGCTGTTGGAGATCAAAATTGCTAAAAAAGTGGGTTTTTCCTATTATAGCAATGCTGTTGGAGATGCTCTGAGGATTTTGAGGTATATTTTGGCTCCAACAGTTTCCTCAAAACTATCCCCAAAATGGAGAAAGTAGGAGAGAGAAGAAGTTTTTATACAAATATGGAGATAACCCCAAAAATGATTACTAGGTGAAAGCACCAATAGAAATCTTTGAAAAAACATATTTGGAGAGAGAAATGATATTTTAATAGATGAATGAAACATTTTAATATTATAATCAATATTTGTTTCTCTAAAATGGGAAATCTGTTGGAGATGAATGTAATTTTCTTTAGAGTTTTTGACTTTTCATTCTCTATTTTGAAGAAATTTTGGGAAAGATGCTATTAAGAGTTGCTTGATTCCTAACATTGAAAATGAAATTATCGCTTCATTGCCAATAGATAAGATAATAAACGCATTTGTTTCATCGGAAAAATCGTTTTCCAGTTTAAATACCCAAGATACATTTTTTAAATAATTTTAACCTTTTTCCTGGTTTAGTGATTGCTTTTTTATGCATATTCAAGCTCTAACTATTCACATCGTTAGGGTCGTCTTAGGGGAGGGCGGGTCAGGCATACACTCAGGGCCCAAAGAAAATAGAAGCCTAGATTTTAGAAGTATATATATTATATGCTAGTAGTTAAAAAAAGATTATAAATAAAAAAGACAAAAAAAATTAGTATTATATTAACGTTGTCTTCTCCAAACTCTTTATACGAAGGAGAGGAAGGGAAAGGAAACGGAGGGACGGGGAGAAAAGTAAAATAAACTCGTGTTCTCGAAGAAAGAAATTTGGGAGAGAAAGGAAATGAAACCAAAAGAAAATAATGATAAGTTTCCTTTCAAAACTTTCCTTCCAAATGTGAGAGGAAATGGAAGTAAAGGAAATGAAAAATTACAAGCACTTAAAAAATTACTCAAGTTATTAAAATTACAAAACTATACAATGTTTCATTATAAAAGATATATTTTTAAGGGAATATTTGTAAAAATGACATTTTCCCAAATAAGGTTTTTGTTTATAACCTTCTAGAGAACATTGTTTTGCAAAATAACCTTCTTTTATTCTCTTAACAACCAAGTGACTATGCTACCCTAACATTAACACAAGCAGGTTTCATGGCAGAACCCTAGCTTTCATAGCCAACCATTGTCTGCTCCGACCACCACCACCGTTCAGCAAAGAAGGATGAGTTTGATCTGGTTCCGACCAGTCTATGCACTCCGACCACCACCACAGTCCGGCGAAGGAGGAGGTGTACGACGAAGAAGAAGAGAGGGGATCAATGTGAGAAAGCAGAAGCGGCTTCCGACGAAGAAGAAGGTAGGGACAATGGGTTTGGAAAAGAGAGAAGAAGGGAGAAGGCCTAATCGATTGGAGAAGAGGGAGGAGTAAATTTGGGGAAGATGGGAAGAGGCGTCGAGAAAAAGGTACGGGGCTGGAGAGATTTCATTAAGGGTAGTTTAGGGATGACACATTTATTAAGGTTACTGATTTAATTTTAATTTTATAAGGTTATAGACTGAATTAGGGGTGCTCAAAAACCCGACTAACCCGATCAACCCAACCCAACCCGACGTGAAATAACCCAACCCGAAGCAACCCGATGTCCAATCGAGTTGTAAAATCTTCAAACCGAATGTATTGGGTTGATATCGGGTTACGAAAATTTGAACCCAACCCAACCCAACCCGATGAACCCGACATATATATATATATATATATATATATATATATATATATATATATATATATATATATATATATATATATATATATATATATATATATATTCAATCTCTTATCCATCTCTATATAACTCCTTCACACACACTCACACATACACACACACACATATATATATATATATATAGTAAATGTTAATTAATATATATATATATATATATGCAAATTGAGAAAAACGGTTGATGGCGATATGTTTAAGATTTAAAAAATATGCAAATTGGAGACATCAAACTATTTGATCATATTTGGTTTAGACATTTTTATATATAGTATCTAATTATTGTCTGAATTACCGGTTGTATTTTAAAGACATGTTTCATTTGTTTTTATGTTTATAGTTTTGATTTTACCTTGTTTAGACACAACCCGACCAACCCGAACGGGTTGGGTTGGGTTGTACCTTTGTTTGGGTTGGGTTGGGTTGGGTTGAAATTTTTTCAAACCGCCAACATTGGGTTGATGTGTCGAAATGCGTTCAACCCGATCAACCCAACCCGTGAGCACCCCTAGACTGAATTAAAACCTCATTTAAGGTCATTTAACTAATTAATCTCATTTTTCACGTACCTTTTTGATTATTCGATCCGCATAAATTTTATTTTGTGTTAGAATATAGTAGATTTATTGTTATTAACTAAGAAACTCCTACCTATTGAAAACAATTACCAACTATATGAGACGACCCAACTTATATCTATACTAAGATTTCAAAACTACTTTTTTCATACATTATAGACTCCTTATTACTTAATATTGAATGACTGAATCTTAAGTACTATTTTATCTCTAAAACAAGAATATGATCTTAAACTATAACCAACATGAACTTTTGATTCTAAGATTGATGGTTCTTAAAAAGTTTGTTTAACTCTAAAAGTTTAAAATGGTGATGAAAACCATTAACATCAGGTAACATATGTATGATCCGAATACAATGTTGGGTCGTAGGACGCCTGAAATTTAGAATCAGGCTCCAGTTGATTACCACCGACATGGGTTTCGTCATCACCTTCGTCGCATATCGATGAATCGACATACACAAAAAGTGTTAGAGGTCTTTCTGACTGGGCTGCAAATTGCATAAAACCAAAAACATCTCCATCGTCGGTTAACTCAAAGATTGAGCCATCATTCTTGTACACTAACTTGCAAACATCGGAACGTTCAATTCCATATTTTTGCATTGCGTAAGCAAGACTCTTCTTATGTGTAATGTTTACTGCCAATTTTACATCATGCTTAGATTTATAAGCAAAATGACACTCATTGTTGTCTTGCACTCATTCACCATCGCAACATAAATATAGCTTAGCTTTTTCAACAGCTGAACTCATTTTTCAATAGAATCTCAGAAAGAAAAAATTGAAATGATGAAGCAAGAAAGAACAATGGAATGGATGTGATGAACGATTATGGATTACATTTTACTGCTCTTTATAGACGAAAGTTGGATGGAGAAGATGAATTGCAACCACAAATTCAATGACAATAGTACAATAATGTAACAATCAGACAAAAGTGTAGAAAAAACAGTAAAAGAATGCAAAAAAAAATGTGAAAAACTCATAAAACATGAAATCATAGGGCTTTTCACGGCCAAAATCGTGAATCCTAATAAAAAATCACGGACTCAGGGACCAAAGTTGTAAACTTTACATTTTTCAGGGGGCTTCGCGGACTCCAGGGTTAAAAATGAAAAAAAAAACCTGAGTCTGCGATCAAGGGGTATTTCACGTAATTTTTAGGTATTTTGGTAAATTTGAGGAGAGTTTGGACATTTCAGTAATTCAAAATTGAAGTTAAGGCATTTTAATTAATTTCCCTTTCATATAATATTGTAAATCCAATTTTTTTATTTCAAGTTAAATTAAGAAGGAACCTTGAAAAAAATGGTTTTATACTTGAAAATCAACATTTTAAAATCCGCAACATAATTTATATAATATAAACAAGGGAAAGTGACCTAAATAGTTTGATCATGTTGGTAATTTGGTCTCCTAATCAATTCGTTCTTAATTTTGCATTTATGTCACTACGTCCATTACTTGTAGTCCGCAATCAACCCACTAAAAGACAAAAAAAAATTCAAAATGGCCTACATCCACAATCCACAATCACTCACTTGACGAGTTCTGATTAGGGTTTCATAGGAGTCGTCACGTGGAACTGATTGTAGATTTCAAGTTGCGGATGTACTGATATGAGCGCAAATTCGAGAAAGAATTAAATAGGAGATAAATTTCTTAATGTGATTAAACTACTTGTGTCAATTTCCCTATAAATAAATAGTTTAAAGAGTAAACTTCAATTTTGGTCCCTGTGGTTTATCCGAAAATATGAAAATCGTCCCTAAACATCAATAATTGCAGTAAATATTCCTATTATTTGAATTTTGTTTTGAAAATGGTCCATGTATGATTGGTTTTCAGTTTTTCTTATTTTGAAAATATTGATTTAAAAACATGTTTGGTTTTCAGTTTTTCTTACTTTGAAAATACTGATTTCACCGTGTACTACAATCCTAAACTCAGTTTCAATCATTGTCTTCTTAGTTCTTTCCCACCCGTTGACTCCTTCTACTTTTCCCCTTCCCGTTAATGGCGGCCGACCCACTTTCTCTTCCTCCTTCAAAGTTCAAACCCTCTTCTCTCTCTCTCTCCAAAACCCCTCACTTTCTCTCTCTAAACCACCATGAACTCAACAATACAAGCCATTTTGGCCGCCATAGCCAGCTTCACCGTCATCACCCTCATCTTCTCCTTCTTCTACTTTATCTGTCGCACCACCAGAAACCACCACCGCCGGCGGCCGGACCTCGAATCCCGAAACCGAACCCGAGCCATCCGTACAGTTCCCGATCTGGCTTCATCAGCCTCCTTCATCAGCGTCGCCGAAAGCCAGCTCTTTGACCCGTCGTTGACCCAGATCGAGATGTCGGACCTCGTCAAAGCGACCCGAAATTTCTCTCCGGATCTCATCGTCGGCGACGGCAGCTTCGGCCTCGTTTACAAAGCCAACCTCTCTACCGGCGCCACCGTCGCCGTTAAAAAGCTCGCCGCCGACGCCTTTCAAGGCTACCGAGAGTTTCGAGCCGAGATGGAAACCCTAGGGAAGATCCGACATGAAAATATTGTTCAGTTTTTCGGGTACTGCGCTACGGGTTCGGATCGGATCCTTATTTATGAGTTTATAGAAAAAGGGAGTCTTGACCAATGGCTTTACGACACGTCGTCATTTGAGAATGAAACATCATTGTTATCTTGGACGACTAGAATTAAGATTATTACAGGGGTAGCAAAAGGGTTGGAATTTATGCATAATTTGGAAACACCAATAATTCATAGGGATATCAAGGCTAGTAATGTGCTATTGGACTCGAATTTCGAAGCCCATGTTGCGGATTTCGGGTTGGCGCGAAGGATCGAGGATGCTCATTCGCATGTCTCGACTCAGGTAGCGGGGACCATGGGTTATATGCCGCCAGAGTATTTTTACGGAGCACCTGCTGCTACGGTTATGGGGGATGTGTACAGTTTTGGGATACTGATGTTTGAGATTGCGACTTCTAGACGTCCGAATTGGCCGATGAAAGGCGAGGATGGGAAGGAGATTCGACTCGCTGAATGGGCTACGAGAATGGTGTCTCAAAATCGAGAAATGGAAATGGTCGATGTTGGTCTACCGAGAGAAGAACTGAAAGACACCGAGGTTCAAGAGTTTTTTAGGATTGCTACGATTTGTACCACCGAGTCTCACAAGTTACGCCCGAGTATGAACAAGGTTGTCGAATTGTTGGATCGGGTGCAAGAAGAAGCTACAAATCAGTGAATTTTAGTAACATTTTATTTGGGTTATTTCACCTTTGAGATTTTGTGGGTTTATCATGAAAATGATGTTTGTAAGTATCATGTATTGTAAAGAGTAAAACTCCAAGCAGAAATTGGCAACATATATTATAATAAATAAATGCAAATTGTATTAGCAATAGCAAATTTGTCTTAGTTTTTGTATAGTGTAACAAATCATTTTTTTATACATAGTAGTATATATCATTTAGATATTTGTCTCACGCCTTGATAAACGTCATGACTTTGTTATGGCTCCTAACGCTTCAGCCTTAGTCACGCCACGCCTCACGCCATTTAGAACCTTGATACAAGGTAATCAATATATGTAGTTGTATCGAGAAATCTCTAATGTTTCTATTGTCGTATAATTATAGAAACTAGTGTGGGTCTTGCGCGTTGCACGATAGTGATAAGTTTTTTAAACAAATAATTGTCGTTGTTAGCATAAAGTGTAATTCTTTATTTGTTTATTAATAAAATACATTTTAAAATGAAGAATGTATTTCCGTAAGTTTTTCATTTTCGTATATTGATAACAATGTGTTGTTACGAAGAGTTTCATATGTATCGATAATAACTTTTTTATGCTATTTTGAACTCAGACGGTATGCCACACAACCCTATCACTATTGTTGTTACGAAAGGTTTGAAAATTTTATTTTTCTTCAAAAAAATGGTTCTACTAAAATTAGTCAAGCGTATGAGCTGCATCAAATAAACATAAGACAACTTTATTAGTTACACAAAAACATATTTTTATTTTTATAATTTTTAATACATATATATATTCATTTTATACTTCAAAACTTTCATCTTCTCACCAACGTGTGATGATGAACTAAACCACACTTCAAAATTTGAGTATTACTCAATTTCCACGTTGCCAAATCCTCGGTTTTACTTTATACATATTTTTCAAAAAAATGTCACTAAATTAAGACAACCCAATGACTTGACACAAAAACCTCCCATCTTCGTTTATACCCACTTATTTGTTCCAATCTTCCAACTCTTTACCGATGTGGGACAACTTAAACTCAACCACAATTCACCATTTGAGAATAATCAATTCTCATGGTGTCACCTCAAAATGCATTTGTAAAATAGGGTAGGTCAAATTGAGTCAAACAAATGAGTTGACACAAATACATTCACCCCGCCTTTCTTATACTCACTTTATTTTCAGAACTTGCATCATCAAACCAATATGGGATTATGCAAAATAGGGTACTAAATTGAGCCAACCACATAGTTTACAGAAAAACATCCATCTTCATTTCTTATTCTCACTTCTTACTTCAAAACTTTCAACCACAACAATTTTTTTTTAATTTTTTATAATAAAGTTTGTTTTGTATAAATAGGGTCATATAAATAAGATAACCCATGATGCAAACCCCATGAGTTGACACAATGTCATCCTATCATTTTTTTTTATACATATCACTATACTCTAATCTTTCTATCTCTCATCAATGTGAGATATCTCAAACTCAATCAAAATTCACAAATACCCCAATACTATATTCTCATGATGCCACATCAATATCTTTTGGTTCTTCTTTTAATATATATTCATATTGATTGATTGTACGATGTCTAAAACTCAACCACAATATATATTTTTTAATTTTTTATAAGAAGATTTGTTTTGCATAAATAGGGTCATCAAAATAAGATAACCCATGACGCAAACCCCAAGAGTTGACACAATGACATCCTATCATTTTTTCTGGGTGTTACTATTCACACCCCCCGGAAAGTTTTTGCACCCCCTGCATCACAAACCAAAAAAAATTTAACATTTATATTTTACCCCCTATACTAATTAAATAAATTTACTTTATACCTTTTACATTTCTAATTTTCATTTTATACCTTTATTATATTAACACATAAAATCGTATATTAGCTAAAATACGTTAAAAAATACGTTTTAATTTTAACAAATTACACCATTATAATCATCTCTTCGATACGTTCGAAATGAGCCCAAGATTGAATTTTTTTGATTTAATTATTTTATTATACATTATATATACTACATAAAAATATTTTTAATATTTATAATTCATACCCTTATAGTTAATTATTTAATTTATGGTACATCTCTTATTTTTTTCAATTTTGTTTTACACTCATATCGCATTAACATAATAATCATATATTAACTAATTCATTAAATCGTTTTAAATTATTATTATTTGTATGTGTTTATAGATATCGTGAATGGCAATAGGACAAGGTTTCACGAGAAGAATATGAAATGGGGTTTTGAGTAAGATGACATGACTTGCCAGTGGATAGTAAAATCTTGCAAGATACCCTTAAACTTGCTAAATTTACAAGGTCCCACGTCTTGCAAGACCTTGTAAATTTAAAACGTAATTTTTTACTATCCACTGGCAAGTCATACCATCTTACTCAAAACCCCATTTCATATTCTTCTCGTGAAACCTTGTCCTATTGTCATTTACGATATCTATAAACACATACAAATAATAATAATTTAAAACAATTTAATGAATTAGTTAATATATGATTATTATGTTAATGCGATAGGAGTGTAAAACAAAATTGAAAAAAATAAGAGATGTATCATAAATTAAATAATTAACTATAAGGATATGAATTATAAATATTAGAAATATTTTTATGTAGTATATATAATGTATAATAAAATAATTAAATCAAAAAAATTCAATCTTGGGCTCATTTCGAACGTATCGAAGAGACGATTATAATGGTGTAATTTGTTAAAATTAAAACGTATTTTTTAACGTGTTTTAGCTAATATACGATTTTATGTGTTAATATAATAAAGGTATAAAATGAAAATTAGAAATGTAAAAGGTATAAAGTAAATTTATTTAATTAGTATAGGGGGGTAAAATGTAAATGTTAAAAAAAAAATTGGTTTGTGAGGCTGACATTTTTGCAGGGGGTGCAAAAACTTGCAGGGGGGTGGGAATAGTAAAAGCCTTTTTTATACATATTACTATACTTTAATCTTTCTATCTCTCACCAATGTGGGATATCTCAAACTTAATCAAAATTCATCAATACCCCAATATTCTATTCTCATGATGTCACCTATATACAGGGGTGGTATCTTTTGCAAACCATCTAATTCTTAGAAACTATGAAACCCTCCTAATCACCATCCATTTTAATCATCCACGGCTGAGATTCACCCGGTGGCATTTTGGGTAAATATGAAAGCTTCAGTAATTAATTTCATAAGAAAAACACGCGCAAGGGTATATTAGTCAAACCATTTCCATTCATAGTCACCGATAATCATAGCCAAAAATCACGGGATCCACTTCCCCCGAATACATCGCCGATTTCCACTAATACGGTTTCGGAAGCAAATATCGTTTAGAATATACCGAAGGAGAGTGATTTGATGGCAGGATACATGCATCCAAACAGGGGTAAGATCCGTAGGTTTATTTCTGCAAAAAAATTCACTCGACGCTTCAATGAATCTAGGGTTTTTTTAAACAGTGAGGCGACCTAGTGAGAGAATCATGCTGAAGTATTCGTTTTCGAATTTCAAGAATACACCAGATAATTTTGTGTTAGTTGACATGAAAGAAGTTAAAACTCATGATTCAATTCGATAAGTAGAAGGCGACGCAAACGCGACAGAAGGTACGACATTTTTGGGGGTTTCAATTATGATTCAGTATTTGGGAATTTTGATTATAAAACTTTACACTGATTATGGATTCACATATTCATAGAGATATTGGAGTTTTAAATAAGGTTTTTTGATATATTTTAAAGTTTATCAAGTTCATGTATTCAAGTTTTTTGATTTTTTAAAAATAATACGTATGACTTTTTACAAAATTATCAGGGTTTATAAAAAAAATTAAAACAGTAAGATTTAGGGGATAATGTCACTCATACTAAACATGGTTATGAATGGAAATGTAAATACATCATCTAGTATCAATTTACATATTTTAATTCATTACCCCAATCTTATACATTATTCTATTGAGCATAAATTTATTCATGGTTTTGTTGAATTCATTAATCAAAGTTATGCATGTTTATGTTGAATTCATTAATCCAGTTATTTATTCATGATTATGATGTACTCATGAATTCTGTTGTATTCATTTAAAAGTTTACATCATGATTTCTGTTGTATTCATTAACGGTTTTAACCATTAAACCACTTTTATTCATGAGTTATGTTGTACTCATGAAACAATTTCATAGAGAGATTCAAGCAATCTATGATGTTTATGTTTGATAGGGCGTATACATGAATTCAGTTTCCAGTATTATAGGCAGAATCATGAATCTGATGAGTTTATGTTTTATAGTGCATAAACTTGAATTCAATATCAAGTTTTATTGGAAGAATTATGTTTTATTTGGTGGTGGTGATGGTTATAAACCTGTATCAAGGAATATACATGACTCCGTTATTGACACATGCACAGTCATGGAAATTGACTCACACCATGACAACAATGTTCGACGTTCAAAGAAACGTAACGGTAATACAGCATACAACCAATTCATATATTGATTAGTGTAAACCTCTTAATCGTAGAAAAATTAAAAAGAATGTTAATGATTTGCTTTGTTTTTGTAGATAACACCGACGATTCCGTCTACACGAACGTGTCAGGTACGAAATAATATTTTAAGAAAGTTTATACTAAAATGGTTTGGTCCAAATACAACATCTTTTTGTTTTTTACGAGTTAAGCAACTGATGAAGAATTTGAAAATGACGAATAGTGAAATTGAGAAAGGTATATTACATGATGCATAACACACATAACTTTTTTGCTAATTAATAAATTCATGAGTAGTTTATCCAAAATTCTAATCTCAATTATACATTGATGCATTACTTTGAAAATGTTAATGGTATAGGAACTGAAGGTGGAAGAAATACGGACACAACCAATGATTCTGATATCAACAAACGAAAACGTAACTTCTAATTCTGATTCTTAATTTGAACTTTAAAATCTACCCATGATTTAAAATTTAGTTATTAGGTGTCAACGACACAAAGATGAAAGGTAAAAATATATTAATTTCAACTTTTTGTCAGATCAAAAATTTGATGTTGCAAGCTGCTCGAGAAGAACAAGGAGCCATACAAATGGGGTGATAGAAATGAACACACCACAGATGAAAGAAAAAATCGGTGTTCAAAAACCAGAATCACAGGAAAAAAACAGGTATGCTTTTATTTTACAATGATTGACAATTTTTTTTTGACTAACCATTTTTGAAAATATTATTTTATAATGTTAATTGTATTGTATACACAATGATTAAACAGGCTGTGAGAACTCAAGGAGGAGTAGCAGGCTAAAGACCAAACTGAAAAGAGCAAATGCACAAAAGAAAGGGAAAATAAAAAAGACACAGATTCGGTAGAATTCATGTGAGGGGATGAGACGTGGGTTAGACGTACTGCGGACAAGGACATCACCAAAGGCTTTACATGACACCATTGTCGCGTTGAGCAGCAGTTACCAAGATGGGTTTAGGGTCATTACTTAGTATGGATATGGATGGGGTACCATCAAAACTTGGATTCTTCATCGTAGAGAAACTTGACACCACACAAATGGGTATACGAGTCAATCATGGACTGATTCCGGTAGACTCGATACACAAATTAACGTGTTTACCAATGGGGGGGATAGACTGACTTACTGAAAATGATGTGCCTAATGATCAGAAGCTTGTTTCAGTTTGGAAGAAGCAATTCAAGGCAATTAAGGTTAGGCCGAAGCATGTCGTCGACCTAATTCTAAAAACAGAAGATTCAGGTTTTCAATTCAAGATCAATTTCCTTGTCCTATTCGTAAACTTGATGGTCGAATGTAATAGCATGGGGACAGTAAACTTGAATTTTCTGTCAAAGATAAACAACAAAGAGATGATTGGTAAGGTTGTTTGGTGCAAGTTTATGTACGACAAAGTCAAGACAAGCAAACAAAGGTGGCGAAGAGATAATTTGCTATGTTTCTACTCAGGACCGTTGACATACCTAACGGTTAGTTTTGTTAATTATTTTGTAACTTATGATTAATCAATTTATACAACAAACTGTATTAATAATTCTATTAACCATGAAGCTACTGTATGTGGATTCAACACTGAGTTCAAGGGATAACATTAAGAAAAAAGGACCGACAATATGTGTGTGGAATATGGGAATGCTCAAGAAAAGAGAGAGGACCGAATTGCAAGGCGAGGGATTTGGGTTGCTGCCATTAAAGGAGATCGGGACTACGGAAAATGTAGAAGAAAATACTTTGAATATTACGTGAGTCGTGCCTTGCTAATTATCCACACTTCTTGTAAACTCTCTTCGGTTATCTCGCCTTTTTAATAGCTTTTTCCCGACATCCAATTAGTCTCTTACCAGTGCCACAACCTTTGTTGCGAACACCGAAAGGGGGTAATACCTACAAATTCTCAACCTCCGCCACACCCATGAACTCTTGAATATTAGAATTCTTCCGTTCACAGTTACTACGTCGCGGCGCCTCACTGACAATATCATCATTAATTTTTCAAGCAAGGTCACAAACGCTGCTAGGGACTCCTTATCACTCCTAACGCGCTCCAAAATACCCACAACCAACAATTGGGCATTACCCATCATTTTTTCAGATTCAGCATCAAGTTCACCATACCTGACTTTGGCAGGTAACCACTCGACTGAGACCAAATCACGTCGCCAACATCTTAGAACGTATCGATCAGGAATAAACTTTGCCTTCTAACTAAAACCTTTAACGCATGGCGACATAAAATGCCATTACGAACAAAGAAATTACACTTACAATCCACCGTGCCAAGCTTCAAGTCACGTACAACCTATTGCAAACTATAATAAAAATAAGATACGTCATGATTAATTATAGACAATACTTTTTAGTTACTATAAAAAATACTTACGGTGTGTCTTGATATCACCTGACCGTCATTATTTTCTTCAGTAATTGTAACCACCTTATTCCCGCCGACCTCACAAGAACCATCCCACAGACATTCATACATCCCTTCACTCAACTCGTTCTTAAACTCGAAAAATATGGTACACATATATACCTGAGATGCATGTTCCTCAAGACCACTAGAAGTAACAATACGTGGTACGGTTGATTTAGTTTTAACTTCTTCAGCAGCATGATAATTGTTAATGCCAAAAATCGTCCAGAAGGATAACTTAAGGTTGATTGTGGAGCTTAACAACTAAAGAATGAGAATCTTTCGACAAACCGTACGACAAAGACAGAAAAACGTAAATAAGACAAAGATTTTGGTGACGCGGGAAAAACCTCAACGAGGAAAAAACCCGCGGACGACTTTGGATGTCGTCGCTGCACTATGGTCGCCAAACAGGGGCGATATCCTTATGTTTCGGGTGTCGGGAGTACAATGATTACAATACAAATGAAAGAAAGACTTTAAATGTAAAGTAACAAGTGTTTCGTGCGTATAAAATAGGTGAGTCGTGTGTATAGACTATGTGTCGTGTGTGTATGTCGTGCATCGTGAGCGATCTTTTGAGAGAGAATTCTTTGTTTCGAGTGTTCTTCAGAGTTCAGTTGATTCCAGGTGTGAGATGATCTCCGATATGATACGCGGAATGATGATTGTCTTTGTATTTATAGTCTTCGAGTGTTTTAAATGATCCCATAAAATCCTCTGATAACTGTCGTAACGGTCGCTAGGTTTAATGATCTTAACTGTCTCTGTCGGTTATATCCGTTGGTCATTAATGTCATTGATTCCTGCATTTAAACACTGAAAACGTAACAGTAATATCGCATGTTAGTCGGTCGAGGTCGAGAGGTTCCATGCGACGGTCGTGTGTCGTGAGTAACTTTCGATTTCAACTTTTGTCAGATGATAAAGTGTTTATGATTTATCCTTATTATGGAAAAGTGTAATAAATGTTTTCCTTTGTTTTGGTCGTGGTCGAGACTGGTGAAATTTTATCCAAACAGTCCCCAAAATTTAAAAAATAGAGTGGCAAATTCGAATTTTAAATTTTGTCAGTCGGACGTCCAGGGTCATGACCCGTGTCGAAAGTTACTTTAGTTGCTTTGGAACTGGATCGGTCCAATTCTAACTAAAGAGGAAGTCGAAAAGGGGATAAGATCGTGACGTCATGATGACGAACGATCGTGCCCAACAGCTGTCATCGCCAGGTGTTGACGATCCGTGTGTGCATACGAAAAGGTAAGGGCATGTGTCGATCATCGAGGGACTCGACCTGACACGATCATTTACATAAATAGAGACCCACGATGGATCTTTTCCTTTTTACGATTTCAGAGAGTTTTAGAGAGAGATTCTTCTTGATTGTTGTTGTTCTTCGTCAGATCCTTTCTAAACCTGCAAGAAATATTCGACCTGTTTAGGATTTTGAGGTTTCTAGAGCGCCTATATAAGGTACGACTCTTCAGTCTTTTATATGCGTCGTAAGTCCATTGCTAGGACGCCTAGAAAAAACTGGATATTTGGGGTTTTTCAGACCTACAAATTTGGCTAACGGGATTAGTAATGTCGACAGAACCTAGGAGTACCATTCAGGATCAAGATGCTCTTGATGACCTTAGGAACTTAGCAAAAATCCCTGTGGGGATTACAGTGAGCAAGGTCGATCAGATTCGACCGGAGATGTGTCCTGCGGGGTACGTCGTGATATACGAGTACCCCTTCAAAATAGGCTTCGAATGGCCTTATTCACCTTTGGAAAAATCATTTATGTGCGAGTTCGACCTCTCGCCGGGGCAACTGATGCCCCAGTTCTGGAGGGTCATCCAGGTTATCGAGTGACTTACCAAAAATTGGGAATCGCCGATGAACGTGAAGGATCTCTTGACGGCTTATCAAGTCAAGATGGACACGTATCGTCGATACAGTTTATTCTCAAAGCACAAGGGCGATCGCACCTTGGTTCTGAAAACTGCGGTCAACGACCGCAAATGGAAGACCAGGTACGTATTCGTGCGAGTAGCGACGCTGAACCCCGACAGCGATTGGATCAGATCCGGCTGGAACATGGCGCGTGAGTTTTAGCTTTGGTCGAGCGTTTTTGTTATGTGTATTGCTTTGTTTTTTCAACTAATCTTCTTCTTTTCGTGTTTTCAGATATTAAGTTTGACGACGTGAAGCCCAACGACGACTCCAAGACTAAAATCAAGAAGTTCTTGGAGATCAGTCCTGATGACCGGTCGTTCGTCACGCGACATTTGGTAGACGAGGACGACGACTTAGTCTACTTGGGCGAAAACCAACAGGCGAGACGAGGGGAAGGAGAGGAAGAGGAAGAAGAGGAGGAAGAGGAGACTAAGGAGACTGAGGAAGAAGAGAAGAAAGAGGAGTCGAAAGAAGAGGCAGAGGTAGAGATGACTGGTAAGTGTACCCTACTCTGTTTCGACATATTTCTTCCCTTGCTTCAGTTGCTTAATTGTTCTTCCTTTTTCGCTTCACAGGAGAACCCCAGTCGAAAGCGTCGTCTGCGATGGCCAAGAGGGCGGCTCAGGCCGAAATGGCTCGCAAGGCGAGAGAAAAGAGGACAGGGGCCTCGACAACTGAGTCGGGGTCTTAAAGAGGAAAGAGGCTCCGACAACTGGGTCGGGAGTCCTAAAGAGGACAAGGATGTCCGTTCCGAGGGAACCGTCTTTGAAGACGGGCGGCTCGTCGAGAGTCGTCACGCCTGAGAAAGCGAAGGCGTCGATCGCATCTTCTGACGTGATCGATGCGACACCCGTCGACCCTGTGCATCCGGCGAAATCGATGATGTCCCCAACTGCCACATCGGCCCCTCGTCGGTCGACAAGGGCAAGGGCGCGAAGACGAGAGAGGGTGAGAAAGAAGTCACGACGGTCATCTTTACGTTTCCGTCGGATTTCTTGGTTGACAATGTCCTGGACGGGACGAAATTGTTTCCCCATCTGGGGAATATCAGCTCCCCTCTTTCAGGGAGCGCTTCCGTGGGGTCTCTGTCGAAGAGGCGGGGTCCCATGTTGCCGGACTGGCGTTCATGGTAAGTCTTTCTTTCAAGACTTGTTTTATTTTATCGTTGCTTAACTTTGTCGAATGTTTACTAACAATGCGTGTCGTGTTTTTCAGGCGTTTCAGTCTTCCTTGGCCCTGCATGCCGAGAGGACGAAGATCGAAGGCCTTATGTCCTCTTCTCTCGTGAGGGAGAACGCAACGCTCGAGAGGGAAAAGTCCGCTCTGGCGCGTGCCGAGGGTATGTCGGTACGACTCGACGATGCTCTAAACGAGCTGGAAGCTGTCGGACATGCAAAGCACGAGGTGAACTCTCGTCTGAAGCAATCCCTGTCTTTGATCGCCGACCAAAGGGAGGAGCTGGACAGGACAAAGGAGTCCTTGGATATGAAGGCAAAAGAAGCTGAGGACTCCAAGTCCAAGGTGGCGAGTCTGGAGAAAAAGGTGAAGGAGCTCAAGGACGATGCTGCGTCTACCTTTGCCTTGGCTCGACTGATCGCACTTGCTGCTATAATGAGGCAACACCTATCGGGGAAGAATCACCTCGCGTCCGCGACGGACGAGCTGGCCTTCTACTTGGCCAATGTCGGGTCTGATAGGGATCTCGACTCCGACGATTAGAAGGAGGCTGAGGAGGAAGAGGTGGACGAGGGCTTCCAGGGTGAAGCCTCGGGCAAGGATGCGGCTGTCGATCCTCCTTTGCCTTATAAAAATTTTCATTTTGAGTTTTGTTTTTGCACGCTCGACCGTTGGTGGTCGAGTTACTTAGATGTAATTTATCATTTCATGAATGAAATTTACCCTTCTGCTGAACTCATGTATTATTTCGATTCACACCTGTCGCGGACACGTATCAATTGCAAAATTCACTAAGTATAGGACGTACAAGAAATTGTGCGACTTAGGCACCCATTATAATACAACGACTAGGACATAAGTCATAAGACTTTTATACTTTCAGATCGTGTTGGCAAACATAAGCACATACGACCAAAGCATTCATTCAGAATACGAAACTCTTCTAAGTTAAGAAACTTAGATCATGGGGTCGTTAGACCTTATGATCGTACAATTAGATCGTACGACGAACTTGAATTATGTGTCCCTATGATAGAATAATCAAGTCATAGATCTGATCACTTATGTCGTGCGACTTTGCGAGATTAAAGTCGTGTAATAGACTCAGCAATCTTATGGTGTGCGATTTGCGATAAAACAATGTCAGAGGTTGGTCGTTGGCTAGCCAACGACCCTCCGATGCTTAAGTCAGTAATCGTTGTGGTAAAAAACCGCATGAAAGATAGAAAAGGACTTAGAAGACATACCTTTCTAGATGTGTTGCATTACAGCTACGTGAGATACCTCGATTGTCGAGGGTTCGGAATCGATAGACATCTTTACCCACGACTTCTGAGATACGACAAGGACCTGTCAATATCTTCTAGTCAGGTTCGTCATGGTTCGGGACGACTTCCTCGACCTGTAACCGCTAAACGGCCTACTTTTGCGGCTTTGGGTGGTCTTATAGCAATCACGGGCGACTTTCGGCTCACTTTTGATCTCCTGGACCCCCCACGGCGTAGGGAATTTCATGGTTTGGTGGTACGTCGAGGGAACGGCTTTCATTTCATGGATCCACGGTCGGCCTAAGATAATGTTATAGGCCGACGAGCAATCAATGACATTGAACTTGGTCTGCTTGTTGATTCCTCCAGCATAGACAGGCAATGTGATCTCTCCAAAGGTACTTGTCGCTTCTCCATTGAAACCGACCAAGGTTGTCGAACGTCGAGTGATTTCCGATCGATCGATTCCCATGGCCTTGATGGTATCAAGGAAGATGACGTTCGCTGAACTGCCTCCATCGACCAAGACTCGCCGGGTTAAACAATTACCAATCGTGAGCTGAATGATCAACCCGTCATGATGCTTCTGATACGATTCACCGAGGTCATCTTGGTCGAACATGATTTTCATGGCTTCTAATTCCAGATCTCCTTTGGGTCTCGATGAGCACGGGATAGGTCGATCGTCAGGTGCTTGGCTGACATGACGCTTGGCTGCGGAATACGTCAGTCCGCACACGTCGGAACCACCAGTGATGGAGTTAACGACTTTTGCATGTTCGAGGGTTGGCGGTCGAGCGTCGTTAGTTGGAGCAACGACGTCGTCTATGATGTCCTTGAGATTTCCCTTCGGGACGTGATATACTAGTTCTTTTTTGAGAGCTATACAATCGTCCGTCGATTGGCCATGGTCGACGTGGAAGTCGCACCACTTCGATTTGTCTTTCTTATCGTCATCTTGGTCGAACTTCTTTGGCCATCGGATGGTTGCCTGGACGGTCTTCAGAGCCTCGACCAAGTCCTTAGTAGTCCCTTTGAATCCGTAGGAGAATATCTTAGGGTACTGAGGAAATTTGGTCGCGGTCTTGAACTCCGCTTTCGTCTTAAATCGGACGTTCGAGATTTGTCGTGCAGATTCTGTCTTGGATAATGCCTTTGTTTTGAACTCTGGCTTCTTTACACCTAACGACCTCTTGTCATCGGTATGCTTACGACGAAAGGAAACGTCGTCTTCCACCCTCATATATGTTAGGGTTCTGGCACGGACATCTTCGAAATTCTCCGGGGGATACTTGGTTAGATCGGTGTATAAACCCGAACTGTCGTCTAGACCACGTTTATAGGCTTCGATCGCGGTCTTGACGTCACAGTTGCGAACACTGATCATCTCTGCATTAAACCTATTGAAGTAGCTTCGAATAGATTCATTGGCCTTCTGCACGACATAATACAAGTCGTTGGTCTGCTTCTCCATCTTGCGACTGCTGGCGAACTGCTAGGAGAATTGGTTGACTAACTCAGCGAATGACCCGATGGATTTGGGTTTGAGGTTAATCAACCATTGGAGGGCAGGACCTGTGAGGGTCGCCCCGAAACTCTTGCACATGCAAACTTCCTGGTACATGTGTGGGATCGAGACTGTCCACATTAACTGCTTATACTGCGCGATGTGCTCTGTCGGATCGGTCACCCCCGAATACTTGGGCGTAAAAGAGGGGATGTTATATTTCTTTGGGACGTCGACTGTCGCGATCTTGTCGATGAAGGGCGACGCCTGAAATCCTGAACGAGGCTCGACATCGACAGGTACGGCTGCCCCCGGCAGCTTAGCGAGCAAAGATAGGACACGCTCATTTTGGTCTTCTAGCATTTTCAACCGCTGAGCGACGGGGTCGTTAGGATCAGGATTTACTCCTGCTTGGGGATTAACTACCGGACTGGTGTCATTGCCGTACGACGAGCCATTGGCGTCCCCATTGAAAGGGACGAAGTACGGCTGGGACCCATTGTTCATGGGTGGTGGTCTCAGATGCTGAGGAGGGATCAGCCTGAACTAGGGATTTGGGATGAACGACCCCGGCTGCTGATTTTGCATGAACGGGCCTGGCTGCTGATTCTGACTGAACGTCCCTGGTCCTGGATTTTGAACGAATGGACCCGATCCCGGATTCTGGATGAATGGAGCGGACCCCGGATTCTGACAGAACGATCCTGGACCGGGGTTCTGGACGAATGGTCTAGGACCGTTCTACGGTCCGAACGGTCCATTCGGATTTTGATTTCTCAGCCGCGCGATTTCCTCAGCCGCCCTTCGACTTTGATCAGCAAGGACGTTGATTTGATTTCGCGCAATTTCCAACTCTTGATACATCTGGGCGATGAGCTGCTCTTGATTTCCATGGGCTGTCATTTTCCTGAAACGGAAAAAAGAGGAAACTCCAAGAAACCGTTAGTAAGACGCACGTTTGTCGAAGATTTTCTCTAGATGGGGCCCCACGGTGGGCGCCAAACTGTTAATGCCAAAAATCGTCCAGAATGATAACTTAAGGTTGATTGTGGAGCTTAACAACTATAGAATGGAAATCTTTCGACAAACCGTACGAAAAAGACAGAAAAACGTAAATAAGACAAAGATTTTGGTGACGCGGGAAAAAACTCAACGAGGAAAAAACCCGCGGACGACTTTGGATGTCGTCGCTGCACTATGGTCGCCAAACAGGGGCGATATCCTTATGTTTCGGGTGTCGGGAGTACAATGATTACAATACAAATGAAAGAAAGACTTTAAATGTAAAGTAACAAGTGTTTCGTGCGTATAAAATAGGTGAGTCGTGTGTATAGACTATGCGTCGTGCATGTATGTCGTGCGTCGTGAGCGATCTTTTGAGAGAGAATTCTTTGCTTCGAGTGTTCTTCAGAGTTCAGTGATTCCAGGTGTGAGATGATCTCTGATATGATATGCGGAATGATGATTGTCTTTGTATTTATAGTCTCCGAGTGTTTTAAATGATCCCATAAAATCCTCTGATAACTGTCGTAACGGTCGCTAGGTTTAATGCTCTTAACTGTCTCTGTCGGTTATATCCGTTGGTCATTAATGTCATTGATTCCTGCATTTAAACACTGAAAACGTAACAGTAATATCGCATGTTAGTCGGTCGAGATCGAGAGGTTCCATGCGACGGTCGTGTGTCGTGAGTAACTTTCGATTTCAACTTTTGTCAGATGATAAAGTGTTTATGATTTATCCTTATTATGGAAAAGTGTAATAAATGTTTTTCTTTGTTTTGGTCGTGGTCGAGACTGGTGAAATTTTACCCAAACAATCATCTCTTTGGGTTTCAATTGCAATATCAAAGGAACGTAAAAACAGGACAAGATCATGGAAGAATGCATGAAAAACATTAAAAAATGCATTAATGCTCTCCGATCTAGAAGTGGTTTTCATTAAGTCGGGCATTGGTGCATCCTTAAAGTACGCAGGGATCCAAGAATCCCTAATATCATACATATCTTGAAACCATGAATCCCCAGCTAATCCATACTTTTCTATCATCTCACACCATTTTACCTCGAACAAACTAGGCTCCAAATTCACATCCCAAACCATCTTGTTAAACTCAGACACATAAGACATTTTATGTTTGAGGTAAACGCTAATCTAAAAAGTAAAAAACATAAAATTTGGTTCAGTATTCAGATATTAATAAATTTTGATACCTATAAAACAACTTAAACTAAAATATGACGCATGGAACACGTACCTTCCCATCAACCTTCTTGGTAATATGCCACATGCAAAGTCGATGCTTGCTATCGGGGAAAATTGCCGGTATAGCTTGCTTCATCGAAAGACGCCGATCAGTTATTACAAACTGAGGTTGATGACCATGAGCTTTCAAAAACGCCTTAAGGATCCACTTGTAATGATTCACAGTTTCACCGGCTATCAAAGTGGCACCGACCACAACGGTTTTTTATGGTTGTCAATAGCAACGAACGGCACAAAACTCATTGCATGTCTGTCGTATATTAAAAACAATTAATAATTGCTAATAAATTAGAATAAAGGCTAACAAGATGAATTAAATACAAAAATTAAAGCTTACTTGTTGGTTCGAAATGTGGCATCAAATGAGATTACGTCACCAAATTCCTTATAATTCAATCGAGCGGTTTCGTCAACCCAAAATATCGCTTGTAACTCGTTATCTTCACACATATACTCAAAAATATAATCAGGACAAATCTTCTGACGACTAGCCATAAGCCATTGTGTTTATTAACATATGGGCATCCTTATTCCCTACAAATGTATTCATATCACGACGATAATTCTGGTAAGCTCTCTTAGTTCGACTAGGTTTACGAAATCCACCAACCAACGCATTACGAATCCTCTGACCTTTTGTGACACCGACTACATGAATGAAAAACATTCTTTTGCTTTGCATAACTAAGTTGTCTGTTTGAACGTAAAAAATCATCTCATCCTGATCTAACAAAATATGATTATGCCATTCAATGAAATTGTAGACCTCGTATCTATTGCTCTCCTTTACAAAATGAATCTTCGGGCATGCTTTACACCCAGTCCTCTTTAGATTAGAATTATGCCTCTTTCGCACACCGGTGGCAACATCTAACGTGTCAAACGCCTTAGGTGCAAGGATACCCTCCTTGCCACAATAAAAATACCTATTTGTTATAGTCCCTGATTTATTTATTTTCTTGTTAGAAAACCTAATATCAAACCCTGATCGTTAAGCATATTTCCTGTAAAAATTCTCTGCAGATTAAATGTCGGGGAAGAAATCACCGATTTTGGGTGTGCACTCAATCGGCAACCTCGGCTTCCAATACCTTTTACCATCAACACTTTCTTTCATATATGGAATCATGATGACTTAAATAAGATAAACATTGAAAGTATCCACTACATCACTGGAATCATGATTATGCATGTAGCTAAGTAAAAAACATAAACAAAATAAATTGAATATACGGAAGACATATGTTAATCATTATTACATATAACATCACCAAGAACTTACAATTGACACACTAATCAGAAAAACAGTAGTGTGGGCAACGTATGCATGAAACTGTAAATAACTAATAACCATAAAACAAAACTTTCGAATCGAAAAAAATGTTGTTCCTTCGCACCTTCATCTTCTTGAAGGCCACATGAACTACCACCAGGATCGCGCCCTATATACGATTCTTTCGAGGGCGATTCAACGAAAGTTTCACTATCGCCGACAGCATCATCTTCGGGATTATCCATCTGCTTAGAAAACACATCGTTGATGTATACTTCATTCATGGAGTTCGATTCATCCATGTTTGTCAAAGAATCGGGATGCATACCAAAAGAACAGTAGGATCGATATCACTATAATAAAAACAGAATCTGGTATAGAACAAAGAAACGAATAATGATGAAGAATAAAATCAAATCCCTAAAAACTAGGTAACTACCTTAATTAATCGGAAGTTATTAATATTAATTAAAAAAAATTGTATAATTACTAAATAGTCCCTCCGGTGATTAATTATTAATTAACTTATTTTAATCATCAAATTTGAATTGATTGGTTTAGGAGTGATTTGCATAGTTTCTAAGAATAGAGTGGTATGCAATATATATATATATATATATAGAGAGAGAGAGAGAGAGAGAGACTCATGAAATTGGTGTAAACTATGAAACCTAATCTTGACCATTGATTATTTCAATCAATGATCCTGATTTAAACGGTGGCATGATTGTAATTATTTATGAAATTGGTGGCATGCGGGTCCATTTTGAAGTATGAAAAGGGCAAAATAGGAAAAAGGGAACCGATTTCTATTTGGAAACAAATAAGAAAAACATGAAATCAGGGATCCACGTCGATCCCTACCAGATTCCACGACCACAACAATCCAAAAATCAAACCATTGTTCTATGAAACCGAAATCGACTGAAAACATTTGCGATTGAAGGTCGGCAAACAGAAGGTATGAAACAATTCGATTTTGTGAGACAAAATTATGAAAAAATCAAGGTTGTTTCGAAAACAATGGTGTTGTTTCACATTCGATTGATGCTCACTAACCCACCATTGTTACCGATTCAGTTTGTATGAAAAAACCCCAAATTTCATAGGAAATCTGCAGTTGTGGCAAAGGTATGAAAAAAACAAAAAAATTCCCAGCCCTAACTGAAAATTATGGAGATGATGATGGTTTTCATAGGAAATACGCTGTTGTGGCAAAGGTATGAAAAAACCCCAAATTTCATAGGAAATCCGCTGTTGTGGCAAAGGTTCTTCTTCCATATTATACGACATGATGACGACGATTATTAAACTAAAAGATAGAACAAAATTGGAACTAATTTCTGGAACAAAGAAGGGTTATGGAGATGATGAAGATGGTTTTGAAACCGTTTAATGTAGAAGAAGAAGATGGAATAGAAATTTTGAAAAAAAATTAAAAAATGATTAAAGTCAATCACTTCTTAAAATAAAAGATAATTATCCTTACAACTACTATATTTTAGCAATCCTAACATTAACTAGTTAATATAATAATCAATACATAGGGTTGGGTTTCGGTGAGAACTTGAGGTTAACGTGATAAGCGTGAGAACTGGTTATCAACCGTTGGATGAGAAATGAATGCACATTAGAATGAGATGCACCAAGATAAGATGTACTGAGATACATTCGATCAATTCTCTTCTAATGCGTAATTTATGGGAGGACATCTGATTAAAAGTGAATAATGGTTCAAATCCACCTCTTATTCTTTTCACGTTAACCACAACTTCTCGCACTATCCTTCGCCTCAATACATATAATAAAATATTGTTTCTCTCTTGTACACATTTAATTTAAAGTTCTCTCTCTTCTATAAAGTTTTGGAAATTCCTTTAAATTTAGAGATTTTTACAATCTCTGCCATCTTTTTCAATTTTAACATACAAGATAGCTGTTGGAGGCCAAAAATTGCTAAAATTTCTCACTTTTCTCCATTTTTGTTAAAAGTGTTAGCGAAATGCTTCTAGTTAAAGAAGGTATAAGAAACAGATTGATAAAAACTGACCATGGAGTGTCAGAAATCTGACTTGCTTTTGAGGTGTATCAGGATTGACCTTCACACATTTAGCCTTTACAAACACCTCCAACTCACTCAACTGCCATACAATACACAATTTAACCCTAATCAGCCACATTCTAGAATGAAACCCTAAATCAAACCACCAAATCTCCCAATTTCAAACGTAATTTCAAGTGAATCGAATTCAACCTGCTTACTTTATTAGCAGCAATGGAAGCAGAAACAAAATTAGGGATCCGATGATGAACAGGTCGTGGAAACTGAGCAATGTTTCGAGCCTCCATCAAATCCCAAATCCTCTTCCGGATCATCCATTTCCAAGCTTTCGGATCTTCGTCGTTATCGTTATCGTTTATGTGTAACTCAGCCGCCATGGATTCTCTTGCTTTAGCATCGAGACGAAGCCTCTCGGCCTCATAAGCCGCTTCGTCGAAAGCAACTTCGTTTCTCTTGCTCTCTACTTTGAAGGGATTGTAACTGAAGATTCGAAAGTGTTTGATGGAGAAGGAATTTGATGTGTGAGTGTGATTGACGATGGAGGGGAGATGATTGAGATACGAAATTCGGAATGTAGAGGAGGCATCCATGGTTGGAAGATTTGTTGAAGGTACCGTTATTCGTTATTCATGGAGGTTGTTGGTGTACGTGATAAGAAGTGAACGATCAGGCTGCAATAAATTTTCAAACATTTTTTCTTAATTTCCAAATGAGTTTCTTATGAGGTGATTTTCTAGTCATAATTTCTTTAACGCTGTGTTCTCGAGTTTGTTTTATGAAGGAAAGGAACGGAAAGCAGAGGAAAGTAGGAAGAAAATAAAAAATGTTGTGTTCTCCAGTTTTTTTTAAGAGGAAAGCAGAGGAAACCCTGATTTTACACTTTTGGTCCCCACCTCGTAAAACATATTTACCAAACACCCCCTACCTCACGATCGCGAGGTTGCCGCACCACATGGCGGCCTGCGGTAAACCCTAGCACTTTAACCTCGTGAAACCCCCTATTTTAACCCGTGACTACCCTCATTACTGCCCCCCCAACCCCTGCATTCACGACCCTAGTTATACCCCCAACCCCCCACCCACCGGCTCCACAAACCCCACAAAACCCTCCCCCATTCCCTTATAAACACAAGGTTTTGGTCCCCACATCGCTCATTCTTTTCTTCACTCTCTTATTTTTATCGTGCAATCTACGCACTTTAAAACCGCATCAAGCTTCTTGAGTTCTTTTCGATGTCGGCAACTTTTCAATGGCTCGTAAGGTAAGTTTTCATAACCCCCTTGTTGTTTTATAGTTAAAAAAATACATATTTGTTATGGTTTTTGTTGTTATATATTTGTATATGTTATCTTTATCTTAAATAATATATAAAATTATAAATGCACATTTGTTAAGTTTTATGATTTTTTGTTAAAAAAAATATATGTTAAGTTTACGATAGCTGTATATAAATAATGTTTTGTAAAATATTTGGACACCATATAATATCATTATTGTATAAATTACGTCGTTCTAATATATATACAAGTTAAAATCATAAATTTGTAACTAAATTTTTAGGTCCCCGAACTTTGCATTTTACAACTCAGGTCCCCGTACTTTGCAAAATTACAACTTAGGTCCCCGAACTTTGCAAAATGACAACTTAGGTCCTTAAACTTTGCATAATTACAACTTAGGTTCCCGTACTTTGCATATATACTACTTAGGTCCCGAACTTTGCCTAATTACAACTTAGGTCCCCGAACTTTGCCTAATTACAACTTAGGTCCCCGAACTTTGCATAACTACAACTTCAAAAGGTCTCTATATTGGCCAAGATGAGTTGGGTCACCTTCCAGAAGAAGGTGTTGAAGCTTCTTTTGACTTTTTCTAATTTGTGTTTTTCTTGATTATTCCTGTGAAAGCTCGAGTTCTTCTTTCTTAACTTCAAAAATCACATTTCTAAAAATGTCCAAGACTTATCTAAAAGTTTCAGCTTAACGTCGCCACTCTGGTGACCAAAGTGGCCACTTTGCCGCACAAAAAGTTAGAAAACCCGATTTTTGTATCATTGAGACTTCATCGCCATGTTGAAACAACTTTGACCTAATGAAGGAGAGAGACGGAAAAATGGGCAAGAAAGTGATAAAAATAAATATTAAAAAAAGAATAATTATTAAGAATCGAGAGTTATCGTGAACCTGTGTGTGAGCCTGTGTAATTCACATATGAACTCTATTTTAACTAATTCACATATGAAACATTGTGATTCATATATAAACTAACTAACTGATTCACATATGAACCGTAGGTTCATATGTGAATCATATGAACTAATTAACATATTCACATATGAAGCCATGTGATTCACATATGAATTAATTAAATGGTTCTCATATGAACTAATTAAATAATGCACATATGAACCCGTAGGTTCATATGTGAATTAATTAAATAATTCACATGTGAACTAATCAACGGATTGACATATGAACTATACGAGTTCACATATGAACTTGTTTGTCGTTTATTTGTAAAAGTTACAAAACTACACATTTATCTTCTACAGACTATGCGAAGAATTATCTGGTGTTTCATAGTCAAAGCTGCAAATGTTGAACAGACGAAGGGCTAGGATCACTTCTCAACTTCTCATACATTTAGCATTTCTCATTTGAACCTCTCGGTACATCTTATCTCGGTGCGTCCATTTCTCATCCAACGGTTGCTAACCACTTCTCACGTTAACCTCAACGGCTCAACTCGTCACCGAACCCACCCTATATATATATATAGGTGTGGGTTCAAATGAAAACTCATTTTCAATTGTGAACATGAGGACAAGTCACAACCATTGATCAAGATTTGAAAAACTAATCAATGGTTAAAACTTAATGAAACCAATTGAGAAGTGATTAGGGACAAATATGGAAATTTGAATCAGCGCCTACCATCTTTGACTTTTTATTTTCTTTTTTAATTAAAAAACTTTTACCCCCTTAAAGTTTAAAATAAATTATCTTAAAAATTACTAATATTTTAATCAAACAAATAACATAAAAAACGAGAATTTCGTGCTCTTCGATATGACATCCATCTCGATATAGTTTTCTCTTCATTTTAACCGTTTTACGTGAAATGCTATGTATGTGTTATATTCATTATGAATATGTATGCACGTTTCCTGGTGTCCATATTCAGTATGAATAACAAAGAGGAACGCTCATTCACTATTCATGACGAATAATACAGTATTCAAAATGAATAATACATGATGAATAATACACGAATTCATGATTCGTGTATTATTCATCATGAATCGTGTATTTATTCACCTTGAATGTTGTATTATTCATGATGAATAATATATGAATGACCCATGAAGGTGTGGACACATGACACACTCTCTTTTGTTCTCCGATTCACAACCGAAACTTGGTTTTATTAATTATGAATATGTATGCACATCTTTAGGTGTCTACATTCAGTATGAATAACAAGGGTGGACGTTCATTCACTATTCATGGTGAAAAATACAGTATTCAGGATGAATTATACAACATTGAGGATGAATAATACACGAATTCATGAATCGTGTATTATTCACCCTGAATGATGTATTATTCATACTGAATGATACATGAGTAACTCGTGAAGGTGTGGAGACGTGGCGCACTCTCTTTTGTTCATTGGTTCAAAACTGAAACTGGATAGGTTCCCGATTCATCTCGATGGGTGTTGGGTTACGGTAATAAAGAACACGGTGTCTTACGACGTTGAAGAAAGTGTTGTAGAAGGTGATGTCAAGTTACGGACTTACGGTGTCGAGATGTTGTACACACTTGAACGTAAATAAATATTCATAATGAATATAACACATATATGGCATTTCACATAAAAACGTTTAAAACAACAAAAAAACCTATATCGAGATGGATGTCATATCGAAGAGCACGGAATTCTCGTTTTTTGATATAATTTGTTTGATTAATATATTAGTAATTTTTAAACTTTAAGGGGTTAAAAACTTTAGTTAAAAAAGAAAATAAAAAGTCAAACATGGTAGGCGTGAGTTTAACTTATCTTCTTTTTTTACCCCTAATTGCCTTAATTAATAATTCTAATTAAAAAGTCTATTTAATATGAGTTGTTGGATCAACAGAGATGGAGTGACCGAGATTCGTCCTCACGTGCACAATGAAAATTGAGTTTTCATTTGAACTTTCCTCTCTCTATATATATAGATATTGATATTGATTGATTGATTGTAAAATATCTAAAACTCAACCACAACAATTTTTTTTACTTTCTTTATAATAAGATTTGTTTTGCATAAATAGGGTCATCTAAATAAGATAACCCATGATGCAAACCTCATGAGTTGACAGAATGACATTCTATCATTCTTTTTATACATACCAACCACTATACTCTAATTTTTTTATCTTTCATCAATGTGGGATATCTCAAACTCAACCAAAATTCACCAATACCATAATACTCTATTCTCATGATGCCACCACAATACCTCTTGGTTCTTCTTTTTCTTAGTCTCAGCTGACTAATAAGAACAAGAACATGTATTGTAAGGGGGGGGGGGGGGGGGTTGAATACAATACACAAATTTTTACTTAATTTAATTCTTTATTGATTTATAAAATCAATAATTACACTTGGAACATTTTAGATTGTTGCGGAAAGAACAGATGAAATCTATTCTAACAATCTTCACAAAGATAAAACAGAAAACTAAACAACTTCTAAAATACACAAAGATTGAAAGCTATAAAGTTCAATAGAGAAGAAAAAACATGATGTGTTGTGCACTGAGAAATTTTCAAGAATGCGCAGTTTGCATGAAGAAGTCAGGGGCAGACCACAAGAAGGGCTTATAGGGCCTGTCCTGGGCTTTTTTTGTGTCCAAGTCGTCAAAAAAAGTTTAGTAGTGTAAAATATAAATAAAAAATTGTTGGACCCCCACTCAAAGTCCATTAGTCCAATAGTAAAGCTGAAGACATAAACTCTTGAAAACTGAAGCGGAGCTTAGACCATTAAATATTTAAATACATGGATTCCCTACGCTATTCACTTCATTCTTCCTTTTTCTCCTTTTATTCCAACAAATCTTTATTAAAAAATATTTTAAAACCTAAAAACCAATACAACCAAATGAATTAAATTCCTTTTCTATAAATAAGTGATGGGTCAACAAGAGCGCCATCGATTTCGAGAGGGAGCAGCCATCGATTCAATGGAAGAGGAAGAACAATCAAATCAAGGTTTTTTTTCATTTTATTCAAGCTTTAATTTTAGAATGTCTTTGCTCATAATATGATAATCTCATTACATTGTTTGAAATTGTGTGATTAGCTAAGTTAGGTTTAACTTTTTTTGAAATTGTTTGATTAGCTAGGTTCAACTTTATTTGAAATTGTTTGTTGCATCTCTATGACTTGTTTGATTTGGAATTTAGGACTTTAGGCTGTTTACTTATTTGAATTTTTAGTGGAACATAGAGATTAGACATTTAGAAGTTAAAAGTAGGCTTTTTTGCAATGAATGAAGCTTACTTGGTAATTACTTGGTCCAAAAAAAAAAGGCTGAATACGACTACACGAGACGACTGAGAAGAGACAATTCGTCGGCACTCGGGAGTGTCCAACAAGTGCAAAAAATTGAAAAAATCCCTCAAAGATCAACCAAAAAACCCAAAAAAAACTGAAGAAGTTCATCAAAATCAACCAAAAAACTTTGAAAAATCTCTCGAAATCAAGCAAAAAACCTTGAAAAACTCTCAAAATCAACCAAAAAAACTTAAAAAATTCTCAAAGTCAACAAAAGAAAACTTAATTTTTTTTGTCAAAATCAACCAAAAAACTCAAAGGAATGGTTTA
Source organism: Saussurea involucrata (assembly GCA_033807775.1). NCBI lineage: Eukaryota > Viridiplantae > Streptophyta > Magnoliopsida > Asterales > Asteraceae > Saussurea > Saussurea involucrata. The sequence continues at coordinate 88,654,739 of CM066317.1, forward strand.
TCATTAACCTCGAAATGGTTAAATTCGGCTAAAAACACATTGGACGAATTTGTGAGCCTTTGAACAAATTATACTCGTTTATAGGACACATTATATAAAAATTAGGATCGCCCCCCTTGGTCATAAGGCTTGTGTTCCACCCCTGGGAGAAGTCTTCATCCTTTATATAGTACTGGGAGCATTTAATGCATAGGACACTTGTCATTTTGAGATTCAAAGATAGGAGTTGACTCTGAAAAAGTTGACATGTCCTTTCTACATTTTTCTCAGTACTATGAAGAATTAGCACGCTTGATTGAGACATTATCTGGAAATGGGAATAAAGACAAATAATCCCTTTTTCCTGACATTTGATATTGTCTCTCAATAAAAGATCTTCTCTGCCACATCAAAGGAAAACTTCACCGATCATGAGAAAAGGCATCAATCAGATTTTATTACCGAAATCTGCTAAGGAGATCGGCCAGGAGGCCCACCGATTTTCTAGAGAAGAAATTCGGTGAGAATAGCTTAGTATGTCTTCATTCCGCAATGGTAGAAAAACTTCTGGTTGATTTCAGTGATCTTCGACTTCACCGAACATTTGAAAGTTTGACTAAGCTATTACAAAGAACCACAAGAATTATTCTAAGTAAAATCACAAGAAGGTAATCAGAAGGTCATCTTCAAATCTTTGTGACCCAACACTTAATGTATATATATATATATATATAGAGAGAGAGAGAGAGAGAAAGAGAGAGAAAGGTTCAAACGAGAACGCTAACTATTTACGAGAACACGATGTAACACCCGTAAATTTCGGACAAGTATAATTCCGAATCAGTGTAGAATCGATCTTTTAAGATAAATATGAAAAATAGGATTTGGGATTAAATCCTAGATTTTATGGTCTTGTTGGATGAGGAATTTGAATACGAGTCCAACGGTTCTTTCCGGAGCGAAAACGGAGCTATAACGAAGAAGTTACGGCCGAAACAGCATCTGACCCAAAAGAAGGCCGCACGGCCTGGTGCACGACTTTAGGCCGCGGCCCAAGCCGCGTAATCCTCTTGAGTCCGCATAAGTCTCGAATTTTCAGATCATTCTTCAAACCTTCGTAACTTTTGCATCCCAACTCCGATTTGAGTGATTCAAGTTGCCATTGTTTCGTTTTTTAGAGCTCTTAAAGGATCTAGAAAGAGTTTTGAAGTGTATTGGATGATCCAGGAGTATTTGGTGGTGGTTGAGGTAAGTTTCTCACTTTTCTCCATTTAAGGAGTTAGGGTTTTGGTATTTTGGTGATTTTGGATGTTTTATGTTGGGGGAAACGTATGTAAGTGTTTGAGGATGATTATTTATGGTTGGAAACTTATGGATCTAGGTTTTGGAAGATTTGGACTTGAAGATTAGGGCTTCTTCAAAGGAGCTTACGTTTGGGAAAACCTAGATTTAGCTTAATCTAGCAAGGTGAGTTCAAGTTGATTTGTGAAAATTTTGTACATGCCAAAATGTATGTTTTAAAGTATTTATGTGTTTTATGTGAAATTACCCCTTGTTGAGTGGTTTAATGGGTTTTGATTGAATCAAAGTGTTGAGCTTTACAAATCTTGTAAAACACCCACATTTGGGGATTTTGAGTGATTGATGAATAAATCACGAGTATAAGAGGTTTTGTTAATTTATTTCATAAGTGAAGAGGATTTGGTCAAAATACACTTTTAGTGTTTTGTGATTATGTGATAACTATGATGTGGCATATTTTAAAATATGAACGTGTGAGTTTGGAATTTTGGTCAATCCGACCATGTGAATGTTTTGAAAGTTGTAAACATTTATTTAGGGCCGATGGCCAATTGAGGAATTTAAAGGTAAAGATTTTGGGTAACGATGCATTTTGGTTTACGTAACCGTGTGAGTGACACGTATTTAACCAAACGTTTATTTTGGCTTTTAAAGGCTTGATTTTTACTCAAATGAGTCTTTTGAGTGTTTGCCGGTTTTGGTGACTCGAGGTGGAGTCTTGGGTGTGTTATATGCTTAATTGCATTTTATTTGAATATGTGTCGGTTTAAGTGTTGGTCTTGTGTGTGAAGACCGTTTGATAATTTTGTATTCTTAGTACCTTTCGGACTAATGAACCTTGGTGAGTTATATGCATTGTTGGGTTATACAAGAGTTGCATACACGTATACATATAGATGCATGTATGATTTGACTTCATTGGGAAGGTGGCAATGAAGGGGTTGTGAGATTATCATACCTCGGAGCATATGTTTGCATGTTGTGGGCTAGATGCATTTCATTTGCATGAATTGAGGTTGATAAATGATCATTAGATCTTTGAGTAAAGGGCTCGGTTTTGGACTCGGTTGAGTCTTGAGGGCTTTCGCCCGGTTTTAATAAGCTCGACGTGGGCTTGGGGCTTGCATTGCATGAGTTGCATTATGTTTGATATTTACATGATTTGAATGCATTAGTTATTCTTTTGGGGTCATGTATTTATATTTAAGTCGAGTAAGCTTGTTTCGGATGGTGGGTTTTCCAAGGTAAAGATCCAGTAGGATTGAACTTGAGGGCTTGGACTAAAGACCTAGTATGGTTGATGTCTAAGACGGGCTAAAGACCTAGTATGGTTGATGTCGAAGATGGACTAAATACCTAGTATGGTTGATGTCTAAGACGGGCTAAAGACCTAGTATGGTTGATGCCGAAGATGGACTAAAGACCTAGTATGGTTGATGTCTAAGACGGGCTAAAGACCTAGTTTGGTTGATGTCATACGCTTTCCGCATCCAATAAGCTTACTTGTATTTATTAATGGTGGTTTAATTTGTGTGTTTGTCACATTCGATGAAATCGGGTCTTCCCCGTCACCGAAGGGTGTTGAATTCGAGTATTTTGCTTATCCGCATTATTGATGTCATATTATACGCGTATGGATTATTTTCCATGATTGATGGACGAGTTTTATGTTTCATCCCTGTTTGGATGTTTTAACTATTTGAGTATTATTTGCATAGGCGATTAATTGTGAAATTATTATTTAATTAACTCTTGATGTGAGTTTTGGATTTGAGTCCATTGCAGAGAAACGATTTTCATTGGAAGCTTTCCTCACAGGAATTGTGTGCGTTGGAAATTGGGTTGTCGATGTCTTTTATACAAACCCTTTTTGGAAATCATATATTAAGTTGAATCTTTTGGTCCATTAAATGATTTGCTCATGAAGTAAACTCTTGAACTCACTAGGCGTTAGCCTAACCTTTTAATTTGTCGGCATGTGCAACAGGTTCAGGCTGGGAATAGCTTTAGCTACACTGTGAAGTGATGAGTGCTAGTAGAGTGCACGAGGAGTGAGATGCTTAGCGAAGTCTTCCGCACTTGTTGGGATTAGCAACTTGTAATTGGGTTAAGTAACACCCGTCTTGAGATGTTAGTTGTTTAATTCGTGATGTTTAAACTTTGAGGTATTTTTAAGGATGATATGTAGAAATGATTTTATCATCTTTTAGTCATTTTATACAAATTGAAGTTAGTTGCTCGTTCCAATTTTGAAGTTGTTACAAGTTGGTATCAGAGCATAAGTTTGAGAGAATTAGGTGTTGATTGTTGGATACCTAGACTCAAACTAGCGTTGTTTTAAGTGATTGAGAGCGAGATTGCACCATTAGGCACTCTAAGATAAGATATTCGGGAATTGTTGGAGTCACTAGAAGCGATAAGTCACGTCAAGAGTAGCAAGGGTGATCATGTACGGTACGTTCAGAATTGCACCTGGCCAGTGTGATAGTGAACCTACCGGTCACATGAGAGTACTTGGACGACTCTAGCGTGATGACCGTTGGGGTAGTAAAGGAGTTCTAAGCGAGTAGCCGTTAGAAGAGGTTGACGACTTTAGCATTTGCCATTTGGAGTGGTGGTAAGCATGATTGATTGTATTTAGTAGACCGTTCTGGTCGGACTTGATAGTTGGATTGGAGCCGTAGGCTTATTGAATTGACTTGATTCGAGGAGAAATGTGGGATTAGTCGATGTGACTTCCCACTTTGCGTTAAAATATGTGAGTATCCGGATGACAATAGTGTGATCGGAGAAATTGGAGGAATGTGACCTGGACGTTGAGTGACGACAAAATGCATGCACGAAATTATTTTGCTTTTTCAATAAATTGTATCGATTAATTCTTGTGTTTTGAATCGTCGGATGGACGGTATTGCTAAATCTTGGAAAAAGTTTGACATACGCAAGGTTTTTAAACCATGATTTTGGAACATGCATGAAATTAATTTACGACAGGCAGTTGTGAACCTGATCGGGATTTATTTTATTCCTTGTAGTCGTCCACAAATACTTTCGGATATTGTGATATCCATGTTTTTAATGTCGTTTATGGTTTTGGATAAGTAACCGCGACTTGCAACTTTAACATTGGATCTCCCCCATATATGTTAAGGTTGGACGAAGAGTTACCTTCCCTTGTTTCAATGTTGATCTTTAATGGGAATTTCGAGTTTGCGAACCTTGACGAAAGGGTGTCATTTTATTTTGTGTTGCAACAAAAGAGAGGTTTTATGATTTGGATGATTTAATCATAGCGTTGTTTTATGCGAGTTGTTTATTGAAAACCAAACTTTGACACCATTTAATTGGTTGGATGCGGTTGAGTTCCATTGAGTTTTATGGAAGTTTTGTGAAGTATGACGGAGTTTCGTTTTACGACGTTTTGCGGTGCATGGGTGACACTTTGTTGTGTGCATACTTTAATGCTTGTGTGCGTTAATACATGGGTTTGAGTGAGTATTGCGCCTCATGTAAATTTTGTCGAGAAATGTGTTTTATGACGTATTGCACCAAAAGAGTAGTTTTGAAGTTTTAATGTTGTATGGCTTCTCCTTTGAGGATTGTGGTAGCATACTTGACGCAACTTGCTAGGTGTGTAAATTGATTTATACGTGGCGTGAGTAATGCATATAAGAGCATCATGATAGTACATCTCTAATGTTCTGTTTTATGCACTCTCATTTGTGAGTATTGTTGATGTTCTTTCTTGCGCATGCACTGTGTTGACTCATTGACATGAATAGTTTTATAGCCACTATTTTGGGACGTTAGTGTGCATCGCTTGTGCGGTTTGAGGTTTGAAGTTGACTTGAATTATTTTATGTGTCAATCAAATTATGTGCACGTATGGTTTTCTGAAGTTTTGAGAAAACACAGTGAGGTGTGTGAGCCTGGTTAAAGGATTTTATTTACTTGTCCTTTTACGACTGAATGATGAGTTTTGAAATTTGAGTTAATGAATTTCTACTTTGGAAATTAGGATTGACTATCCGGTATGTGCCATACCATTTCAAAGTGACTACTAAGAAAGTGATGTAGATTTGCATGCAAGAATCTGATTTGATATTTCTTTTCGATGTTTAAACCGATATTTCCAAATGATGAAAATATCTTGTTACCCGATTTATAAAAAAAACTGGGAGATGGCCCGGACCATGTCGTGTTTTAACCAAGGCGTGTAGATGATTTGCTTCGTTTCTCTGTGAACAAAACTGACACACGCAAAGTTGTTAATGAATTGCGGTTCATGTCGTTTTATGGTTAAAAGAGAATTTTGGAATTTGATGTCGTGTAAATTCTTCTTTGGAAGTTCGTATAAATAGGCTGTTGGCCACTATTTTAATGTCAGAGTTTACTTTGCGCATATGGCATAAGTAAATCCGTGATGGGATCCTGGCGGTTCATTTTAAAAATTGACGAATACGTTGTTACGTTTCGATAGTAAATCAATTGGTGATGAAAAGGTTTTCAAAAATGATTTTTCATACGTGGGACGAGTGTGTCCATGTTTGTGCATCCACTAGCTGAGTAGTGGTAAGTTTTTGTATGTATATGATGACGGTATAAAAACTTTTGTGTTGAAAAATCTAGTGAAAACTTTATTGGCATATTTATGGAGTCTGTCACTTGAAAACCTTGAACTCTTTAGGCTTAGTGAAGTTGAGCGACCCCAGTTGGGGGTGAGGGCGTGTAGAACCTTTCGATGAAAGATTGGATTTCTAATGTGTGTGGTTGTCGTAAGCCTTATGGTGTCGTTTGCGGGGTCGAATTATTTCTGGTGGGCAACTAAAAGGTAGGACTTGCGGTGTGTCTTGTTAGCGCTTTGGTAACCATTTACTTCGGCAACCTTGTCTTGGGTTGTCGGTGTTGTGTGAGGGGCGTGTAGGATCGTTTAGACCGTGGGGATGACCATGGATTGGTGGGGATGTTTGAAGGATGAAACTCGTGTGTGGAGCCCTGTGATGGGTCGAGTTTTGGTGGTGTGACTAGGTGTCAACTGTTGGAGTTCGAGGCCAAGGACCACTAGTGTGATTGGAGTGTATAGTCCAATTTCAATAAATAGTAGTATTGATTATGATGAACTTAAGTTCGATTGTGACGAATAGTTTAGCGGGATGATCCTCCGCTTGTGGTAAAAGAATCTGTCGACTAGATGATTGGAATTAGACATGTTTTGGGAGTGGTGTAACTGATGGGTCAGTAACGACCGTCGGTGTTGGAGTCTGATGGGACTCGTTAGAGGTAAGTGCCGGTTCAGCAGTGGGAACCTTAGATTTGGAGGTTCGTTGGTCTTAGATGTGATCAAACCTTGGACTAATTGGAGAAATTTAAGAGCGAGTAGACACGGACTAATTTGGAGTCGGGATCCGTCGTTGGGGAAGTATGGAACACTTAAGGTTGGGAGACAACCGAAGTCATCTGGTTGGAGGTTACTCTAGTAAATTGACTTTTCACCTAGATATAAGTATAACGTACCTAAGCGGACATTGTTGGTTAGAGTTCGTTGAAGTGGCCATGGCAGTTCTGCATGAAGAAGTTGGATTTCAGCAAGGACTGAGGGATTGTGAAAAGCGTTGAGCTCAGTAACCGTTGGGTGTTTGGGAGCTAGATTTCGAGGACGAAATCATCCTAAGGTTGGGAGGATTGTAACACCCGTAAATTTCGGACAAGTATAATTCCGAATCAGTGTAGAATCGATCTTTTAAGATAAATATGAAAAATAGGATTTGGGATTAAGTCCTAGATTTTATGGTCTTGTTGGATGAGGAATTTGAATACGAGTCCAACAGTTCTTTCCGGAGCGAAAACGGAGCTATAACGAAGAAGTTACGGCCGAAACAGTATCTGACCCAAAAGAAGGCTGCACGGCCTGGTGCACGACTTTAGGCCGCGGCCCAAGCCGCGTAATCCTCTTGAGTCCGCATAAGTCTCGAATTTTCAGCTCATTCTTCAAACCTTCGTAACTTTTGCATCCCAACTCCGATTTGAGTGATTCAAGTTGCCATTGTTTCGTTTTTGAGAGCTCTTAAAGATCTAGAAAGAGTTTTGAAGTGTATTGGATGATCCAGGAGTATTTGGTGGTGGTTGAGGTAAGTTTCTCACTTTTCTCCATTTAAGGAGTTAGGGTTTTGGTATTTTGGTGATTTTGGATGTTTTATGTTGGGGGAAACGTATGTAAGTGTTTGAGGATGATTATTTATGGTTGGAAACTTATGGATCTAGGTTTTGGAAGATTTGGACTTGAAGATTCGGGCTTCTTCAAATGAGCTTACGTTTGGGAAAACCTAGATTTAGCTTAATCTAGCAAGGTGAGTTCAAGTTGATTTGTGAAAATTTTGTACATGCCAAAATGTGTGTTTTAAAGTATTTATGTGCTTTATGTGAAATTACCCCTTGTTGAGTGGTTTAATGGGTTTTGATTGAATCAAAGTGTTGAGCTTTACAAATCTTGTAAAACACCCATATTTGGGGATTTTGAGTGATTGATGAATAAATCACGAGTTTAAGAGGTTTTGTTAATTTATTTCATAAGTGAAGAGGATTTGGTCAAAATACACTTTTAGTGTTTTGTGATTATGTGATAACTATGATGTGGCATATTTTAAAATATGAACGTGTGAGTTGGGAATTTTGATCAATCCGACCATGTGAATGTTTTGAGAGTTGTAAACCTTTATTTGGGGCCGATGGCCAATTGAGGAACTAAAAGGTAAAGATTTTGGGTAACGATGCATTTTGGTTTACGTAACCGTGTGAGTGACACGTATTTAACCAAACATTTATTTTGGCTTTTAAAGGCTTGTTTTATACTCAAATGAGTCTTTTGAGTGTTTGCCGGTTTTGGTGACTCGAGGTGGAGTCTTGGGTGTGTTATATGCTTAATTACATTTTATTTGAATATGTGCCGGTTTAGGTGTTGGTCTTGTGTGTGAAAACCGTTTGATGATTTTATATTCTTAGTACCTTTCGGACTAATGAACCTTGGTGAGTTATATGCATCGTTGGGTTATGAAAGAGTTGCATATACGTATACATATAGATGCATGTATGATTTGACTTCATTGGGAAGGTGGCAATGAAGGGGTTGTGAGATTATCATACCTCGGAGCATATGTTTGCATGTTGTGGGCTAGATGCATTTCATTTGCATGAATTGAGGTTGATAATTGATCATTAGATCTTTGAGCAGAGGGCTCGGTTTTGGACTCGGTTGAGTCTTGAGGGCATTCGCCCGATTTTAATAAGCTCGACGTGGGCTTGGGGCTTGCAATGCATGAGTTGCATTATGTTTGAGATTTACATGATTTGAATGCATTAGTTATTCTTTTGGGGTCATGTATTTATATTTAAGTCGAGTAAGCTTGTTTCGGATGGTGGGTTTTGTTGGAATATGCTCGTGTCATAATATATAATTATATGGCTAGATACACATGGGTCTATAGGGTCACACACAATACACTAAGATACCATTTAATATATAATGTAATTATTGTATTTACATTATATTAATAGCCTAAGTAACATGGGGTAATTAAATGGGCACAAATCATTAATAGTGGATTAATGGGTTTGTATTGGATTTAAGTTAATAGCTAGCCTATTAACTTAATTAATTCAAAGCCCATGAAGATTTAGTAGGGAGAACCTTTAAGAGGCCCAAGGTAGCTTTAGGGTTCATTAATAAATAGAAATGTTAATGACCTAATTAAGCTAACCTAATTTTTCCTCTCCTCTCTCTAAAATCGGCGCCCCACCCTTAGCCCTCTCTTGGGTTTTTCCACTTTGATCTTCTAGCTTCGTTCTTGATTAATTGAAGCTACAAGATCCGTTACTAAGGAGGACTAGCATCCGGTGGTGATCAAGGAGGTGTAGTGTGGACTACTCTAGAGGCATTCTCCATTGAATGCTTGGTTTCAAAAGAGCACACAAGTAGATCCCGATTGGTGTACAAATCACGCTACAAAGGTATATTGTTATTTGTATTTCTAGTTTAATTATATTGGCAATACGTTGATCCTTTTGGTGATTATTCTGCTGCGTTATTATATATGTATATTTTGTGTTTCTTTTCATAATCACCAACAGTGGTATCAGAGCCATCGTATGTGCCATATGATTAACTTGTATATGTAAAAGTGGCTAAAACTAAAGTCTTTTTTTCTGAAAATTTCGACCATCGTTGGGTCTAAAATAATGTATTTTAAGATCCTATAGCCACAAGTTACATATACTAATCGTAGATTAATTATTGTAGTTTTTCTTCGTTTTCGTTGTCTTGTTTTTTTACTTATTGTAAGTGTTTTAGATCCATGGTAAAACATGCATTTTTATCATGGACCAAGCCAACAATCTTAATGATATTGTATTATTATGTTGATGTGCAAAACCGATGAAAACCTTGACCGTTTGTGTGCTTTGTTTAATTATTTGTCGAGTTTTTGGGTTGTAATAGTTTAGGCAAAAAAAATTCTTGATTTAGTAGTAAATAAATGTATTTTATCAAATATTGTAACCATTGCTCGGAATCGAATGGCGACAAGTTAGAGACGAGAAGCATTTTTCGGAGCTCCTGGACAGCCGGCGCGAAAAATGGATTTCCCGGAGTTTGGCACATCGGATTGGGCTGATTCTTGTTGCTGGAGTTCCATAAGACGTAGGGGCACAATTTTGCAGAAGGATGTTTCGATTGGGGAAGACTCCTTCCATGTCGTTTCGGGCCCCGAAGCTGCTGCGTTTTTCCAGACAGTTTTGTGTTCGAATGTTCTTGTGGGTTCTACTTGCTCTTGATAGTCTTGGAGCAAGTGGGAGCCCAAAAAGGGTTTATGTTGGCCCGTCCTTAGTTTCCCTCTTGGTCCGTGTGATGGCTCACAAGATCAAGCATAGGTGTTCATCGGTTGAGGTTTTGCACATTTTGGTTGTGTGTTTATTTTCTTTTATGTTGCATTGTTATCTATGTCTTTGATATTATAACTTGCAAATGGGATTTTCAAACATAAAATTAAACACATACCACTTTTAAAACTAAATCTAAAGATTTAGTTAATATAAGTTTAAATTGGATTTGAAACTTAAATCTATTGTTTTATATAAATAACGCTTAAAAGAGTTTTATCGGTTATTTAATTTATGTAATGTCCAAGCTAATTAATATCTCATATAGGTTATATATTAAATGGACATCTCGATACACATAAAATAAAACAAATTAGAATCCAAGTTAATAAATGTTTTTAACTTATGCTACGAATGAAGAATGCATGCTTCTTTCGTACATTTTTTTTGACACGTTTTATCAAAATACTATACCCGTCACAATTTTAAGTCATGCCGTCCAATTAGCTTGAAATCCCTCGCCATTACCTTTTGCCTATGCGTGAGACCTAGGTTGAATTGTAATCCCGAGGTGATTATTGTCTATGCGTGAGACCTAGATCTATTTTCACATGATTTCAAATTGGATGACTTAATCGAGTTAAGCAGGTGAGACCTTAACCCGAGGTAAGGATGGGACTAAACATGCCAGCTTGACACTAGTAGCTCGGCCACTAGATGCCATGGGTCCCATAAGGATCTAAGAATTTCACTTGTAATGCAATTGGTAAACGTCACCTACCTATTGAATCTATCATTGCTAGCAGATCAACTGATGTGATGATAGAACCTCAATGAGGATCTTAGCCTTTTTCGTAAATTAATTGTTTTAAAAGTAAAACTTGGGTAGTTAATTTAAAAAAAGGATTAATTATTGAAATTACTAATTTTGAACTTTGTATGTCTGTAGATGTCAACAACAAATCAAACCCTAAGCAACTCAACTATCAGGTCAGTTCTTGAAAAAGAGAAACTGACAGGAATCAACTTTATCGACTGGTATCGAAATCTGAGGATCGTCCTCAGAGCTGAAAATAAGTTGATCCATCTGGAAGAGGCCTTACCTGAGGCACCTCCTGCCACTGCTTCTGCTGCAGTTCGCACAGCCTACACCCGTAGGTTTAACGAACAACAAGAAGTAGCTGCTCTCATGCTGGTGAGCATGACCCCCGAGATCCAAAAGAACATGGAGGAACTCACAACATTTGAGATGTTACGAGAGTTGAAAACTATGTTTCAACAACAGGCAGAACATGAACTGTTTGAAACAGTCAAAGCATTCCACGCTTGTAAACAGGAGGATGGCCAGTCAGTTAGCTCTTACGTCTTGAAGATGAAAGGCTATCTTGACCGTATGGAGCGTCTTGGTTACCCCATGCCACAAGTTCTTGGAGTGAGCTTGATTCTTACCTCACTATCCAAGGACTATGACCAGTTTGTTATGAACTATAACATGCATAGCATGGGGAAGACTATCTCTGAACTGCATGCTATGCTGAAGCTTGCAGAGCAAGGGATGCCAAAGAAAGCTCCTGCTGTTCTAGCAATCAGGGAAGGAAAAATCCAGAAATCCAAACCGCAAGCACAGGGCAAGGGTCATGGCAAGGGTAAACATGTTTATAAACCTAAACCTAAGATCCCCCCACCTGCTAAAAAGGAGCACCCTGCAAAGGACGCCACCTGCCATCACTGTGGAGTGATAGGCCACTGGAAGAGGAACTGTCCTACTTACCTGGCAGAGTTGAAGAAGAACAAAGCTACCCCGGCTAGCACATCAGGTATCTTCACTATAGAACTCTATGCTTTCCCTAGTAAATCCTGGGTTTATGATACCGGTTGTGGAACTCACATTTGTAATAATGTGCAGGGACTAAGGGGAAGTAGAAAGCTAAACGACGGAGCTTTGGACCTGTACGTAGGCAATGGAATGCGTGCAGCTGTTAAAGCTATAGGGAGCTTTGATCTTATCCTCCCTAATGGATTGATTCTTGTTTTAGACAATTGTCATTATGCACCTACTATTACTAGGGGTATTGTTTCGCTTTCTCGTTTGAAGAAAAATGGTTTTATCCATGTTTTTACGGATTATGGCATTTCGGTTTCTAAGGATAATATATTTTATTTTAATGCTATTCCTCGTGATGATATTTTTGAAATTGACATGGATAATCTTGTTTCAAACGATAGTTCTATATACACGTGTAGCACTAAGAAATCCAAACGTAATTTGGATTCAACTTACCTATGGCACTGCCGTCTTTGCCACATAAGCAAGAAACGCATTATAAAGCTGCAACACGATGGGCTTCTAAAGTCATCCGATGATGAGTCGTTTGATAAATGCCTCTCTTGCATATCTGGGAAAATGACAAGAAAACCTTTCTCCCATGTAGGTGAAAGAGCCAAAGATCTTCTTGGACTCATACATACTGATGTATGTGGCCCATTTAGAACTGTGTCTAGGGAAGGTGCTAACTACTTCATCACTTTCACTGATGATTTCAGTCGCTATGGTTATGTTTACTTGATTAAACATAAACATGAAGCCTTTGAAACGTTCAAAGCCTTTCAAAGTGAAGTAGAAAATCAACTCGGCAAGACTATTAAGGCTCTCCGATCTGATCGAGGAGGAGAGTATATGAGTCAAGAGTTTTTAGACCATCTGACTAAGTGTGGGATTGTCTCACAATTAACTCCTCCATACACTCCACAACATAATGGTGTATCTGAAAGGAGAAATTGAACTTTGCTAGACATGGTTCGATCCATGATGAGTCTAACTACTTTGCCACTGTCCTTTTGGGGTTGTGCTCTAGAGTCTGCTGCTCGCCTACTCAATATGGTTCCGACAAAGAAGGTTGATAAGACACCATATGAAATATGGCACGGGAAAGTCCCTAATCTGTCTTACTTGAAGGTCTGGGGTTGTGAGGATCTCGTCAAACGAGACACACCGAACAAACTTGAGCCTAGATCTATCAAGTGTATCTTCGTAGGGTACCCAAAGAAAACAATGGGTTACTATTTCTACTACCCACCCGAAAACAAAATATTTGTTGCTCGGTATGCTGAGTTTCTTGAGAACAGTCTCATTTTACAAGAAGCAAGTGGGAGCACAGTAGACCTTGACGAGATTCAAAGCGAAGATGCACAACCTCCTAGTGACACTAGCGAACATCACGCTGAGGTTGAACATGCAGATGTTGAACCACAGAATGATGTAATTCCCATTCGTAGATCTGCAAGGAAACCTCGAGCACCTAAACGATATAGTTATTATATCGATGCTGAGGAGCAGAATTTTGGGGATCATGGTGAACCCTCTAACTATCAAGCTGCATTGTTGGATCTAGAATCCGATAAATGGCTTGAAGCTATGAATGCTGAAATGCAATCCATGAAAGACAATCAAGTCTGGAACTTGGTTGATCTTCCTCCGAACAGCAAGACTATCGGAAGCAAGTGGATCTTCAAGAAGAAGACCGACATGGATGGCAATGTACACACCTATAAAGCTCGTCTAGTAGCAAAGGGTTACACTCAAACCTACGGGGTTGACTATGAAGAAACCTTCTCGCCTGTTGCTGACGTTAAAGCTATTAGGATTCTTATAGCCATAGCAGCGTACCATGACTATGAGATTTGGCAAATGGATGTCAAAACCGCTTTCTTGAACGGTCACCTTGATGAAGATGTTTACATGGTGCAACCTGAGGGTTTTGTGAATCCGAAACATCCCGAGAAAGTATGCAAGCTTCAAAGATCCATTTATGGACTGAAGCAAGCATCCAAAAGTTGGAATAAAAGGTTCGATGAGGAAATCAAAACGTATGGTTTCACTCAAAACCTTGATGAGCCATGTGTATATATTGCTCATGGGGAACAACGTTCCAATGCTACAAGATGTCAAATCCTGGCTTGGGAAATGTTTTGCCATGAAAGATTTAGGCGAAGCGGCGTACATCCTAGGAATCAAGATCTATCGAGATAGATCGAAGCGGTTAATTGGTTTAAGTCAAAGTGCGTACATTGACAAAATTCTAAAACGGTTTAGAATTGATGCTTCCAAACGTGGAAGTCTTCCAATGCAACACAATGTAAACTTGAGTAAGACTCAGGGACCCTCTACACCTGATGAGGTGAAGCGGATGAAGGGAATCCCCTATGCTTCGGCTGTGGGATCCATCATGTATGCAGTGAGCTGCACTAGACCTGATGTAGCGTTCTCTCAGAACCTTACGAGTAGATACCAACAGAATCCAGGAGAGAGTCACTGGACTGCTGTTAAGAACATACTGAAGTATCTTCGAAATACCAAAGATATGTTCCTTGTTTATGGGGGTGATATAGAAAGAGAGCTCAGTGTTATTTGCTACACTGATGCTAGTTTCAAAACAGATCGAGATGATTCTCGATCTCAGACTGGCTACGTTTTCGTCATGAACGGAGGCGCTGTTGACTGGAAGAGTGCTAAGCAAAGCACTATTGCGATGTCTTCTACAGAAGCTGAACACATAGCTGCTTCCGAAGCTGCAATGGAGGCTGTTTGGATACGGAAATTCATTTCTAGGCTTGGCGTTGTCCCCAGTAATGAAAGACCCATGGATATGTACTGCGATAATTCTGGTGCCATTATCATAGCCAACGAACCTGGAGTTCAAAAGGGTGCCAAACACTTTCGCCGGAAGGCTCACTACATTCGAGAGGCTATCGAGATGGGTGATATTCGTCTTCTCAAAGTTCACACAGATGACAACTTAGCTGATCCTTTTACGAAGCCAATGTCTTGTACCAAACATATCGAGCATGCTAGGAACATTGGACTTCGACCAGCTAGTAGTCTCATGTAGATCTGTTTTTAGTAATTGAATAATTGGAACGTTGAACAGTTTTTATTTTCACAATGAATCGATGTACCTGGTATGATCGTTTTCATTTATATCAACTGTGTTCTATATTTGCATGTTTAATCCATGAATAAATTATTTGTTCAAAATTGTCCATTGTCAGTTGATGATACGGGAGTATCATCGAATTAAGGCAAATGTGAGCGTATTGGTGATATTCATTAGTGAATGAATATTAATGATGATGCCACCAAACTCACATGTTGTTCATTGGTGATGAACATTGGACTGACCCAACCTACGAGAGTTCACTGCATGGATCGGCGTCACCAGTGAATCTCATAAATGGTTATGTCACTCGTCCTTAGACTTGAGATGCAAGCAGGTTTTGTATGGGTGGAATGTCGGTCTTTGATATGGTTAAACGCTGTCCTGAATAAGGCTGCTATAAAAAATCATCTTCATGAGTGAAATGAAGCACATGACAGGCACGTGCAGTCAAAATAGGATTTGTTCCTCTACATGTAATGGAGTTAGATACTACTGGGCCCCTCGATGAATTGAATAGATGTTTGTACGGCCGTACCCAAATGTAATTAAGATGATGCTTGATTAATTTGGTAATCTACTTCAACAAACAGATCGAGAAACAGAATCGTTGAATAATTAGAATGACATATGATACATGTCTAGTATTCAACAAGGTATCTGTAACAAAGGGATGACTGATTTAATAAACCATTTAAAATGAGACGTTTAAAGAAACTAGCCTCATGTGTCTCTAGGGGCATTGGCGTGTTGCTAGACGCTAACTTTTGCTTGTATAATTACTTGTTATTATGACGTGTGCAAGTGTGAGCTGTTGGAATATGCTCGTGTCATAATATATAATTATATGGCTAGATACACATGGGCCTATAGGGTCACACACGATACACTGAGATACCATTTAATATATAATGTAATTATTGTATTTACATTATATTAATAGCCTAAGTAACATGGGGTAATTAAATTGGCACAAATCATTAATAGTGGATTAATGGGTTTGTATTGGATTTAAGTTAATAGCTAGCCTATTAACTTAATTAATTCAAGGCCCATGAAGATTTACTAGGGAGAACCTTTAAGAGGCCCAAGGTAGCTTTAGGGTTCATTAATAAATAGAAATGTTAATGACCTAATTAAGCTAACCTAATTTTTCCTCTCCTCTCTCTAAAATCGGCGCCCCACCCTTAGCCCTCTCTTGGGTTTTTCCACTTTGATCTTCTAGCTTCGTTCTTGATTAATTGAAGCTACAAGATCCGTTACTAGGGAGGACTAGCATCCGGTGGTGATCAAGGAGGTGTAGTGTGGACTACTCTAGAGGCATTCTCCATTGAATGCTTGGTTTCAAAAGAGCACACAAGTAGATCCCGATTGGTGTACAAATCACGCTACAAAGGTATATCGTTATTTATATTTCTAGTTTAATTATATTGGCAATACGTTGATCCTTTTGGTGATTATTCCGCTGCGTTATTATATATGTATATTTTGTGTTTCTTTTCATAATCACCAACAGGTTTTCCAAGGTAAAGATCCAGTAGGATTGAACTTGAGGGTTGGACTAAAGACCTAGTATGGTTGATGTCTAAGACGGGCTAAAGACCTAGTATGGTTGATGTCGAAGATGGACTAAAGACCTAGTATGGTTGATGTCTAAGACGGGCTAAAGACCTAGTATGGTTGATGCCGAAGATGGACTAAATACCTAGTATGGTTGATGTCTAAGACGGGCTAAAGACCTAGTATGGTTGATGCCGAAGATAGACTAAAGACCTAGTATGGTTGATGTCTAAGATTTGACTAAAGACCTAGTATGGTTGATGTCATACGCTTTCCACATCCAATAAGCTTACTTGTATTTATTTATGGTGGTTTAATTTGTGTGTTTGTCACATTCGATGAAATCGGGTCTTCCCCGTCACCGAAGGGTGTTGAATTCGAGTATTTTGCTTATCCGCATTATTGATGTCATATTATACGCGTATGGATTATTTTCCATGATTGATGGACGGGTTTTATGTTTCATCCCTGTTTGGATGTTTTAACTATTTGAGTATTATTTGCATAGGCGATTAATTGTGAAATTATTATTTAATTAACTCTTGATGTGAGTTTTGGATTTGACTCCATTGCAGAGAAACGATTTTCATTGGAAGCTTTCCTCACAGGAATTGTGTGCGTTGGAAATTGGGTTGTCGATGTCTTTTATACAAACCCTTTTTGGAAATCATATATTAAGTTGAATATTTTGGTCCATTAAATGATTTTCTCATGAAGTAAACTCTTGAACTCATTAGGCGTTAGCCTAACCTTTTTATTTGTCGGCATGTGCAACAGGTTCAGGCTGGGAATAGCTTTAGCTACACTGTGAAGTGATGAGTGCTAGTAGAGTGCACAAGGAGTGAGATGCTTAGCGAAGTCTTCTGCACTTGTTGGGATTAGCAACTTGTAATTGGGTTAAGTAACACCCGCCTTGAGATGTTAGTTGTTTAATTCGTGATGTTTAAACTTTGAGGTATTTTTAAGGATGAAATGTAGAAATGATTTTATCATCTTTTAGTCATTTTATACAAATTGAAGTTAGTTGCTCGTTCCAATTTTGAGGGTGTTACACACGAGAACGGCCGCCCATGTACAAACTCATTGGTGATTCACGTACAAAATCACTGGTGATTCGCGATCTGGTAGCGGGCGACCTGGGACGCGACTTGCAAGTCGCGTGGCAAGTCGCGCGAATCACCAGTGATTTTGTACATGGGCGGCCGTTCTCGTATTCTCGTAAATAGTTAGCGTTCTCGTTTGAACTCACCTCTCTCTCTCTATATATATATATATATATATATATATTGATTGATTGATTGTAGGATATCTAAAACTCAACGACATCAATTTTTTTTAATTTCTTTATAATAAGATTTGTTTTGCATAAATAGGGTCATCTAAATAAGATAACCCGTGATGCAAACTCCATGAGTTGACACAATGACATCCTATCATTCTTTTTATACATACCACTATACTCTAATCTTTCTATCTCTCACTAATGTGGGATATCTCAAACTCAACCAAAATTCATCAATACCCCAATGCTCTATTCTCATGATTCCACCTCAATACTTCTTGGTTGTTCCTTTTGTTCCATTAGTAACATTCATTTGTGGTGTCATTGTCTATTTTACTTGTGTTTAGTCTTTGCCGATTACAAATCATATCATATAGTAATTTTTTAGAAATGGATTTATTTTATCGGTTGATCAATAGGGTTTGGCCAGAATCCCTTTTTCACTCTGGACCATTGATTCTACTATTATTAGTAAGCAATAACGGAATAATTCTATCATGGAGATAAGGGACATAATTCACATGGATATAGTAAGTCTCGCTTGGGCTGCTTTAATGGTAGAAGCAAATCTTAATCGAACCTATATTTGCTCAATGGAGACAACTTGCTCATGGTAAAACTTCATACGGGTTCGATATACTTTTATCTTCAACGAATGGCCCGACATTCAAATCTATTGTTTGTCAAACGCGAGATAGTATATCTTTAACCTGTCATTCTTGTGTATGTACCAAACTCCTAAGGCCCAAACAACTTGATGGTTTGAAAATATGTATAATAGATCATTTTTGATGATTTTGATTTCCTCATATTTGGATCTTTATAAACGAAAATTTTCATGATCCTAAAGCACAACCAATTTTTTTCTTTCTAAAAGGTAAAAATAAATAAAATTTTAAAACTTATAATGTTTGACCCATTTTACCCTTTCAATCGACAGTGGCTAAATAACAAAATACTTATTTGTTTTAAAATCATCAATACCGGCCAAAAGCACAAAAATTAAAATCTTTAGGGAGTAAAATTGTGAAATCGTAAATAGTCAAGGGACCATTTTTTATTTCACTCAAAGTGTATGCAGCAGCCTCTACTTTACGAAGGTTTTTCTATGTTAAATTTTCACCTAATCCATTTTGAATTCAATCAATTATCATTTTAATATTTAAAAATTAAAATACTATTAACATGATAAGGTTGTAAATAGACCCGGCAAACGTGTTCTGTTGCGTCGGATTTGTATCGGGTTCAAAGTTAAACGGATTGAGAGTGCCCAACCTTAACTCGGACCGTTTAATAAACGGGTCAGATAATTCCTACCCCAACCCGACACGACCTGTCAACCCGTTTAACATTTATAAAACTAAAAATCCAAAATCCAAAATTCACAAATAAATTACAAATCCAAAATTCAAATAAAAGCATTAAAAATCTAAATTTTATATTTATAACTTATAAGTTCTAACCAAATCCAAAACATTAAAAAGAAAACCTATAATATATACAAATCAAATACAAACCATGTATTTTTTGCACCTCTTACAAACTAATGTGCATATATGCATCATCCCATATAAATTATTTGTCCATTATATGTATATTCTTGCACGTATGCACATGCATATGTATATGCACACTATGGTTTGTAAGATGTGCAACAAATGCAAGGTTTGCATTTTACGGAGCCTATATATATATATATATATATACAAACGGGTTATTTGGATCATTTTCGAGTTGAAAATTTTGACCCTGACCTTATCCGTTTAATTTTTGTGTCGTGTCGTGTCAACCCGTTTACTTAAACGGATTGAAATGTATTACCCAAACCCGTTTATTTCTTGTCGAGTTCGTGTCGGGTTAGCGTGTCGTGTCAGTTTTTGCCAGGTCTAGCTGTAAACGAATCAAAAAAACATGAAGGAGGAATTACATGTGTTCGTTTGTTTAACATAATTGAACAAATGAACACGAACAGTAAGCAAACAAAATATTTTGTGTTCATGTTCGTTCGTTAAGAATATGTGTTTGTTTATGTTTGTTTATGTTCGTTTAACGTAAATTAAGGAACACAAATAACAAAAAACAACCACCGTTAATCTTCATTTCATTTAACTAAAATATGGGTTCGTGTTCATTCATTTATTAAATAAACGAACATATATAAACTTCTTGTTAAATAGTTCAAAAACAGTTTGCTAGACGTTTGATTCGTTTACAACCCTATAACCTGAAGGTACATAATTAAACTTGACCGACTTGAATCACAAGTGACTTTTATTCTGAAAATTACATACAATATATATATATATATATATATATATATATATATATATATATATATATATGTATTCTTCTATATATATTTTTTTACATTCTCTCTTTTAAATCAACTCTCTTTTCTCTTTCTCAATTTTGTACTTTGTTGGTCAATTAGAAATGCAACTTTAATGGAGTGGTTACTTTGCATACATAAGGCCTTCCGTACCCCAGCGGGGAAGGGGCTCGGGATGGGGGATGTGGCAGCGGGGTGAGGGCGGGGTTGGGCTACGGCCACGGATGGAGTTGCGGGGCGGGATGGTGAGCGGGGTTGGGTTCCCGAGCCATCCCGAGGGTTTTATAAAAAAAAAAAAATTTAATTAAATTTTTAAAAAAATAACCGTTGAACGGCTCTTTCTTAAAAAAAAAAAAAAAATCTCAATTTAATCCCACTATATATTTAACCCTCAACCTCTTATTTCTCACACCTCTCAAAGATACTCGAAGACGAAAACCATGCTATTTGTGGTGACGTGGAAAACGACTTTTTCACGAATGATATCGAAAGCCAAATCAGTGAGACACAACGCGCGGCAAATGTTCGAGAAGTCATAAACCGGGAAACTCATAATAACCTTCGGTCGGATTTGGTCGAACATATTTGGCGTATCCAAGTTCCCAACAATGACGACGAGTAGATTTTTAAATTTATTTTGTAATTTTTAATTTTTTAATGAATGATATGAATTTTAATTTTTATTATTTATCTTATTTTTATTTATTAAATATATATATATATATATATATATATATATATTTTGTTAAATAATTAAATGTATAAATAAAAGAATTAAAATAAATGAGGTGGCAAAGGGGTTTGAGGGAATGGGGTACGGATGTTTAGGGATCGTGAGGGATGGAGTGAGGGATGGAAGAAAAGCTGATGTGGCGATGATGTGGAGGGGAATCTTTCACAGATAGGAGGGATGGGGTACGGATGGCCTAATATGTATTATTTTGATAATAAAAATATATTATATAAATTTCCATCACTTTTTGATTGGTCATATTCACACCCACCAGATATTAATAATTTTCATAAATGTAAAAAGTTATTCAAACATAGGCAAACATGCATGAAGGCTTATGTTGAACTGGTACTCCTAGGTTAGATTGACTGGGTTGAAGGCGTTTTAACAACCTAATTCAATACCCAATCAAAAGTGCAACCCAACCCAACCCAACCTGTTCGAGCAACGGTTGGGTTGGTCGGATTGAAACTTTTATCGATCATTTCACCATTTAACTAAGTTATCATGTCTAAACAAATTACTAAATGTTTTTAAATATTTAAATGTTCAACAGATTACTAAATCGTCTAATAAAATATTTCTTATAAATATATAAATACGAACCACAAGGGTTGTGGCGTACTGGCTAAGGGCCTGGGAATGTGGTGGAATATCCCATCTACCCAAGGTTCGAATCCAGGCGTAGACAACAATTGTGACCACTGAGCTTTAATCAGGGCTGATGTCTTACAGTCATAAATTGTCAAGGGATTAGTCTAGACATAGCCTAGGACACCCTTCTAAAATATATATATATATATATATATATATATATATATAAATGCGATATTTAAACTTAAAACCTTTTCATTTTATTGAAAAATGACCAAACCGCCCTTTAATCATAACATAAGTCTTGGTCAATGCTTGATGTCCCTATAAGTATTTTCCAAGTTCGCCATACAAACCACACCATCTTCTTCATAAAGCTCTCAACTTTATCCATCCATGGCGACTTCTTCTTCAACCACTTTGTTTCTTGTTTTCTCTTCATTCTTGATCTTCGCTTCTCTGTGTTACGTATCCGAGGCCGATTACTCGGCACCAATTAAGAAAGGACTGTCATGGGACTTTCACCATAAGAGTTGTCAAAAGGTTGAAAAAATCGTCCGTAAACATCTCAAGAAAGTGTTTAAGGAGGATATCGGTCAAGCGGCTGGCTTGCTTCGCCTTCATTTCCATGATTGCTTCGTTCAGGTCTTTTTTTTATGCATGTTTTCCTTTACAAATTAATCATATATAATTGGGTTTTTAATTCTAAATTATTGTTACACTGGCGTAGGGTTGTGACGGTTCGGTATTGCTAGATGGATCACATGGTGGACCAAGCGAGCAAACTGCACCTCCAAACCAAAGTCTAAGAAAACAAGCATTCAACATCATCGAAGATCTTCGAGGTCTAGTCCATAGAGAATGCGGTAGGGTCGTGTCTTGTGCTGATATTGTAGCGCTCGCGGCTCGTGATGCAGTTCATTTGGTATGTAAAAAGATTTGTTAAACTAACTAACGAAAAAGTATTTAACCCATATTTCTTTTGTTTTACTCAAGTAAAAAGTTTGAGGGGTGTTTGGGATTGCTTATTTTTTTTGATTTATTTGCTTATAGCTTTTCCTCATCGCAAATAAGCTATATTCTTAATGTTTGGATTGAAAAAAAAAAACAAAAGTGCTGCTTATGACTGATTTTTCCTCACCGCAAATTAATAAGTTGTTTTTGATAAGTTACTCCATACTAACTTATTTGCTTCTCCTTATCAACTTATTTATCCAAATTACATTTTTACCCTAACTTTTTTAAACCCTACACAAGACACACACAGATCTACTCTTGTTAAACCCTACACAAGACACCCCAATATAGAAAAACGCCCGTTTTGGTCATTTTAAATATATAAGCAAAATTTGCCAAACACTAACAAAACTCTTTATTTCCTTGTCACGTTTCCACACCACAATAATTAAGCTAATCCAAACACTCTTTAAAAGACTCATTTTTCTCGCCACATAAGTTGATAAGCACCGTAAAACAATAAGCAAATATCTTATTTTATATTTGTTGATGTTATTATAGTCAGGTGGGCCCGACTATGATGTTCCATTGGGTAGAAAAGATGGACTTACGTTCGCCACACAAAACGCAACCCTAGACAACCTTCCTGCACCAACAAGTAATGCCACTGCCATCCTCTCAGCCCTCGCGGGTAAAAACCTCACCGCCACAGACGTGGTGGCGTTATCTGGCGGCCACACCATCGGCATTAGCCACTGCTCATCCTTCACCTCTCGTCTCTACCCTACCCAAGACCCCACCATGGACAAAACCTTTGCTGATGGACTCAAAGAGGTTTGTCCCACCAACACCACCAATGCCACCACCGTAATGGACATTTATTCTCCGATCAAGTTCGATAACAAGTATTACGTTGATCTAATGAATCGACAAGGGCTTTTTACGTCTGATCAAGATTTGTACACTCACAAAGAGACTAAACCAATTGTGGAAAGTTTTGCACACGATGAGAAGTTGTTCTTTGAGAAGTTTGTGCAAGCCATGATAAAAATGGGACAACTGGAAGTGTTGACGGGAGAAAAAGGTGAAATCCGTGCACATTGTTCGATCAGAAATCCCGATAATAAAGGGTATTTCTCGTATTTGGTTGAAGAGGAAGATCATTATGATCTTGGGTCAAAGGATGAACTACGTTGATGTACAATAATAGAAATTGTTATTTTGCACTTATGAAAGTTATACATCCACTTGTAATTTTATCTACTCGACTAAAAATATCCTAAAAATAAAGTATCAAGTTATAATATGACAATTAGGGGTGTAAATGATGCAAGTCGAGCTCGAGTATCATTATACTCGACTTGAACTCGAAAGCTAATACTCGAGCTCGAACTCGAACTCGACTCGAAAACTCACGAGTAGTGAAAACCCAAACTCGAACTTGACTCGAAAGCCAATTTCCGAGCTCGAACTCGTTTCAAGCTCGAATCAAACTCGAACTCGAATGAAGCTCGAACTCCATAAAATGATAAACAAACGTAAACAAAAATCTTAAAAGAACTCAAGATTAACCGCTCCCTATGGTACAACATATATGGAAAGCCCTTGGGTTCAAGGCATTAAGCAAAATAAATGGTATAAAATAAAAGGGTAAAAGCTTATATATATTTATACCTCAAAAGATTTGGAGGTGAGTCCCACTGATATGGGATGTGAATTTTTCACCAAAGTCGTTACTAATATTTCTTTCTTTACTTTCCTCGTTTGGAAGATATATTATAATAATTGTTTTTTTATTATATTTAGATAATTATATAATATAATAAAGTAATAGTTTTTTACATTATATTTTATAAATTATAATATAAAGTTAATTATATATAAAATATATTCGAGTATTCACGAGTATTTCGAGTCGAGTTTGAGTCGAGCCTATTCAAGTCGAGTGTTGACCGAGTTTTTACCGAGTCTATCTCGACTCTCGAGTAGCTCGCGAGTTGTCTAGTCTCGTTCACGCCTAATGACAATTAATTAATTATGAAGAGTTTTACAATTAAACAAAAGATGAGGGTGTTATTGCCAACTTGTGATAATATAGGGGGCTATTAGAAAAATGTTTTCCGAGATCATCATACATTCATACCCGGTAAAGTACACAAATTTGTTCAAACTTAAAAAAAAAAAAAGGAAAGAGAAAAAGGGAGGAAATCTCGAGAATTTCCCCAAATTCCACGAGAATTAGGGTTTCGATTTGAACAATTTCAACTAGGAATCAAGCCATTTTCTTACAGGTGAAGTTTTATTTCCATATTCTTACGTCATTTACTTTTCAATGTTCGATCGGAGATCGGTTTGTTCCCTTTTCAACCCTAATTTGTAATTTTTATTTCGTACTCGAAAAAATATGATAAAAGCATCGTTCTTGTTCGCTTAAGATTGTACAGTTTTAATTAGGGTTTTGATCTCTTGGTTTCCATCTAGCATTCATAAAACTGGAGCAATTCTTGGTTCTTTCTTGTTGCATGATTCTTTTTTCTCCTCTGAATTAATTAATTATCCAGAGAATGAAAATTTGGCACCTTCTTGATGACAGTTTTGGGTGTGTTAGTTTTGTAATAAGAGTGCGAAATCCGAAGTTTTTATCTCACTTTTTATTAAGAAAAGGTGGTGCTAATTAAAGCAAATCAAAGGTAATGATATCCAGAAACTATCACCAACAAATAAAAAACATAAATGCTAATTAAAACTTATCAAAATTAATATTTGAAATTTGAAATAAAAAGTGTTGATATTTTCAGAAGTACTAGTTTTATGCTATTAAGACTTGTACATCTTACATGTTCTCAATTCACAAATGTTCCATTGTCATGGTACAACTTGTAAATCTCTTTGTTTATTTAGGGTTCCAAATTTTTTGTTTCTGGTTTAGGGAAGTAAATGGTAAGAGGCCAATATCGGTTTACCTCTTGTCCAATAAGTGGACGCTAAGAGGTTTTAAGCTCTTATCACCGAGAGAAAAATAAAACAGTCCTGTAAGTCTAACCTCTTGTCCGGTAAGACATAAGTGGTAAATACCAAGGTTCTAAATAATGTGAAGCGTGGCATGGCGGCGATGTCAAACCTCAAGCCTTACGAGTTCCGGCGAGGGCACGACGTTTTCCAAGGCATGCCCTAAGGCGGCATATTTATATACATATATATATACACGTACACAGTTGTGTGTTAAGTATTGAATAATATCCTTGAACAAAATAAATTATGCAATAATGCAAAGTAATGAAACAAAAAAGACCATTGATACAAATATATAGAGCTTACAGAAAATGATATCAAAAGTGCAAAATCGGGAGTAAATCACTTGGATCTCTACTCACTACTTTCTTCAATTCTCAAAGAATTCGCGTTCGATTATTTGCGTACGAGAATGGGAGTAAGTATTTACCAATTTAGGGTTTTTAGTTTTTAAGTTTCCTTTTTATGTTTATTTAAGTCTTAGGTTTCGCGAACATTTATCATTTATTCTTCAAGTTATATACTAAAAATAATCCTACACCTTATGTCGTAGCGCATCGTTACACGCCATAATGTGCCATAACACGTTACAATGCAAGCCAAGCCTTAGACTAGAGCCATAGGGGATAACGTGGCGGTGAACCCAAGACTTGATGCCATAACGCCCCATAACGAGTTATTTAGAACCATGGTAATTATTAAATAATAGGGTTTTTTTTTCAAAAAACAAATAGCACTTTAACATGACTTAATATGCCCATTTGTTAGCCACTGTTTCAAGTTTTGTTATGTGTTTGTCCTAAAGGGTGCGTTTGGTATGCAGACAGGATAGAACAGGACAAGATGGAACATGACAGAACAGGATAGAACAACTGTTCGGCGTTTGGTAGACAGAACAGACAACATTAGATAAAATACAATAAATAAAATTTAAAGAATGAATAAAATATAAAATAGAACGTATATTTGATGTTTTAGAAGAGAATTAGATTTTATTTTGAGGTTATATTGGTAAAACATAAGTCTGTTCCACCTTGTTCCATGGGGTGGGGGTGGGGGTGGAACAGGCTTGTTTCAGCTTGTTCCACTCTGTTCCACATAAAAGTTCTGTCAAACATGGGACAGTGATCTCTGTTCTGTCCTGTCCAGTGTACCAAACGCACCCAAAGGGTTCTTACACTAACAACTGCTAGCCTTTGTTCATTCACTTGCAAGTTCCGGATTTCAATTTCAGTTAACTGGTAGTCACTAGTTTGTGTGTTGGTTTGCATATATGTTTTTGTTGAGCTTGTGGGGACCAATCCCAACTATTCAATGAGTTTTATTTTAGGCTATGATTCAAGATGGTATTATTGTGTGTTTGTTTCACATATGAAACGTATGGACATGTTTTCTTTCCCATGTTAAACAATTCTGTCAAACTGTACACATGTGAAACTGGTTCCCAACATTTTTCTGGTTCTCATTTGATTCCCCCTATATGTATATATACATTGCCTTCAGTGAGGTAGCATATGGAAACAATAAATTTGCAGTAAGGAATTGAAAATTAACCATAGTCTGTATTTCTTTCCATGTCTCTAGTCATGGAAATGCACGTCTGATGTAACCTACTCTAATATGTCCCTCTAATTTGTTTAGGATTTAGGAACCCTTTCCAACACAAAAGATAAGCGCTTACCGGGTAAGAGTCACCACTCTTACTTACCTTATTTGGTAAGATTCTCGGTCATCAAAATAATATAGTATAAGCATCTCTTACCGGGTAAGAGCCACCACCATCGCTTGCCGGGTAAGATTTTCTTGGCCAGCAAAAAGGCACATTAAGACTGTTGGTAAAGACCATAATATACCTCTTTTACCCGATAAGAGGCAATAAGTGTTTAGCTACCCGACAAGAGGCTGTAAGCTTTTTAGTAACTTTTCCAATTTTAATTTTTTGTTATTTTGTTTTTTCAGTCTGGTATAATGTGTAGATTGGTTGCTGGTGAAGACGATTTAGGTGGTGAAGTAGATCACCATCAAAGTACCGTAAATGAAAATGTGCGAATGGACCCACAAATCCAAACGCAAATTGCACGTTTGGAAGCAAGGATAAGCCGGGTTGAAGCTCGGATGGAAAGGCTTGAGGTTAGTGTTTTATATATGCAAAGGCGTATGTATCTCTATGGTTTTGTCTGTCTGGTTTCTGTTTTGTATGCCATATTCAAATGACTAATTGACGATCACATCTCGTGGTTGTAGTATATTGTACAAAGGTAGACGAACAAAATCGTTTAATATGGATGAATTGTTAGTTTTGTCGCAGAAAACTCGAGAGTCGGATGTGTGTGTTTTTTCTCTTTTCTTTTTTTAAAATGATAAAGAAGTTTGTGTTGGGATAGTGTATATTAGGGGCTGTTTGGTAGTTGCTGAATGGTTTGGTGCAGGATAATTAAGTGGTCAGAATGATTAAGAAGCTCTTATGATATAGTGCAAAATGAAATATGGTTGTTTGGCCGGGTTTTAATATTATAGCCACATAACAATTATTTTATGTTCTATATTTCATGTTATAACCACCACATAACCATTCTTTTATGTTATGTAAAGCTAAATTCAATATCATGCGCATGACTCTCTACACACACATATATTTGTATATGTTGTGGTGTGGTGTGCATCTCAATTTAAAATCGAGAACTTAAAATGTCAATAATGTTTCGTACAATTGCTAGTTCTATACATGTACAATATAGCTGGTTATAAAATTTGAATAGTTAGATGTAAGTAAGTAATAATACCTAATATAGATTTTTGTATCTCGTTTTTTTCTACAATAACTGTTTTACGGACTTATATAAATTGTTTTATATTTATGCTATTTTATAATAGTATCAAGGTCATAAAAATGTTCAATAATGAGCTTATGTTAAAGATATCAACCAAAAAAATGATAATGGTATACTTTATAATAAAAAAGAAACGTATTTTTAATGTATTTCGGT
This sequence comes from Saussurea involucrata, assembly GCA_033807775.1. NCBI lineage: Eukaryota > Viridiplantae > Streptophyta > Magnoliopsida > Asterales > Asteraceae > Saussurea > Saussurea involucrata. The sequence goes on from CM066317.1 coordinate 88,683,279, forward strand.
TAATTTGTGATTATGTATTTTTAATATGCTAGAGATGTAAATATAAAACGTACGGGTATAAAAAAATTAATTCGTAGATATTCATGATATTTATATGATTATATCATCTCCTACACGAACAAAATGGAAAAGAAAAAGCCTAAAAGAATACCGAAGATTGTTGAACTTTAGATTGTTTGAGATTGGTTTTGATACACATTTGAAACATTATGAAAATATTTTGGTTTGCAATTGGTTTTGATACGCATTTTCATATTTTCGGTAATAAGTGGTCCTAATACCGATTTTCCTGTCTCGAGACCGAAACGAACCGGTATCGAATTGATACATACGATTCGGTTGTCGGTCCTACATTTTAGTCCCAAAAAAAATTCGGTACCAGCCTGTTTGGCCGGTTTGGTACCGGTCTGGTCCCGTCCCGATCTCATCCCTATATTTTTGTTCATATATGATCATTTATGTTAATATAAGGGAAAAGTCTGGAAAAACCCAACGAACTATCCGATTATAATGATCATCCTTTGACCCAAGATCATAATGATCTTCCTCTTCAACCAAATACGAGAAATACCCTTTATTATCGGGATTTCTGATCGAACAATGTGCACGGATTTCACCTTTTTCTCCCGCCAACACTTCCAGTTGTCCCATTTTTATCATGGCTTGCACAAACTTCTCAAAGAACAACTTCTCATCGTGTGCAAAACTTTCCACAATTGGTTTAGTCTCTTTGTGAGTGTACAAATCTTGATCAGACGTAAAAAGCCCTTGTCGATTCATTAGATCAACGTAATACTTATTATCGAACTTGATCGGAGAATAAATGTCCATTACGGTGGTGGCATTGGTGGTGTTGGTGGGGCAAACCTCTTTGAGTCCAAGAGCAAAGGTTTTGTCCATGGTGGGGTCTTGGCTAGGGTAGAGACGAGAGGCGAAGGATGAGCAGTGGCTAATGCCGATGGTGTGGCCGCCAGATAAGGCCACCACATCTGTTGAACCACCTCCTTTATGCTCTTGACCATTTGGTCAACCGATCTTTTCTTGCCTTGGTACAATCTCCCATTTCTTTCGCGCCATATGAAGTAGACATCAACACCAAGATACAACTTCGCCTTAAACTTTGTTGGTCTATCACTAGACATAGTGAAAACTATGTCCTCCCATCGGTTCGACCAAACATCACCATTAACCTCTCTTTTGATCCCGTTCCACACATCCAGAGAAAACCTACAAAGAAAAAATAGGTGGTTGTGCGAATCCATGCCTTCTTCACAGAGGGGACACGTCCAAGCAGCATCCTCCCGGCTCCATACCGCTAACCGGTCTTGTGTAGGGAGCTGATTGTAGCAAGCCACCCATACACAAAACGCATGTTTTGGGATATGACCCGAAAACCAAACACAATTGTGCCACGGGATTGTCGGATAAGGCCCATCCAACGATTGCCAAGCCGCAGAAACAGAAAACTCCACAAGATTATTGTTGGGATCAACCCAACTCGGCTTGTCCCTATTGCCAAGCTCAAGAACCGGTAAATGATAATTAGCGAGGGAAGGGAATCGTTGTAAGAGAAGAGAGAGTCGATTTAAAAGAGAACATATAAAATATATACAAGAATACATATATTGTATGTAATTTTTAGAATAAAAGTCACATGTTATTCAAGTCGGTCAAGTTTAAGGATGCACCCTCAAGTTATAGGGTTGTAAACGAGCCAAACGTTCAGCAAACTGTTTCTGAACTATCCAACAAGAAGTTTATTTATGTCCGTTTATTTAATAAATGAACGAACAAGGACACGTATTTTAGTTAAATGAACGAACATGAACAATGGTTCGTTCATCCATTTACATTCATGAACGTTGGTTCATTTATATTCGTTAATGCTCGTTACTTATGTTTGTTTACGTTAGTTTATGTTCGTTGACGTTTGTTTACATATATAAATATATTTATATATAGCAAATGATCGTGTGAGAAGTTTAGGTTAACATGAGAAACGTGAGAAGTGGATATGAACATGATAAACGTGAGAAGTGGATCTAAACCGTTGATCACTTTTAAAGTTTTAATCAAATGTCTCCCATGACTTGCGTCTTAGAAAAAAATTGATCTGGTGCATCTCATCATAATGTGAGTCCATTGTTCATCCAATGGTTGATAATCACTTCTCACGTTAACCTCAAATTCTCACAAGAACTCAACCATTTATATATTCTGCATTAATATGTAAAATCATTAATTAAAGTTACTTGTTAGAATTCTTTATTATCCCTTTTAAATTTACCAAGGTTTTTAATTTTTGTACGTTATTTTTTAGGAACGAAAGATGATTAATAATGGTTGTTTTTTGTTTATTTGTGTTCCTTCATTTACGTTGAATATAAACACAAAATATTCTGTTTGTTTACTGTTTGTGTTCATCTATTCGGTTAAGTTAAACGAACTAACACAAACAATTCCTCGTTTATGTTTGTTTGAATCGTTTACAGCCCTATATTATATCGATGATTTTTAAAATTGAATTTAAATATTAAAATAATAATTGATTGAATTCAAAATGGATTAGGTGAAAATTTAAAATAGAAAAACCTTTCGTAAAGCAGAGGCTGCTACATACACTTTGAGTGAAATAAAAAAGGGTCCCTTGACTATCTACGATTTCACAATTTTACTCCCTAAAGATTTTGTTTGTGCTTTTGGCGATGATTTTAAACCAAATAAGTATCTTGTTATTGTTATTTAGCCATTCTCGATTGAAAGGGTAAAATGGGTCAAACGTTATAAATTTTAAAATTTTATTTAGTTTTAGTCTTTTAGGAAAATAAACGTGATCGTGAAAATTTTTATTTACTATAGTCTGTAAAGATCCAAATCAATAGTCAGATGACGAAATCAAAATCATCAAAAATGATCTATTACACGTATTTCAAGCCAACAAGTTGTTTGGCCCCTAGGAGTTTGGTACATACACAAGAATGACGGGTTAAAGATATATTGTCTTGCGTTTGGCAAACAATAGATTTGAGACATGACGAAGATGTGACGATTTTGTGCTTTTTGGTTTCACAGAATACCTTGAAACAAGGTAGACCAAAAATTAACATACAATTCTATCATGAAATAAACCGTTTTTTTAAATTGTAATGTGTGTGTATAACTACATATATATATATATGGGTAGGTTTTGTCAACATATTTTCATTGAAAACCGATGAACTACTTAGAGTGTGTCACGTGTTCATATTCATGATGAAAATATATAAACAAGACATTCATCATGAATGTTTGTATTCATAATGAATACCGTATAAAATTCATATCCATAAACTCCCTCTAGTTCTCTGGTTCTCAAGAAATGTCCTCATCTATACATATTAATTTAAAAAAAGTATTTATTTGACACCTCTCATTTATAATTATTTTTTAAAGTATATAATATTTATATACGGCAAATTAAACAAATAAACTCACATACCCTCCTCACATTTGGTGAGGTTTGAATCCATGACCCAATACAAGGTCAAGGGCTCCGATACGCTACCCTTTGGTCTCATTTATAATTATCATATGCAAAAAAAGTATTAAACAACAGTTACAAAATACAATTTTAATATTTTAATATTTTGTTTTAGTCTTGACCAGTTTTATAAAATACTCAAATATAGTTTTGCATTGTCCACTCCACGTACTAAACCCTACCTTAGGGGTTTGAAAGCAACAACTATGAATGTTTATGCTAGGGGTGAGCATAACCGGGTACCCGGCTAAATTCATGGAACCGGAAGCCGTTCTCTATATTTTACATCGGTTCCTTTGGTTTTCAAGGCAGAGCGGGGGAAACTGATGGACTTATTTTACGAGTTCCAGCGGAAAATCTTTGAGTGGATCGCGAAGAGGACAAATAACAAAGTAAGGGGATGGACGAAGTGGCTCGTAGATCCGACTTCGACGTAAGACGTGTGGAGACTGCAGTGGAAAGATTGGATGGTCGATTGACAGAAAATGGTTCGAACATCTGTTCCTGTATGCTTTTGTCTTAAGGGGTCAATTGTATTGATTTGTGATTTCGTGGGCCTTTGTATTGCACTGTTGGTATGGTGAAATGACATTTTAATAAAGCTAGGTTTGTATTTGGTTTTATTTTTCTTAAAATGCTTTAATTGCTTGTATAAAAGACACTAGTCTCTTTAAATAAATAAAAAAGTAAGTCAAAATGACCGATATTCACATGACTAGCACGTAAGGACATTTGGTCATTCGTTAGAGACACAATGAAGATGGTGATATAATCTTGAAACTACAATAAAATTTAATAGGTTTGAAAAACCACATTCACGATTGATGTAACTTAAACGCTTACCCGGGTAAGCACTTACCGCTAAATTCAACATTATAGTTTACTTATCGGGTAAGATTTTAGTTCACCAAAACGATATCGAACACTTCATTTTTTTCGGTAAGCGCTAACCATGGTAAGAGTCTTCACCGTCACTTACCGGGGTAAGACTCTCGGTTCTTGCCTTAACTCTTACCGGGCAAGATTTTTTGTCCTGGTCATATTGATTCGGTAAGGTAATGTGACTTGATAAGCTCTTATCTGGATAAGTGTTTGGTAAACAGCCACTAATAACCTTACCTTCCATTACTCCTAAACCTCGCCTTCACTTTAGAAAAATAAATATAAAACAAGACTATATTTGATTACTATAATAAAAAAATCGTTTATTTTGAATTGAATTGTCAATATTTATAAAGGAGTAAATTGTATTTTTGGTACCTGTGGTTATATGATTTCTTTGAAAGGTGTACATGAACTTCAATAAGTCAAAGATTGATCCCTAAGTATACAATTTTGCTCCAAATGTAGTCCCTGGTCACTAAACCCCGTCTATTTGGTCTGTTAGTGCCAGGGGTAGTTTCGTCCATATAACCACAGGTACTCCTTTCAAAGAAATCATATATCCACAGGTACCAAAAATGCAATTTAATTTTGAACTTGGGGCATTTTAATAAATTTCCCTATTATTTATTATCAAGGAGCTGTTTACTAAGAGACAATATGTGAATAATCGTTCAGAAGTGAATCTTGTTTGGAAAGAAAAAAAAAGTCTATCTCTTAATGGTTTCAAAACCCTCTAAATGATTTAGCATCTTGGGCAACTCTTAACCATTCAGCACCCTAATTTCATTCTAAATAAATACCAAACAATCATATTTAATTTGCACTATATCATAAAAGTCTCTTAATCATTCTGACAACTTATCATTCTGCACCAGAAACGTATTTTTTTAACGTATTTTAATTAATATACGATTATATGTGTTAATATAATAAAAGTGTAAAATGAAAAATAGAAAACTAAATGGTATAAAGTAAATTAACTAAATAAGTATAAGGCTGTGAAACGTAACTTTCAAATCCTCGTTTTTTAATTTTTTGATTTGAAAGTTACATTTAACACCCTTATACTTATTTAGTTAATTTACTTTATACCTTTTAGTTTTCTATTTTTCATTTTACACTTTTATTATATTAACACATATAATCGTATATTAACTAAAATACGTTTAAAAAATACTTTTTAATTTTAACAAGTTACACCATTATAATCGTATCGTCGATACCTTCGAAATGAGCTCAATATAGAATATTTTTTGATTTAATTGATTAAATCGTCAAATTATTTGGATTATACGTCTCGTTGCATTGCAACGGGTAAATAACTAATATATATATATATATATATATATAGAGCTTTAGGTTCAATAGAGAAGTGCAAAGTTTTTGAAAATAGAGAAGTGGTCTTGACCATTCATTCCGTCAAGATCGGTTATAATTGGTCAAAAGTTGCGGCTGTTCCAAAAATAGAAGGGCAATTTTGTAACTTTTACAAAAAATACGGGTTGAGTTCATATATGAATCTGTGTGATTCACATATGAACTATACGTTCATATATGAACCTTTGTAATTCACATATGAACTCTTTATAACTAATTCATATATGAATCTTTGTGTTTCATATATGAAACTAATTAACTGTAGGTTCATATATGAATCAGTTGAACCAATTAATTGATTCATATATGAATCTATGTGTTCATATATGAACCTTTGTAATTTACATATAAACTTTTTTTTAACTAATTCATATATGAACCTTTGTGTTCATATATGAACCTTTGTGATTTATATATGATTTTTTTTAACTAATTCTCATATGAACAAATTAACTGATTCATACACGAATCACAAAGATTCATATATGAATCACAAAGGTTCATATATGAATTAGTTAAAAATATTTTACATGTGAATTACAAAGGTTCATATATGAACACAAAGGTTCATATATGAATCACACAAATTCATATATGAACCTGTCTCGCGTATTTTTTACGAAACTACCCCTCTATCTTGTGCAGACCACGCGAGGAATTATCCTCTGCTTCTCGGTCAAAGCCGTCGATCTTGACTGAATGCATGGCCAAGATCACTTCTTTATTTCTCAAAATATTTGTACTTCTCTTTTGAACCCTTTCCTATATATATATATATATATATATTGAACTCCTTAACATATTTTAACGTAATTATGTATGTTAATGTGATATGTTAAAACGTATTTTTTTAACATAATTAAATCCAAAAACATTCAATATTTGGCTCATTTCGAAGGTATCGATGAGACGATTATAATGGTGTAACTTGTTAAAATTAAAATGTATTTTTTAACATATTTTAGTTAATATACGGTTATATGTGTTAATATGATGAAGGTGTAAAATTAAAATTAGAAAAGTAAAAAGGTATAAAGTAAACTAAGTAAATAATTACAGGGGTATGAATGTTTGGGTAAAATTTCATCAGTCTCGACCACGACCAGAAAAGGGAAAACATTTATTACACTTTTCTGTGATAATATAAAGTCATAAAACATTTTGTCTACGGTCCAGAGTTTAAATCAAAAGTTACTCACGACACTCGACCGTCGTAAGACACCTTACGACCTCGACCGACTAACATACGATATTACTGTTATGTTTTCACTATTTAATGCAGGATCAATGTCATTAATGACTAACGGCTATAACCGACGAAGATCATTATGAGCATTAAACCTAGCAGCCGTTACGACCGTTAACTGAAGTCTTAATGGAGTCATTTAAAGCATTCGAAGGTTATATAAACAAAGGCAAAACATCATTTCGCACACCTCTGAACCCCTGAATCAACTAAAGTATACGCAAACACTTTCGAAGCAAGAATTCTCTCAAGCAGACGACGTACGACGCATAGTGCCTACGCACGACGCGATAGTTTTTACACACAATACACTTGTCACTTTATATTCCAAGTCTTTATTTCATTTGTATTGTAACTCATTGTATTCTCGACACATGGAACACAAGGACATCGCCCCTGTTTGGCGGCCATAGTGCAGCGACGACATCCATAGTCGTCCGCGGGTTTTTTCCTCGTTGAGGTTTTTCCCGCGTCACCAAAATATCTTTGTCTCATTTACATTTTTTGTCTTTGTCGCACTGTTTGTCGAACGATTTCCATTCTTTACTTGTTAAGCTCCACAATCAACCTTAAGTTATCCTTCTGGACGATTTTTGGCATAAACAATTTGGCGCCCACCGTGGGGCCCCATCTAGAGAAAATCCTCGACAAACGTGCGTCTTACTAACGATTTCTTGGAGTTTCCTCTTTTTCTATTTCAGGAAAATGGAAGGTCATGGAAATCAGGAGCAACTCATTGCCCAGATGCATTGGGAGCTTGAAAATGCACGCCGACAGATCGACGCCCTTGCTGAGCAGAGTCGAAGGGCAGCTGAAGAAATCGCGCGGCTGAGGAATCCGAATCCGAATGGATCGTTTGGACCGCAGAATGGTCCAAGACCATTCGTCAAGAATCCAGGTTCGGGTCCATTCGTTCAGAATCCAGGACCAGGACCGTTCGGTCAAAGTCAGCAGCAAGGTCCATTCATGCAGAACCAGCAGCAGGGATCGTTCATCCCAAATCCCCTGTTCGGGCCAATTCCCCCTCAACACCTGAGGCCACCACCCATGAACAATGGATCTCAGTCGTACTTCGTCTCTTTCAATGGGGACGCCAATGGCTCGTCGTACGGAAACGGCACCAGTTCAGGGGTTAATCCTCCAACATGTGTGAATTCCGATCCCAACGATCCTGTCGCCCAGCGGTTGAAGATGTTGGAAGACCAGAATGAGCGTGTCCTGTCTTTGCTCGCTAAGCTATCGGGGCAGCCGTGCCCGTCGACGTCGAGCCTCGTTTGGGGTATCAGGCATCGCCTTTCGTTGACACGGTCGCGAAAGTCGACGTCCTGAAGAAGTATAATATCCCCGCTTTCATGCCCAAGTATTCGGGGATAACCGATCCAACGAAACACATCGCGCAGTATAAGTAGTTAATGTGGACGGTCTCGATCCCACATACGTATCAAGAAGTCTGTATGTGCAAGAGTTTCGGGGCGACCCTCATGTGTCCTTCTCTCCAATGGTTGATTAACCTCAAACCTAAATCCATCGGGTCGTTCGCCGAGTTAGTCAACTAGTTCTCCCAGCAATTCGCCAGCAATCGCAAGATGGAGAAGCAGACCAGCGATATGTACTATGTCGTGCAGAAAACCGGTGAATCTATCCGGAGCTACTTCAATAGGTTCAATGCAGAGATGATCAGTGTCCGCAACTGTGATGTCAAGACCGCGATCGAAGCCTACAAACGTGGTCTAGACGACAGTTCGGGTCTATACACTGACTTGACCAAGTATCCCCCAGAGAATTTCGAAGATGTTCGAGCAAGAACCCTGGCGTATATGAGGGTGGAAGACAAGAGGTCGCTAAGTGTAAAAAATCCAGAGTTCAAGACGAAGGCAGTATCCAAGTCAGAGTCTGCACGACAGATCTCGAACGTCCGATTCAAGACGAAGGCGGAGTTCAAGACTGCGACCAAATTTCCTCAGTACCCTAAGATATACTCGTACGGATTCAAAGGGACCACTAAGGACTTGGTCGAGGCTCTGAAGACCGTTCCGACGACCATTCGGTGGTCGAAGATGTCCGACAAAGATGACGGTAAGAAAGATAAATCGAAATAGTGCGACTTTCATGTCGACCATGGTCATGCGACGGACGATTGCATAGCTCTCAAAAAGGAGCTAGCATATCACGTCCTGAAGGACAACCTCAAAGATATCACCGATGACGTCGTTACTCCAACTAATGATGTTCGACCGCCAACCCCCGAGCACGCAAAGGTCGTCAACTACATAACTGGTGGTTCCGACGTGTGCGGTCTGACATATTCCGCAGCCAAACGTCACGCCAGCCAAGCACCTAACGATCAACCTACCTCTCGTTCATCAAGACCCAAAGGAGATCTGGAATTAGAAGCCATGAAGATCACATTCGACCAAGACGACCTCGGTGATTCGTATCAGAAGCATCATGACGGGTTGATCATTCAACTCACGATTGGTAATTCTTTAACCCGGCGAGTCTTGGTCGACGGAGGCAGTTCAGCAAACGTCATCTTCCTTGATACCATCAAGGCCATGGGAATCGATCGATCGGAAATCACCCGACGCTCGACAACCTTGGTCGGTTTCAATGGAGACGCGACGAGTACCTTTGGAGAGATCACCTTGCCTGTCTATGTCGGAGGAATCAATAAGCAGACGAAGTTCAACGTCATCGATTGCTCGTCGGACTATAACATCATCTTAGGTCGACCATGGATCCATGACATGAAAGTCGTTCCCTCGATGTATCATCAGACCATGAAGTTCCCTACGCCGTGGGGAGTCCAGGAGATCAAAAGTGAGCCGAAGGTCGCCCGTGATTGCTACAAGACGACCCTGAAGCCGCAAAAGCAGGTCATCTAGCAATTACAGGTCCAGGATGCTCCTGGGACAGCCGACGACTATCGCCTGGAGGAAGTCGTCCTGGACCAGAGCAAGTCTGACCAGAAAGTCTTTGTAGGTTCGTCTCTCGACCCCTGTCTTAAAGACAAGCTAATATCTTTCTTGCAGGAACATGCCGATTGTTTTGCCTGGTCGCACGAAGACATGGTCGGCATAGACCCTAGCGTCATTTCCCACAAGCTTAATGTCGACCCGTCATTTAAGCTTGTCAAACAAAAGCGGCAGAAATTTGCTCCTGAAAGGAATAAGGTAATAAATGACGAGGTCGATAACCTCCTCAAGACGGGAAAATTTTGAGAAGTAAAGTATCCCGACTGGCTTGCGAATCTCGTGGTCGTTCAGAAGAAAAATGGCAAATGGAGGGTCTGTATCGATTTTACAAATCTCAACAGAGCTTATCCAAAAGACCCTTTCCCACTTCCACATATCGATGCCATGGTCGACGCGACAGCAGGACATGAACTATTGACGTTCATGGATGCTTATTCTGGATACAATCAGATCCTGATGCACGTTGACGACCAGGAAAAGACTGCATTCATGACGAACCGAGGTATTTACTGTTATAAGGTTATGCCCTTTGGTTTAAAAAATGCAGGTTCTACCTACCAGCGTCTGGTGAATAAGATGTTCAAAGATCATCTTGGCGACACAATGGAAGTATATATTGATGACATGCTCGTCAAGTTGAAGCAAGCAGTCGACCACGTCGAGAATTTGAGGCAGTCGTTCGACATCCTTCGGAAGTATAGCATGAAGCTCAACCCGACGAAGTGCTCCTTTGGTGTCAGTGCCGGGAAATTCCTGGGCTACATGGTCACTCGTCGGGGGATCGAAGCCAATCCCGACCAGATCAAAGCCATTATCAAGATCAAATCCCCAAGAAATTTAAAAGAGGTCCAGAGGCTCACTGGTCGGGTGGCAACTCTGAACAGGTTTATCTCTCGATCCTCAGATAGATGTCATCTATTTTACAATGTCCTCAGGAAAAATAAAGGCTTCGACTGGACCGACGATCATGAGCAAGCACTGCAAAAATTGAAGGAATATATGACGTCACCTCCTTTGCTGTCAAAACCTCACGATCATGAGGTCTTGCAGCTATATTTGGCTGTCAGTCCTAATGCAGTGAGTGTCGTCCTGACGCGAGAAGATGAAAAGCAGCAACTGCCGATCTACTGTGTAAGTAAATCTCTCTTGGACGCTGAAACCAGGTATTCCTCTATGGAAAAATTGCTTTTGTCGCTAGTTACAACCGCAAAGAAACTGCGACACTATTTTGAATCGCATCCTATTACTGTCGTGACTAACTTTCCTCTTAAGTCTGTCTTGAGGAAACCTGAGTTGACAGGTCGATTGGCAAAATGGAGCATATATCTCAGTGGTTACGACATCGATTTCAAACCCAGGACAGCAATCAAATCGCAAGCATTGGCAGATTTCATCGCCGACTTTAGTCCTGAGCTGGAAGAAGAAACAGAACTCGAAGTGTCTACTGTGGCGACCCACGACGACGTGCCCTGGACTCTACATGTCGACGGATCGTCCAACGTTAGGGGTTCAGGACTAGGCGTCATCTTAAAGTCGCCACAGGGGGGCAAGATGGTGTATTCCGTTCGATGCAACTTCAAAACCACCAACAACGAAGCCGAGTATGAAGCCCTGATCGTGGGAATGAATATGGCCCACGACTCGGGGGCAACCGCGCTACATGTCAAAAGCGATTCTCTTCTGGTCGTGAACTAGATAAATGGAGAATTCGCGGCCAAAGATTCAAAAATGATAGCGTATCTAAAGGTAGCAAAGGAAAAATCAAAAAAATTTAAATCATTTTCTATCGAACAGATCCCAAGGGATCAAAATACCCAAGCCGACGTTTTAGCAAACCTTGGATCTGCCCTGGTCGAACCTATATTCGACAGCATTCCTATGATCCACCTGGCGACGTCGTCCATCGAAAGCGACGATGTCGTCCAGATCGAAGACCAAGAAGATGATTGGTCGTGCGACATCAGAAATTTTCTTATGCACGACCAACTCCCAGAAGACAAGATGGAAGCTCGGAAGATTAAGTTCAAAGCATCCAGGTATGTCGTGATCGGAGATAGACTCTATCGATGATCATCGACAGGCTTAAACCTGAGATGCGTCGTCAGCAAGAGTCAAGTTCAGAAGATCCTTCAAGAAATGCACGATGGGGAGTGTGGCAATCACTCAGGAGGTCGCAGTTTGGCTAATCGAATCTCTCGACAAGGGTATTTTTGGCCAACACTGCGACAAGACGCCATCAGGTATGTCCAGAACTGTTCCAGTGCCCCGCGCGACAAGACGCCATCAGTCTCGACCACGACCAGAAAAGGGAAAACATTTATTACACTTTTCTGTGATAATATAAAGTCATAAAACATTTTGTCTACAGTCCAGAGTTTAAATCAAAAGTTACTCACGACACTCGACCGTCGTAAGACAACTTACGACCTCGACCGACTAACATACGATATTACTGTTATGTTTTCACTATTTAATGCAGGATCAATGTCATTAATGACCAACGGCTATAACCGACGAAGATCATTATGAGCATTAAACCCAGCAGCCGTTACGACCGTTAGCTGAAGTCTTAATGGAGTCATTTAAAGCATTCGAATGTTATATAAACAAAGGCAAAACATCATTTCGCGCACCTCTGAACCCCTGAATCAACTACAGTATACACAAACACTTTCGAAGCAAGAATTCTCTCAAGCAGACGACGTACGACGCATAGTCCCTACGCACGACGCGATAATTTTTACACACAATACAATTGTCACTTTATATTCCAAGTCTTTATTTCATTTGTATTGTAACTCATTGTACTCTCGACACTTGGAACACAAGGATATCGCCCATGTTTGGCGACCATAGTGCAGCGACGACATCCATAGTCGTCCGCGGGTTTTTTCCTCGTTGAGGCTTTTCCCGCATCACCAAAATATCTCTGTCTCATTTACATTTTTTGTCTTTGTCGCACTGTTTGTCGAACGATTTCCATTCTTTAGTTGTTAAGCTCCACAATCAACCTTAAGTTATCATTCTGGACGATTTTTGGCATAAACAATGAAATGTAACTTTGAAATCAAAATATAAAAAATTAAGGAAAAATGGTACCATCGCGGACAAATATGTTCCATACGCGGCCTCCCAATCGATGGCCAATTGGCCGGATCCGCGATCGCAGGACCCAATCGTGGGAAAACGGGGCATTTTTGCAAAACCAAAGAGATTTGAGCCATTTTGGTAACTTAATTTTGAACTTGAGGCATTTTAATAAATTTTCGAGTAAATTGCATTTTTGGTACCTGTGGTTATATGGACGAAACTACCCCTGGCACTAACGGACCAAATAGACGAGGTTAGTGACTGGGGACTACATTTGGAGCAAAATCGTATAACTCAGGGACCAATCTTTGACTTATTGAAGTTTAGGTACTCCTTTCAAAGAAATCATATAACCACAGGTATCAAAAATGCAATTTACTCTTTATAAACAAACCCATGACGTGTAAACAATCTTCTATTTCCCATTTTCATTTTAAAAGAAAAGAGGCTAAAAGATTAATGTATGCAATCAAAGTTTGAACTAATTAATTTAAGAGTAATTAACCATTTTAGTCCTTGTGGGTTAGTTGTTTATAACAATTTTTGTCCTTACTTTTTTCATTGTTGTGGTTTCAATTCTTTTTGTTTTTTGTCTCTGGGATTAACTCTGTTAAAAAAACACAAGTTAGGTGAAGGACATATTTGCCTTTTTTTAACTTTTATTGAATAAAATACCATATTATAAATGTTATATATATAAGCGAAGAATTGTGTGAGAAGAAGAGGTTAACATGAGAAGCGTGAGAATTGGATATGAATCGTTGACCGCTTTTAATCAGATCTCATCCCATGAATTGCGGCTTAGAAAAGAATTGATCTGGTGCATCTCATCCTAATATGTATCTACTTCTCATCCAACGGTTGATAACCGCTTCTCACATTAACCTCAACTTTTCACCGTATGTAATACCCCAAATTTTCTACCAACGGTCGAGGAACGACCAAGAAAACAGTCGGTGTACGGCCTTGATACGATCGAGGAACGGTCGATAAAATGGTCGATGAATGGTCAGGAAAACGGTCCACGAACAGTCGAGAAAATGGTCAAAAAAGCTCTCGACACCTTCTGAGCAAAAGTACCATGCGAAAGTGACACTGACACTTTAGCTTGTCACTTTTGCACTAAGAGGGGAGGGCACAATACATTATGAGCGAATGTGTCATGCAAAAGTGACCCTGACACTTTAGCATGACACTCTCGCAGTCGGGGTCGGTGCTTAAAATCCGATTTTTAAGCCTTTTCTTCATTTCCTCATATCTTCTTCACCATAACTCCGATTTTGGTGATTCTTTTTGCTATGTTCTCTATTTTTGAAGCTTTTTAAGGCTAAATCAAGAGAGTTGAAACTTATTAAAGGATTCTAGAGTATTTGTGAAAGGTAACCTCTTCATCTCCTTTCTCTATGAGTTAGGGCTTTGAGTATTCTTCATCTCCTCTCCTTTTCCTCCACCCATGTCTTAGATTTGTAGTTCTTCAAGGTGGATAAGATGTTGGGATCATTTTGGAGGATAACCAACTTAGATGTTTCAAGATTTGAGCCTAGATCTTGCAAGTTTGAAAAAGATAAGTCTTTTGAGCCTTTTGAGATCTTTGTTTGGGATTTTTTTATGGATTTGAAGTTTAGGTTAATGTTTGGTGTCTCTTTGATTTGGTTATCAGTCGTGAGAAGTTTTTTTGGTGTGGTCTGAGGATCTCTGCGGAGACGGATACGGAAACCCCCCACAGATGTTATGTATCTAAAATATTCACCATATTGAAGCTAGAGATGAGTTTGGAAAACTAGGTTTAACTTAACCTAGCAAGGTGAGTTCAAGTTGCTTTGTGAAAACTATGTAAATGTAAAAAATGTCTATTTTGAAGTATTAATGTGTTTTATTTGATGTTTATCAAACGTATTATTTATTTGATAAGATTTGCACTTTTGGTACACTTGACTTTATAAATCTCGTAAAATGCTTTTACTTAAGGTTTTGAGCATTTTGATAAATAAATAATAAGTTTTGGTATTTTTAGTGATTTATCTTATAAAATGAGATTATTTGATAAAAATGCATTTTTAGTGTGTTTGGTTCGGAAAATACATATTGTTGTATTATGGGACATTTTGGGAATATAAACGATACATTTTAATTTGGAAAATGAATTGTCCCGATCCACGAGGATTTTGAGTTAATCATGTGTTTGGACCATGTAGTTGCATAAACATCTGTTCGATAAATTTTATTGCTTTTGATAAATTTTGATTGTGTTGAAATAAACTCAATTGCTTATAATAAACAAAAACTTGTAACTCCTTACAACATTTATTCCATGAAGCAGTTGATCAAAGTTGCACATGACCAAATTTATTGCTTTTTTTGTGGATTGGATGATATCATATGCAAATGTGATCCATTTAATTGGTTTCATTATGATGTTCCTCGTTCTTCTTGTTATTTTTTTGATGGTATGCATGGAAATGTATTTAAAGGAAAACGTGGTACTAATTTCAAGCGAGTACCAAAGACTCTCCCAACTAACCCAAAAGAACTCATTTACAAGTGGGTACCTAAATCCAACAAATTTGATCATTTGCAGACCAGTCATATTTGGTATCTAGATTTGGGTTGCTCAAAGCATATGTCTAGAAGAAAAGAGATCCTCACTAATTATACTGAGAAAAACGAAGGTCGCGTCAAGTTTGGAAATTATCAATATTCGCCAATTTTAGGTTATGGAGATGTCGTGAAAGACAATGTCACATTTACGAAAGTGAATTATGTTGAGGGTTTAGGACACAACATGTTTAGTATCGATCAGTTTTGTGATAAGGATTTGGAAGTCAACTTTAAAGCAAGAAGATGTTTTGTGAGGACGGAAGATGGTAAGGAACTTCTTGTTGGGACTAGAAAGACGAATATGTACACAATTGATTTTTCCAACTTCAAACCCAAGAACGACGTTTGTCTAATGTCTAAAGCTTCAATGGAGCAAAGTTGGTTATGGCACAAACGTCTATCTCATATGAATTTTCATTACATTGAAAAGCTGGTTAAAGGTGAGTTAGTGAAAGGCCTTCCTGTTCAGAAGTTTAAAAAAGATCATCTCTGCGGTGCTTGCGAGAAAGGCAAAATGAAAAGTGCACCTCATCCGCCTAAACCGGAACCGAGCACAAAGAATGTGCTGGAGTTATTACACATGGATCTTTGCGGACCCCATGAGAACCCAAAGCATAAACACGAAAAAGTATGTATTGGTTGTGGTTGATGATTACTCAAGATACACATGGATAAAGTTTCGACGGTCAAAGGATTAAACTCCAGAGTTAATCATTTCCTTGTTGAAATCACTTCAAGTCAATCTACAGAAGTCAGTTCAGACTATAAGATCAGACAACAACACATAATTTAAGAATCAAGTTCTTGGTGACTTCTTGGAGTCTTCGGGAATTACTCATCAATTTTCCGCGGCTAGAACACCACAACAAAATGGTGTCGTTGAAAGGCGTAACCGAACATTAGTTGAAACCGCACGCACCATATTGTCTCAATCTGATCTTCCATTATTTCTCTGGGCTGAAGTTGTTTCTACCGCGTGTTATACGCAAAATCGATCGATCATACATCGACGGTTCGCTAAAACTCTATATGAGATTATCAATAATAGGAAACCTAGCATTAAACATTTTCTTTCTTTTGGATGCAGGTGTTTTGTGCTGAATGACAAAGAGAACTTAAATAAGTTCAGTTCGAAGGCAAATAAAGGCATATTCATCGACTATTCGTCTTCCTCAAAGCATACAGAGTATATCTTACAACTTCAAGGACGGTGATTGAAAGCATCAATGTTAATTTTGATGACGTTGAAGACATGGCTTCTAGTGCAAAGCAGCTCAGAACCCGCAGTTTCTCGTGTTTTAGCTTCTGGACATCTAAGTCTAGGACTTGTAAAAACTGATAAGGATCAAGCATCTACATCTAATTCTCATTTAAATGAACTTTATCATTTATTTGAGAACTTTTATGATGAATATTTTGGGACTTACAATCCAACTTGCCATGTTTCTAGCAGGAAATCTGTTGCTCGATGTGCTGAACAAGTGACAATTTCTGGTCCATCAGTGGAGCAAACCAATAATGATTTGGATGCAACAATTCTTGTACCCGAGTCTTCGCCAAATATTCAAGAAGATAATTCTACACCAACTGTTCAACAAACACATGATGGTGTTTCTTCTAATGAGGTTGTTTCACAAGAAAATGTTTAGACTGAAAGCACTACACATGAGATTATTCTCGAGGTTGAACCTATTTCATCCGATAATCAACCATCAATGCCTCAATATGAAGCCACATTAGTGAATGAGTTGTAGGTTTTTTTATGCCCACGTCACATGAATACACTGCTGACGTCAGATGAACCTATGAGGGTCGCACGCAATTGAGTACGTAGTTCTCAGATAAACCATGATGGTCGTGAACCAAATACAATTATTTGTTGTAATGGGAATAATTATTATTCTAGTAGAATAATAATCGTGTGTGTACATATATATAATTAAGTTAATTATATATATTGGACTTAATTCGGATAAATTATTATGTTAAGTCTTTGACTTTCTGGATATAACCCGTTTCTAGTTCAAATCCGTGGATCTTATGTTATGGCCGCACCCCGGCTTACGGCCTTTACGCTACTACTATTGTGATGTGAGCGGTTCAAATTGGTTTGATCTTTCCCAATCATCCTGGCCGTAACTTGTACGCATCACTTGTACGGAGGTGCATGCATAAAGGTTTGGAACTTTTTCTTATCTGAATCTTAAGAACATGACCTTGTAAAAAGCTTTTAGGTCGGTTCCCTACCTTATAAATCAAATCAGATAGTAGGGAACAGTGGTTCTTGCTTCATGGGAAGTAACTGGGGTCTCCGCCTACAAGTCTCTACCAGGTAGAGCAAGTCTCTACCATTAAGTTAAGGTAATGCATGGTGGAACCTTGGCCAACTCTATCGGCCGTAACTGCTTTTAACTCTATAAAAAGATGACTCTCTGAGTAGAGATTGTA
The DNA here is from genome assembly GCA_033807775.1 of Saussurea involucrata. Taxonomy (NCBI): domain Eukaryota; kingdom Viridiplantae; phylum Streptophyta; class Magnoliopsida; order Asterales; family Asteraceae; genus Saussurea; species Saussurea involucrata. The sequence goes on from CM066317.1 coordinate 88,701,418, forward strand.
GCAGTTATCTATACTCAAATTATATTTGTGACAGCTCCTTCGGCTCGGCTACTTTTTTTTAAGGTAAGGTGGGATCTTTACATTATCAATAAAAATGCCTAATAATTAAACCGAAAGGGCCAACGTCTAATGGGTAATTTTAAGTTAATATTAATTATTATGTTAATAGTTAATAATAGGCTTAAGGCCTATGAAACTTTTATTTAATTAAGGCCCAGTCCAATTTATGGAAAGTGGAGTATATAAACCTAACCTTAATTAGGTTTAAGAGAATTAGTTTTTTTGAAAAACTTAGAGAGCAAGAAAATTCTCTCCTCCCTCCTCTCCCCTTGGTGGCGTCGCAATAATGTCTGGAACCTCGGACCATTATAGATAGTCCATATGAACATTCCAGTAGCTTTAAAGATTCTAACGGGGCTGACCGTCCGTTCAGAGTCAATCCTGAAATGATCCCGAAGACTTTCCTCTTTCCCAGGCTCCCGGTGGAGTAGAGGATACAAAGTTCTCCTCGCTCTTTTTAGGGGGGTCGTTACGGTTAGCAAATCAGCCCCGTAGAATTCACTAAGTCACCTAGAATCCGACATTATATGAACAGATTCCCTGTGTTTTACTATAGAATGGCGACTTCTACTCTAGTAGGTACACACACAAAATCGATTTTTGTGTGTGTATTGGTTTGGTTCTCGTGGGTTAGCAATCGTTCGGGAATCGCGACGTCTCTCGTGTGGATACTTCTAGAGGAAACCTACGTTGGTTTCTAGTGCTTTGATTTCATCCCGATTCAACCACTTGAGGTATTTGCTAACACCCTATGGTTTGGTTTTTGGTATTTATTTTGTTTGTTACAGATCTGGGCTAGTGGGGTTTTGCAATTTTCTTTTATATTGTTTATGCATGTTTGTATATTGTTTTTCTGTTGCGATCCCGTCGAAACCCTTCATGAGCCACCATCTGAAGAAGTACAATCTTTCGTTGACCCTAATCAAAGTTTAATTTCTCCACACCCACACTCAACCAAATGGACTAGAAGCCATCTGATACATCAAGTTATTGGTGATGTATCTGATCTTTTGAAAACAAGGTTAGTCATAGGGTTATTTATTTAACCCTATTTTAGACGTATAATTCCAATTTTTGAGCCATTTTATTATCCCATTGAGTCGCTTTTAAGCAATTTTAGTAATATTTACGTAAATAAAGGATTAATACTTTTGGGTATTAATTTGGCTAAAAATCGCATAAAAATCACACCAAAAGTCTAATTATATACTTCATGTATTTTAGGTTGCGGAAAAGATGGTCATTTGGAGTTTTATATGGAAGAAGAATGCGGATAGCTAATTTTTAGACGGAAACGAAGACTCCGATTTTTTATGACCGGGCTTGCAATTTTTTGTGGATCGCTTCATTGGGTCGGCCGAATGGCTTATGGGCCGATTTTTGTACATTGGGCCGAAAGCTTCAAACACTTGGGCTCAAGATTACTTAAAATTTTTATGGGCTTGCATTATGGCCCATGGATTTTACCCATGGATATGGCCCATGGATCTTTTCTTGGTGAACAAGTATTTTAGTACCTATATATATGGTGCTTATGTTACTTGTAAAAATCATCCATCCTTTACTATAGTTAGGATGATGAACACCCTCTCTTTAATATAGTTTAGTAGTAGTAGTAGTAGTAGTAGTAGTAGTAGTAGTAATAGTGTAGTGTAGTTATCACATAGTTCGGCTCCGTTGCGTCATCGTCAACTTTCCATTTTGCTACTTGTCGGTTACTTGTTACTTATATTTCAATCTCCTTCCGTTACCTTTAATCTCGTTACTAACCCATCATGTTTGTTTTCTTTTAGTATTGTCGTTATCGTTATTTCTTTACTTGCTTACGATTTTCTTCCCTTATAATCTCGCTGCCATAAATTTCCTTTACTTGTTTACGATTGTAGTTTGTTAACTTGCTATTAATCTCGCTTCTTTTCAATACTCACAGTTCTAATTACTTACCATCATCGAATTTCTCTTCTCTTGCAACTCACGAATTTAGCTTGTTAATTGTTACTAGTTTACATCTTTGCCATCACACGGTTTTTGCTACAAAATCCCATTCACGGTTTCGATACTTTGGTTATAAAACGATTTCGTTAGCATTATTAACCGGAAGTCATTTAGTTCCTGCAATTTTATATTCGCTTTATTTTTCGAGAGTTGGTTCCTTGCATAACAAGTTACGTATTTTCATTAAGAATTATTGTAATTTGTTTATGTATTGTCCATCTCCATTAATTGTTTTCTTAGTTAATACATCCTTTATAATTATAAACCGAACGATGATAGGCTAAACGTCCTAGTCCAGGGTATAAAGTGAAGTTGGGACCGAGACTAATAATTAAATTGAAAGGTGTCGCGTACTGCATGATTGTCCCAAAGTTATTTAAATCAAGGTTATATTTTGTGGTGTATCACAATTGACCAATTGACACCCGGTCCGTTGTATCATGAAATAGTCGACACTTGAGATAACCAAGGAATGCAGTCTCATCGCTATATTTAATTATTAATATCATCCCAACGGAACTTTATACCCTGTGCTTCTTTTTATAATTGATTTTAGTTTAATTGTTAACCAAACCTCCACCAAAATATTGTTTTCAAATTCGCCATCTGAAACTCGCTTTTACGAACTGGACGTTTAAAGAGAAACTTTTCCACGCTTCCCTGTGGGTTCGATATCCGGTACTTTTGTACCATTATTACTTGTTTTGAGACGATAATAGATTGAGATGTATACTTGCGTCTTGGTTTATTTATTATAAACGAAACACTCTTTTATAAAGGTGTGGGTAAAATCGTAACAGTTAGCTACAACTAATGAGTGTCTGCTCGTGGTATTTCTAAGTAACATTGAACCGACAACTATTTCACAAGCTTTAGAAGATCCGGATTGGGTGATCACAAATGCAAGAGGAACTCAGTCAGTTTGAAGCATTGAAAGCATGGCGTTTAGTTCTAAGACCGAAGGATAAGAGCATAATCAGAACAAAATGGGTCTTTAAGAATAGGAAAGATGAAGATGCATTGTTGTACGGAATAAATCTAGGCTTATGGCCAGGGCCGGCCCTGGGCCATGGCAAGTGTGGCTTGGGCCATGGGCCCCAAGTCCAGCAGGGGCAACACAAAATCCTAGGGCTTTTATATATATATCATCAATTTTGGGCCCAACCCATATTACCATTTGATTTACTTACAGCCGACCGAGAGTTATCTGTCGATGGATTGAAATCGAGAAGATTCCTGCGTGCGATTGTGCGAATAGGAAGAGTCGAGACAAGAGTGATGCGTGCGAAGTTGCGAACGGTGGTGCGATTGATTAAAAATTTGAAATCGAATCATCTCCCTCTCTCTCGTTTAGTCTTGATTGATTCGTTCCAGACGTTCCTAAATGGCTAAATCGTTGCTTCCCTAGTGCCCTCCCTAAATCAGAATTCAGATTTCAGAACAGAAGTGTTGCTGACTTGGTGACTTGCTGTTGGAATTTGGATTTAACTAAGAAGAACTTGGATTGCTTGATTTGCTTCTGCGGTTCTGCCCTAAATCAGGTGTTTTCTATCCTTTTTAAACTTTGAAGTTTGAACTTGTTGTGGTTTGCTTGTTGTTGTTCATTGTTTGTTTCATTGTTGCTATTTGGCTGCTTTATATTTGCTTGCATACTTGTTTAGTTATTTGATTGTTGTCTTTCAATTTATTACTTTAGATTTAGATAATAGAGTAATAGACATGTTTCCAAGATCACAACCTTCGGGTGCTCAAAAGAGGAAAAGGAAAAAACAACAGGAAGAAACTGAAAAATCGATGCAAGGATCTTTGAATAAATTTCTTGTTAAACAATCAAACATTTCTGAAAATCCTATTGAGAATCCGGTTGATGATAATGAAAACATTGAGCATCCGGTTGATGATAATGAAAACATTGAGCATCCGGTTGATGATAATGAAAACATTGAACATCCGGTTGATGATAATGCTTGTGATGATGATAACATTGGTGTGAATATATTTGATCCTAGAGTTTGGGATGGGTTAAATTCAAAAATGAGAGACTTACTTGTTGAAAAAGGGCCTATAAGGGAAACAAACATCATATTTCCAAAAGATAATGTAGGTAGGCATTTCTCTTCCGAATACTATGTCCGTAAAATAAGAAATGGTGATTGTTATGATAGAAAGTGGTTGGTTTATTCTAAAGAGTTAGATAAAGTCTTTTGTTTTTGTTGTAAGCTTTTCAAAGATGGTCGATCAAAAAGTCAATTAGCAACCGAAGGTTTAAATTGTTGGAAACAACTTGGTCAAAGATTAAGCATTCATGAAAATAGTTCGGAACATTTGACTAATTTCAAAATTTGGTGTGAGTTGCAATTGAGGTTGAATAAAAATCAAACACTTGATAGAGATTTGCAAGAATTAATAAAAAAGATACCGATCATTGGAAAGATCTTGTTTCAAAGCGAAAACCTTTTTTGGTATTTGTCAAGCGATTTACAATGTGTTTTCTAATTCTACAAAAAGATGGACTGTTTTGTTAGAACATATTGATGATTTGACTTTGAAATCCTTATCTACTACTTGGTGGGAAAGCCATATTGAAAGTGTTAAAGCCATCAAAACTCAAGTTGGCAAAATCAAAGATGCTTTAATACAATGGCTGAGGTAACCGAGGATCATAAAATGTGTAGGGATGCCACTTCTTTGGTTGATGGCGAGCTTTCAAGTTTTGATTTTATTGTTAGTTTGGTTATTTGGCATGAAGTTTTGTATAGAATTAATTTGGTAAGTAAGAAATTACAATCTAAAGATATGCTTCTTGATGTTGCCATTGAAAATCTCAAGGGATTAGTTGTCTTTTTTGAAAAATATAGAGAAAATGGGTTTGCATGTGCTATAAATGAAGCAAAAGAAATTGCAAATGATATTGGAGTTGAGCCGGAATTTACTGTAAAACGTTCTTTCTCTCGAAAAAAACATTTTGATGAAATTCCAAATACCGAGAGAGAACAACAATCTGCTCAAGAGTGTTTTAGAACGGATTACTTTCTTGTTTTAGTTGATATGGCTCTTTCTCAACTACGAACTAGATTTGAACAAATGCAAGAATTTGAATCTATTTTTGGTTTCTTGTTTGATGGAAGAAAGTTGGTAACCTTACATGTTGATGAGTTGAAAAAAAGTTGTATGAATCTTGAACTATGTTTAACAAATGGTGATGATTCTGATATAGATGGGGAATATTTGTTTATGGAGTTGCATGTTTTACAGGAAATGTTACCGGAAGAGGCATCTAAGAGTGGAAATCCTTGGACATCCATACAAATTTTGAGTTTGCAAAGAAGATGGACATGTTTCCACATGTCTTGGTTGCTTATAGGATTTTGTTGACCGTACCCATCACTGTTGCATCCGCGGAAAGAAGCTTTTCGAAGTTAAAGTTGTTGAAGTCATATCTACGTTCTACTATGAGACAAGAAAGATTGAACGGGTTAGCAATTTTGAGTATTGAGAGTAAATTTTTAGCGGATGTTAACTATGATAAAATAATTGATACTTTTGCTTCAAAAAATGCACGAAGGCATCGTTTTAAGTAATGTATTTTATGATCTATTATATGGGGTTTTGGTTTATGTCCCCCTCGTTGTACTATTTTTGTTTCTTTTAATAAAGACCCGGCGTGGGGATGAGCCACCTAGCTTGACTAGGTTCCAAACCCTGTTAAATTGTTTTTCGTTCTCGTAATATAGGGGCATTTTTTTTTGTCTTTCGCCATGGGCATTCGAAATCTCAGGACCGGCCCTGCTTATGGCCAAAGGATATTGTCAGCAAGAGGGAATGATTACGATGAGACATACGCTCATGTAGCACGTATTGAAGCAATTATGATGTTTATTGCGTACGCTACTCATCAAAACTTCACTGTATTTCAAATGGATGTGAAGACGGCATTCCTGAACGGAATTCTAAAAGAAGAAGTGTACGTGTCTCAATATGAAGGGTTTATGGACAAAACAAAGCCTAATCATGTCTACATTCTCGACAAAGCTTTATATGGATTAAAGCAAGCTCATCGCGCGTGGTATGATGTCCTTTCCAAATTTCTAGTGGATTTCGGATTGTCGAAAGGTAAAATCGATACAACTCTGTTTATCAAACATAAAGGTAAAGATATAATCTTAGTACAGATTTATGTAGATGACATTATTTTTAGCTCTACTAATCTATCATATTGCAAGTGGTTTTCTGACCTTATGGTGACCAGGTTCCAGATGAGAATGATGGGAGATATGAACTTCTTTCTCGGATTGCAAGTCAAAAAAAAATCCATGGGGATCTTTATAAATCAGCCAAAGTACGTGTTTGACATTTTGAAGAAATTCAAAATGGAAAATTGCACTTCAATAAATACCCCTATGGCATTGGTTTCAAAGACCGGTCTTGATCCTGACGGTAAGGATGTAGATCTAAGAAACTACCGAGGTATGATTGGCTCTTTGATGTATTTAACTGCGAGTAGGCAAGATATTATGTCTGCTACGTGTTTGTATGCTAGATTTCAGGCGAAACCTAAGGAATCACATCTTGGAGCAGTCAAGAGAATCGTTCGCTATCTTAAAGGAACACCATATCTTGGATTATGGTATCCTAACGGAACTGGCTATGAGCTAACCGTGTACTCAGATGCAGATCACGGTGGGAGTCTCCTGATAGAAAGAGCACTTCTGGTCACATTCAAATTCTGGGTGATAAGCTTGTAAGTTGGGCATCCAAGAAGCAGAATTGCGTTTCTACGTCAACTGCGGAAGCTGAATACGTTGCGGCCGCTAGTTGTTGCTCTCAAGTTCTCTGGATGAAAACTTAACTTATAGATTATGGATACAAATACGAGAATATGCCTATTTATTGTGATAGTAAGAGCACGATTGTTATTTCAGCTAATACTGCCCAATACACCAAAACCAAACACATTGACATCATGTATCATTTTTTTAAAAGATCATGTTGAGAAAGGTACTATTGAACTCTACTTTGTAGCAACAAAATATCAACCTGCTAATTTTTTTACAAAAGCTTTGGACGAAGAACGTTTTAACCTTTTGGTGTCCAATCTCGACATGTTGAACATGAAAATTTTAAGTTCAATATATTGTTCATTTAATAAGTTGAAAATTTGTATTGTTCACTCTATATTTTATATCTAGATTGATAAATATTAACTTTCAACATATTAAATTTTCAATATATTTCTTTAAATTGTTGTGTTTCTGTAGTTTACAAACTTGATTTCAATTCTGCTTATTTCTTTCTTGTCTTTATTCTTTTTCAATAAGATACTTGTTTCTGCTTGAGGTGTGTTCATGATTTCAGGGGGAGTATTAAAATTTTTATAGACTCATAAGTCTAGGGGAAGTATATGCATCTACATGTGTATACAATTAAACAGTGATATGAGTGTAGATGGTCACATGGTTCACAAGAAGACAAAAGGTAAATATGTTGATTTGTTTTTTAGCAAACTCTAGATGATGAAAATTATTTTTCAAAATAATCTGCATCATTCTAAAGGGAGCAAAATGTATTTTTAAAATGTATGGAACTTAACCAGTAAAAAGATGGACATCTTTTAATTTGGTAAAACTTTTGGGATTTTTGGATTTTTTTTGAAAAATGTCTAAATGTTGGTCTTGTCGCATAAGGCTTGCACGACAAGAATTCTTGTCGCACATGCCTTGCGCGATAAGATGATTGAACAGTGCTTATCACACATGTCTTATTCGACATAAATGGTTTGTCGTGCATGTGTTGTGCGACAAAACCAAGTGAACAGTGGTTGTCGCATGTCTCTTATGCGATCAAAAATTTCCCACTTATCGTGCATGTGTTGTGCGATAAGATTTAGAATTGTCGACCATTTTTTCAGGCGATAAGTTGACTCGATGGTCGGTCAAACCTTGGACCAATCATTTCGTGCCACGTGTCAAAACCCCAATATCCTATATATAGAGCGTTTTTCGACTGATGTCTTTTTCGAACCTTGAAACCCCACATCTGCTCTCAAAAGTTTTTACGATTTTTCAAAGGATTGAAGTTCTTTTTTATTGCATTCCATTCATATTTCAATCCAGGTTGGTTTTCTATCGATCTGTCATCTATTTTTATTGTTTTAGTGTTAAAAATCGATGCTTTAGGGTTTTCTTGTTCGAACCGCATTTGACTTTCCATATTCTAGTCTGAATCCACTCTATATGTTAGTTTGTTATGATAAAACATGATAATATAGGTTTCTAGTAGTAAATCACCCATAGGGTTTGAATTTCAATGTAACAACCCAAATTCGATAAATCATAAATCATAACATTACAACCAAACAATCCCAAAATTTTAATACAATACAACGAATCTAACTCTAAATACGCAGCAGATAAACCCCTTCACAACTGAGATGCTATAGGAAGCCCGACTGTGAACTACAAGCCACCACTAGACTACTCCTCTTTTACAGTGCCACCTCTTTTCCTCCTCTCTAGATGAAACCTCAAACAAAACTCCAATCCTGAAAATGGTTTAATTTTTTGAAAAGCGAGGGTTGACCATAAGGTCTAGTGAATTCCCTCCCCAAAAACAGTTTAACAACCACATATATCAATATACCACCGCCTTAAAGGCCCATCAAAAACATTTCATCCAATCAACATCACACATGGGTAATTGCACAGTGTTCGTAGACCATTTCTACCACACGGTTGTATCCACGATCGGGGCCCAAGTCGTCTCCCCTTTCGCCTACGGGGCCCAAGTAGACTCCCCATTCCCACATACACAGGAAATGGATTCCATGCATACGGGGTGAATAAATCAACTCCCAAGGGATATATGACATCCCAAGGTACACTACTCCCACTGTGCAACTCGACTCCAAAACATCATGTCAAGTAATGGATAATGTCACGTAAGCCAAACATGTGCATTTATAAATATTTTCATAACATGCGTGTATTTATAAACAACCCCACATCATGTAATAACAAAGCTTTTCATAGTGTGTAATCGTTCCATCATGCTCAATACCAAATTCAGATATGAAAACTTTAGGAAAACATTTCATTTGCACAAAAGAGTTAAGGGAACTCACCTGAGCTTTAGCAAATCGACACACGCTCTGAAACCCAGTTTAGCTCAAACCGAACATCTGAATTGAACGTCATAATAGTGGAGATCCATCCCAAACATCCCTAATAAACCCCAAAACAACCCTTAGATGATAACACAACCTTAGCCTTAAACAGTGCGCGAAACAAGAGCCGAAAACACGCGACAGAGCTTGGCGCTGGTGCCCGCGCTAGTCCACTCGCGCCAAGAACCGCACGGAACTCTGAACAGACCTTGGCGCTACTGCTCACGCGGGTGGACTCGCATCTCCATCCGCGCAGAGCTTCTGCACTGGTTTTTCAGCCGAAAACTCACCCTTTTCTAACCCCAACTCATCCTAAATCGATTTTAAGCCTCCAAAATGAAATAGTTGATGTCCTAAACCTTTCCCCTCAATTTCCAAACATTGACACATCATTTAATCCAACCCAACCCACTTGTTGATTCTTGATTTCAAACCCAAAACCCAAATCTTTGACATAAACAAATTTCACCATTGAAATGATGAAGGATTCACAAAAGAAGTTTGTAAACCCATAGGAAACTCACCAATCATCCCATTTCCATTGAAAACAAGCTTAAGACTTCTTAATGATTTACTTAAGAGATTCCCAAACAAAATCCTCATCAAATCAAGCAAGAAGATAAAGAATGAAGAGGAAATCATACGTAGAAGATGAAGTCTTCAAACCCCTTGAAGCAATCCTTCCAACTCCTCTTCCACAAGGTTGTATCTTCTTGAACCTCTCCTCCCCAAATAGATAGCCGCCATAATGAAGAAATGAGAAAGGGTTTTACTCCTTTTTAAATCCCTGAATTTTCCATTTAATCCTCAAGTTTCAGCTTTTCTCACTTTGGCCCTAAAACTTCCAATCATTTCAGATTTCTAGAAAATGGGGTGTTACAACACCTCCCCCTTAATAGAATGCCGTCCCCGGAATTCCATCATTGGAAAGAGGCGGATACTTTGCATTCATCTCGGATTCGGTTTCCCATGTCGCTTCATGCCCTTTGTGAAATCGCTAGTACACCTTCACTAGGTTGGTGTCCTTGTTCCTCAACCCCTAGACCTTGCGATCCACGATCGTCTCGGTTTCCTTGACAAAGCTTAATTTCTCGTCCACCTGCACTTCATGTAATGGTCTGGCCATATCCACTTCCGCTAAGCACTTCCTTTGATTCGACACATGGAAAGTGTTGTGGATTTCATGCATTACCAACTTCTTTGTATTTCAACTTCTCGATTTTCCAGCCCAATGATCATTTCCAACGACACGACAAAATCCAATTCTTCATCCATTCGCACTGTTTGCAAACTTAACACCGTACCAAGATTTCGACCAACACCCCCCAAAGTAGGGACGTGAAACACACCATGAATGTTCCATAACTTCACCGAGTGCATTTAATTCATACATTATCTCTCCAATTCTTTATATAGCTGCCAACGGCTCAATAAAACGTGATCCAACTTCACTTACCTCTTGAAACAAGCTACTCCTTTCTATGGGGATGTGTTCCGCACCCAGCATCAACTGCTTGTCTACGCCTGTACTCACGGTTGTTAAAACGCGTCTAAATTAGGGCTTCACGCACCCATTAATTCTCTAGCAGCACTGATCTCCAACCAAAGCCTACCCACTCGATTGCCACCATAGCACAGAGTCATCCTTGGATCGTCGCTTTGAACTCGCAATCATGAGTTCCTTAATCGGACCACATTCTCTTCAGAAAATTTACATCTTTCCAAACTAGCGTACGCCTGACACAATCAGCCCTTCACTCCTCTGTAACTCCATTGATCACACACTAATGTCAAAGGTCACACCATTACTCGCTTTCCATACATAATTATAACAAGAAGGCATTCACGATCTAACATCTGCAAAATACGCCCACCTTTTCGAAATAAATTCAAACTTCACTTGCCCACTAGGGAGAGTGACCATACTCTCCCAGAATTATTCCAAATACTCTTAACAACCCAAAACAAGTTCACTTGAAACATTTCTTTCCCGACGATACTACGGCTAATGCAATGGTCTTTCATCCAGAGCATTACATTCGACCACAATTTTCCTCTTCTTCTCGAAACCATAAAACGCGCTTCCAAAGAACGGCTCACTATTCGGTGCAAGTTTTAGATCAGTCGCACAAAATCAGTTTCTCATACTTGAACCTAGGGGTGTAAATAGGTCAGGCTGGGTTGGGTTCGGGTTCAACCCATTTATTAATTGGGTTGAAAGCCTCAATCCAACCCAACATGTTTAAGTAAATGGGTTGAGATTTTCAACCCAACCCAACCTGGTACTTAAATGGGTTGGTAGCGGGTTGACCTGTTTATGATTTTCTCAACCCAACCTGTTTAATAAATGGGTTGAACCTGGGTTGACACATTTAATTTTAAAACTTTAAATAAAATAAAAAGGACTAAAACATAATTCCATGACAAATACACAAGTCACAATCACAAAACCAAATAAATTGTTTAAAGTTTCAAAACCATAAAGTGAAATAAATTGTTCAAAGTTTCAACAACACAACCATAAATTCAAACAAATAAATTTCTAGGGCTGGTGTCGATCTCTTGGCTGGAACTGAAAGAAGTGTCGGCTAGTGTTTAGAGAGTTTAGACTTTGAAAGTTTGAACGATGGAATATTGAAATGGAAGGACCGAAGGAGTTATGTTTAGACTTTAGTGGAATCATATTTAGTTTTTATTAACTTTTTAGTTATTAATTATAATTAAATAATGATGATAAATTAAAATTAAGTCATAAATAGGTTACAAACAGGTTGTAAATGAGTTGAAAGAAGGTTTTAAATGGGTTGAAAACAGGTTGTAAATGAGTTGCAATTAGGTTGTAAATGGGTTGAAATCGGGTTGGAAACAGGTCGAAATTTTCAACCCAACCCAACCCATTTATTAATTGGGTTAGGTGGGTTGACCCATTTATCTTAAATGGGTTGAAAATCTCAACCCAACCTACTACTACTGGGTTGGGTTCGGGTTGGGTTGGCGGGTTGGGTCACTTTTTGCCACCCGTACTTGAACCGTAACATATACCATGATTCTTTTATCATACCCTCGCTGGTAGATCCTAAGCTTTCCGATGACATAACTTTAGATTTTTGCTCCTCTTTTCCGGTGTCACTTACCAATCCCCTACTTTTGTTTACCCATATATTCAGGCATACTGTCTCCACCTCTTACGCTAGCATGAAACATCGTCCACCCAACAACACCTACTCTATTTTCCGACCATCCCAAGCGTGCTGATAGTACGTTTACATTAGTATGCCTAACCAATTGGTTGTACCACAATTCTCACCCGAGATAATCAGTTAGTGATAAGTGCTCAATTTTGAGTATTTACGCACTTCCTTTTTAGTCTTTTCATAGAATTTTGCACTTTAAAATCCCAACTTGAGTCATCTTTTCACTTCTTTTCTCTTTTATTAGGTTGGAGCTAAGGTTTGTGGTTTACTTGTGCTATTTAGGATGAATGGCTAATGTTTGGTTCAAATTGCAAATCCTTTTTTATCACAGGCAATGCTGCAGCATGGTTGGAGCATGAATCTGGCGCTTTTGAAAGGGGGAATTGGCGGATGATTAAAGTGGAGTGGAAATGGCTTTTCTTTTGTCCAATGGTCTTTCCATTTGTATCAGCTGATTGAACACTCTAGTTGTAACTTAAGTCTTTTGTGTACTTTCTAGTTACTTATGCTTAACTTAGTCATTGTAACCTAATGGGATTAGTTGCTTGTTACACTTTTGGTCCCTCTATTTGTACTATAAATAGAGGGCTTTGGCTCATTTAATTGTACACCACTTGGGTTGATTCTTGATCAGTACCAATTCCCTCCTTTAATTCCAATCATCTTCAGAAACATTCTTGTTCTTATTGTTCTTCATTTCTCTTTTAAATCTCCTTCTACCCAGATGAATGCTTGCAGCAACTCCGCAGCATTAATCTGACAGTTTTAAAATTGCTTACTTTAAATCCGTTTTTTATCTTCAATATTGTCATTTACTTTACGTCTTTAATTTCCAGCACCTCATTTCAGTACTTTACATTATTGCACTAAACTCAGCGTCCGTTACAACTGTTACACGAAGCTTTTATGGAGTCAATAAAGGCATTCGAAGACTATAAGTACAAGGATTCCATCCTCATCTGAGACATCTTGGCACATCTGAACTCTCAGACACACAGCGAAAGCATTCGAAGCAAGGAACTCTCTCTCGAAAGATCGCTCTTGACGCACGATTCTTACGCACGACACTTGGTTTTCACGAACAGTTCACTGAACGTTCGGTTCGTTTACAGCCTTAACCACACCCACCCACTCTTTCCCGGACGACCAGACCCGAACCATTCTCAGCGGGCTCGTTTCTTCGCCTTTTTTCACGATTATTTTTGCGTTAGTTCACCATAACTGTAACACCCTAAAATTTAAACAATTAATATAGGGGAAAATTCTGGATAATGGGTAAATTTAAACCTCAAAATATAAGCCAACTAGAACCCTTAATGCAATGGGGTAGTTTGTACAATGTACAATTAAAGGAGTATTGAGACATGATACACAACAAACTATTAATCTAAAATTATGGTAATCTAGATTAATCCGGGTGTCACTATATCTCCAAAAAAGTCTCTCATCTCGATTCCCAAAAGCCCGACCTTCCCAAGCTCCTACGATCTAGACGCCACTAGGTGGAACCTGTAATCCACAAACATGCAACATCAAGTGTTAGACAAAAGTCTAGTGAGATTTCATGAAATGCACATTTATAAGATTGTGACAAATAAACATAAAATAAGGTTACCGACTCCGTGTGCTCTCAAATTACCACAAATCAACTCGTTTAAGCATTCCCACTTGAACATGATTATATAACCGAGAAGCATTTCTTTAACAACAAAATACGGGGGAGACCTGTTACCATCGGGGTGACAAGAACACGGGAATGGAGTCACCCACGACGTTATCGGATAGCACCTCAAGTCCCGGTCCTAGTTCCCATGCCATATAGACATCACAACCTCAAACCATCTCGTACCATGCCTTTAGTGCCTACTCCGTCGAGTTACACCTCAAGTACTTATGGGACCACATTGCATATCCGAACTAGACGAGTTACACCTCAAGGACCCCAATGTCCTCCATTGCCTACTCGCTAGTGATCCACTACGGCCAACAATGAAATGAACAAGTAGTTCATAAAAGTCTAAATCCTCGTGCACAAGGAGATAGACATCCAATAATTTCGTACCATAGTAAGGGAACATATAAATTAATTTCATAGAAGTTATAGCACAAAGACCATCCCCACATATCCATTACTTAACATGCGAAACTCAACCTCATGAAGATTCCAAATATTTACGACCAAGCATAAGTATATATGCACATACCTACGCATCTAATTATATTTATGCATATATAATCATACACACACACACACACATATATATATATATATATATATATATATATTTACACATACTCATATATATATATATATATATAAATTTTTACATACATATATAAATATGCATTCATCTATGTATATATATAATAATGGGTATATATATATATATATATATATATAAATACACATACAAGAACACATTTATACATTAAGATGAACACAAGTGTGAATGTATACATGTATCGACCAAATCTCATCACTTTAGTAAACCCTAGTCTTTTAGACAAGGTCATAACCTCATGAATCAAGCCACATTTTAATAAGAGAGCATTATAGGTAAATAAGGTGAAGAAAATACTCACCAAAATAGGGTTTGTAACATGAAAACTCTAAGATATGTGGGAACCCTAGATTTAACAAAATCAAACAATTAGATTTCTATAACTAGTGCAAAACATGACCCAAGAAGAAAATTAGAGTTTAAAACCACTTACTTAAGGGTATTAGAGAGAAACCCTAGAATATTGGAACCCTAGCTTTTCTTGTAGATATCTTGAACTCTAGGTAGCAATACTTGAAGACCCACTTGCAAACATAGAGATTTAAATTCTAGAACCCTAGAGAACCCCTATTAATTATATTTAGGGTTTGAGATGAGAAATAAATGAGGATGGTGATATGGAGGGAGTCGCCAAAAGAAAGAAAATAAGGGAGAGAAAATCGTGAGATGGGAAAGAAAAAGAAATGAGAGAAGAAATTTGTGATTGGTCTCTTTATTTCCACCTGCTGCCCCCCCCCCCCCCCCCCCCCTCCCCCCGCTTCTTACCTAGACCAATCCACTTACCGGCGATAGTGCCTCAGCGGTTGTGACCGGCAAGGTCGCCGGTCACTTCCGCTGCCATTGTACCGCGAGCCCCATCGAACAGCAGCAAGAACGAGCGTTTGTGCCCTCCAACGAGATTGACCCTGGCAATATCGTCGGGGCACTCTCGCCCCATGTGTACCGCCGGCGAGATAGAAGAAAAAAAGGAAAGAAGATGAGCTGGCTTGAATTCACGATCTACATGGTCCCACAAGTAAAAACTAAGGAGAATTAATTTTGGCCACCCACTAAGAAACCTTTTCTTTTTTTTCTTTCATGAGGAACCGATTTGTTTGACAAACCAAGGATACGTGGCAAATTCTTACCTTATGCATGCATGCCTATACACATGCACTGTAATACCCCGGGTAAGTTCGTTAGTTAAATCCTAATTCCGTTAAATCTAGTTAACTTTATAAAACGAAGTTTAGGGTAAGTTAGGGTAAAATACTAAGTTAAAGGGGTATTGGACATTAGTGAATAGTGCAAGGTTTAAATGGTAAAATGGGATTTGATATTACCCCCTTAGGATCTCAGATATTTCATTCAGCAGAAATATCAGTGTGTGAGTGTGTGTTTGGAGACGAGAAGAAGCAGATGAAGAGTTCGTACGGTTAGGGCTTCAATTGGCTTGGATGGAAGCGATTTTGAGGTAAGTCCTTTATGTTTTATGTCTATAATCAGTAGTGTTAGACTTCTATCGGATTAGAATGTTTAAATTGTAGTTGTATAGGTTTAATTTGGATCTGGGTACAATGGAACCGACTGTGTTCTTGAGAGTCCCGGGGAAGTCCCGGTAGACTCCCGGTATAGTCGAGTCCCGGTAGACTCCCGGTATAGTGAACTCCCGGTATTACCAACTCCCGATACTGGAGAGTCCCGGTACTGAAGAGTCCCGGTACAGTGGAGTCCCGGTACAGTGGAGTCCCGGTACAGGAGTTTCGGTAGTTTTGGTGGTGTCCGGATATAGTTTCTGATTGTATTTTTGGATTAAGTTGCTCCGAAAATTTAAACAATTAATATAGGGAAAAATTCCGGAAAATGGGTAAATTTAAACCTCAAAATATAAGCCAACTAGAACCCTTAATGCAATGGGGTAGTTTGGACAATGTACAATTAAAGGAGTATTAAGACATGATACACAACAACCTATTAATCTAAAATTATGGTAATCTAGATTAATCCGGGTGTCACTATATCTCCAAAAAAGTCTCTCATCTCGATTCCCAAAAGCCCGTCCTTCCCAAGCTCCTACGCATGGACGGCCACACGACGATCTAGACGCCGCTAGGTGGAACCTGAAATCCACAAACATGCAACATCAAGTGTTAGACAAAAGTCTAGTGAGATTTCGTGAAATGCACATTTATAATATTGTGACAAATAAACATAAAATAAGGTTACCGGCTCCGTGTGATCTCAAATTACCACAAATCAACTCGTTTAAGCATTCCCACTTGAACATGATTATATAACCGAGAAGCATTTCTTTAACAACAAAATACGGGGGAGACCCGTTACCATTGGGGTGACAAGAACACGGGAATGGAGTTACCCATGACGTTATCGGATAGCACCTCAAGTCCCGGTCCTAGTTCCCATGCCATATAGACATCACAACCTCAAACCATCTCGTACCATGCCTTTAGTGCCTACTCCGTCGAGTTACACCTCAAGGACTTATGGGGCCACATTGCATATCCGAACTAGACGAGTTACACCTCAAGGACCCCAATGTCCCCCATTGCCTACTCGCTAGTGATCCACTACGGCCAACAATGAAATGAATAAGTATTCCATAAAGCTCTAAATCCTCGTGCACAAGGAGATAGACATCCAATAATTACGTACCATAGTAAGGGAACATATAAATTAATTTCATAGAAGTTATAGCACAAAGACCATCCCCACATATCCATTACTTAACATGCGAAACTCAACCTCATGAAGATTCCAAATATTTACGACCAAGCATAAGTATATATGCACATACCTACGCATCTACTTATATTTATGCATATATAATCATACACACACACACATATATATATATATATATATATATATATATATATATTTACACATACTCATATATATATTTATACATACATATATAAATATGCATTCATCTATGTATATATATAAATACACATACAAGAACACATTTATACATTAAGATGAACACAAGTGTGAATGTATACATGTATCGACCAAATCTCATCACTTTAGTAAACCCTAGTCTTTTAGACAAGGTCATAACCTCATGAATCAAGCCATATTTTAATAAGAGAGCATTATAGGTAAATAAGGTGAAGAAAATACTCACCAAAATAGGGTTTGTAACATGAAAACTCCAAGATATATGGGAACCCTAGATTTAACAAAATCAAACAATTAGATTTCTATAACTAGTGCAAAACATGACCCAAGAAGAAGATTAGAGTTTAAAACCACTTACTTAAGGGTATTAGAGAGAAACCCTAGAATATTGGAACCCTAGCTTTTCTTGTAGATATCTTGAACTCTAGGTAGCAATACTTGAAGACCCACTTGCAAACATAGAGATTTAAATTCTAGAACCCTAGAGAACCCCTATTAATTATATTTAGGGTTTGAGATGAGAATTAAATGAGGATGGTGATATGGAGGGAGTCGCCAAAAGAAAGAAAAGAAGGGAGAGAAAATCGTGAGATGGGAAAGAAAAAGAAATCAGAGAAGAAATTTGTGATTGGTCTCTTTATTTCCACCTGCAGCCCCCCCCCCCCCCCCCCCCCCCCCCCGCTTCTTACCTAGACCAATCCACTTACCGGCGATAGTGCCTCAGCGGTTGTGACCCGGCAAGGTCGCCGGTCACTACCACTGCCATTGTACCGCGAGCCCCATCGAACATCAACAAGAACCAGCGTTTGTGCCCTCCAGCGAGAGTGATGTTAGTCCCAGATGGCTTAACAAGTATTGTAGAAGGGGGGGTTGAATACAATACTCAAAATTTTCACAATTTTAATTCTATTATTGAAAACCCTTCAACAAGAATTACACATAGAATCTAAAGACTGTTGCGGAAAAGAGCAGATAAAACTATTCTAACAATCTTTCACAAAGTATACTGAAAACTAAAACAACTTGAACACTTAGAACAAAGCTTTAAAGTTCTTGAGAGAGTGGAGGATGCTTGCACTGAGAATACTTTCTGTAAGCGTAGTTTGCATGGGAGCCTCTTCTTCCTTTTATAGTGAGATGAGCATTAAATGCTTAGGACACTTGTCATCAGGAGATTTGCTTGTAGTTGTTGACGTCTGAAAAGTTGATATGTCTTTATCACCTTTTCATTGGTACTAGGAATAAAACCCATGCTGAAAGAGACTTTATCTAAAAATAGATAAGATGACGAATAGTCACTTTTACCTGGCAATAGATATTGTCCCATAATAAATGATCTTCTTGATGTGTTATCCAAGACAATTACACCGATGATGTTCCACCGATATAAGTGACTTGGGTCTTGTAACTTTTCTTCAAGGAAAACCATTCATGAGAGGAGAAAGTTGATCCCACCGATATAAGCTTCCTTATCGGTGGGATGTTGCTGGCCGACGTGAGGAGAGTCGGTGGGAGAGTGTCCACCGATGTGTGGGAACACAATCGGTGGGCAATGACTTGTTTAATGATGAGAAGAATATTCTCACTTCCACAATGAGAATGTCTTCAAGCTTGGTTTCGGTTGATCTTCGACTTCACCGAACAGTTGCTATTTTGTACAAGTCATTTTAAAGAACCATGCTAAAATATTCTAAGTAAGATATAGGGAAAACATCGGTGAGTCAATTTCAAATCTTGGTGACCCAACAATCTCCTCCTATTTGAATTTGAGCTCTATTTTTAGAATATTTAAGAGTATCTGAGAGTAAAATGCATTTTAACCCTTTTTATTCTTTTTGGGTTCTTTTCACATAGACCATTCTTTTTGTTCTTTTTGATCTATTTTTTTTTATGATTTTGTACACTATAGACAATATTTACAAGTAAGAAAAATATAACTATGTGCAACAAGGAAATTCAAATAGAAGAGAAGTACTTGCATTTACTTAAACTTTCATACATTTGGAAATGAAGAAAATTTTACAAGTACTTAAACGGGAAAGAGGAAAACACTTAGATTATTTTCTCATTTCCTGACGGCGCTTCATTTCGGCGAGGATGTTCTGATAAAACGGTTGAGCTTCGGTGATGTACAGCATCAGATTGGATATTACTTGAAGAAAGATGATGTCGGCCAAGTGAATTTATGAGATTCTGAAGAAACGTCGGTTGCCAAATCCATCATTGAAGTAGATTCCAGGAATGGGTGAGAGACTTATAGTGGTTGAGGGATAAAAGCTTGAAGTGGGAAGGGACAAGTTGAGATTGTCCACATAGGGAATTTTTCCTTTCTTGGCCAACTCTTTGAAAACATTGTCGATGACCTTTTGGTTCTTGGTTTTCGGTAGACGGATGTCTTCTTTTAGAGATTGAAGTTTGGCCCTTTCATCGGTGGAGAGAACTATATTATGTTTCTTTTTCAACTCTTTCATCTTATTCATCAAGTCATCAATGCACTTGATAAATATGTCTTTCTTTGGATTGGTACTCTTCACTAGGAGCTTAGAGAGTTCATACCATTCGGAGAGGCCGAATTGTTTCAGGTGAAAATCTCTAATGCTTATAGACAAACCATCTTCTCTTACTATGATCAGCCTTATATCGGTGAGATTAGCTTTAGAGGTGGCAATTTTAACACCTGAGATCAGGGACCTGTTGGATCGGTAAGACATTGCCTTTTTGTACCAGTTTATTTCCTCGTTCTTTTCTTCTTTTATGGCACCCAAAACAGATTCTTGGGTCTTGATAGGGTCGGTGGACTTAGCTTTTGCTGCTTCCTCCTTGGCAACTTTTAGAGAGAGAGCCTTTGATTCATCCATGGCTTTTTTAGCAAGTCTAGCCTCCTCAAGTTCTTGAGGAGATAGACCGAGGTTGGGAGTGGTTTCTTGAGACGGAGGCTTAAGTTTTAAAGTTTGAGCATCTGCAGGTCGGGACCCATACTTTGCCACTTCCTTCTTTTTCTTTTCTTCTTTTGCCTCATCTTCGGCAGAGAGGACTTTCTTGCCTTTGTCTTTAGGAGCCTCACTGATTTGCTCCCCCTCAGATCTTGCAGGAGTTTTCTCCACCGATGGAGATTTAATCGGTGATGGCGTCGGTGTAGTAGAGGAGGGAATTTCGGTGGTACCTGTTAATTTCGGTGGGGAAGCCAGAACATCGGTGGTTGTTGCTTTCGGTGGTGAAGACAATACGTCGGTGGTACCTGTTGCTTTCGGTGGAGATTTCGGTGGTGATGTTTCGGTGGCATTCTTGGAAATGTGGATAAGTGGTTTATCGGTGGAAGGAGGAGGCTGATTGTTGTTCGATCGCCTCACATAAGGAATTTCCGGTGTTGTGAGAGTTCTCTCCCCCTCAGCAGCAGCCGAGACTTCCAAACCCATATGAGAAATAATTTGATCCACCTTGTTGTGGAGAAGCTGAACACTTGCTGGATCAACACTTGTAAGGGAAAAATCGCCCAAATCAAGATCCCAACCAAGATAATCATTAAGAGAGTCGACTTTTCGATGAAGACTTTCAAGTGACCCAGTCAAAGAAGTACGTAGAGACTGATGACGAGTTTCCTGATTGATAAGACGAAAGAGCTCGGGATCTTTGACATCGATGGAAGCTTTGATGGCGGCAATAGACATGGCCAAGTCAGAGTAGGAGTTGGTCAATGTCTCTAACCTTGTAGAGAAGGTGGCCATATTGTCAGTAAGAGGCCAAAGAAGATCCTGTAGAGTAGATGCCAAGAAGTGAAGTTGTTGGGATTCCAATACGGAGACACGCTCATTTGCCTGAGCAATCATGGAGATCATAGACCTTTTAAATGACTCGAATTGAGTACCCATCATCCTACATTGACGGGCACTTTCTTGAATCTCGGTAATTAACTCACTCGGTAGCCGAATACCTATATGTAAAGGTGCACGAACCTCGGGAAGGTGGAATCGAGGATTGGTGGGTGATAATGGGGTATGTGGAAGCAATCTTTCCTCAGTACAAGTAGATGAGGAGGGATGAGTGGATAAGGGATCTGGATATAGGATCTTTCTTGGGGGAGAAGGTGGCCTCCGTGGGGGTGATTGGGATGAGGAAGAGCTATCTGTAGATGAATCCGATCGGTGGGGGGTGGGGGATCGGTGGAGGCTAGGAGATCGGTGAGGGGATGGAATCGGTGTCGGTATTTTCGGTGGGGAGGGTGGGGTCGGTATTTTCGGTGGGGAGGGTGGGGTCGGTAATGAAGCCATCGGTGGGGGAGATGGTGGTTTCGGTGGAGATGGTGGTTTGTCGGTGATCATGGCAACAATTGACTCAGTTGACATATTTCTTGGAGAGCCAGTGTCCTCCAACAAAAATTCAAAGAAGTCAATAGGTTTTGAAGCATTGGGGGAATCCTCGGTTTGTTGTGCATCATCGATCATAAAATCGGGTGTTAGGCTGTGTAGTGTGAACTCGGTACCTTCGAGGGGAGAGACCTCGAAGTCATCTCCACCACCCAAAGAAGTAGGCGAGGAGGTAAGTTGTGGGTTCTCCAAAAATACAACTGAGGCCTGTGGAGAGGCAACGGAGGATTCGGTAAGGGTTATAACAGATTCCCGTGGCCCAGAAGGGAGAATTTCAATAACTGTTGATTTTTTAGAATCAACAGTTGGCTTAGATAGCTTGGCCGAAGGTTTCCGAGACCTTTTTAAAGGAGACCTCGGAGGGGATTTTGAGCGCCTCCGCTTTTGAGACGGATGTTGGATCGGGGAAGCCTCCGAGGGATCTCTCGGTGGCGTAGTCCTAGAAGCGGGTGCGGAGGTGTCGGGGGCCTTTGTTTGTTTCTTTTTAGCACCACCCGACTTCGCTCGGGGACGGGGAGAAGGGGCCACTACAACTTGGGGTTCCGCAGGAACTTCCGGGTGTTGAAACCTGGGAGCCTCCGCCTCACCCCAGTGAAGATTGGGAGTGTGAGCAAAAGAAATCATACCTGGCCTTAAGGGAAGATCGGTAGCGAGGTGGCCAACGTAGAGAGTCTTTTGGCCGACAATGGGAGATGACCAGTCGTAAATAAAATGAGGAGATGGGGACTTGCGATCCGCATCCAAATCCGAGCTAAGTTTGTGTTGTATGATCATAGAAATAAAGTGAGGGTATGTGACATGACAGCGTTTCGGGTGCTTGACCACTTCAGTCAGCTCAGTAAAGAAATACTGAGCGAAATCTATCTTTCTTTGGAAAATGAGTGCATGGGCCAACTTTGTAATGTAAGAAGGAGATTGATCTTGACCACTTGTCTTTCTATAAAGACAATGGATTACGTGTGCGAAGAAGAAGTTCCACACACCACCCATTTTGTGGCGAGTGAAAGTACCTGGACCTTTTGAGGATTTGGAGGCTTTTTCATCAGATTGGTAGATGTAGCCATTGGTACTGATAACTTGTTCAAGAAGGTTGTCTACATGCATGTCAACATATTCTGAGAAAGCATCGATCTTGAGAGCACGACGAACATCATCAACGCCGAAGGTGAGGTCGTGATCACCTTCCTCATCAGAAAAAATAGAGGCGTGAATGGATTCGTTTGATGGATCATACACGCTGGTGAGCCAGAATTTGCCAATGAGCACCTTGCTCATTTTAGGATTTCATGAGAAAGCATGGAAGAGAGGAGAGCGGGTCAAGAACTTCATTACCGTGTTGAATTCAGGATATGCGGGATCGGATTCAAACCTTGCAACGTGATTGCATGTAACATCCCGAAATTTCGTTATATTATGTTTTAATATAAATGAGGTTGTTTTGTAATTGAGTTGTATTTTTGTGTTATCTTTATAAATATTTAAATCAATGGGGTTAAAAGTTAAGTAACCAAAGTTTGAGGTTAGGGTGCAAAGTTGGAAACTTGAAGGTGTGTTTGGTCATTTTGGGATAGTGTGTATGGATAAGAGGCTGAGAAATATCTCATTCCTTCTTGTTGGGTCGGTTTAGAGAGAGATCAGAGAAAGAGAATTAGAGAGAAAAGAAAAAAAGAGGAAAACTCAAGAATTGTCATCAAAACTTGGTAAGGAATTCACCATGGATTCAGAAATGGTTGGTTGTAATTGCTTAGTTATGAACAAATCTATTTATTTGATTAGGGTTCAGAATCATTGACAAACAGCTTGGAATCAGATTGTGAAGAGAAGTGGGTTTATTTCTTTAAGGTGAGTTCATCTCCTCTTTTTGTCTAAATCCTTGTTTTCTGTTAAAATTAAACGTTAAGACATGTGTATAAACTGTATTGGGACTGTATGAATGTGTTAAAACAAGCTGAATGGAACAGACATAGATTTAGATTGTAAAAATAGGTTGCAGGTCGAGGTTTCCGGATAGAAGAACAGTATCCGGAAACCCTCGTACGAAAGTGTCCGGACGAAGCAAGAACATCCGGTAAGTATTAATTGTCTGTAGTTTCCGGATGAATTAGATACCGGATGGTATCCGGATTACCTTGGTTTCCGGATAGTGTCCGGAAAGTCATGTTGTCCGGAAAGTTAAATTGCCCGGAAAGTTATGTTATCCGGATTGCTTATGTTATCCGGTAAGTGATGACGTCCGGATAGCTGTGGTATCCGGAAACTTCTGATGTCTGGATGTAGCGGAACCCCCGTGCTAAGTCGCCGAAGGGGGGACAATTGAGGGTGAGGATGCGATAGGTTATCTAGTATTTTTAGAGTTGAGAATATGATGTAAGATGTGACGTGATATGTTGTTAGGCATATACGCTATTAAGTGTAATGGATCCATAGGCACTATTATGTATTGTAACGAGGAATTGGCATAAAGCAATTTGTAATTCCCGTTGACCTGAAATGTGGAATAGGCATAAAGTAACTTGTAATTCTCATTTCGTAAAGGTGTTATGAAATAAGAAATAGGCATAAAGGAACTTGTAATTTCTATTTCATAGTGTGAGGTGAAATGCGGAATAGGCATAAAGTAACTTGTAATTCCCTTTCACATGGAAACAGAGATAGGCATAAAGTATCTTGTAATCTCTATTTCCGGTCCAAGAAATAGGCATAAAGTAACTTTTAATTTCTTGGATAAGAGCATAAATCTAGAATCTGTAAAGATTCGTAGTGGGCTCTGGTTTTGATAATATGACCTACTGAATGTGAGTCATATTCATAGGATCGGGTATGATCCTGTTGTTGAGGTGAGCATATGTATGGTAAGAATGGTGGAGAACAGGTTTGTTTATATGTATTAGATATTTTCAAACTATTAACGTCTTTAATTTGAAATTGGATGTTCTCACTAGGCGTAAGCCTAATCTTTCAAATTAATTTTTCTTACCAGGTACAGGCTCAGGGAAGTAAATGGGATGTGGGCCGAGAGCTTTTGATGTATCCAACTTAAGAGATAAGGGGAGGAGTTAGCTAATGCATGGAGGCTTTTTGATGGATTTGCTTAGATAACTTAGTTAATCTAATTGTAGTGGACATGGTTAGATTAATAAGTTATTGGAAGAATCCCATGTTGTAATTATGAAACCTCGTAGTTAATTCTCCTCTTATATATAAAAGTTTGGATGTTATTTTGTCATAACTGGTTACAATTAAAGTTTAAATTAGCCCTGATTTTTAGGGTGTTACAATATGGTATCAGAGCCTTAGTTTAAGTGAACTAGGTATGCTAGAGAGATACATAGACTTAAGCTGAGATGAATTAAGTTATGATATGTGAGAAATGGGTAGAAGTACTAAGACGGGATAGTCTTAGAGTCAACGGAAATACGTGAAATTAGTATTGTAACAATGGTAACGAGGATTCTCATGTAAAGTATGTTCACAATTCCAATTAGCTACTGTAATTATGAATATGTGTTACACAAGCATACTTGTTTCTAAATTGTTACAGTGACTAATGATCGGTAAAGTACATTTCGTATGTCTAGATGTATGTAACCATTCTTATGGTTATTCCTTTGTGTTATATCAGAACGATGGTGAATACACCACTGAGGTCCTCAAATTCTTCGGAGGACAGAGCAGTAAACGATTGGGGGTTGGAGGGATAACCTGGAACGGGCGGAACTCATGAGAGCCCCCCGAGGTTACCTTTTACTGGGGGAGCGGATAGTCAGGTGCATAGAACGGGTACCAGTACCGCCTCCCATGAAACGCCAGAGTCGACGGTGGAGTCGCGTGTGATGGAGACTATGACTCGAATGATGAATGCAGCTATGGCACAACAAACAGAAATGTTTATGAAAGCACTGAACGATCAAAGTACGGAGCTACGTCGAACGGGAACCGATACTAGGGTAATAAATCCAGTTGGTAACCCTGGGGTAGAAACAGAAAGGAGAGTTGAAAGAATCTGCTCATACAAAACGTTCCTAAGCTGTAAACCGCCAGAGTTTAAAGAAGCAGATAATCCAGTAGCCTGCATGAACTGGATCAGGGAAATGGAACAAGCTTTTCGAGCTTGTGAATGCGATGAGAAGTCAAAGGTTAGATTTGCATCTCAAATGCTAAGAGGAAATGCGCTGACTTGGTGGAATGTAGTGACGGCTACAATTTTGGCTCCAGTCTTGACAGCTATGACTTGATAAAAATGCAAACTAAAAAACGGATCATAGATGTTCTAAGTTCTAACCCACACTTTACAAGTACGGTATGATGTGTTCGATTTTAAAATTTGACGTTTTTGGTAGGGGTGTTATTCGGTCGGTTAAATCGGTTTTCGGTTTATTCGGTTCGAGTTAATTGGTTTTTATGTTTTTATAAAACTAACCGATAACCAAACCAAATAAGGTTCGGTTTAATCGGTTTCGGGTTATTCGGTTCGGTAACCGGTTAAACCGAATAAGGATTTATATTTTTTCGTTGGACACTTTCTCAAATAATTTTCTCAAATTAATTGTCCATTGCTTTTGATATATTATTGTATCATACAATAATACTCAATAATTGACTTATATTAAGTAAAAAATCCATCTATCAACCAATTACCGAATGACATATGTTTTTTTCAATGCGATGATGTAAATCAAAGAAAAAACGTAATCTAATAAAAACATTGTCTACTATCAATAAAAAATATTATATAGCAAGAAAATATGTAAAATAATAATAGTATAACATGTATTTGGATTAATTTTTATAAACATGAAATATATAAAATCTTACTAGAATGTGTTATTCGGGTTATTTGGTTTAACCGAATTAAGAAAAACTTAACCGAAAACGGAACCGAATAAGAATTATTATGCGATTAACCGAAACGTTTAACCCGAAAACCAAATAACCCGAAACCGGTTAACCCAAATTTCATTCGATTCGGATGGGTTATTCGGTTACGGTTATTTTTAACACCCCTAGTTTTTGGTGCAAAAAAAGTTGGTTCTCCAAACTAAAGGTTTTAAAATTTAGTTTAAAAAAATATCAACGATAATAATATAGTTTTTTATTTTGACATAATTTAATTTACATTTTGTCATCATCCAACATCATTTTGGGTGCGTGTAACACCCCGAAAATCCTAACTCAAATTGTAAATAGTCCATTTAGATTTATTAGAAGGACAAGGTGTTGCATTGGGAGGTGGGACGCGTAATGCTAATTGGATCCCTCGAGAAATTGGCCAGGTTTGGACTCGGTACAAGTCCAGCGAGTATGACACTCGCGAGAGTGACATGGTCACTTTCGCAGTGTCACTTTCGCTAAGAATATACCGAGCGTTTTGGGAGGTCCAGCGAGTATGACACTCGCGAGAGTGACATGGTCACTTTCGCAGTGTCACTTTCGCCGAGTTTGTACCGTGGGCATTTTTGGTAGCGGGCGAGAGTGCCCCGGCGATTGTGACATGGTCACTCTCGCCGTGTCACAATCGCGAGCGGGTTCCAGGGTGTTTTAAACCCACGATTTCATTCCCCTTTCATTCTCTATTCCACCCATTTCTCTCTAAACTCTCCCAAACCAAACCCTAACCCTCTAAATCGTTTTTGGAGCTCTTGAAGCCATAAATCTTGCAAATCAAAGTTTCTCTCTCAGTTCTTAACAAGGGATTATGGATGGAGGTTAGAACCCTTCTTCTCACTTTCGTTTTGGTAAGATTTCTACACTTTCTATGGTTTTACCCAACCCTCACCTAAACCTTTTCCTTCCTTTGGATGAAATGAAGATTGAGGCTCACTTTGGTAACACTAGAAGTGTTTGGTTGGTGGATTCACTTGATGGTTGAGGTAATCTCCTTTTCTCTTCATTTTGGAAATTGGGGTTTTGATCTATTGGTGATTTTGGGTGTAATATGTTGGGGGAAATGATCCTAAGTGTTTGGGGATAAATATTTATGGTTGGAAACTTATGGATTTAGGTTTTGGAAGATTTGGACTTGAAGATACGGATTTCTTCAAAGGAGCATACGTATGGGAAAAATCTAGATTTAGCTTAATCTAGCGAGGTGAGTTCAAGTTACTTTGCAAAAACATTGTACATGCCAAAATGTTATTTTTTTTCAAGTAATTATGTGTTTTACCTGAAAATTATCAATGTTGAGTTAATTGGTGGATTTTACCTTTTGAGGTATTAATTGTGGTAAATGTAGTAAAACACTACTTTTGAATATTTTGGAAAAATGTGATAGCTAAGTTTTATATGAAATGGGATATTGATTTATGTGATAAATGGAGTCTATTGTTATGAAAATGCATTTGGGGATAATTTGGAAATATGCATATAGTACATCATGAGATGTTTTGGAAATGTAAAGGTGTGAGTCCTTTGGAAATGAAGGTTTTCCCGATCCAAGATTTTATTTCGGGTTTTCATGGATTTGAAGTATTTACTGGCAACCGGGTGTGTGTTGTTGTATTTAATGTCATTTTATGACTTTTATGAATTATCTTTCGAGTTAGTTGAGCTTGTGGCTCGGTATTGGATTTTCTTAAGTCTTGGGGACATTTGTCCGTTTTGATAGCTCAGAGTTGAGTTTTGATCACGATTTATGTTATTGGGGAATTGCATGTTTTGAAATGCATTGGT
Organism: Saussurea involucrata; assembly: GCA_033807775.1. NCBI lineage: Eukaryota > Viridiplantae > Streptophyta > Magnoliopsida > Asterales > Asteraceae > Saussurea > Saussurea involucrata. The sequence continues at coordinate 88,730,045 of CM066317.1, forward strand.
TTATATGTTTGGGGTCGTGTAATATTTTAGACCTTGTTGGCCATGGATCCATAGGCATTTGAGTTTTCCCCTTAGTCTCGCGGGCAAGAGGTCGGGATTGATTGAGCTCAGTTTACGAGACGTTAGTTTCTTTTGTAGCACGGAATAGGCATCGGGTTCCATGATAAGTAAGGCGTAGACCTAGATGGTCGGGCGTCGTCTCATGGGCAGTAAGGTGTAATTCCCTATATGTGCTTAGCATGGGATAGGCATCGGGTTCCATGATAAGTAAGGCGTGGACCTATATGGTCGGGCGTCGTCTCATGGGCAGTAAGGTGTAATCCCTAATGTGCTGTTGTGGATTTGGAGTGACCCAATATATAGACCTGGAGTGGTTGAAGTTAGGAACTCCCTAGTCTCGCGGGCAATAGATCTGGAGTGATTGAGCTCAGTTACGAGAGTAATCCACGTGGGTGTTTTTATTGCATAGTAAGTGACCCACTTTAGTGTTCCGTCACGTGCGATGTATACGGGTCTCCCCCGTCACCGAAAGATGTTGTTTTGGGTATTTATTGCTACTCATGTTTTCGGTGACGTGTTATATTTATATGGATTGTTTTTCCATGGTATGTAAGTTGTGGTTTATATCTCATCCGTGTGTGATGTTTTGGGTAATTGTGTTTATCCGTGTTTTCGGTAACGTATCATATTTATGAAATTTGCATTTCCATGTTATATGAGTTGTGGATTATGTTTCATCCATATTTTGGGATGTTTTGGGATAATGGCAAATATTTATGAATTCAATTGTTTTGAGAATTGAATGTTATCTCACATTCACGATGATTTTGGAAATTAGTTTATTTTGGAAATCGTGCTATATTAAAGATTTCAATATGGAAATTGTATGAGTTGGAAAACGGGTGAATTGAGTTTAAAGTGAACTCTTTTGAAATCATGGCTAAAACTACTACTTTCACGATTTATGATTTTATATAGTCATGATAAAATGCTTGAACTCACTAGGCGTTAGCCTAACCCTTTTTATTTGTCGGCATGTGCAACAGGCTCAGGTTGGGAGTAGCTTTAGCTACACTGTGAAGTGGCGAGTGTTAGTAGAGTGCACGAGAGATGATCTCGATTTAGTGAATCTTCCGCATATATTTGGGACTAGCAACTTGAGTTGTATTAAGTAACGCCCGTCTTAAGTTTATAGTTGTGGAAAGTATAATGTTTAAATTCCGAGGTATTTTCAGGAATGAACTGTAGAAATGATTTTATCTACTTTTGGTGATTTTATTGAAATTAAAGTTAGTTACTCGTTCCGAATTTGAGGGTGTTATAAGTTGGTATCAGAGCATAAGTTTGAGAGAATTAGGTGTTGATTTTGAATACCTAGACTCAAACTAGCGATCTTTTAAGTGAGAGAAGGTGAAATTGCACTATTAGGCACGTTAAGATAGGATGTTTTGAGGTTGATGGAGTCACTAGGAACGAGAATCACGTCGAGGGTAGCAAGGATAAGCATGTACGGTACGTTCATAATTACACCTGGCCAGTGTTATGGTGAACCTATTGGTTACATGTGCATACTTGAATTACTCTTACGTGAAGACCGTTGGGGTAGTAAAGAAGTTCCTAAGCGAATAGTTGTTAGAAAAGATCGACGATTTTAGTATTAGTCACTCGGGGTGACAATAAGCATGATAACTGTTGTAAGTGGACCGTTTCGGGTCGAAATTTGATGGTTGGATTAGAACCATGGACTTATTGAAACGATTTTAATTCGATGAAGAATTGTAAGGATAACCGATGTAAATCCCAACTTTACCTTAAGAGGTTTGAATAACCGGATGACGGTAGTATGACCGGAATGATTTGGAGGAGCATGGGTTGAGATGTTGAGTGCCGACTAGGTTATGCGCAAATTTTATTTTTGAAAATAAATTGCACCAATTATTTCTTGTGTTTCAAATCCTTATATGGATTGTGTCACAAATTTTGGGAAATGTTTAGCATATGCACAAGGTTTTAAATCATGAGTTTTGAACCTGCATGAAATTATTTTATTGCGGGAGTTGCAAACTCCGCCGGGACTGGCTTTATTTTATTATCGTCCAACGTTACTTTCGGATACCGTGATATCCATAATTTCATGATGTTTAAGATATTGGGCAAGTAACTACGGCTTGTGACCTTAACATTGGATCTCCTCCACATATGTTAAGGTTTGGACGGAAAGTTATCTTCCGTTATGTTTAAGATTGAGTTTTAATGGAAAATTTATTTAATGGAAGTTTTATCGAAAGTGTTGTTTAGATCGTATTACAACAAAAGGAAATTTTGGGTGTTTTGGCATTTTGGCCATGGTATTGCGTTATGTAATTTGATTGTTGGAAGCGAAAGGCTTGGCACCATTTGGTTGAGTTGAGGCAATTAAGCCCATGGAGTTTTTACGAAGTTTCGTTTTACGACGTGTTGAGTCGTGTGAGTACAATTTTGTAAGATGCATACCTTAGTTATTGCGTGTATTGATTGTGGATTTTATTGGGTATTTTGACTCATTCGAGTTTTGTTGATAAGTGTTATTTGAGCCGTAAGGCAACCAAGTGGAACGTTTTGGGAACTTTGATGTCGCGTGATTTCTCTTTCAAAGGATTGTGTTAACACGTTTTGTTGCAATTTATCTAATTGTACCAATTGATTTATACGTGGCATGAGTAATGCATGAAAGAATATGCTAATTGTACTTCTTAACAATTTGCCTTACGTGCTTCCGACTAGATGAGTACTTTATTGTCCTTTCTCGCAAACGCATGGTATTGATCTAAGGGTGTGCATAAATTGGTAGTCACTAACCCTCGAAAGCTTGATAAGTGTACCGTGAATGAAAATGTTTTATTGATTCATTTCATAATTGAGGGCCGTTTGGTCAAGGATACGTTTTAAAATAGTGGAGTTTATGCACGGATTACGATACGGAACATTTTGAAAACACGAATGTGTGAGTAGTTGACCTTGGTCAATTTTGGGCATAAAGGATATTTTGGGAGATTTAAACCTTTTGATTTTGGAGAAAATGGGTATTTTGAGTATCCTAACGAGTAAGTTTGAAACATTGTCATTTCAACGTTTTGTTTTGCGAGTGCGAAATTTTGGTGTGAACGCTCCGTGATGGAGATTTTGGGAAATTAATTTCCCTAAATTAGGGTGCGTGGGATTGCTTAAAAATTTGGAACATTAATACGCACCGTTTGTATGAGTCGACATTTGAAGTCGATTTAAATCCTTTTTGGTATCAATCAACTACAAACACGTATTTTCCTAAGTTTTGGGAAAACGCATTAATGCGTGGGCATGGTTAAAAGTGTTTTACCCTTATGTCATTATATGACTAAGTGAGAAGATTTTGAACATTGATTCAAAGAATTTCATTTTTTGAAATTACCACGAATGACTTGATACACGTGACTTCGTTTGAAGAAAATTTATAAGGGAGTGTTACAAGTTTGTGTGCATACTCCAATTTGAGAGTTCTTCTTGACGTTTTAGTCAATATCTTCGAACGATGAACACGTAGTTATTATGTTTTAAACTGGGAACTGACACAAATCGTTTTATGTTTTAACCAAAGTGCCATTATGGGATTGTTTCACCGATTGTGAAATGAACTGATGTGTGAGTACTCTAGTGGTAAATTTTATTTCATGCTATTTCATGATTTAAAAAGGGAATTTTGGAATCGAATGACGTTTGAACCTTTTGAGGCACGTATAGACCTCTTGGTTGCACAATATTTAATGAGGGAATCACCCTACGTGCATAACATAGATCAATCCATGCTAGAACCGTAACGGTTCCTTTTGAGAAGTTGTTTGTTGTGCTTTTGCGCTTTGTTAACGTTATAAATTTTAATGAAATGGTTTTCAATATGATTTCATATGTGGGATGAATATGCCTATTTTGCACAACTACCGAATTGATAGCAGTAGATTCTGTGCGCGTAATTAAATTGGTATGAAAAACCCTTATATTAAAAGTTGAGCTTTCTATTCGATTGGCATATTTGTTAAACATTTCGCTTGAAAAGCCTTGAACTCATAGGAACCTTGGAAAGGTTAAGTAACCCAATTAAGAGTAAATGCGTGTAGCATTCTGATGGTGGAAGGTTTGGGTATTCCACGTGTGATAGCACTATAGGCCGAGTGGTATCGGTTACGGGAATGATGCACTCTATTAACTAAAGGATTTGAATCGTAGTACCTTATATTGAGGTTGGTGGTAACCACTCCTATTGGGAATCTTATTTTGAGGTCTTGGTCAATTTTCGTATGTGGGACCCTTTAGACATCGTATCAATAACTTTGGTTTTGTAAGGATGCTCGGCGAGTGAAACTCGGGTGTTGAGTCTGTTGTGACTCAAGGTTTAATGGTATATCTATGTGTCAACTTTTGGGCTTGAGGCCAAGCATCGTTAGTGTAATCGGAGGATTGTAATCCGATTTTAAAGGAATAATGATAATGGTTGTAGTAATCCTAAGATGCTCATATGTGATAAGAGGATTTAGGGAAATGACTTTCCTTGTGTGGTAAGAAAATCTGTCGATTGTATGATTGATAATTAGACACACCTTTGGGATTGTGTAATTGACGAGTCAATGATGACCGTTGGTGTTGAATCGATGGAATCTGCTGAGAGTGAATGCTAGTTCAGTAGCAGGATTATTTGGGGATTCTGAAGTTTTAGTTGATGTTGGTAGTGATTCAATGTTGAGTTGGGTTGGAGAGAAAATTTAAAAACATGTGAATGTGGTATGATTGGGAAGTTCGAATCTGTCGTTGGGATAGTATGGATCATTTAAGGTTGGGAGACAACTTAAGTCTGGTGGTCGAAGGCCATTCTAGTAAATTAGGTCTTCAATTGGATGCAAGTGTTTTATGCCTAAGCGGGGATTCGTTGTGAGTAACACCAAGAAGCCGCTGTGGGCAATGCTGTGGGAAATAAATTTGAACCGGGTTGAAACCGAGGGAATTTGGAATGTGTTGAGCACGGTGGCCATTAGTTGCGTGGGGACTGGATTTCGAGGACGAAATCTCTCTAAGGTTGGGAGGATTGTAACACCCCGAAAATCCTAACTCAAATTGTAAATAGCCCATTTAGATTTATTAGAAGGACAAGGTGTTGCATTGGAAGGTGGGACGCGTAATGCTAATTGGATCCCTCGAGAAATTGGCCAGGTTTGGACTCGGTACAAGTCCAGCGAGTATGACACTCGCGAGAGTGACATGGTCACTTTCGCAGTGTCACTTTCGCTAAGAATATACCGAGCGTTTTGGGAGGTCCAGCGAGTATGACACTCGCGAGAGTGACATGGTCACTTTTGCAGTGTCACTTTCGCCGAGTTTGTACTGTGGGCATTTTTGATAGCGGGCGAGAGTGCCCCGACGATTGTGACATGGTCACTCTCGCCGTGTCACAATCGCGAGCGGGTTCCAGGGTGTTTTAAACCCACGATTTCATTCCCCTTTCATTCTCTATTCCACCCATTTCTCTCTAAACTCTCCCAAACCAAACCCTAACCCTCTAAATCGTTTTTGGAGCTCTTGAAGCCATAAATCTTGCAAATCAAAGTTTCTCTCTCAGTTCTTAACAAGGGATTATGGATGGAGGTTAGAACCCTTCTTCTCACTTTCGTTTTGGTAAGATTTCTACACTTTCTAGGGTTTTACCCAACCCTCACCTAAACCTTTTCCTTCCTTTGGATGAAATGAAGATTGAGGCTCACTTTGGTAACACTAGAAATGTTTGGTTGGTGGATTCACTTGATGGTTGAGGTAATCTCCTTTTCTCTTCATTTTGGAAATTGGGGTTTTGATCTATTGGTGATTTTGGGTGTAATATGTTGGGGGAAATGATTCTAAGTGTTTGGGGATAAATATTTATGGTTGGAAACTTATGGATTTAGGTTTTGGAAGATTTGGACTTGAAGATACGGATTTCTTCAAAGGAGCATACGTATGGGAAAATCTAGATTTAGCTTAATCTAGCGAGGTGAGTTCAAGTTACTTTGCAAAAACATTGTACATGCCAAAATGTTATTTTTTTTCAAGTAATTATGTGTTTTACCTGAAAATTATAAATGTTGAGTTAATTGGTGGATTTTACCTTTTGAGGTATTAATTGTGGTAAATGTTGTAAAACACTACTTTTGAATATTTTGGAAAAATGTGATAGCTAAATTTTATATGAAATGGGATATTGATTTATGTGATAAATGGAGTCTATTGTTATGAAAATGCATTTGGGGATAATTTGGAAATATGCATATAGTACATCATGAGATGTTTTGGAAATGTAAAGGTGTGAGTCCTTTGGAAATGAAGGTTTTCCCGATCCAAGATTTTATTTCGGGTTTTCATGGATTTGAAGTATTTACTGGCAACCGGTGTGTGTTGTTGTATTTAATGTCATTTTATGACTTTTATGAATTATCTTTCGAGTTAGTTGAGCTTGTGGCTCGGTATTGGATTTTCTTAAGTCTTGGGGACATTTGTCCGTTTTGATAGCTCAGAGTTGAGTTTTGATCACGATTTATGTTATTGGGGAATTGCATGTTTTGAAATGCATTGGTTTATATGTTTGGGGTCGTGTAATATTTTAGACCTTGTTGGCCATGGATCCATAGGCATTTGAGTTTTCCCCTTAGTCTCGCGGGCAAGAGGTCGGGATTGATTGAGCTCAGTTTACGAGACGTTAGTTTCTTTTGTAGCACGGAATAGGCATCGGGTTCCATGATAAAGTAAGGCGTGGACCTAGATGGCCGGGCGTCGTCTCATGGGCAGTAAGGTGTAATTCCCTATATGTGCTTAGCACGGGATAGGCATCGGGTTCCATGATAAGTAAGGCGTGGACCTATATGGTCGGGCGTCGTCTCATGGGCAGTAAGGTGTAATCCCTAATGTGCTGTTGTGGATTTGGAGTGACCCAATATATAGACCTGGAGTGGTTGAAGTTAGGAACTCCCTAGTCTCGCGGGCAATAGATTTGGAGTGATTGAGCTCAGTTACGAGAGTAATCCACGTGGGTGTTTTTATTGCATAGTAAGTGACCCACTTTAGTGTTCCGTCACGTGCGATGTATACGGGTCTCCCCCGTCACCGAAAGGTGTTGTTTTGGGTATTTATTGCTACTCATGTTTTCGGTGACGTGTTATATTTATATGGATTGTTTTTCCATGGTATGTAAGTTGTGGTTTATATCTCATCCGTGTGTGATGTTTTGGGTAATTGTGTTTATCCATGTTTTCGGTAACGTATCATATTTATGAAATTTGCATTTCCACGTTATATGAGTTGTGGATTATGTTTCATCCATATTTTGGGATGTTTTGGGATAATGGCAAATATTTATGAATTCAATCGTTTTGAGAATTGAATGTTATCTCACATTCACGATGATTTTGGAAATTAGTCTATTTTGGAAATCGTGCTATATTAAAGATTTCAATATGGAAATTGTATGAGTTGGAAAACGGGTGAATTGAGTTTAAAGTGAACTCTTTTGAAATCATGGCTAAAACTACTACTTTCACGATTTATGATTTTATATAGTCATGATAAAATGCTTGAACTCACTAGGCGTTAGCCTAACCCTTTTTATTTGTCGGCATGTGCAACAGGCTCAGGTTGGGAGTAGCTTTAGCTACAATGTGAAGTGGCGAGTGTTAGTAGAGTGCACGAGAGATGATCTCGATTTAGTGAATCTTCCGCATATATTTGGGACTAGCAACTTGAGTTGTATTAAGTAACGCCCATCTTAAGTTTATAGTTGTGGAAAGTATAATGTTTAAATTCCGAGGTATTTTCAGGAATGAACTGTAGAAATGATTTTATCTACTTTTGGTGATTTTATTGAAATTAAAGTTAGTTACTCGTTCCGAATTTGAGGGTGTTACAGTGCGTTTAGTACACTAAACATGACAGAACAGGACAAGGTCCACTGTTTCACGTTTGACATGACTTTTATGTGGAACAAATTGGAACAAGGTGGAACAAACTGGAACATGCCTGTTCCGTCCCTACCCCATGGAACAAGCTTGAACAAGGTGGAACATATTTACGTTTTACCAATACAACCTCAAAATAAAATCTAATTATTTTCGAAAACATCAAATAAACCTTCTATTTCATATTTTATTCATTCTTTAAATTTTGTAAAGGTAAATTGACAATGTTATTTATTTTGTTCTGTCCAGTTCTATCTTACCAAACATAGAACTGCAATTTTATCGTATCGTGTTTGCGTACCAAACGCAACATTTTTTTCGTAGCCCTGCGATTTCATGGTCAAAATGGATAAAATAAAAAGGTTGACCAACAGCGCGTGGCGGTTCTATGACGGTAAACCCAATCCACGCGCACCTCTCTCGTACAAAAACAGATGAACACACCAACAGACTCTCACCAGAATTCACCTTTCCCAAAATCATTTTCCCCCTTTACCTTTTTCTCCAGAGCGGGAACCCTAATTTCACTTTTTCGAAATTTGAATCCCAGATCTCTCTTACTTCCTCTCGCCTATCTTCTTTCTTTTCTCTATCTATGATCTAATCTATGGTTCTTCCACGGTTACCGCTAAATTAATTCAAACAACACTTCATCTCCAACTCAGGTACTGTTTCTGCCTTACGATTTAACTTAATCTATTTGATTTTTTGTTTTTCGCTTTGATTTGACGCGTTTTGGTTGTGTTTTTTTGGTCCTTGGAGGATTATAGTTGTTTTGGTTGGTTACTGATTTGAAGATGTTATTGTTACAGAGATGGATTATCATAGTATGAAAAGGAGAGAGCTTCAAGATCTATGCAAGAAACATAATATTCCTGCGAACTCTGCAAACTCCGTTTTGGCTGATAAGCTTTCTGAACTTCTCAACGTAATTTTTTGCCCTCTTTTTTCATGCTTTATAGTTTATACTCACTGATATGATGTTCTCTCGGTTACCGTAATAAGAGCTACACTTGAATTTGAGTACTAAAATGGTGACATTTTAACTTGATTTTTTATGCTAAAGTGACAGAGAAATGGATAACTACATCGAACTTGGAAACAATATCAATGTTTTACACTAAAGTATTTTCGTTGTACAGTTGGTAATTGGTATATCGAGATGAAAAATCTGGTAATTGTGTTTTAGAAAGCATATTGAACATAATAAATAAAGATTGTGATGCTTTCTATTGAATATAGGGAGTAGTAGTTACATATCCTGACACACAGACATGCAGGTGTCTTATAGACTGAATGGTCCTTGCCTCCTTGTTAATAGAGAAATAGTTGCAACCAGATAAAGAAATTTAAATTTTACTTACACGTGTATATGCATTTTTAAACTCTTGTTTACCTACAGTTTATGTCATTGTTGTTTTAGATTTCAAACGTAATGTTATATTAAATTTAGGATAAATATTCCTGAAACAGCTAATCATTCTCTGTTTATGCTCGACAATATTAAATTCAGAAAAAGCAGAAACCAACATCACGACAACGGACTTGTATGAAGAGTGCGGTTGAAGCCACAGATGAGAGGGAACCCGCAGCGTCGAGAAGGGAAGCAAAGAAAGGTAGGTTTAGTCCAACTAATGATTTGGTTGAGTACGAACTACGATCTGGCAAAAAAGAGAAGGATACAGTTACAGAGACGAAAAATAGGAGGAAATCTGCGGCAAAGAAGGTTGCTAAACCAGTTGTAGATAATATTAATACAGTTGAGTTAACGAATGATGGTGTACAAATTCCGGTTAGGGCTACCAGGTCTAGGGTGCAAGGGAAAGACGATGCCATTCCAATTAATGAAAAGAAGCAAGGTAGAAGGGCAGTGAAAGATGCCAAAAAGGAAACTGATGCAGTTAAAGAAGTTGAAGTTAATCTTGGTAAAATTACAAGGTCGAAGGTGCACACATTAGGGAAAGGAGGTAGTATTCAACTTGATGAAAATACGCAAAACAAAAGGGGAGTTAAAGATGTTGAAAAGGCTGGTGAGTCAGATGAGGGAACTGTGGTTGGTCGCGTTAGAGTTACAAGGTCAAAGGCACAAACCTTAATGGAGGATAGTATTGGTCCTAATTTAAATCCTCAAGTTAAGAAAAAGAGTGGCAGACGAGTGGAAAATGTTGAGCCTTCTAAGGAGATTATGGACGCCCCAGTTAGAGTTACGAGATCTAGAGAACAAACAAAGGTTTCTGATCTGAGTAATAATTTGAGCAATGTTGCTTCAGAAAATAACCAAGAACTTCCTAGGAGGAAATCATTGAGGACTAGTGGGGTAGAGATTGCCACTAAAGATGGAAGTGAGAAATTGGGGCATGGGAAGCGAAAGAAGAGAAGTGAAGAAAGCAGCACTGCTGAAGTTTCTGAAAGTCAACATCACGCTGACAAGGAATCAAGGCAGTCAAGGAGAAACAGGGCGAAGGTTGAAGATTCTACAGTCTTGAATCCGAGTGTCGGGAAAGTGGAAATGGTTGTTGAAAAGAAAGTTACAAGGTCCAAGGCTCTTTTGGCGACAAGATCTTCTGAAGGGAATGATAAAAACAGAGCCAAGAAAAAGGCTGAGGTTCAAAGGAAATCTAAGATAGTTCAACATGCAGGTAGGAAAAATGTGAACAGAAGAAAATCTGTTATGCAACCTGAAAATACAGAAGTGGTTGAATCACCTAATATTGGAAGTCATAAAATTTCTGGAAAAAGAAAGTCAAAAGAGCAACCTGGCAATCTTTCCATGCATGATGAAGGTTTAGAAGATGAAGAAAATATTACCAAATCAGGAAAAGATGCTTCTGAAAATGAAACGAAAGCCGTAGGTAGTGTTAGCGGGAGTCACAGATCTAAGAAAAAAAGAGGAAACCCTGTTATTGAAGATCAGATTATTGAGACTGTGTATGTTTTACCCGTTGATGAATCTCCAAGACGTTCTACACGTAGTAAAAGTGAAGGAAAAGCAGTTTCTTATCCACACCAAAACTCTGTTGCAAAAAAGCAGCAGGAGAGTAGTGTAAAGACACCTGCAATAATTAAAGACACTAGCTCTAAAAGCAGAGCAAAATCGAGTGAATCAAAGCCAAGTGATTCAGAGGAGCATGCACCAGTTTCAAAGTCTGAGAACTTTGAACTTGATCAAAAAGTTACCGAGATTGAGGGCACACCTGTCATTAAAGAATCTATTAGGCGGGTTACACGGAGTGGTGCAATTAGAAGTGAGAGAAACGCTGCCGTAAATACAACACCAGGGCGATTTACACGCAGTGGAATCAAACATAGAGAAAATGCAGGAAGTAAGTTGTTTGAAACAGTTGATGAAGAGACGCAGCAAAGTCAGTCACCCGAAGTTACAGGAGTTGTGGCCCATCCCAATGTGACCAACAGTAAAGTTATTAAGAACAGCAATTTCAGGAAGAAGGAAAAAACCCCTCATACCGTTCAGAAAACAGTACATGCTGACATCATCGAAATTTCTAAAGAAGCTGAGGATCAGATATTGGAACGCTCGGATGATTTATCTGTTTCAGAATCCGTGAGGTTGCCAACCAACGTCACGGGGGAGAACACGACTTCTATGGGTGAAGCTGCCATTGCCATTGAAAATGTAAGTTTGGAATCTGCAGAGAATGCTTCTGGAAGCGCTCCTGGGGAAGTTATGGAAGTTGAAGCTGCTGATCTTGAAAAACCTCCTGTACAGTTTACATGCAGTGCTGCTGAAAATGAAACAGCTGAAAATTTGCTTAGCGGAAAGCAGCGAAGCTCTGTGGGCTTGCCAAATTTTGAAGATGAAACTCCGTCAGGGACAAATTTCTCTGATATTAGAAGGACCCCTTTTCCAATGGCTGAAGTTTCAGAGACCATGCTTGATGTACAGAATCAGAATCAGGAGGCTTATGTGAAATCTGCAACATTTAGTGAAGCTCAAGTTCAGGTAGCTGTAAATATAGAGAATTCAGATGTGAAGTCTGCAAGACCAGACGCGCACGGAAAGGAAATGGAATCGCCCAGATCAGGATCCATATCAAAGAGGCTGCAAACTGATGTGATGGTTGAGGAACCATCGGTTTCTGCTCTGAATGTTGATATTGCACCTGGAGTCACCACCAAGGGAAACACTGGTGACGCTGACAGTAACTGTGATTCCATTTATTACGAGACCGGTCCTGCTGCTTGCCATGTATCATTCGGACAGTCATATGATAGAAGTAAGTTGGCTTTTGTTGAATTATTACTGTCTAACGTTAGTGATCTCAATACAATTTTTACGTTTTAACTCGTAGGCAAATCAAAAGAGATGGAAGATCTGGTGGAGCCATCGATAATTGAAGGTGGCGAGCAATTTATTGAAGATGATGGATCTTATGCTCAGATCGAGAAAGAACAGGACGTGTTAACCGTTAATGACTCACTTCAGAATCCTTCTGCAGGCAAACATGAAATTGCTGATGATGATGCACACAATGATGATGGCGAGACGGCTAATGATGATGATGCACAAAATGCTGATGATGATGCACACAATGAAATTTCTCAGAAGCAATTGATGGATGAGTCTGTTTCTGAGGATAATGGGGTTCATGGTAGCATAGATGCTGAAGCTAATGGAGATGATTCTCTGGAGCAATCAACTGGTGATGATGTGGTTGCCATGGATGAAAATGATATTAAAGTTGCTACTCAGGATAGTTTATCCGAACAAAGTGAGCTGTCAATTGGCAAAAATACGATCTATGCTACAGATAATGGAGGGGATAATGTAAAGGAGATTAAATCTGAGGTAATGCCATTGCCATCTATTGGAAATGATGTATTCCAGATGCCTATTTTGAACAAATCTGATGGCGAAGATGGCACAGTTAAGGGGTGTGAAAGTGATTTAATGCCGTCAACTGCTGGCAATATAGAAGATTCTGTGGAATTGAGTAGTGGTGATGGTGGAGATGAGGGTGTTAATGCTAATAAGGAACATGAATCTAACTCAAAGCCGTCAACTGACATTGTTGTTGACTTTAACATGACTATGGAGCTTGAACCTATTTCAGAGCCATCTACTACTAATGGTATCGAGGGCGAGTGTGATAATGCTACTGATGCTCTTAATTCCTTTCTGGAGCCATCAAATGGAGATGGTCTTGAGGTTGAAGGTGACAGTATTAATGTGCCTAAGGAGCGTGAACCTGGTTTAGAGCCATCAAACACTCTTGAGGTTCCAGATGACAAAACTGATGGGCAGGATGGAGAATTTGAACAGGAACAATTAACAAGCAATGATAGTCCTGCCATGCATGAACAGAATGTTGGAGATGATGAACCAGAGCTAGCCCAAAATGAAAATATGCCTGTGGAGGTTGAAGTTATAATTGGGTCTTCTGACAAAAAAGCAGAGCCAGTGTTGAATGCTGCTGTTGATGAAGTTCCATGTGATATTGTTGATTCATCAACACACGAAGAGACACCACAAACTCCTGCTACAAATGAAAATGACATCACGGATCCAATCGTAGACATCAATAAGGATGATGTCTTTAAAACTTCGGGTGATATTGGTACGTTATTTGGATGCTGTTCATAGTAATTGTCTCGTATAAATGCTTTAGACTTAGACATATCATATGTTTTTTAATTGTGCAGATGAGCTTGAGAATGCAACGGTAGTCATTGATACCGGAAAGGACATCGATTTTTGTGGGAGTGAGCAGAAATCAAAGGAAAGTGAGAGTACGGACAATGAACAAAGAACAGAAGAGGCTGAAACGGCCCCAGAGAATGATCATCTGTTAGGTGATAGAGAGGAGCAAACAGTAGCAACCACTGATCATTTAACGGAGCAGACAGTAGCAACCATTGATCATTCTATGGATACCAACGATTTCATGGAAGAGTGTTCAAATCATGGTTTAGATGAAGAAAATACAAAAACTCTCGAAAATCCAGCCAGAGAAGAAAACTCACCGATCACGTATACAGAAGAAAAACGTGCGACTGATATAAAATTCTTAAGTGTTTTAATTATGCTTTTAGTTTTTGTTGTTTTTAACTCAGTTATTTGTTTTATTTTTATTCTCAGCTGCTGTTGATGACTTGGGGGGTTCAGATCAATTTGCGGAAGATATTAGAGTTCATGAAAGTCCAATTCGAGAAGAAAACTTGCCAATCACATATAAAAAGGAAGAATGTGAGACTTTTTAATATTTTTATAATTTGGTTAACTGTTGGTTTTTTATGTTATTATTCATTTTTAATTCATTTCAATTTTTTTACTTGATGATACAGTTTCAGATCCTCTTTCTTTATTTAAGGATGATGATATAAACAAGCAAGGTAGTTTCATACTTCCTCAGTCTTGTAGTATGAGTATGATTCATGATTTCTTAGCAAATGATTTGGTTACTTTTACAGAAGAAACTCAACAAGCAAGTACTTCTGTGGATTGGGGGAATCATAGTTGTGGAGTAGATGAATATCAGGAACCAGTTTCTGCAAATGAGAGTGATGATGTACTTGCTGAAAGCTTGCCAATCACATCTAAAAAGGAAGAACGTGAGAATAGTTCATATTTTTTTATATAATTTGGTTAACTGTTAGTTTTTTATGTTACTATTCATTTGATTAACTTTATCTTTTGTAATCCACCTCCAATTGATGACACAGTTTCGGATCCACCTACTTTCTCCAAGGACGATGATATAAATAAGCAAGGTAGTTTCATATTTCTTCAGTCTTGTAGTATTTATGATTCATGATTTCTTAGCAAAAGAATTGGATACTTTCACAGAAGAAACTCAACAAACAAGTACTTCTGTGGATTGGGGGAATTATATTTCTGGAAATAATGAGTATCAGAAACCACTTTCAGCAACAGAAAACGAAAGTGATGGTGTACTGGCTGAAATCACGAAAGGTGGATACTGTGGACTAATTTTTTGTTGCATCTATGTGTACGTAAACTAAAAATCCGTAAAATTGTTGTATGATTGTTAATCAGTAGAGGACCGAGTTTCAGATCTTCAAACTTCTGGTAGAGCAAGTTCATCCATGGAAAAGAGTTCTAGTCCTGCAGCAGCTGAATTTGTCAATTCAGTAACCGATTTGGAAAAAGCTTCTACAAACGAAGCTGATGCAAATGCAGACGCAAATGTTCCAGAAGATTTTTTTAATTGGGCTGGTGAGTTCAATTTTTGTACCTTGCCAACAAATGTCATTGTTGTTGGAGTCCTACATTGGTTAGACATCAACTATTAAATTTGTGTGTATATATATTTCTTTATATATATATATATAGAGAGAGAGAGAGTTAGGATCGTGTAGGAAATCAAATTTTTGTGAGAATGGCAGGTACATTATAAAAAATATTAACATAAGTTAAAATAAATTAACAAATTTTAACATGAATGTTAATATATGTGGACCACCAGTAACAAAGTACTTCCTATGCTTACAAAGTTATGATTTGCTTCTGGAACCCAACCTTATATATGTATATTGGTTGGGTTCCGGTGAGAAGTTGAGGTTAATGTGAGAAGCGTGAGAAGTGGTTATCAACCGTTGGATGAGAAATGGACACACATTAAGATGAGATGCACCAGATCAATTCCCTTCTAAGCCAAGCCGCAGTTCATGGGAGGGCATGAGATTAAAAGTGATCAATGGTTCAGATCCACTTCTCACGTTAACCTTAACATCTCATACGGTTCTTCACCTATGTATATATAGGTATGTATGTAGAAACGTTTCATAAGGGGTCTTTTAGGGTGCGTGTGGTATGCAGAAGTGAGTGAATAGGACTGGACTGGATGGGGAGAGGGGGGTGAAAGAAAAATGCAAGATTTTAGGGTTTAATTTAGTTTAGTAATTCACCAATCTTGTCCATCTCCCTCGTTTAGAATACGAATTTTGGAGAAACAGAAATAAAGTTCATTTGTTTCCCACTCAATTCTGTTGTTATATTTATGGTCTTTGCTTACCAACATCGTTAATCTGTTCTGCAAATGAAATCTGATGGTTGCTATTTTGTGCAGATGGAGATCCATCTCTGAAAGCATTATTTACAACAACTACCACTAACCGAACCAGTAATGTAAAACATGATCAAGAAGATGCAGTCAGTTTTACTTTCCCTGATGATAGTAGGTCTTGTGACGATATTGGGATAAGGGGAAGCGGAGCTCATGATTTTGATGGTCAATGGGAGAGTCAACCGTTTGATGGTGAGTGCTTCCACCTATTCATCATTTGGTTTGAATTTGTAATTTTTTTGACTAATTCTTTTAAACATCATTTTGTAGACAAAACCCAAAACACTGCAACACAGAGTAATGCGATGTATGGAGTTTTAAACTATGAAGAATTTTCTGATAAATGTTTTGGTGATGAAGGAGATGGTTCAAGTGAGAAGAAAAAGGAAAACAAGCCATAATTTTGCTTATGACAAACGGTATATGATACATCCTTTTTCTTTTGTCTTAAATTTTAATATTTCAATGACTTGGGTAAAGAAAGAAGCAAATTGTTTAGAAAAATGCTACCTACTTTCAAAATCTTCATTTTGATATCTCGGATATTTAAATGTTTGAGATTTTGCATGAAAATGAAACGTCTAAATGTTTGAGATATCATACCAAAATGGAAGTTCTGAATTTTCTTGCAATTTGCTTAAAGGAAAAATACCTTTGTCTAAACTAATGTTTTCTTAGGCCATCTCCAACCAAAAGTGCTAAAGATTGCTAAATTTTCACTATTTACTAGAATAACACTAATTTAGTTGTGCTAAATTTTGGCACTCAATGACACTAATATCATTTCAAATTGTGGTTACTGTGGGCTATTTTTGACCCCAAGAGATATTTTAGCAGTTGGAAATGACTTGTAGCTATAATATGATTGACACTTTAGCACTTTGGTTGGAGATAGCCGATCATTTATGTTGCAAACTTTGATTTGGAAGTATTTGCCTGCCTGCCTGCTAACGACGTTGATTTTGCGACCAGCACATTATTATTGTGACAAGCGACGTGAAGGAAAACATCGACATGGCGACTGTTGTCTAGTAGTAAACAGGTTATAGTTCATTTAGATGAATTAGATAAGGGGAGGATTTGTGAAAAAACCCAACTTTTGTGATTACTTGTTATCTTACTCTTTGGTTTGTTGGTTCTTTTTACTGTTAATGACATTTGTTGACTTATTTCGTAATACAAATTTTGTGTTTGGTGTTGTGGTGATGAACAATAATAGATAGACTATGGGGCTTTTATCATGGGCTACGCAGGCATGACTATTTACTTACTAGTCATGGTGTTTTCTTGATTTATAGCTCTGATATCTCTAAGGGTGCGTTTGGTACATTGGACATGGTAGAACAGAACAAGGATCATTGTCCCATGTTTGGCAGAACATATATGAACAGGTTGGAACAAAGTGGAACATGCCTCTTCCACCCGTAACCTATGGAATAGACTTGTGTTTTATCAATATAACTTTAAAATAAAATCTAATTGTATTCTAAAACATTACATACATGTTTTATTTTATATTTTACTCATTTTTTAAATTTTATTTATTGTATTTTACTTAATGTTATCTGTTCTGTCTACCAAACATTGAACAACTGTTCTAACTTGTTATGTTTTGTCTTGTCCCATTTTGTCTGCGTACCAAACATTCTCTGTGTTGGGTTTTATTGTTATTATCAAAACTTATGGGTTTGTATATATTCAACATTTTCGTTAAAATGAGACGATGAATATTTTCAAACTTTTTTTTTGCAAAGCTTTCTTAAAAGGCCAAGTTTTTTTTCAAACTGGACCATATGTATCTTAAACTGTAAAAAAAGAAATATGGGGTGGTTTAAGTGATTTGTATATTACGTACTTTATGCTTACAATTCAATATTATAATGGTAACTTATCCGTAGTTCAAAAAAAAGGACGTTCAACACCCAAGATTCCCAAATACATATTACATAAACTAGAAAGTCCAAGATGTCAAGTAAATAAACTTCAAATTAAATTGTTGACGCTTCAAAGTAAATTAGGGTGAAAGACATGAGCTGTACAAAGTTGAAAAATTGGTGAAACTGTGTTGTCGATGTTGATTAGCCTAAAAGGGCCTAATGGATTGTTGGTAAACATTTTAAACCCAACAAGTGTTTAACGGGGTAAGGATCATCTCCACACTTAACGGGTAAGACTTATGGTCCCTACCTTGTTTCTTACCAGGTAAGCTTCTCGGGCATTGTCATGCTTAATCAATAAGATAAATGATATCGGTAAGCGTCAAGTATCCAATCGATCCATGCACATCAATAAAGATGACTCAGCAATTTCCGCTTGAATAGCCATTGGACAACCCGGTCATCCTACTTTTAATTCGGGTGTTTGTACTTCTGTAAAACAACGTTTTACCATTAAATAAAAACAAGCACAGGATTGTTACTTGCAACCTTTTATTTTCCCTTAAATAGGTAAAAGCCATTTACCCGGTTAAAGTTGCTAGTCTTTACGTACAAATTATACAGTCATTTCCCAGACCAGGATTTTTACCTTGACGGTCGTAACCTTTACAGGCCTAATGCTTACCGGATAAGAAACACTAATATAAATTTTGATGACTAAGAATCTTACTCTGTCAAGTTATGACAATTGCCAAATAAACACTTACCCAATAAACTGCCCCTAAATCATACTAAGATTTTAAGTTCTCTAGTGATTACAAACTGATAAAATTTCTGAAATCCATCCCTTCATCCTCACAAAACTCCTTAACCCTAAAAGAATCAATCAAAAGTCAAAAGGTCAAGGTCAAAACAAGACTTTTCAAAGTCAAAAACCTCACAAGTCCATGCCTTTTTCTATCTACAAACACACTAACCAAACCTCCTCTTTCTTTCATTCTATACTACTTGCTACTCATTCATGTTTCAAACCACCTACTCCTGATATCGATCCAATCCTCCCATTCTTTTAGTCACAATCCAACCCGCAAACTTCTAACACGATCCCGTCTTTGCTAAGAAACGGGTTGACCCGGGCCCACAAAAGCGAGAGGATCGAAGCTAGAAGGATTGACCAAACTACGATGATGGTGGGAACATCGCTCTGTTTTCCCATCATACCCTTGAGGAAAGGGTAGAGATGAAGAATCACCCATATTGCAAAGAACAGTTTGCCGAAAAGCGGACCCCATGACTCGTATCCGTTGCTGATGGCGTCCGAGATCCCGACGACTACGCCGATGATGTTGACCATGAGTAGAGTCAACGGAGGCATAAGGAGACTTGTCCATTTGAAGAGATAGAGCTCCGCGAAATCCCCATCGTCGCCTCCTTTTGAGGTAACAGTGAAGTTTGTGTTGACACCGCCCAAGACTTTTAGGAGACCTTGGAAGAGAGCGAAAAGATGGGAGGAGACGCCACCGATGACCCAAAACTGCTCGTTCCGCCAAAAGTCGTCGATACCGACACCGCCCCATTGAATTTCTAACACACTTGTTACCGCAATTGACAAAAACATGAGCATGAAGATAATGCTAGCGTAATTGCTTATCTGCAAGAGGATGAAATATGATAAGTTATCTGACAATGTGTGTATTCATATATGAATAAACCCACAAACATGATGTAGTGTACAAAGTTATTTGACAGTGTGTATTCATATATGAATAAATCATAAAACGTTATTTGATATGAATAGACACACAAACATTTATAAAGTTATATGACTGTTTTATTCATATATGAATATAAAACATGAACATAGGGTATAAAGTTATGAAACAGTGTTTATTCATATATGAATGAACACACAAACATTAATACAGTGTATAAAGTTATTTAACGGTGTTTATTCATATACGAATAGACAGACTAAAATAAAAACGCAAACATGAAGTATTTACCATATTCTCGAGTTAAGCAGGCCAACAATGTTTACTACCATGATGTATCTATAGATGCAAAGTTCGTTCTTACCTCGGGAACGATGAATTTCCCTGTGAGGAGACAGACGGCCGGAAGCGTGCAATAAGCAACCAACGGAACGGAGGTCAACGGATATACGACAGAATTTATATACGAAAACCGCTCCAAAGGCTTCAAACCGCAGCCATAACCGTACCATATTGGACAATGACGGCTCAACAAAATCTCAACGGACCCCAAAGCCCACCTAAGAACTTGGTGAAGACGATCCGAAAGATTAATCGGAGCCGAACCCTTAAACGCGGGCCTCTTTGGAATGCAATACACGGATCGCCACCCATGACAATGCATCTTGAATCCCGTCAAGATATCTTCCGTAACCGAACCATAAATCCATCCAACCTGTTTTTCAATAGCATTTTTGTTTCCGTAAATACCCTTGGGTTGTGCAAAATGTGCGAAAAGAAAGGAATGGAATCACAAACCTCTTTTCCCCATTCAGTTTTGTCTTCATAACCACAACTTATGACATGAATGGCTTCTTTCAAAAAGGATGCGGAGGTAGCTCCGGGAGGAACACCGCCTTCTTCCAAAAGTGTTGAAGCTATAAACACTGGAGATTGTCCGAATTTCTTTTCCAACTTTACTTGAGGCATCAGCAACGAATTTTCACTATCCATTCCTGCAACAAATACAAATTTCCAATGAGGAGTGTGTGTGAGTATTCGCCTGCCGTATACACACACACACATATATATATATATATATATATATATATATATATATACAAGGTCAGGTTCATGGGAAACCTCAAAAAAAGGGTAGCCTTTCATCTAGACTATATGCACTTGTGCATACAAGTAATTTGTGACATGCACACGTACGTTATGCAAACGTGAATAAAACCAAGAAACAACTTAATTTACTATGCACAAGTGCATACCGTCCAGATGAATGGCTACTAGAGTGTTCCCCAGTTTTCTATTTTTTTGAGGTTTTCCCCTGAACCTCCATCTATATATATATATACATATGTTATATTATACTTCGAAAAAAAACATCCAATCAGGTACCTTGGATTCCTTCTTCGATATTCTCTAGTGCGTGTATTTGAGTCGAAACTTCCCTCATTTTCTTCTTCATCTTCTTCTTTGTGTTCCCTTTGGTTTTCTTGTTCTTCCTGGATGAGAAACAAAAGCAACACCATTTGGGCAAGCAGTTGCAGGTTTTTCCAGGGGGTTTCTTCTTCATCGGAGCATCGTATCCATACAACGCTTGTCTCCTGAACACGCAACCGGTTCCCACGTATATCGGTCCTTGGATTCCATCCAATCCTTTCATATTAATCTGTTATAACATTAATAACAAAAGAGAAATACCAACAATATTTCAAAACCATCCTAGTTAATACTAATAAATAAATAAAAAGTATTTGACGTACATCAAAGAAGACAACGTTTCGATTTGAGTATCGATCATGACGATCAATGCCATCGAATCTTTGAGGAAATTGAACGTAACATATTTTCTTTCCGGAGATAGGGTCCATCATGAAGCACATAGACTCCCGAAGGGCTTTACTATTGTTTATATAATGATCACAATCTACGTTCAGCATGAAAGGAGCGTTTGTAATAACGGCCGACACTCGAATCTTCAAAAATGAAATAAAAGATAAAAATATGTTAAAAGCAAACAAGAAAAATTAATAAATTTGAAGATATATAAGTTGGTATTAATTACCAAAGCATTCATGGCACCGGCTTTCTTGTGGTGATCGAATCCAGGCCTTTTCTCTCGAGAAACATAAACAAGGTGTGGTAATTCGTTTCCTTCAACATCTCGCACGTCATTGTTTCCCAGGAAAACCTGTTTAATACAATTTCTTAAAAACAAATACAATATATGATTTTTCTTCTTTTTAGTTGAGTTTATATTGTTCAATATCGTTTATAGTATAAAAAACATATATGTGTGTGTAGAAAGAAAAATTCGGAGAGAAACCTGAAAAAAAAAGAACCAAAGAACTCATCCAAACCGTTAGATTGAAACGATCCAATGGATATGGTTAAAAAGGTTGATACTTGATATAACCACCTTATTATTATATATAGAGGGAAGTTCCGTTAGATACCCAATATTGATTAGGAACCCGGGAACACTGACAATGCGCCAGTGTCCCTGTATAGGGTGAATATTCATCATGAAGAACACATTTATGGAAGTGTTATTCATCATGAATCATACGTTCATGATAAATATGGACATGCTATGCATCATGAATAGCTTGTCCATAATCCTGATCAATATGCCATGTGTCGTGCTATTGGCGGTTCCTGAGTTCCTAATCAATATATATATATATATATATATATATATATATTCAATTGATTTCCTAGAAGCACATGTATAAGAATGATAAAAGTCGAAAGATAAAAATCATGCACACACCTGGATCATTCCTGGATGATCCCTAACATTGTTTCCGGGCCATGGAGTACCATCCTGCATCGTCCATCCCTCTTCTGGAACCTTCTGTGCCATGGACACAAGCCCATTTATCCGAATCTTAAACTCCTCATAGTCCCTCTGCATTTCAAATACTTAGAATATAAAAACCAAACCAACCTAGTATATCCCACCCGAAGGTGGGGTCAGGGTGTAAGATGTATGCAGACCAGACATCTAATCTACCCCAAAGGGTAATGCTTTTTAAACAAAAAGGAAAGAAAGAGATTTATTTTTTATTTTTTATTTTACGGACCTTCATAGCACGGCGTTCTCGGACAAATGTTGGATGTACTTTATCTTTAAGATAATCAACCTTTTGAGAAAAATACCACTCCGGAGCACGTGGCTCTATATTAAACTTCTTGCAAAAGGGAACCCACTTCCTTGCAAACTCAGATGTTTCCGAGAGTGCTTCAAATGTAAGCATGGCGGCACCATCGTCAGAAACATAGCAAGCCACCTTGTCCACCGGATAATCCACCGCAAGGATGGATAACACCGTGTTTGCAGTAATTAGCGGCGGTTCTTTCAGTGGATCCACCGTACTCACATACACATCTATAGGAGCTAGCTCCGAAGCCTTCCCATCTTTCTCATACCTAAATACAAAACAAACCAACTTTAAACATAATGCATACCTTCAAGTGGGATATACTAACCACAAGGGTTGTGACGCAGTGGTTAAGGCCTGGGGGATGTAGTGGTTAAGGCCCTGGGGGATGTGGTGGAATATCCCATCTATCCAGGGTTCAAATCCAGGCGTACACAACAATTGTGGCCATTGAGTTTGGGCTGATGTCTTGCAGTCATAATTTGCCAAGGGATTAGTCTAGGCATGGCTTAGGACACCCTTTCAAAAAAAAGTGGGATATACTTTGGTGCCGCATCTTAACGTGGGACCCACCGTATCAGGTGGGATATACTGGGTTTGTTTGGTTTTTTTGGTTAGAGTCTTGGAGAAGAGGTATATACCTTAGTGATAATCGGTCCAAATATGTTTCACGTTCAATCGGAAACCATTTTGGGAATTGATCGAAGATCCATGAAACGGCAAACCATATTTCACAAATAATCGATGTGAGCCACAACCCGTATGCATCATTCACGGGGTGCAAGATTCTATAATGGAAGAAGAAACCAAGAATCGCCATTCGCATTAAAATCACCAGTCGGTATGGATTTATCTTGCTAGAAGGAATTGGCAACTTTCTTGAAAGTGGTTGCCTCCCCTCATCCATCCTATATCAAATTAAAAAAATTATATGTTAAAACCTTATATATTCCCTTCATTGTGTAGAACTATATATATATATATATATATATATATATAGTTATATATATTAAAAAAATGGAAAACCGAGGAACACTCTGGTAACCCTTCATCCGGACGGTATGCACTTGTGAATACAAGTAAATTAAGTTTTTGGTTTTTATGCTAGTGTGCATGTTACAAATTACTTGTATGCACAAGTGCATGTCGTCCAAATGGTGCATATCGTCCAAATGAAGGGCTACCAGGGCATTCCCTAGTTTCCATTTTTTTTGAGATTTTCCGCTGAACCTGGCGCTATATATATATTAATGAATTTCTATGCTAAAAACTTGTATGAATTACAGACTTATTCCAACAACTATTTGGTTTAATAAATTAAAAGAAAGCACCTACTTGGGTAAATCGGCATCATCTAGATCTCTGTCACCATGGCCGCCACCGACATGGTGCTTAACCATCTCGAGTTTATCAGTCTGTCTTTTTCTCCATTCCTCCATTCGATCCTTCCATGCAACTGAGCCATACCCATAAACCGCTAAATCTTTCTTAGGATCCATTGGCCTTGGTGGCACTGAAACGAGAAACACCAACCAAAATTAAGCTAAGAATTAAGCCAAGAATTACGCAACTATCAAGAAACCGAACACTTACAAGAAACTGATGAGGCAGTGTCGGAAAACTGCATCGGATGGATTCTCTTGGAACGACCCATGAATGGAGGGATGATTAAAGCAGCCGAGATTCCATCATCCTTCGATTGCAATTAAGTTAATGATATTATTAATTAGAAAGTTGGCGAATTTCCATTTTTAACCTTCAAAGCAAGTAGAATTATTACCTCTTGATTGTAAGTAAGAAGAGGGATCTCGGGATCTGGAGCGGCTGCATCCATCTCCGATGGGGTGGCAAAGCCATCAAATTCATAACTATGTGGCCGATCATTGCTTCCAAGATCAAATTCATTATCCAAATCATCAAATTCATCCTCTTCTTCATCACCATCCACTCTTGGACTCCCTGATATTAAAAGTTTCAACTCGTTTCTTTTTTGCTTTCACTAAATGGGGTAAAAGGCAATGAGCTTAATGGGAATCGCAGCTTATTCGTCAGCTATACATGATTGTTTGGTAGTAGCTTAATGATATAGAAAGTGGCTTATTCAGTAAGCTTCTAGGGAGAGCTTTATGCGGAAACATAGTTTTAAAAATCCCAATCGGGACTCGAGCCGTTTTCTCTTTGCGAGGCGAGGCGTAAGCCTCGAGGCGTGTATATATGTGTGTGTGTATGTATAATACATGATATATATACTGAATATATATACATAAATTTTATGAGTGCATGCAAGGTGGAAAACATAATTCCATACCAAATAAAATTCATAAATACTCATAATAAGCAAAATGATAAAACAGAAAATAAGAAATCATAAATACATTAAACATTTAAACACATACAAAAAACAGAAAATATACATACTTACAAATGCAGAAAATATACATACTGAAAATATACATAAATGCAGAAAATATACATACTTACGCCTCACCAGCGCCTCATGCCTCAATGCCTCGAGGCACCGCCTCACCGATTGAGGCTTAAGCCTCGTCCAGGGACCATGAGGCTTAAGCCTCGTCCAGGGACCATGAGGCTTAAGCCTCATGAGCGGTTTTGGACCGCCTCGCCTCGAGGCGTAAGCCTCAAAGGATTTTGAAAACCATGTGCGGAAAGCCAAGTTTATTTTCCAAACCTGCTCCTCCCAATAAAAAAAACACGCTCCTATCTATGAAAAAACCCTTCTCAACCTATTTAGCAAGATTAATAGGCACAGACAGCTTTATCCATACAGAACTTAATGGAAACCCTTACCCAACCAAACAACCCCTAAAAGTAGCAAGAATTGAGCATAGAGAGAGCATCATGGATACCTTTGATTCGTTTGTATCTGGTTTTGCATTGAGGGCACGCTTGATTTCCTTCCCTTCTTTCATATTCATAACAAGGTCTGCAAACAGGGAATGCACATTCATTGCAAGCAACAAATGGGTCCCCATCCACAGTTATTTCAATCTCATCTTCACAAATTTGGCAAATCTGCCCACTTAATTCTTTTACACAAGTCACCTGTTAAAACAAAAACTAGGTTTAGAACAAGAAACCAGAGTACCCACAAAAGATTTTTCACCTAAACTTAACTGAGAATTCACCATTAAACCTAGTTCAACAACAAAAAAGCAAGAAGATCAAAAAAGTTTGGAGCTTTAAAGCAATGGGGATGTTTATGATATGGAAAAGTAGCATTATATTCACAGGAATGCACAGAATGGTTCTTGAATATGGAGAGTAGTGAATATGTGTGAATTAAAGTGAATGTGGTTGAAATGCAAGATGCATTCAAATATTGTAAACATAATTAAACCACTAACAGATAGATGAAAAGATGAAACTTTTCAGCTTCAAACAAAAATATGGACAACAAATGAAAAGAAAATATGAAACATTTTAGAGGTGGGCTTACTCTTCCAACTTCATCCGCATTGATAAGAACAAACTCATTTCTGTTGTGTGAACCCGCAATTAATCGTCCTTTTGTATCCATGGAATCACACACTCATACAAACATAAAACGCACTAGAAATCTTGAATGAAATCTTGAATGAAACCCACTTGAAACAGTGAAGAAACCCAACAAGAAAGTTGAGAGCTTTTTGGCTTCTTCTCTATATTTCTTTCTTTTTATTCACAGGAATCCCTAAAACCCACATTAAGAGAACTAAACCCACATTAAGAAAAGGTCGAAAACGAAATGTAAACAAGAAAGTAGAGAGAATTTTTGTCTTCTTCTCTATTCTTCCCTCTCTTTACTCACTTGTCTTTCAAATACCCATCACAGGAATCCCTTAAACCCACATAAAAAAAGAAATGTCAAGAGCGAAATATATATATATATATATATATATAGAATATAGAATATAAAACCCCAGATAATTATTATAATCAAGTGGTGATATTTTTGTTTATTTTATTCCTTAATTTGTATTAAATAGTGATAAAGGAAACCCCCTATGGCTGTGGGTTGGATGTTAGATCAGAAGAGAAAGAAGAAGAAGAGAGATCCCAAAGACAAAATGGGAACAACTTTTACAGAAAGTTTAATGCGTAACAAGGAAGAGATACACATGGATCTTCTAAGTGGGGCCCGGATGTGGTGGTGGAACACGGGCCCCACCAGGTCGTACGGTGGTTGTTGGTGGAGGAGGAGAAGCCGGAGAAGGGTACAAAACTAAAATCAAAATCGTATCTTTTACATTGGAAGAGAAGCTGATGATGATGTTAATGTTGAATCTTGATGATGACGATGATGATGACGGTGGTGGTGACGGTGGTAGTGGTGGTGGTGGTAACAGATGATGGTGGTGGTGGTGGTGGGGTTTCAACACTTAAAACTCACATTCACTTCTCACTGTCAAACAGGTTAAGGGTTGGTAGATGGTCACGTGCAGTCAACGTGTTGGTTGTTCTCAACTAAATGTGCTTTATATTTGTGCTATACCTTATGCATGTCTAATAGTACCTTCTTTTCTCTTCCAAAATATATTTGCTCTATAAAAAAAACATAAAGTTAATTGTTTTAGCTATTTTTTTTAACGGTGGTTTTAACTCCTAGCCACTTTCTTCCTATTTTTACTGAAATAACCATCATGATTGTAATTCTAAAAAAACAATCAAATTTGCTCGATTTTACCTGATTTTTTTTACATCAATTACGGTCCTATTTTTACAAATCTGGTGATTATTTTAGTAAAATGTAACGAAAATGATTAGAGCATCTCCAACAGCTTCCTTATTTTGGAGAAAATGGAGAATATGGGGATTTTGATCCTAAAATCAGCTCCAACAGCTTCTCTAAAACCATCCCCATTTTGGAGAAAGTTGGAGAGGGAATGTCATTTTCTCCAAATATGGAGATTACCCCAAAAATCATTATAGTAAAAGAAATAATATTTTATTATTTTTCTTTTAAAAATTTGTTGGAGGTAATAATGTTTTGAATATTTTAATAATATATTTAATTTTGAATTCTCTAAAATGAGAAATCTGTTGGAGATGAATGTAATTTTTTTTGAGGATTTTGACTTTTGATTCCTCATTTTGAAAAAAAAATTAGAAAACTGTTGGAGATGCTCTTAGAAGGTGAAACCACCATAAAAAATGGTTAAAACAATTAATTTTCTAAAAAACACGCAATATTAGTAATATATAATTATTATCATTTTTATTTCATTAAAAAGAATCTACTTTTGGAACAAAATAAGTAACTTTTTCATTTTAAAAATAATAAATAATGTTTTTCTATAAACATAATATTAGATATTTAATTGATTAAGTATAAGAATCTTATTTTATTACTTCATAATGTCTAATATATATATATATATATATATATATATATATATATATATCTAACCTAGGATAAAAACAAAATACCATAGAAGAATATAACAATATTTGTTTTGTTTTGTTTCTTATTTAGTGTATGAATAATCTTTCACAATCAATATAATAGATTTTTAATATTCTCTATTATAATTTTAAAAGATATGTTAATCTTGTAAAACTTAATAATATAAATATCAACTTTTTAATTTGTATTGATTGGAAAATATATACTATAATTAATGAACAGCTTACCATTATAAAAATA
The DNA here is from genome assembly GCA_033807775.1 of Saussurea involucrata. Classification (NCBI taxonomy): domain Eukaryota; kingdom Viridiplantae; phylum Streptophyta; class Magnoliopsida; order Asterales; family Asteraceae; genus Saussurea; species Saussurea involucrata. Next base: position 88,758,463 of record CM066317.1, read on the forward strand.
CGCATTGAATAAAAAAATAAAAATAATTTATTACATTGATAAAAATATATATATATATATATATTCGACAAATCTTATTTCTGAAATAGATATAATATTTTATTCAGCATTAAATGTTATTTATTTTGTCATTTACTAACTTATATGAGACATTAATTAATTTGGTCAACAACTTTTACGTTTCAACAAATATTTTATTTAGGGTAAGTTTGGTATAAAACAAAAATTTGTTACTGTTTCACACGAGAGATTAGATTGGAAGAGGTCATTTTTTACCCTCACCAAAATAGGTGAAGAAGTAGATAAAAGAAAATTAAGAGTAAATTACGGATTTGGTCCCTATGGTTTGTCAAAAAAATACGGAATTGGTCCTTAAACTTTATTTATTACTGTTTTGTTCCCTGTGGTATGTAGAATTTTACGGAATTGGTCCCTCGAGCTGACGAACGTCTATTTCCTTCGTTAAGCTCGAGGGTAAAATGGTCTTTTTACCAATTTTCTTTTATTTTACCATTTTTAATTAATTATACCTTTTTTCTTTTATTTGCTTGAATCTTCATCTTCTTAAGAAGATTATGAAGAATCTCAAACCAAAAATAAGAACACAATACCAAAAATAGACAAATCATACCAAATCGAATCCAAAAACAGTTGAACTAATAAGAAACAACCACCATTTTAATCTTTAAACAAACTCCCATTTCTGGAATACGATTTACTTGATCGATTAATCAAAGAAACCAACAAAAACCCATGAACAAGATGATGGGTTTTGCTACTAAGCAGATTTTTGAAGTGAAGAACGAAAAACGAACAACAAGAGATATGAAGCAAAGGAAGAAGAAAGGACCCAGATCGGAGATGAAGTCGAACCCAGATCGGTCGGCGGCTTCGTCTTCTCCGACGACTTCGTCTTCTCCGACGACTTTGTCTTCTCCGGCAACTTCGTCTTCTCCGGCGAGCTCCTCTTCTCCGGCGAGTTCATCTTTTGGATCTCTTCCCTCGATCTCTCTTCTCTTTATCTCTTCTCAGATCTCTTCTTTCTCTCTTCTCTCGATCTTTTCTTTCTCTCACCTCTCGATTTCTTCTATCTATCTCTTCTTCTCTCATCTCTCATCTCTCGATCTCTATCTCTCTCTATCTGTGGGGAGAGAACACGACGGAGTGGATGGGGAACATGCCGGAGAAGATGAACTCACCGGAGAAAGTCGTCGACCGATCTGCTCGATCTATTGATCCCTCCTCTCGATCTCTGTCTTTATCACTTCTCTCTCTATCTCTCTCTCTCTCTCATCTGCTTCTTTTGGATTATAGATGGAGAAAACAGATCTGGAATGAGAATTGTTTAGACTTTTAGAGATTGATATTGATTTTGGTAATCTAAATTTAGATTTGATTTAGGTTTTTAAAATCTGGGTTTAATTTAGGATATTAAATATGAGTTTGATTTAAGTTTTTATGATTTTAATATGAGTTTGATAGCCATTTAGATGTTTAAATCTGAGTTATTCATGGTGTTTTTATTTTTGGTTTGAGATTCTTCATAATCTTCTTAAGAAGATGAACATTCATAAAAAGAAAATAAAAAATAAAAGAAAAAAGAAAAAGGGTATAATTGATTAAAAATTGTTAAAAGAACAAAAAATATGAAAAGACCATTTTACCCTCGAGCTTCCGTCAGCTCGAGGGACCAATTCCATAAAATTTTGCGTACCACAGGGACCAAAACAGTAATAAATGAAGTTTAAGGACCAATTCCGTATTTTTTGACAAACCACAGGGACCAAATCCGTAATTAACTTATTAAACTATTTATTTTAAATTAAAACCTTAAAACTAACCATAATTTTTTCAACTGGCTATCTCACTCTTGTTTAATTGATCATATCTAGACCTATCCCGACTCCAGTCTAATTGTGCTTAGCTTCGGAAAGTCAAAATTTTGCACAAGACATATAGGGTGTACATGGGTTGAGTTGGTTAGTTGAAATTGTTGAACCTAGGGGATGTTTGGGATTGTTTTCTAAAGTGTTTATTAACTTATTTCGGGTTGGTATGGTACCCGTGATAAGGAGTTTTAGTGTTTGGATGAATAAATAAATGCTTATATTGGTTTGACACCGGTAATAGAAGATTTTGATAAGTCACTCCCTTTTAATTTAGTAACTTATTTAAAACAACTTATTAGTTTTTTTGGTCATTTTACATGTATAAGCAATCACAAACACCTCCTAAGAACAGTGTAATAACTTATTACGTCCGGGTACTGCTATAAACTAATCCAGACACTTTTTTAAAAAACTATGTTTTAACACCACATAAGTTAATAAACACTTTTACAACAAATCATAAATTGGTTTAAATAAACTATCCCAAATACCCCCTTACTCCAACTATTCCAGTCTTAACCTAAAATTTTAAATTTATGACCAACACTGTCAATTTGGGCTATGTTTGGCAAACTAGCTGATGACTAAAGTTATGTTTGGCAAACTAGCTGATAAGCCAGTTGTTGATTGATAAGCTAGCTGGTGAATCTCAGAAACTTATTAATTTCAGCAAATCTCATAAACTTCTTCTTCTTTTTCTAATTCAGGTACACAATCTCGAACTCTGGTTTCTCTAAGATCTTGTATAGAGGAATACCTTGAATGTCAGATAACCTCTGGTTGGGCTTTAAGACGTTCACTCTTGTCTAGTTTGCTTCAAGTGCCATTTGAAAACCTGTTAGGTAAGAAAACTTTATCAAGTTCTTCATGAATCTTTTCACAGATTGGTAAGCTTCAGACCACTCTATGTTCTTCTCAAGGGCTCAGGCAAGTATGTCATACAAGGAGAGAAAATCATATGTGGTTAAGTTCTTGAAATCTGCTTCAGTGAAGAACCAAGGCTTTCCATTTGTTCTGTACACTGTTAATTCAGGATGCCGCACATTTATAAGTTTCTTGGATTCTATCTTGATAATTTTGATAATTCTCTTATCCTCCCCCCAGTCAATATTTTGAAACTTGTTCTTCATCATATAGATGTACTCTGTCTGATGAAACTGAGTCATTCTTTCAATTGAGTACAGTTGAACCAAGTTAATCAGGTGATCTTCTTTCACAAATAAACATCTTTTATCATGAAATGGTGTTGTGATCATCACTCTTTGCCACTTTTTACCTTTTCTAGATTGACCTTCAGGATTAACAATCTGTTGAAGTTGTCTGACCTCTACCTCATAAACTGGATCTGGGATGCCCTCCGGTATATCAGGAATTTTTGGTATGACAATTAACGGATCATCTTGTTGTAACAAATTGTCATAATCTTCATCATCATCATCAGCAGGTTATGTATCCACGGTAAAAATCTCATAAATTTCCTCCTTGATTCTGGTATCAAACCTCTCAGGTTCATCCTTAGAATCAATGTCAACAATATCTTGAAACAAACTATCTGCAAGTCTCTCATCCTTAGTCCTTTTATCACTACCATCGGGCTTTTCAACCGTAGGTATGATATCATCAAGGACCTCTATGGCAGTATCATCACCGTGCCTTTCACCTTGACCTCCCAAACCCTGTTCAACTTCCACATTTTCAATTCTAGTACCCGACCCACTGGCTTCAGCTACTCGTTGTCTTTTGCTATTCTCCCCCTCATGGTGATCAGGATCATCCTGATTATCATGCCTTCTTTTTGAATGTTGAGCATGTGTCTTACAATTCTCCCCTAGAGTTCAAACTCTTTCGGATAAAGTTTTGAAACCATCTGTCATAGCTTGGGTCAACAGTTGTATGGAAGACTGAATACCTTGCAAATCTGCCTTTGTCACTAACTGAGTCCGAATCTCCGTTTGTTTCCTCAAGAGACCGACTAGTTCCACCTCTTCCTGATCTAAGTTGTCACATTCGGTAAGTAATCAGGCAAAAAGTTGTGACTTGAGTTCATTTGTAGGTAGGGTTCTTTTTGGTTCAGGTTAGTTTGGCTGATTTGGTTGGCTTTGATTGGGTGATGGTGTTTGTGGTGGTGTTTGAGGTTCATTTTCAGGTGCTATCATAACTGACTTTTATTTTATCACCCGTTGCACATCAGCTGATAGTTTCTCTAACGCCGTGTTAAATGTTACTGCTTGGTTCCTATATAACACATTCACCGCATCAAAGCTTTTCTTTAATAAGTCCATCGTCGCTATTTGTGGCGGAGGCCTCATTAATGGTCTAACGGGAAAACCCGGTCCATGTAGGATACCGGTTGTCACAGTGGTTGAATCAACCATGTGGTCTGTGCTCAGTGTTGGCGTGATGTTAGCATTGACAGGACTTCCACCTGGTCCTTGCATTGCCCCAACAAATTGTTGCAACACTTTGGGTATTCCGGTTGGATTACGAAGATTTCCAACTGAAGATGTTACTATAGGAATAGTAACCGACGTTCGTGTCCTAGGAAATGAAGTTCTTCCAAATGGATATAGACTCAATGTGCATTGAAATGAATTCGATGGCAGGGGCAACGTCTTATCCGTTTCAATATCAGCAGACACCAAGTATATCGCCGATAGAGTTTGTGCTTGATCCCCGTGAAAAGTTGAAACACCAACTTGTTGAGAAGTTAGTGAGTGGTTGAGTGGGGTTGTGCATTGCGTAGCTGGGTCCACTACGTCGTTTTCAATACCGTACGTCAACCAGGGACGGACCCCATGAGGGGCACGTGCCACCGTAACAATTTTCCGACGAAGGGTAAAAAAATTCGTTTTTGTGAAGGTGCCACCATATCGATTTAGGAGGTGCTACCGTATTATTTTGGAAACTACAAGGGGTGCACCTAAACTGATAAAAAGGCTCAAATCTTCTACCCATTCAACCAAAAAAACCAGGAAAATCTCTTGAAATCAACAAAAAATACCGAAAAAACTCTCGAAATCGATAAAAGAAAACTTAAAAAACTCAACGAAATCAAGCAAAAAACGTTAAAAATCTCTCGAAATGCCGGAAATTGGATAAAAACACATCGGACAATATTGAACGTTGGTAAAAAGATGAAAAACACTTCGATAAAAACCGTATGAAAAAATATGGTGCCACCGTATGAAAATTTTTCTGGGTCCGTCCCTGACGTCATCGAATGCGCGTCGGTAGTAGATGTGGCTACCCGACTTGACTCGGTTTGGGGAGGGTCAACATTTTCATTTCTTTCAGACCATATCACACTCTCACTTATTTCTTTTATCCCCATCTCTCGGCTCACATTTATTTCTGTTTCGACTTCAACTCCCTCATCCATCATTATGTCTCCCTGAGAACCGGTGTTCTCAAAGTTCCAAATAGAATCAGAACTTTCCGCATCTAGTCTCGGGCCAACATGCTTGGGTGTTTGGGCAAAATTTCACAGGTCTCGACCACGACCAGAAAGGTAAGACACATGTTATGAACTATATCTTGTATTAAGATAAGGTCCCGACAAAGACCTAAAAAACCTCTGTCGTCCCTCCTAAAAGATAAGTCGAGAGTTCCTCACGACACTCGACCTCGACGTCGCCTACTTCGCACGACCGTCACGTAGATTCATGCGACCTCGGCCGACTAACGCGTTATATGACTGTTATATTTATTCAGTGATTAATGCAGGAGTCAAAGTCATTAATGGACAACGGCTATAACCGACGAAATCAGTTATGAGCATCTAATCCCACATTGAAGACGACGACCGTTACAACAATCATCAAAGATCTTAATGATGCAATTAAAATCATCCGAAGACTATAAATCCCAAGTTCAATCCTCAGTTTCAGGAGATCGAATAACACAGGGAGAGAGATAGAACAAGAGCATCGAACAATAGAAGCAAATGCAAACACTCGAAGAATATTCATTCGAAGCAAAGAGATCATTCATAGAAGATCGTTCTCGACGCAAGACATTCACTCTCGACCAACAGTTCACATATTGTTTTCACACACGACGCACATTGTTTTTACATTTCAAACACTTGTACTTTACATTTCGAAGTCTTTCCCTTCATTTGTATTGTAATCTCTGTACGATCGACACCCGGAACACCAAGGACATCGCCCCTGATTGGCGACCATAGTGCAGCGACGACATCCACTGTCGTCCGCAGGTTTTTTCCTCGTTGGGGTTTTTAGTGCGTCATCAAATCCTCTGTCTCATTTACATTTTTATCTTTGTCGCACGCCTTTGTCGAACGATTCCTTTCTTTAGTTGTTAAAGTCCACATCGACCTTAAGTTGTCCCTTTGGTGCGATTTTTGGCATTAACAGTTTGGCGCCATCCGTGGGACCCCATCTAAAGAAAATCTTCGACAAACGTGCGTCTTACTAACGGTTTCTTGGAGCTTTCTTTGTTCTCTGTTTCAGGAAAATGGCAGTCCCTGGAGATCAACAGCATGTCATTGCCCAGATGTACCAGGAGCTTGAAGTCGCTCGAAATCAAATCAACGCCATGGCAGAGCAAAGTCGCAGAGCAGCTGAGGAGATCGCACGACTAAGGAATCCCTTTGGACCTCAAAATGGTCCTAGGCCATTCGTTCAGAATCCAGGCCAAGGATCGTTCGGTCAGAATGGTCCTCGACCATTCGCGCATAATCCAGGTCCAGGATCAGGTCCGTTTGCTCAGAATCAGCATCCAGGTTCGTTCATGCAGAACCAGCAGCCGGGACCGTTCAATCCAAATCCCCAGTTCGGGACAGTTCCCCCTCAGCACATAAGGCCACCACCCATGCAAAACGAGCCGCAACCATTTTAGAATGGGTCGCAGCCGTTTCAGAATGGATCGCAGCCGTTTCAGAATGGGTCGCAGCCGTTTCAGAATGGGTCGCGGCCGCATTTTGTTCCTTTCAACGGAGACACCAATGGCTCGTCGCATGGCAATGGCACCAGTTCAGGAATTGTAAATGCTAAAAATCGCACCAAAGGGACAACTTAAGGTCGATGTGGACTTTAACAACTAAAGAAAGGAATCTCTCGACAAAAGCGTGCGACAATGATAAAAATGCAAATGAGACAGTGGATTTGATGACGCAGGAAAAACCTCAACGAGGAAAAAACTTGCGGACGACAGTGGATGTCGTTGCTGCACTATGGTCGCCAATCAGGGGCGATGTCCTTGGTGTTACTGGTGTCGATCGTACAGAGATTACAATACAAATGAAGGAAAGACTTCGAAATGTAAAGTACAAGTATCTGGGATGTAAAACAAGTGTATGTCGTGTGTGAAAACAATGTGTAAAACTGTTGGTCGAGAGCGAAAGTCGTGCGTCGAGTGCAGTTCTTCGAGTGAGAGCCTTTTGCTTGTAGTGTTCTTCTGAGCTCGGATGTTTAGCTTCTGTGTTTGATGTTCTCTGATACTTTTGTGTTGATTAGGTGTCTTGAACTGATGATTGAGCTGAGATTTTATAGTCTTCGGATGACTTTAATTGAATCATTAAGATCTTTGATGATTGTTGTAACGGTCGTCGTCTTCAATGTGAGTTTAGATGCTCATAACTGATTTCGTCGGTTATATCCGTTGTCTATTAATAACTTTGACTCCTGCATTAAACACTTGAACAAACATAACAGCTGTTAACGCGTTAGTCGGTCGAGGTCGTACGTTTTATGCGACGGTCGTGCGGAACAGGCGACGTCGAGGTCGATTGTCGTGAGGAACTCTCGACTTACCTTTTAGGAGGGATGGCAGAGGTTCTTTGGGTCTTCGTCGAGACCTTATCTTAACACAAGGTATAACTAATGACATACGTCTTACCTTCTCTGGTCGCGGTCGAGACCTGTGAAATTTTGCCCAAACAGTTTGCCCCCAAAATTTGAAAGTAGGATGGCAAATTCGAATTTTAAATTTTGCTTGTCGGGTGTGCAGGGTCTTGCGTTAAAAATACCTTGGTTGCTTTGGAACCGAATTGGTTTAATTCTAACCGAATGAGAAGTCGAAGAGAAAACGAGGTCGTGACGTCATACTAACGTACGGTTGTGCTTACCAGCTGTCTTTGACAGGTGTCGACGATCCATGTGGTAATGCGAAGGGACGAGGGCACGCGATGATCATCAAAGGGATCGACCTGACATAATCGTCTGCATAAATAAAGATTACGATGGATCTTTTCTTGTTTACGATTTTAGAGGGTTTTGAGTAAAGATTTCTTTAGGGGTTTTCTTGTCGATTTTCGTTCGATTATTTCTAAACTTGCAAGAATCTTTGACCTAATTTAGGATTTTCTGAGATCATATAAGATACGACCCTCCAGTTTGCGTATGCGTCGCAAGTCTATTGCTAGAAAGCCTAGAAAAAACTGGGATATTTGGGGCCTTTCAGAAGTGCAAATCAATTTAACGGGGCTGGCAATGTCGACATAGCCTAGAAGCACCATTAAAAGCGAAGAAGATCTTGACGAATTTAGAAGTTTGGCGAGGATTCCCATGGGGATTACCGTGAGCAAGGTTGGCAAGGTTCGACCGGAAATGTGCCCCGAGGGGTACGTCGTTATATACGAATACCCGTTCAAGATAGGCTTTCATTGGCCATATTCGCCGCTGGTCAAAGAGTTCATGTGCGAATTTGATCTTTCGCCGGGGCAACTGATGCCCCAGTTCTGGCGAGTTATCCTGATCATAGAACGACTTACCTCCAACTGGAATCCACCGATGAATGTGAGGGACCTACTGACGGCGTATAAGGTCAAAAGTGACCGGTACCGTCGATATAGTTTGTTTTCAAGGTACAAGGGTGATCGTACCCTGGTTTTAAATACTGCGGTCAACGATCGTGGATGGAAGAAGAGGTATGTATTCGTGCGGGTGTCGACGCTGGACACTGATAGTGACTGGATTAGGGAGGGTTGGAATATGACGGGTGAGCCTTTGTTTGTATGTTTTTATTCTGTTGCTCGGTTGTATTTTCGACTGATCTTCTTTTTATGCGTAGATATTGATTTCGACAAGGTAGAGCCGGATGATGCTTCCCGGGCTAAGGTCGAAAAGTTCCTGGAATTTAGTACTGAAGACCGGTCGTACGTCACGCGTCATTTGGTAGACGAGGATGATGACACCATTTTCTTGAGCGACAGAGTGAGGATGGGTCGAGAGGAGAAAGAAGAAGATGAGGGAGAGGCAACCGAGGAGAGGGAGGAGGAAGTAGAGATAACCGGTAAGTATCTCTTTGCTTCTGCTCGTCCTAACCTATCTTTGTTCTCAATCGTCTAATTCTTTCTTTTACCATACAGGAGTCTTGGGCGCCTGCAGCCGTCGAGAAAATGGCTCAAGTCGAGCTAACTCGCAAGGCGAGTGTAGACAGGGGGAAGGATACCTCGACAGCTGGGTCGGGGGTTTTAAAGAGAAAAGAAGTCCCGACATCTGGATCGGGTTCCTACAAGAGGACGAGAATGTCCATTTTGAGTGAACCACCATCAAGGACGGGTGGTTCGTCGAAAGTCGTCCCGCCTGAGAGGGCTAAGGTATCGACCGTGTTTATCGAGAAGGTTTTTGACACAAGGTCTGTTGATACGGTGCGACCGGCGACGATGTCTTCTCTTGCCGCGTCAGGCCCTTCTTTTGCCGACAAGGGCAAGGGCGCGGAAGCGGGCTCTGAAATGACGGTGAACTTTACGTTGCCGTCGGATTTTTTGAATGATAATGTCCTAGACGGGACGAAACTGTTCCCTCATTTGGGAAAGTATCAGCTCCCTTCTTTCAGAGAGTGTTTTGACGGAGTTTCTCTCTAGGATACTGAGGCCCATGTTGCTGGACTAGCGTTCATGGTAAGTCTATCTTTCAAGACTTTTGTTTATCCGTTGTCGACGTCGTATTCTTTGCTAAAGTGTTTTCATACGTTTTCAGATGTTTAAGTCGTCTTTGGCGTTGTACGCTAAATCGACAAAGGTAGAAGGCTTGGTAGCTTCTGCCGTCGAGAACGAAGATGCAACGTTAAAAAGGGAAAAGTCTGCTTTAGAACGCGAAGTGGCGACATCGGTGAGACTCGACGACGTCTTGAATGAGTTGGAGTCCCTTGGACACGCAAGGGATGACACGAACTCACGTTTAAAGGAGTCCCTATCTTTGATGCATGACCAAAGGGAGATGTTGGATGGGATGGGGGAATCCTTGGCCGTGAAGAAAAAGGAAGTCGAGGAATCCAAATCTAAGGAGGTAAGTTTAGAGAAGGAATTAGAGGAGTTGAGGAACGAGAATAATTCCATCTTTTCTTTCGCTCTACTCACTGCTCGAGCGACTATCATGCGAAATCATTTGCTAGGCAAGAATCCTGTGGCCTCAGCGTCGGACGAGTTGGATCTGTTCTTCAAGGAGGTCGGGACTGAGAGAGAGCTCGACTCGGATGATGAGAAGGAGGTCGAAGAGGAGGAGGAGGATTTCCAGGGCGTCGTGTCGGGCAAAGATGTGACCGACGTTCCTCCCCAAGTTTAGAAAGATATCTACGTTTTTTTCTGTTTCTTTGCTGATCGACCGTTGGTGGTCGAGCTTTTTGTAAATGACAGTTTTGATGAATGAAATTAAGTCTTCTTTTGAATTTGCGATTTGTATATTTGGCAAACAAACATTACATCGACTGTTAAATTCATAAAGTACAAGGAATCATGCGACTTAGGCATCTATTGTAACACAATAACTGGAACGTAAGCCATAAGACTTTTAAATCGTGTGTATAAACATAAGCACATGCGACTAAAGCATATATTCAGAGTATAAAATTTTTGTAAGTCAAGAAACTTAGATCATGAGATCGTTAGACTTTGCAATCGTACGACTGAGTCGTGCGATGAATTTGAATCGTGTATCCCTGTAAAGGATGATAGTCAAGTTATAGACCCGGTCGTTTATGTCGTGCGACCTGGCGAAACTAGAGTCGTTTGATTATTGTCGTGCGATTCTGTGGAATAAACAATGTCAGAGGTTGGTCGTTTGGCTAACCAACGACCCTCCGATGCTTAAGTCAGTAGTCGTTCGTGATGATAAACCGTATGAAAGAACAAAGGAGTTTAGAAAACATACTTGTTTGAATTCTTCTTTTCTTGGTATTTGCCCCCCGTCATTTATTATTATTTTTTCAGGAAAAATAGATTATGAATGACGGATCGATACAGAGATCTTCGGAAGTATCTTTTACGTCTGGGTCGATAGTGTTTTCGCGCGACAAGGCAAGACCGTCGTTTTATTCCTATAGGACATGCATAAGTTCGTTTCTAAGGATAGAAGGACGAACCTGTCGAGACCTTAATGTCGTGTCGCGTCTGCTGGCTAGTTCATTTTCGCGGCTTCAAGGTAGACTTGTAGCACTCTCGAGCGACTTTCGGCTCGCTTCTGATTTCTTGGATTCCCCATGGCGTAGGGAATTTCAGGGTTTGATGATACGTCGAGGGGACGGCTTTCATTTCATGGATCCATGGTCGACCTAAGATGAGGTTATAGGCCGACGCATAATCGATGACGCTGAACTTGGTCTGCTTGTTGATTCCTCCGGCATAGACGGGCAATATAATATCTCCATAGGTGCTTGTCGCTTCTCCATTGAAACCGACCAAAGTTGTCGAGCGTCGGGTGATTTCCGAACGATCGATTCCCATGGCCTTGAGGGTGTCGAGAAAGATAACAATCGCTGAACTGCCCCCATTGATCAAGACTCGTCGGGTTAAGCAATTACCAATCGTGAGTTGAATGATCAACCCGTCATGATGTTTCTGATATGAGTCGCCGAGGTCGTTTTGGTCGAATACGATCTTCATAGCTTCCAACTCTAGATCTCTTTTGGGCCTTGATGAACGAGGAATATGTCGATCGTCAGGCGCTTGACTGGCGTGACGCTTGGCCGCGGAATACGTTAAACCACATACGTCGGAGCCACCAGTGATGCAATTGACGACCTTGGCATGCTCGGGGGTTGACAGTCGACGGTCGGTAGATGAGGTTACGTCGTCGATGACATCTTTGAGATTGCCCTTCGGGACGTGATATGCTAGCTCCTTTTTTAGAGCTATACAATCGTCTGTCGTGTGACCATGGTCTACATGGAAGTCGCACCACTTGGATTTGTCTTTCTTGGCATCGTGTTGATCGGATTTCTTTGGCCATCGAATAGTCGATTGGGCTGTCTTCAGAGCTTCGACCAAGTCCTTAGTGGACCCTTTGAATCCATAAGAGGATATCTTGGGGTACTGAGGAAACTTGGTCGCGGTCTTGGCCTCTGCTTTCGTCTTGAATCGGACGTTCGAAATCTGGCGCGCTGGCTCTGCTTTGGAAATTGCCTTTGTCTTGAACTCTGGCTTTCTCACACCTAGCGACCTTTTGTCGTCGGTATGCTTGCGACGAAAGGCAGCGTCGGCCTCTACCCTCATATACGCTAGGGTTCGGGCTCGAACGTCTTTGAAATTCTCCGGAGGATACTTGGTCAGGTCGGTATATAAACCTGAGCTATCGTCCAGACCACGCTTGTAGGCTTCGATCGCGGTCTTGATGTCGCAGTTGCGGATACTAATCATCTATGCATTGAATCTATTGAAATAACTTCGAATAGACTCATTAGTCTTCTGCACGACATAATATAGGTCGCTGGTCTGCTTCTCCATCTTGCAACTGCTGGCGAACTGCTGAGAGAACTGGTTGACCAACTCGGCGAACGACCCGATGGATTTGGGTTTGAGATTGATCAACCATTGGAGAGCAGGACCGGTGAGAGTTGCACCGAAGCTTTTGCACATGCAGACCTCCTGATACATGTGTGGGATCAGGATCGTCCACATGAGTTGCTTATACTGCGCGACGTGCTCTGTCGGATCAGTCACACCTGAATACTTAGGTGTGAAAGCGGGGATGTTATATTTCTTTGGAACTTCGACAGTCGCGATCTCGTCGATGAAGGGTGACGCCTGAAAGCCTGATCGAAGCTCGACGTCGACGGGTACGGCTGCCCCAGGTAGCTTGGCGAGCAAAGATAAGACGCGCTCGTTCTGATCTTCTAGCATCTTCAGCCGTTGGGCGACGGGGTCAGGAGGTACGCTCGTCTGCGGATTGACACCTGAACTGGTGCCATTGCCATGCAACGAACCATTGGTGTCCCCGTTGAGAGGGACAGAATATGGCTGTTGTTTGCGCAAAAAATCACGTCGTACGACCACGACCAGAGCAGGTAAGACGCGCGTTATAATCCAAATCTTGTATTAAGATAAGGTCTCGACAAGAACCTAGAAAACATCCGTCGTCTCCCGTAAAAGGTAAGTCGTACGTCTCCCATGACGCTCGACCATAGCATCGCCCGTCCCGTACGACCGTCGCATAGAACCATGCGACCTCGACCAAACTAACGTTAACCTTGACTGTTACGTTTGTTAAGTATTTAATGCAGGAGTCAAAGCCATTAACAGCAAGCAGCCGTAACGGACAGAGAGCATTATGGATAATCACTCCGGCGACCGTTTCCAGCCGTTGTAGCCGTTGATCAAATCATTAATGGAGCTAATTAATGACGCGATGACTATAAAAGACAAGCTAAAGCCTCATTTCAAGGGACATCAGAAAAAACATAAGCGAATATCACCAAACAGCAGAGAAAATCATCCAAACTCATAGCAAAGAACATTCAAACTCTGGAGATCAAGTACTGAAAGCCAGAACCCTACTGCGAACTCAAGAACACTCGAAGGAAAGCTCAAGTATCGCTCCCGACGCACGACAAACAACCCTCGATCAGAAGTTCACACTTTGTATTCACACACGACAAACACCTGTTTTTACATTCAAACACTTGTACTTTACATTTCGAAGTATTTCCTTCATTTGTATTGTAATCATCGTACGACCGACGCCAGTACCAAGGACGTCGCCCCTGATTGGCGACCATAGTGCAGCGACGACACCCACTGTCGTCCGCAGATTTTTTCCTCGATTGAGGTTTTTCCTGCGTCATCAAATCCCTTGTCTTGTTTATTTTTTCCCTCATCACACGTCTCGTCGAAAGATCCTTTCTTTAGTTGATTAAGTCCACATCGACCGTAAGTTGTCCCTTTGGTGCGATTTTTGGCATTAACAGTTTGGCGCCATCCGTGGGACTCCATCTAGAGAAAATGCTCGACGAACGTGCACCCTACTAACAGTTTCTTGGAGTTTTTTCTGCTCTCTATTACAGGAACAATGGCAGCCCCTGGAAATCCGCAGCAAGCTGTTGCTCAGATGTATCAGGAGCTCGAAGTCGCCAGGAATCAGCTCAATGCAATGGCAGAGCAGAATCGCAGAGCAGCTGAGGAGATCGCGTGGTTAAGAAATCCTCTTGGGCCTCAAAATGGTCCTAGGCCGTTCGTGCAGAACCCAATTCCAAGATCGTTCGACCAGAATGGCCCCGGACCATTTGTCCTGAATCCAGGTTCATTCGCGCAGAATCAGCATCCAGGCCCGTTCATCCAGAATCAACAGCCATGGACGTTCAACCCAAATCCTCAGTTTGGGACAGTTCCTCCTCAGCACATAAGGCCACCACCCGTGAATAATGGGTCTCAGCCATTACAAGGGTCGCAGCCTTTCCAGCAGGGGTCGCAGCCATTTCAGCAGCCATTTCAGAATGGACCTCAAGGTGGATCTCAGCCACTCCACGATGGATCGCAGCCTTTCCAGCAAGGATCGCAGCCGTTTCAGAATGGACCGCAACAATTCCACTATGGGTCGCAGCCATATTTCGTCCCGTTCAACGGGGATACCAATGGTTCGTCACCTGGTAATGGCACTAGTCCAGGGACCAATCACTCGACAGGGGCAAATCCTGATCTTAACGATCCCGTCGCCCAGCGTTTGAAGATGTTAGAAGACCAAAATGAGCGCGTCCTATCCTTGCTCGCCAGGTTGCCTGGGGCAGCCGTGCCTGTCGACGTCGAGCCTCGCTCGGGGTATCAGGCGTCACCCTTCATCGACGAGATTGCCACCATCGAGGTCCCAAAGAAGTATAACATTCCTGCCTTCACTCCCAAATATTCTGGTGTGACTGATCCGACTGAGCACGTCGCGCAGTACAAGCAGCTCATGTGGACGATCTCGATCCCATTTATGTACCAGGAAGTATGCATGTGTAAGAGTTTCGGAGCAACTCTCACTGGTCCAGCTCTCCAATGGTTAATCAATCTCAAACCCAAGTCCATCGGGTCGTTTGCTGAGTTGGTTAACTAGTTCTCCCAGCAATTCGCCAG
The DNA here is from genome assembly GCA_033807775.1 of Saussurea involucrata. Lineage (NCBI taxonomy): Eukaryota > Viridiplantae > Streptophyta > Magnoliopsida > Asterales > Asteraceae > Saussurea > Saussurea involucrata. Next base: position 88,773,640 of record CM066317.1, read on the forward strand.
CAGTCGTAAGATGGAGAAGCAGACCAACGACCTATATTACATCGTGCAGAAAGCTAATGAGTCTATTCGAAGTTATTTCAATAGATTCAATGCCGAAATGATCAGTATCCGCAATTGTGACATCAAAACCGCGATCGAAGCCTATAAGCGTGGTCTAGACGATACTTCGGGTCTATATATCGATCTGACCAAGTATCCCCCAGAGACTTTCGAAGATGTCCGAGCTCGAACCTTAGCATATATGAGGGTAGAAGATGATGCCGCCTTTCGTCGCAAGCACACTGACAACAAGAAGTCGTTGTTGGGATTTTATGTTCAAAACATGGGTTTCAAAAACTCATAAGAGATAAAATTAATTACGCAACGGAAGCAAAAATTTTGAACAAAACATAAAACCGTTTTATTCCCACCAAGGATCTTGTTACATGCATGAAAATATAAAAGCAACATATCAAGAGAGTTCAAGATAATACAACCTTTGAAGACTTTGAATCCTCTCGGGAGGTTGGATGTTGATGAAGAATGTAGAACCCAAAAAGAGTTCCTCTAGCGGTATCCACCACAAGCAACGACACCTTCCGAAATGCTAGTTCCTTTTCTTAGATGATGCAAGATGAAGCTTTTTATCCAAGACTACTAGAGATTGGATAACAAAATGAACACCAAAACTACCATCCATGGTAGTTTCGGCCGAAACTAGAGGGAGGAGGAGGAGGAGGAGAAAAAACTCTTCTTTTTGTTAGTTTTGCATGCCTTTTGAAAATGAGATGAAAAGGGTTTACATATCCAAGGCTTATGACATTGCCACCCAAGAGAGCCAATGAGAATCAAGCCTTCCATGCAAAATTTCATTTTAAGTCCTCCTAGTTTAAAATGGTTAAAATCACAATTTTAACTATTTTAAACTTTATCACTAAAGTCCCTCTTTTAATTCTAGTTACATATGAGCCACTCATATTAATTAATAAACTAGAATCTTTCATTTGCATCTAATATTATAAATTATATTCAATAATATAATTAATAATATTTATCAAGAAATAACATTATTTATCAAGAATCAAATTCTTATAAATATTAATTCGGTGTCTACTTGTTGTTCGGTGTGACCCTATAGGATCATATATTACCGGTAATATTATTTTATAATCATTCTTGAGCATATAGAACCAACAATCTCCCACTTGCTCAAGATTGCATTATAGAATGATATAGACAGTGGTGGACGTCTAGCAACATCTCACTGCCCCCAGCAACGTATGACTGTAAGTGCCATTCAACAACATCCAATTCCCACGAGCTCATAGCTTCAATTGATGTATTAGGTGTGGTATCAGTTATCCCTTTGTTTGGACATCATGTTGAACGTGAGACATGGATCGCTATCATTCTCATATGTTGTTCAACTTTTGGTAAGGCGCCTTAGATGTCTCACTCTTAAAACATTAAGAGGAACAAATCCCCTCTTGAATACATACGCCTCTCATGCAGTTCATGCCATGCCTAATTATGGTCTTTATAACTGCCTTGTTAAAGATCAGCGTTTAACCATATCAAAACATAGTACTCCCTACACTTAAGTCCCTAATATGCATCTCAGGTCGAAGGATATAAAGATACTACCTTTTATTCAAGAATCACTTATGACGACGATCCATGAAGTGATCTTGAAGCGGGTCAGGTCCAATACTCGTTCCCTAACAAGTACCTATGAACTTGGTTGCAATACTTTGCCACTTTTACTTTTAAAAGTCAACCAATCCAATTCATATTAGTCTTACTTCATAGTTGCTCCCACAACTATGATCGACTATGGACATTTAGAATAACTAATTTATTCAAGGATTTAAACATGCTAATATAGAACACAACGAGTATGAAAAAAATCATATCCTATATATCTAACTAAATACTATACTTGTTGCTTTACTTGTTCCAATATCCAAATACTAAATTCAAATCAAATCCCATCACTAGAATAACGAAGTCCTAAAGCTCAAACATGACCCTTCAAGTTTAGCTTATATAAGGAGCTTCATGAATGGGTTTATCCAGAAACTTGATTTGAGTAATCTTTGTGAACACTAACATCTCCATTTTTAACTTTATTCCAAATATAGTTAAATGTTTGGAGTAGATGCTTGGTACTCTGATGTTAGATAGGGTCCTTTAGCTTGCGTAATGGCACCCACATTCTCACAAAGGATTTCTAGATGATCCTGAATGGGAGGCATCTACCTAGCTTTTTAATGAACTCTTTCATCCAAGCATATTTCGTTTGCGGCTTCTAAAGCGGCAGTGTGTTCTTATTTGTAGTGTATTATGCAATTTGACCTTCGCCTTGAACTTTTTCAAACGAACTAGTTCTTCATTCACAATAAAGACATTTCCCTTTTGTGATTGAGAACCTTCTCAATCTTTATTAGTGCAGCATTTTGCTATGATCTTCTTCCATCCCTCAGTTAAAGAACACTTCCTTGGTTCTTTGTAAGTGCCTTAAATCGTTCTTTATAGTCATCTAATGACCTTCCCTCGTTTTTCGTTGGTATCATTTTCTAATGCTCTAAAGCATTTTGACACGCTCGATCTAGTGCATGTCATGGCATATATGATAGATCCAATTGCCGAAGCATATGGAATACTAATCATTTTATCTAGCTCATCTTTTGTGCTAGAATATTGAGACATGCTCAAAATGATGCCATATCATATTTGCAAGAAACTACCTTTAGAGCCTTGCATCTTGAACCTTTCAAGATCATGTCAACATATGCACTTTGACTTAAACCTATAAGTCGTCTTGATCTAATCTCTAAAGATCTTTATTCCAAGAACAAAATTAGCCCTTTCTAAGTCTTTTATTGAGGAAATACTGTCCGAGCCAAAACATGATGTTTTGCTACGTCGGAAAGTTAATTTCCAAATACTAGTATGTCTTGCACATACAGGATTAGGAATTTTACTGCGCTCCCACTAGTTTTAGCAAGTACATGAGTCATATTTTATTTTGATGAAAATTAAACTTTTATTTTTCCTGTCAAAATGAAGACTTCTGCTTTGTGATACTTGTACTGATCCATGAACGGATTGTATCTAAGTGTTCATGACTCTAAGCCACTCACCAGATTCAGAATCTGACATAGCACTTTAGCAGTTGATGGGTTTACTAGAACCCAGTCATACATCATTCTTTATAAGAAATCGATATCTCTCGAATTTCTGAATGATTCTACTAGATTTGCGAACACTTGGTGTTTTTACTAAGTTTCTGATCAATCAAATCGCTCAGTTTCAACGACCTTTGTTTGATAACTAGTGCCAACCAATACGTGCATTAGGTTATGAAGTTCTTGACTCCCTTCAAGTTCCTTAACACTCCCAGTTTCCTTGCCCATTAAAAAACTTGCTTTCTAAGAACTTGGCTTTGGAACAATAAACTAATTTGTTGTTTGTGGGATTGTAGAATCGGTATATAAAACAATTTATAGTATATTCTACAAAATATGCATTTAGTAGATTTTGGGTCGAATTTACTTGAAGCTTATTGTCTCACATGAGCTTCATAAACCCACGCCTTCAACTAAGATTAAGGATGAAAAACTTTTCCTACGAAATCTTATAAGGTGTTTTGTCTACCTTTTGGTTGGTGTCATAAAGTACGGTTTACTTTAACTAGGGCAGAAATCCGAATTGATATAGGAATAATACTTCTACTCATAGAGCAAACCATATTTAATAAGGTTCGGTTCATCCTTTCGGATGTACACAATTTCTATGATGATCCAAGAGTTCTTGGTTTAGTTACTATCCTCATATATTAGAAAAGACTTTAATGGTCCTGCTGAGTTGTTTTCTTAATCCTCACTTTGAAACAACTTGAATTACATCAAATGCTTCATCTTTATGTTCCATAAACTTCAACAATTGAAATCGTCAGTGAAGGTATTATCTATCACCATATCTAGACTTGGTTTTGAGAGACCATATACATCAACATGTATCAATTCTAACAAAAAAACTTTTTTTTCTTCTCTATGAATTAGAGAAAAGAGCTATATTCAACTTTATCAAGATCGCATATTTCAAATGAAAATATTTATATTTAGTTTCAAAAATACCACAGTTTTGAAATTTAGATATGCGTTTAATGTTTTTCTTGATTAAGTTGACTATTTCATGTGTAGATTTGATTCAAATCACATTCGAGTCTTATGGTGATTATATAGAACTATGTTTTAGAAGACTTTTGAGATTCACTTTATTATTCAATTAGGAGGACTAGTTCTCGAAATAGAATAATTCAATTTGAATATGAATATAATCGTTTCCAAAACGGTTAAGTGAATTTCATTCAATCAATAAACATGTGACTGAAAAAATAATAATTTAGTCAAACTAAATTTAAACCTTGTTCGAAACAAACTTATTTAACAATACAAGCCATATGGTTTCATAATAAAATCTCCTATAAGCTTGGTACGCAATCTTGCTTCCTTGCTTATATGGATTACCATATTGCTTGTCTTTCAGTCATTTACCTTTCTTGATCATCTGTAACATATTACAAAAGTGAGTTCTACACTTAGTATCAAATACACAAGTGTAAGGTAGAAAAGGTAAAAGTTCTATCTTAAATATTGATACCTAAAGGACTTTCCTTCGTTAGAAAACATTTATTTCTCAGAAGGACAATCCTCTTCTATGACCAATGTTGCCTCATCTATCACATGTAATTGTTACCATGGGAAGATTCCTTTCAGCAGTTTCTAGCAACATATGCAATTCTGGGACTGAAATCTTCTCGAGGTCTATATTTAGATTCTCGACAAAAACATCAAATGCTTTGGTCAGAGATTTGAGGATCATATCTATGGCTCTCCCATTGGAATAAGGATAGCCAAGTCTAACCAAATAGTCAAGGTGCGTCCTCATTTTGTGAATATGAGAGCTTACATATTGGTCTTTGTCCAATTGTATCGAAGCGTTCACGGACCATATACATTTGGTAATATTTTGGTAATCGGTTTACCATGTCAAATGCCCTCAGTGGAAACGTTTCCATTCTTTCTAGTAAGGATGGAACCATGGTTTCAAGCATAAGACGTGATACATTGATTGAATCATCATTATGTTTCAATCAAGTATCGTTTAGCTTCTATGGAGGTAAGAGGAGGTTCTTGAGGAATAGGTACGAGGAGTACGTATAATTTGTTTTCACGTCTGAGAACGCGTCTCAGTGTTTTGAAAACAAATTGGGAAGTTCTGAGTGGTTAACTTTTCTTCCAAAAGAAAAGGTCTTAGGGATGTGTTAATTGTAGTGTTTGCATTTTAGGCCATCTACAAAATTTAACAAAGTTAATATAGTATTTTCAATATTAATTTTTAGCAAATTAATTACCCTTTAGTTTTCTAAAAACATTAATTTGCATAAAATCTAGGATCCAACGTTGCATAACAAATGAAACGGTTAGGTGGCCTTTATCCCGTCCATTTAATCCAACAAGGTAGATAACGTTTATCGATTACATCGAATGTAATTCCTAGCGTTATGGGATCCTTAACAACTTGTTTGTTAATTGGCATGTTTGATCCCATCTATGCATTGGGTTTCTAATGCTTAGGTAACCTTTATCACAAAAGATTCCCAATCAAGTCATCCTACTTGAAACAACGTGTGAAACTCACATCCATGCGGTTAGGTGACCTTTATCCCACAAAGACATAAGGATCACCTCATCCATCACAAGACAATCCAAGTGGTTAGGTGACCTTTATCCCACAAGGGTGTCATAGTGACGTATTGAGTGTTTCTCAAAAGGACGGCATATGACTTGCGTTTATAAAAAATGGATTTTAGATGTATTACAATTCTAGTTTTGTAAACATTTTAGTATCATGTGATTTTGCATGCATTTAATAATACATGGTATTTAATTAAAATCTTACTACTCATCAAATGGTTTCTTTTAGTTAAATAAAATCTCTATTTTATCAACTAATTATATATGATCATATGTTAATATTAACGTTTGAGTTTGATCATAATAAGAACCATTTATAGTCTTTTTTTAAAAAACACTTTTATTATTAAGACTATGAGTTTGTAAAAGTTTTGAAAACTCCATTTTAAATCCTTCTATAAAACTCAAAATCTCAATTTTGTCTTAAAAACCATAGTACCATATTATTGCATGCATCCAATAAGCAAGGTACTCTTTTAAGAAAAATAAACTATTTCTCAAAAAAAAAGAATAAATTTAAAATCTCCATTTTAAATAATTTGAATCAATTAAAATCCATTTATTTAAATCAAGAGCATGTGCTCTCCCTTTTGCCACCCAAAATGACCAATCAAAGGGAGGAATGCCATGCATATTTACCAAACAAACTCTTCTAGTTTTGAGATAGTTAAAATTCATTTTTAAATAAACAATTTTACATAAAACGTATTTGAACCAATTTGCATGTTATCAATTTTAAAATCTCCATTTTAAATATTGGTTGATATAAAATCTCTATTTTAAAACTTGGTTCATTTAAAATTTAATTTTAAAATTTCTCGCTTCAACTTTAAACAATTTTAAATAAGCGCATTTGAACAAATTTTATGTTCTTTACTAGCATGCAATATCCTATATTTTAACGCATAAAAAAGAACATAATCAACCATAAAACATGCAAAAGAATGTGCATAAAACAAAGCCATTTCTAATGACATTTCTTGTGAGCCAAAACAAGAAATGCCAAGTCCATTCCTAAGGGACAAAAAATATATAAAAAAACTTCAAGCTCCCACTTGCTTTAGCATCTCCATGCAAACAAGAACATCAAGCTCCATCTTCAAGCTCCATGTTGGCCTTCTTCTTGTTACATTTTATAAAATAAAAAACTAGTTCTAACAACTAGTCTAATACTTACAAAATGAACAAAGGAAACATGAAATAATAAAACCTATTTACTATTACAAACCAACATGAATAATAATAAAAATTACAACAAATTTAAAGGAAACAACATAACAACCAACACATTGGTCCATGGCTTTTTTATGCACATATTACTCATAAAAAAAATATAAAACAACACTTTGTTTTTGTTAGGCAACTTTTATGTAACAAAAATGCATGTTAAAATTTTGTTACATAAAATATAAAATTTTCACAAACAAGTTGCCAAAGAAGCCATGCATGAACTTTTCATACAAAAATGAAAATTTATCCATGGCTTCCAAAAACCAAGTTTTACCCAAAAAAAAAACTTATTTACTAATCATGCATTATAACATAGGCTCTGATACCACTTGTTGGGATTTTATGTTCAAAACATGGGTTCAAAAACTCATAAGAGATAAAATTAATTACGCAACGGAAGCAAAAAATTTGAACAAAACATAAAACCGTTTTATTCCCACCAAGGATCTTGTTACATGCATGAAAAGATAAAAGCAACATATCAAGAGAGTTCAAGATAATACAACCTTTGAAGACTTTGAATCCTCTCGGGAGGTTGGATGTTGATGAAGAATGTAGAACCCAAAAAGAGTTCCTCTAGCGGTATCCACCACAAGCAACGACACCTTCCGAAATGCTAGTTCCTTTTCTTAGATGATGCAAGATGAAGCTTTTTATCCAAGACTACTAGAGATTGGATAACAAAATGAACACCAAAACTACCATCCATGGTAGTTTCGGCCGAAACTAGAGGGAGGAGGAGGAGAAAAAACTCTTCTTTTTGTTAGTTTTGTATGTCTTTTGAAAATGAGATGAAAAGGGTTTACATATCCAAGGCTTATGGCATTGCCACCCAAGAGAGCCAATGAGAATCAAGCCTTCCATGCAAAATTTCATTTTAAGTCCTCCTAGTTTAAAATGGTTAAAATCACAATTTTAACTATTTTAAACTTTATCACTAAAGTCCCTCTTTTAATTCTAGTTACATATGAGCCACTCATATTAATTAATAAACTAGAATCTTTCATTTGCATCTAATATTATAAATTATATTCAATAATATAATTAATAATATTTATCAAGAAATAATATTATTTATCAAGAATCAAATTTTTATAAATATTAATTCGGTGTCTACTTGTTGTTCGGTGTGACCCTATAGGATCATATATTACCGGTAATATTATTTTATAATCATTCTTGAGCATATAGAACCAACAGTCGTTAGGCGTCAGGAAGCCAGAGTTCAAGACAAAGGCTGTTTTCAGAATAGAGCCAGCACGCCAAATTTCAAATGTTCGTTTCAAGACGAAAGCAGAGGCCAAGACTGCGACTAAGTTCACTCAGTACCCTAAGATATCCTCTTACGGATTCAAAGGATCTACAAAGGACCTAGTCGAAGCTCTGAAAAGTTCCCAAGCTACCATTCGATGGCCAAAAAAGTCCGACCTGGACGATGCTAAAAGAGACAAATCAAAATGGTGCGACTTCCATGTCGATCATGGTCATGCGACAGACGATTGTATCGCATTGAAGAAGGAACTAGCATATCATTTCCCGAAAGGAAATCTCAAGGACATCATCGACGATGTCGCTGTTCCAGCTAATGGCCATCGACCGTCGACTCCCGAGCATGCAAAAGTTGTCAATTGAAATTCCCTACGCCATGGGGAATCCAGGAGTCGCTCGTGAGTGCTACAAAGTCTACCTTGAAGCCGCGAGAATAAACTGAAGTCGCAAGATCAAGCTCTCGACAGGTTCGTTCTTCTACCCCTAAATTAATATCTTTTCCACAGGGATAAATCTACTATGGTGCCTCGTCGCACGACAACATAGTCGACCGCAGGACAATATTTCTCCGTGTCATTCTGTCATTTAAAACCTACCTTTTCCTCCCAAAAAGGAATACGGTAATAAATGACATGGGGCAAATAGAGAGAGTCTGAAATGGTATGTTCTCTAACCCTTTTTCATACGATTTTTTCTCACAAAACGTTTACTGACTTAAGCATCGGAGGGTCGTTGGCTAGCCAACGACCAACCCTCGACATCATTTTATCGCAGGATCGCACGACAGTAATCATTAAGTCTACTATATGACTTTAATATTGCAGGGTCGAAACGACATAAATGATCAGGTCTCTAACTTGATCATTTCTCCACAGGGGCATACGACACAAACTCACTGTACGATATGGTCGTACGATCACGTCGTATGATCACAGGGTCTAAACGACTTTACCCCTAAGTTTCTTAACTTTCATACACTGAATGGATGCTTTAATCGCGTGTTTTTATATTTGTTTTACGTTCTTACCATCGTATTACAATGAATACCTTAGTCGCATGATTTCATATGTATTTTATGATCAAATTCATAACCAATATGATTTGAATAAAGCACAAGTTCAAACAAAAAGTGCATTTAAAAAAAAAGATCGTCAGGTACACGCTCGACCACCAACGATCGAGCAGCAAAACAAACAAGATAAAATTCTTAAATTAAAGGAGGAGTATCCGTCGCATTCATGCCCGAAGCCCCGTCGTGAAGGCTTTCACCTGCCAACTCCTCCTCAGCATCCTTCCCATCGTCCGAGTCAAGATCCCTCTCGGTCCCAACACCATTCAGATAGATGTCCAGCTCCTCCTTCGCCGAAGCAAGAGGGTAGCTCCTCCTTCGCCGAAGCAAGAGGGTCTTTCCCCAGCAAATGTCGTCGCATGATCGCCGCCCGAGCAGTCAGACGAGCTATGGAAAAAACCGACTTACCCTCGTCCTTTGCAGCTTGCACTTCTTTCTCCAAACTCTCTACCTTGGATTTATAATCCTCAGCCTCTTTTGAAACAACGACCAAGGATTCCTTCATTTTTTCCATCTCCTCCCTTTGTTCAGCAGTCATGGACAAGGATTGCGTCAGACGATGACTAAGATCTTCCTTGGCAAGATGAACGATCTTCAAATGTTCTAAAGCATCGTCAAGCCACTTCGAAAAATCCTCTGCACGACTTGCAGAGGCACTCGCTCTGTCCAGCGCCGCTTTCTCTCTTTCACGTGCAGCAGACAAGAGATCTTTCACCTTCGCCGTTCCACTTCGCGAGGCCAAGGAAGCCTAAAGTGCCTGCGAAAACATAAAAGACAGACATCGTCAGTAGACAACGACAACGAAGTCTGGGCCTAGACAAACTAAGTCTTGAAAGAAAGACTTACCATGAACGACAAGCCGGCTACATGGGCACCCGTCTCCTCGATAGGAAACCCCTTAAAACGCTCCCTGAAAGATGGAAGCAGGAATTTATCCAGGTGAGGGAACAGGTTCGTCCCGTCTAGGACATCACCTGTCATAAAGTCCGATGGCAGCGAAAAGTTGACCGTCGTGACCTTCTCCCATCCCGTCGAGTGATCTTTGCCCTTGTCGGCTGACAAAGGATTCGACGCGGCAGACGGGGACTTCACCGTTTCCGCCGGAGGTGCATAATTGATGGGTGTCGCTGCAATCACCTTCTTAGGTGATCCGACCCCTACCTTCTCAGGTGAAGCGACTCTCGACGAGTCATTAACCCCAGCCGACGACTCCCTCGAAGTCGTCGTCCTCGTCTTCTTCGGAATTTCAGGGCCAGCAAACATGGCTTTTAGCCTCCTCTCCCTGCCCTGACTAGCACACTCCAGCTCAGCTGCTCTCTTAGCAGAAACCTTCAACACTTTAGGTTGAGACTCTCCTGAAAAAAGGAATGTCATAAAACACGCAAAGGAAAAAGACTCGAGGTAACATAGGAAGAAAAGGAAAGTAAAACTTACCCGTCATCCCTCTCCCTCCCCTCGACTTATCTTCTTCCTCTTCTCTTCCTTTCTCTTCACACTTCTCCCCCTGATTCTCTCCTGAAGATTCTAAATCGTCGTCATCCACCGAGTGTCGCACGACGAAAGACCTCTCGGCGACGCTAAATTCTAAAAACGAATTGATCTTCGCTTGAGAGTTAGCGTCTGGCTTCACGACCTCGAATTTTATGGCTGTCAACATACAAAAAACAAGTTAAAAATCATATGTAAATCATCTACAGCGCACGACAGATGAAATAACGAGGCTCACCCGACGTATTCCGGCTCGTCCTAATCCACTCACTCTCAGAGTCAAGGGACAACTTACGCACGAAAACATATCGAGACTTCCACCCACGGTCGCTCACACCCGTTCCTAAGACCAAAACGCGATCTCCCTTGAATCTAGAATGTAAACTACATCGATGACATCCGTCCATCTTGGCTTGATAAGCCGAGAGGAGGTCATGTACAATCATGCGAGAATCCCATTTCTTAGTAGCACACTCGATCACTCGTACGACTCGCCAGAACTGGGGCATCAACTGACTCGGTGCCAAGTCAAACTCTAACATAAACGCCTTGGCCAGAGGAGAAAAAGGCCATTCGAAACCTATCTTAAAAGGGTATTCATAGATTACGATGTACCCCTCGGGACACTCGTTTGATCGGATCTGGCTTGGACGGATCAATTCGACCCACGCAAGAATTTTCGCTAACTTTCTAAAGTCCCGGAGGTCCGATGACTCTTGAATAACACTCTCAGGATCCCTCGACATTTCTAAACAAAATTTGCAGAAGTCAGAGAAATCGTACCTTACTTATAGGCGCGTTAACCCTCGAAGAAACCTAACCAAGTCAGAGATTTTCACAAGTTTGAAAGATATCAGACAAAGAATGGCAAGGAAATCACAGCACAAACTCTTCAAGGGCGAAATAAGGAAATGATCCGTCAAAATCCCTATTTAGGCCGAAAAACAGGGTTGGATCGAATCCCTGTATAACCGCCGCGCATCCCCATCCTTTCGTATGACAACAGGGATCGTCGACACCTGTCCTCGACAGCTGGTAAGCATCATCGTACGTCAGCATGACGTCACGACCTCGTTCCTCTTCTGACTTCTCATTCAGTTAGAAGCAGACTGGTCTAGTTCCACGACAACCAGGTAAGTCCCTCAACCCAGATCACGAGCCTAAGCCCTTGACAAGCTAAATTTAAAACTTAAATTTGACATTCAATTTTCAAATTTTGGGGGCAAACTGTTTGGGCAAAAAATCACGTCGTACGACCACGACCAGAGCAGGTAAGATGCGCGTTATAATCGAAATCTTGTATTAAGATAAGGTCTCAACAAGAACCCAGAAAACATCCGTCGTCTCCCGTAAAAGGTAAGTCGTACGTCTCCCATGACGCTCGACCATAGCATCGCCCGTCCCGTACGACCGTCGCATAGAACCATGAGACCTCGACCAAACTAACGTTAACCTTGACTGTTACGTTTGTTAAGTATTTAATGCAGGAGTCAAAGCCATTAACAGCAAGCAACCGTAATGGATGCAGAGCATTATGGATAATCACTCCGGCGACCGTTTCCAGCCGTTGTAGACGTTGATCAAATCATTAATGGAGCTAATTAATGACGCGATGACTATAAAAGACAAGCTAAAGCCTCATTTCAAGGGACATCAGAAAAACATCAGCGAACATCACCAAACAGCAGAGAAAATCATCCAAACTCATAGCAAAGAACATTCAAACTCTGGAGATCAAGTACTGAAAGCCAGAACCCTACTGCGAACTCAAGAACACTCGAAGGAAAGCTCAAGTATCGCTCCCGACGCACGACAAACATCCCTCGATCAGAAGTTCACACTTTGTATTCACACACGACAAACACCTGTTTTTACATTCAAACACTTGTACTTTACATTTCGAAGTATTTCCTTCATTTGTATTGTAATCATCGTACGACCGACGCCAGTACCAAGGACGTCGCCCCTGATTGGCGACCATAGTGCAGTGACGACACCCACTGTCGTCCGCAGGTTTTTTCCTCGATTGAGGTTTTTCCTGCGTCATCAAATCCCTTGTGTTGTTTATTTTTTCCCTCATCACACGTCTCGTCGAAAGATCCTTTCTTTAGTTGATTAAGTCCACATCGACCTTAAGTTGTCCCTTTGGTGCGATTTTTGGCATTAACAGCTGTGACCCATAATGAAACTGCAGCGAACCATTCTGAAACGACGGTGGTCTTCTGTGCTGAGGAGGAACCGTCCCGAACTGGGGATTTGGGTTGAACGGCCCCGGCCGCGGGTTCTGCATGAACGAACCTGGATGCTGATTTTGAGCGAACGAACCTGATCCTGGACCCGGATTTTGCACAAATGGCCTAGGACCATTTTGGCCGAATGACACCTGGATTTGGATTCTGGACGAATGGCCTAGGACCATACTGAGGTCCAAAGGGATTTCTCAGCCGCGTGATCTCTTCAGCTGCTCTGCGACTCTGCTCGGCCATGGCATTGATTTGATTTCGGGCGACTTCAAGCTCTTGATACATCTGGGCAATAACATGCTGCTGATCTCCAGGTGCTGCCATTTTCCTATAACAGAAAACAAGAGAAAACTCCAAGAAACAGTTAGTACCACACACGTTTGTCGAAGATTTTCTCTAGATGGGTCCCACGGATGGCGCCAAACTGTTAATGCCAAAAATCGTACCAACGGGACAACTTAAGGTCGATGTGGACTTTAACAACTAAAGAAAGGAATCTCTCGACAAAAGCGAGCGACAAAGATAAAAATGCAAATGAGACAGAGGATTTGATGACGCAGGAAAAACCTCAACGAGGAAAAAACCTGCGGACGACAGTGGATGTCGTCGCTGCACTATGGTCGCCAATCAGGGGCGATGTCCTTGGTGTTACGGGTGTCGATCGTACAGAGATTACAATACAAATGAAGGAAAGACTTCGAAATTTAAAGTACAAGTATCTAGAATGTAAAACAAGTGTATGTCGTGTGTGAAAACAATGTGTAAAACTGTTGGTCGAGAGCGAAAGTCGTGCGTCGAGTGCAGTTCTTCGAGTGAGAGCCTTTCGCTTGTAGTGTTCTTCTGAGCTCAGATGTTTAGCTTCTGTGTTTGATGTTCTCTGATACTTTTGTGTTGATTAGGTGTCTTGAACTGATGATTGAGCTGAGATTTTATAGTCTTCGGATGACTTTAATTGAATCATTAAGATCTTTGATGATTGTTGTAACGGTCGTCGTCTTCAATGTGAGTTTAGATGCTCATAACCGATTTCGTCGGTTATAGCCGTTGTCCATTAATAACTTTGACTCCTGCATTAAACACTTGAACAAACATAACAGTTGTTAACGCGATAGTCGGTCGAGGTCGTACGGTTTTATGCGACGGTCGTGCGGAACAGGCAACGTCGAGGTCGATTGTCGTGAGGAACTCTCGACTTACCTTTTAGGAGGGATGGCGGAGGTTCTTTGGGTCTTCGTCGGGACCTTATCTTAACACAAGGTATAACTCATGACATACGTCTTACCTTCTCTGATCGCGGTCGAGACCTGTGAAATTTTGCCCAAACAGGAATCAATCCGCAAGCAGGGGCAAATCTCGACCCCAATGACCCCGTCGCCCAGCGATTGAAAATGCTAGAAGATCTGAACGAGCGCGTCCTATCTTTGCTCGCCAAGTTACCTGGGGCAGTCGTGCCCATTTATGTCGAACCTCGATCAGGATATCAGGCGTCACCCTTCGTCGACTAGATCGCGATCGTTGAGGTCCCAAAGAAATACAACGTCCCCGCCTTCACGCCCAAGTATTCGGGAGTGACCGATCCAACAGAGCACGTCGCGCAGTATAAGCAGCTCATGTGGACGATCTCGATCCCACACATGTATCAGGAGGTCTGTATGTGCAAAACCTTCGGTGCGACTCTCACCGGTCCTGCTCTCCAATGGTTGATCAATCTCAAACCCAAGTCCATCGGGTCGCTCACTGAATTGGTCAACCAATTCTCCCAGCAATTCGCCAGCAGTCGCAAGATGGAGAAGCAGACCAGTGACCTGTATTACGTCGTGCAGAAGACCAATGAGTCTATCCGCAGTTATTTCAATCGATTCAATGCGAAGATGATCAACATTCGCAATTGTGACGTCAAGACTGCAATTGAAGCCTATAAGCGTGGTCAGGACGACAACTCAGGTTTATACACTGACCTCACCAAATATCCTCCGGAGAATTTCGAAGACGTCCGAGCTCGAACCCTAGCATACATGAGAGTAGAGGACGGCGCTGCCTTTCGTCGCAAGCATACCGACAACAAAAGGTCGTTAGGTGTGAAAAAGCCCGAGTTCAAGACAAAAGCAGTTTCCAAAATAGAGCCCACACGCCAGATATCGAACGTCCGATTCAAGACGAAAGCGGAGGCTAAGACTGCGACCAAATTTCCTCAGTACCCCAAGATATCCTCTTATGGATTTAAAGGATCCACTAAAGATTTGGTCGAAGCTCTGAAAACTGCCCATGCGACTATTCGATGGCCAAAGAAGTCCGATCAGGACGACGCTAAGAAAGACAAATCTAAATGGTGTGACTTTCATGTCGACCATGGTCACGCGACGGATGATTGCATAGCTCTCAAAAAGGAACTAGCGTATCACGTCCCGAAGGGCAATCTCAAAGATATCATCGACGACGTCATTACCCCAGCTAACGACGTTCGACCGCCAACCCCCGAGCATGCGAAAGTCGTCAATTGTATCACCGGTGGTTCCGACGTATGTGGTCTGACGTACTCCGTGGCCAAACGTCACGCTAGTCAAGTGTCTGACGATCGGCCTATTCCGCGTTCATCAAGGCCTAAAGGAGACCTGGAGTTGGAAGCTATGAAGATCGTATTCGACTAAGACGACCTCGGTGACTCGTACCAGAAACATCATGACGGGTTGATCATTCAACTCACGGTTGGTAATTGTTTAACTCGACGAGTCTTGGTCGATGGGGGCAGTTCAGCGAACGTCATCTTCCTTGGCACCATCAAGGCCAAGGGAATCGATCGTTCGGAAATCACCCGACGTTCGACAACTTTGGTCGGTTTCAATGGGGAAGCGACGAGCACCTATGGAGATATCGTATTGCCAGTCTATGCCGGAGGAATCAACAAGCAGACCAAGTTCAGCGTCATCGACTGTGCGTCGGCCTATAAAATCATCTTAGGCCAACCATGGATCCATGAGATGAAGGCCGTTCCCTCGACGTATCATCAGACTCTGAAGTTTCCTACGCCGTGGGGGATCCAAGAAATCAAGAGTGACCCGAAAGTTGGTCGTGATTGCTATAAATCCACTCTGAAGCCGCAAAAGTAAATCGTCTAGCAGACACAACATGGCCAAAAGGTCTCGACAGGTTCATCCTCCTATCCTTAAAGACAAACTCATGCCTTTTCTACAGGAGTATGCCAACTATCTTGCCTTGTCGCACGAAAACACAGTCGACGCAAACATAGATGGTATTTTCCAAGATCCCTGTGTCGATTTGTCAGTTAAAACCTATTTTCCTCCTGAAAGGAATAGGATAATAAATGACAGGGGGCAAATACCCCGTCAAATAAAAGAAATAAATCTGAGAAGGTACGTATCCTAATTTCTTCTCTCTTCCTTCATACGATTTCTCATCACGAACGATTACTGACTTAAGCATCGGATGGTTGTTGGCTAGTCAACGACCAACCTCTAATATTATTTTATCGCAGAAACGCACGAAAATAATCACTAAGTCTACTATGTGACTTTAAATTCGCAAGGTCGCCCGACATAGACGATCACATCTACGACTTGATCATTCTTCTGCAGGGACACACGATTCAAGCTCGTCGCACGACTTAGTCGTATGATCGCAAAGTCTACACGACTTTTTCATTCTAAGTTTCTTAAACTTAGAAAAATTTCATACTCTGAATGTATGCTTTGGTCGCACATTCCTATGTTTGTTTACACGATTTACAAGCGCTATGTCTTACATTCTAAGCTGTTGCGTTGCAATAGATGCCTAAGTCTCATGATTTCTATTATATTATACTCAGTAAATTTCATAATTGACATGTTACTGAATATACAAAACACGAGTACGGTGGAAATTTAAATTTCATTCCCTGAATAGTTTGTCATTTACATTCAAAATAACTCGACCACTGACAGTCAAGCAACAAAAGAAACAACAAATGACAAAGACATTTCCTAAGGCAAAGGGGGAGCGTCGGTCGCGTCCCTGCTTGACGCCTCACCCTGGAGACCTTCCTCCTCCTCAATCTCCTTCTCGCGATCCCATCTCTTCGATAGAGGTCCCTTGAAAACGCTCCTTGAAAGATAAGAGCTGATATTTCCCCAGATACGGAAATGACTTCGTCCCGTCAAGGACATAGTCAGTCAGGAGGATCATCGACAACATAAAGTTGATCATCATGACTTCCTCCTCACCCTCTCCCGTCTTTACACCCTTGCCCCTGGCGGCTGACGAAAGGGTCGACGAGGATATAGAAGACATCGTCGCCGGTTGCGCAGTATGAGACATCGTCGCCGGTTGCGCAGTATGAGACATCGTCGCCGGTTGCGCAGTATGAGACATCGTCGCCGGTTGCGCAATATAAGACATCGTCGCCGGTTGTGCAGTATCAACAGATCTAATCCAATCACCGTCCGTATCCAGCATCGCCACCCGCACAAGTTCATACCTTGTCCTCCCGTTGCGATCATTGACAGCAATGTTCAAAACTAAGGTACGATCACCTTTAAGCCTTGAAAGTAAACTATAACGACGATATTGATCGCTCGTGACTTTATACGCCACTCCCAGTGCGAAGTAAGTCGCTCGATGACTAGAATGACTTGCCAAAACTGGGGCATCAGTTGCCCTGGCGACAAGTCAAACTCAGACAGAAATGCCTTGGCCGGAGGCGAATACGGCCAGTGGAAGCCCATCTTAAACAGGTACTCGTATATCGCGACATACCCCTCGGGACACATCTCCGGTCGAACCCCGCCAGCCTTGCTTACAGTAATCCCCATGGGAATTTTCGCTAGACTTCTGAAGTCGTCTAGATCGTCTTCATTTCTAAATAGTACCTCTGGGCTCCGTCGACACTTCTAAATGACAGCTGGTAAGCACAATCGTGCGTCGGTATGACGTCATGACCTTATCCTCTCTTCGATTTCCCTCTCTAGTTTGAACTGAACCAATTCAGTTCCAAAACAACCAAGGTATTTTCCAACACAAGACCCTGAACACCCGACATGCAAAATTTAAAATTCGAATTTGCCATCCTACTTTCAAATTTTGGGGCAAACTGTTTGGGCAAAATTTCACAGGTCTCGACCACGACCAGAAAGGTAAGACACATGTTATGAACTATATCTTGTATTAAGATAAGGTCCTGACAAAGACCTAAAAAACCTCCATCGTCCCTCCTAAAAGGTAAGTCGAGAGTTCCTCACGACACTCGACCTCGACGTCGCCTACTTCGCACGACCGTCACGTAGATTCATGCGACCTTGGCCGACTAACGTATTATACGACTATTATATTTGTTCAGTGATTAATGCAGGAGTCAGAGTCATTAATGGACAACGGCTATAACCGACGAAATCAGTTATGAGCATCTAATCCCACATTGAAGACGACGACCGTTACAAAAATCATCAAAGATGTTAATGATGCAATTAAAATCATCCGAAGACTACAAATCCCAAGTTCAATCCTCAGTTTCAGGAGATCGAATAACACAGGGAGAGAGATAGAACAAGAGCATCGAACAACAGAAGCAAACGCAAACACTCAAAGAATATTCATTCGAAGCAAAGAGATCATTCATAGAAGATCGTTCTCGACGCAAGACATTCACTCTCGACCAACAGTTCACATATTGTTTTCACACACGACGCACATTGTTTTTACATTTCAAACACTTGTACTTTACATTTCGAAGTCTTTCCCTTCATTTGTATTGTAATCTCTGTACGATCGACACCCGGAACACCAAGGACATCGCCCCTGATTAGCGACCATAGTGCAGCGACGACATCCACTGTCGTCCGCAGGTTTTTTCCTCGTCATCAAATCCTCTGTCTCATTTACATTTTTATCTTTGTCGCACGCCTTTGTCGAACGATTCCTTTCTTTAGTTGTTAAAGTCCACATCGACCTTAAGTTGTCCCTTTGGTGCAATTTTTGGCATTAACATTGGGTATTCTGGAAACTTCAGGATAATGATCAGGAGAGGAAGAAGATAAGTCGAGAAGAAGGAGAGGGATGACGGGTAAGTTTTACTTTCCTTTTCTTCCTATGTTATCTCAAGTCTTTTTGTTTTGCGTGCTTTATGACATCCCATTTTTCCAGGAGAGTCTCAACCTAAAGTGTTGAAGGTTTCTGCTAAGAGAGCAGCTGAGCTGGAGTATGCTCGTCAGGGCAGGGAGAGGAGGCTAAAAGCCATGTCTGCTGGCCCTGAAATTCCGAAGAAGACGAGGATGACGACTCCGAGGGAGTCGTCGACTGGAGTTAATGACTCGTCGAGAGTCGCTTCACCTGAGAAGGTAGGGGTCGGATCACCTAAGAAGGTGATTGCAGCGACACCCATCAATTCTGCGCCTCCGGCGGAAACGATGAAGTCCCCGTCTGCCGCGTGGAATCCTTTGTTAGCTGACAAGGGCAAGGATCACTCGACGGGAGGGGAGAAGGTCACGACGGTCAACTTTTCGCTGCCATCGGACTTTATGACAAGTGATGTCCTAGACGGGACGAACCTGTTCCCTCACCTGGATAAATTCCTGCTTCCATCTTTCAGGGAGCGTTTTGAGGGGTTTCCTATCGAGGAGACGGGTGCCCATGTAGCCGGCTTGTCGTTCATGGTAAGTCTTTGTTTCAAGACTTAGTTTGTCTAGGCCCATATTTCGTTGTCGTTGTCGTTGTCGTTGTCCACTGATGATGTTTTCGCAGGAACTTCAGGCTTCCTTGGCCTCGCGAAGTGGAGCGGCGAAGGTAAAAGATCTTTTGTCTGCTGCTCGTGAAAGAGAGAAAGCGGCGCTGGACAGAGCGAGTGCCTCTACAAGTCGTGCTGAGGATTTTTTGAAGCGGCTTGACGATGCTTTAGAATATTTGAAGATCGTTCATCTTGCCAAGGAAGATCTTAGTCATCGTCTGACGCAATCCTTGTCCATGACTGCTGAACCAAGGGAGGAGATGGAAAAAATTAAGGAATCCTTGGTCGCTGTTTCGAAAGAGGCTGAGGATTATAAATCCAAGGTGGAGATTTTGGAGAAGGAAGTGTAAGCTGTAAAGGATGAGGGTAAGTCGGTTTTTGCCATAGCTCGTCTGACTGCTCGGGCGGCGATCATGCGATGACATTTACTGGGGAAAGACCCTCTTGCTTCGACGAAGGAGGAGCTGGACATCTATCTGAATGGTGTTGGGACCGAGAGGGATCTTGACTCGGACGATGAGAAGGATGCTGAGGAGGATGTGGCAGGCGAAAGCCTTCAATACGGGACTTCGGGCGTGAATGCGACGGATGTTCCTCCTTTAATTTAAGAATTTTATTTTGTTTGCTTTGCTGCTCGATCGTTGGTGGTCGAACGTGTATCTGACGATCTTTTTAAATGCACTTTTTGTTTGAACTTGTGCTTTATTCAAATCACATTGGTTATGAATTTGATCATAAAATACATATGAAATCATGCGACTAAGGTATTCATTGTAATACGATGATAAGAACGTAAAACCATTATAAAAACACGCGATTAAAGCACCCATTCAGTGTATGAAAGTTAAGAAACTTAGGGATAAAGTCATTTAGACTCTGTGATTGTACGACCAGATCGTACAGTAAGTTTGTGGCGTATGCCCCTGTGGAGGAATGATTAAGTTAGAGACCTGATCGTCTATGCCGTTCGACCTTGCGATATTAAAGTCATATAGTAGACTTAATGACTACTGTCGTGCGATTCTGCGATAATCTGTCGTGCGATTCGTTTCAGACTTTCTATATTTGCCCCCTGTCATTTATTACCGTATCCTTTTTGGGAGGAAAAGATAGGTTGTAAATGACAGAATGACACGGAGAAATATTGTCTTGCGATCGACTATGTTGTCATGCGACGAGGCACCATAGTAGATTTATCCCTGTGGAAAAGATATTAATTTAGGGATAGAAGAACGAACCTGTCGAGAGCCTAATCTTGTGATTTTAGTTTATTTTCGCGGCTTCAAGGTAGACCTGTAGCTCTCACGAGCGACTCCTGGATTCCCCATGGCGTAGGGAATTTCAATTGACAACTTTTGCATGCTTGGGAGTCGACGGTCGATGGCCATCAGCTGGAACAGCGACATCATCGATGATGTCCTTGAGATTTCCTTTCGGGAAATGATATGCTAGTTCCTTCTTCAATGCGATACAGTCGTCTGTCGCATGACCATGACCGGCATGGAAGTCGCACCACTTTGATTTGTCTTTCTTAGCATCGTCCATGTCGGACTTCTTTGGCCATCGAATGGTAGCTTGGGAACTTCTCAGAGCTTCGACTAGGTCCTTTGTAGATCTTTTGAATCCGTAAGAGGATATCCTGGGATAATGAGTGAACTTAGTCGCGGTCTTGGCCTCTGCTTTCGTCTTGAAACGAACATTTGAAATTTGGCGCGCTGGCTCTATTCTGGAAACAACCTTTGTCTTGAACTCTAGCTTTCTGACGCCTAACGACTTCTTGTCGTCAGTGGGCTTGCGACGAAAGGATGCATCGTCTTCGACCCTCATATATGCACGACGTAATATAGATCGCTGGTCTGCTTCTCCATCTTACGACTGCTGACGAATTGTTGGGAGAACTGATTAACCAACTCAGCAAACGACCCGATAGACTTGGGTTTGAGATTGATTAACCATTGGAGAGCTGGACCAGTGAGAGTTGCTCCGAAACTCTTACACATGCATACTTCTTCTTTGGGACCTCAACGGTGGCGATCTCGTCGATGAAGGGAGACGCCTGGTACCCCGAGCGAGGCTCGACGTCGACAGACACGGCTGCCCCAGGCAACTTGGCGAGCAAGGACAGGACGCGCTCATTTTGGTCTTCCAACATCTTCAAACGCTGGGCGACGAGATCGTTAAGATCAAGATTTGCCTCTGTCGAGGGATTGGTCCCTGGACTAGTGCCATTACCATGAGACGAACCATTGGTGTCCCCGTTGAAAGGAACAGAATATGGCTGCGACCCATATTGGAATTGCTGCGGTCCGTTCTGAAACGATTGTGGTCCCTGCTGGAAAGGCTGCAATCCACCGTGGAATGGCTGAGATCCACCTTGAGGTCCATTCTGAAATGGCTGCTGAAATGGTTGCGACCCCTGCTGGAAAGGCTGCGACCCTTGTAATGGCTGAGACCCATTATTCACGGGTGGTGGCCTTATGTGCTGAGGAGGAACTGTCCCAAACTGAGGATTTGAGTTGAACGGCCCTGGCTGTTGATTCTGCATGAATGGGCCTGGATGCTAATTCTGCGCGGATGAACCTGGATTCAGGACAAATAGTCTAGGGCCATTCTGGTCGAACGATCTTGGAATTGGGTTCTGCACGAACGGCCTAGGACCATTTTGAGGCCCAAGATGATTTCTTAACCGCGCGATCTCCTCAGCTGCTCAGCGATTCTGCTCTGCCATTGCATTGAGCTGATTCCTGGCGACTTCGAGCTCCTGATACATCTGAGCAACAGCTTGCTGCGGATTTCCAGAGGCTGCCATTTTCCTGCAACAGAAAATAGATGAAACTCCAAGAAACTATTAGTAGGGTGCACGTTCGTCGAGGATTTTCTCTAGATGAGGTCCCACGGATGGCGCCAAACTGTTAATGCCAAAAATCGCACCAAAGGGACAACTTAAGGTCGATGTGGACTCAATCAACTAAAGAAAGGATCTTTCGACGAGACGTGCGATGAGGGAAAAAATAAACGAGACAAGGGATTTGATGACGCAGGAAAAACCTCAAGCGAGGAAAAAACCTGCGGACGACAATGGGTGTCATCGCTGCACTATGGTCGCCAATCAGGGGCGACGTCCTTGGTACTGGCGTCGGTCGTACGATGATTACAATACAAATGACGGAAATACTTCAAAATGTAAAGTACAAGTGTTTGAATGTAAAAACAGGTGTTTGTCGTGTGTGAATACAAAGTGTGAACTTCTGGTCGAGGGCGGTTTGTCGTGCGTCGAGAGCGATACTTGAGCTTTCCCTCGAGTGTTCTTGAGTTCGCAGCAGGGTTCTGGCTTTCAGTACTTGATCTCCAGAGTTTGAATGTTCTTTGCTATGAGTTTGGATGATTTTTTCTGCTGTTTGGTGAAGTTCGCTGATGTATATTCGATGTTAACTGATGTCCCTTGAAATAAAGCTTTAGCTTGTCTTTTATAGT
The DNA here is from genome assembly GCA_033807775.1 of Saussurea involucrata. Taxonomy (NCBI): domain Eukaryota; kingdom Viridiplantae; phylum Streptophyta; class Magnoliopsida; order Asterales; family Asteraceae; genus Saussurea; species Saussurea involucrata. Next base: position 88,796,866 of record CM066317.1, read on the forward strand.
CTTCGCGTCATTAATTAGCTCCATTAATGATTTGCTCAACGGCTACAATGGCTGGAAACGGTCGCCGGAATGATTATCCATAATACTCTTTGTCCGTTACGGCTATCGATCGTTAATGGCTTTGACTCCTGCATTAAATACTTAACACACGTAACAGTCAAGGTTAACGTTAGTTTTGGTCGAAGGCGCAATGATCTTACTCGACGGTCGTACGGGACGGGCGATGCTATGGTCGTGCGTCGTGGGAGACGTACGGCTTACCTTTTATGAGAGACGACGGATGTTTTCTGGGTTTCTGTCGAGACCTTATCTTAATACAAGACTTGGACTATAACGTGCGTCTTACCTGCTCTGGTCGTGGTCGTACGACGTGATTTTTTGCCCAAACACCGTGCTACTATGAATATATTATTATGCGAGTGTACTTGAAATTGTTGTTACAATAACTAATGAATGTAGTAGTACGTTGCAAAACCGTTAATCTTCTAAAGAAGTAACCGGTATAATCTTTGTCATGTGTGACAATTCACCATGGTAAATGTTAATGCCAAAAATCGCACCAAAGGGACAACTTAAGGTCGATGTGGACTTAATCAACTAAAGAAAGAATCTTTCGACGAGACGTGCGACGAGAATAAAAATAAAGAGACAAGGGATTTGATGACGCAGGAAAAACCTCAATCGAGGAAAAAACCTGCGGACGACAAGGGGTGTTGTCGCTGCACTATGGTCACCAATCAGGGGCGACGTCCTTGGTACTGGCGTCGGTCGTACGATGATTACAATACAAATGAAGGAAATGCTTCGAAATGTAAAGTACAAGTGTTTGTCGTGTGAATACAAAGTGTAAATAACTGTTGGTCGAAAGCTGCTGCCGTGCGTCGAAGGCGATAACTTGAGCTTTCCTTCGAGTGTTCTTGAGTTCGCTGTAAGGTTCTGGCTTTCAGTAATTGATCTCCAAAGTTTGAATGCTCTTTGCTATGAGTTTGGATGATTTTCTCTGCTGTTTGGCGATATTCACTGATGATCGTTGTGTGTCTTGGATGTTCGACTGATGGATCCTTGAAATGAGGCCCTAGCTTGGATTTTATAGTCTTCGTGCCATTAATTAACTCCTTGAATGCTTTGATTAACTGCTACAACGGTCGGAAACGGTTGCTGGAGTGATTATCCATAATGCTCTTCGTCCGTTACGACTGCTTGCTGTTAATGGCTTTGACTCCTGCATTAAATACTTTACAAATGTAACAGACAAGGTTAACGTTAGCTTTGGTCGTAGGTGCAAATGATCTTACACGATGGTCGTACGGGATGAGCGATGCTATGGTCGGGCGTCATGGGAGACGTACGACTTACCTTTTAAGGGAGACGACGGACGTTTTCTAGGTTCTTGTCGAGACCTTATCTTAATACAAGATTTGGACTATAACGTGCGTCTTACCTGCTCTGGTCGTGGTCGTACGATGTGTTTTTTTGCCCAAACAGTTTGCCCCCAAAATTTGAAAATTGAATGTCAAATTTAAGTTTTAAATTTTGCTTGTCGAACGCTTAGACTTGTGACCTGGGTTGAGAGACTTACCTGGTTGTCGTGGGACTAGACCGGTTCGCCTTTAACTGAACGAGAAGTTGAAAAGTTGTGACGTCATACTGACGCGCGATGATGCTTACCAGCTGTCGAAGACAAGTGTCGAAGATCCGGGCGGATATACGAAAGGACATAGACGCGTGTCGATCATCAAAGAAGGTGACGCAAGTTGTGCCTGCCCTTCGAGGTTGGGAAAGGATAAATAATGCCCCGACAGCTGGGTCGGGAATCTTTGATGAAGACGAAGTTCTGAAAGAACAGTCTTCAAGGGCTGACATTTCGTCGAGAGTTGTCACGCCTAAAGAGGCGAAGGCGTCATCCAGCCATCCAGGCGCGATGGACGCGACACCAGCAAGTTCGGTGCTTCCGGCGACAGTGATGAAGCTAGTGTCCAAGGTGTTGTCCCCAGCGTCTGCCGACAAGGGGACGGGTCATCGGCCGATGGTGTCCTAAACGGGACGACGTTGTTTCCTCATCTGGAAAATTTTTTGCTCCCGTCTTTCAGGGAACGTTTTCCTATCGAGGAGACAGGGACCCATGTTGCCGGGTTGATGTTCTCGGCCGACGTGGTCCTGTGATCTGGCGTTCCGAGCCGATTGGTCATTTTAAAGACCTATGATCTGGCGATCCGAGCCGATTTGGTCGTTAGAGCCCTATGTTACGTTGTGTAGGTTTTGCTTTAGCGATGAAAGATAAAAAAGTTTACCTGTTTACCTTTCTATTGAACCTGAGTATTATTTTGACTCATACATGTCATGGACATATGTAATATCGACTGTAAAAATTTATTAGGTACAAAGAGTCGTGCGACTTGGGCATCCATTGTAATACGATGATAAGAACGTAAAACAAATATAAAAACACGCGATTAAAGCATCCATTCAGGGTATAAAAGCTAAGAAACTTAGATGTAAGTTATTTTAGGCTTTGCGATTGTACGACGAGATCGTACGAGGAATTTGCTTCGTATGCCCCTGTGGAGGGATGGTCAGGGAAGAAAATCCTGATTGTTTATATCGTGCGATTCTGCGAATTTAAAGTCATCTAGTAGACTTAATGCTTATTGCCGTGCGATTCTGTGATAAAACGATGTCGGGGTTTGGTCGTTGGCTAGCCAACGACCCTCCGATGCTTAAGTCAGTAAACGTTTTGTGAGAAAAAATCGTATGAAAAGGAGTTAGAGAACGTACCATTTCAGACTCTCTCTATCTGGAGTTAGAGAACGTACCATTTCAGACTCTTTCTATCTGCCCCCTGTCATTTATTACCTTATTCTTTTTGGCATGAAAAGATAGGTTTTAAATGACAGAATGACAGGGCGATCCTGTGAAATATTGTCCTGCGGTCGACTATGTTGTCGTGCGACCGGGCACCATAGTAGACTTGTCTCTGTGAAAAAGATATTAATTTAGGGATAGAGGAACGAACCTGTCGAGAGCCTGATCTTGTGACTTTAGTTTATTTTCGCGGCTTCAAGGTAGACTTGTAGCACTCACAAGCGACTTTTGGCTCACTCTTAATCTCCTGGATTCCCCATGGCGTAGGGAATTTCAACATTTGATGATACGTCGAAGGAACAACTTTCATATCGTGGATCCATGGTCGACCTAAGATGATGTTATAGGCCGACGCACAATCGATGACACTGAACTTGGTCTGCTTGTTGACTCCTCCGGCGTAGACGGGCAATATTATCTCTCCGAAGGTGCTCGTCGCTTCTCCATTGAAACCGACCAAAGTCGTCGAACGTCGTGTGATTTCCGAGCGATCGATTCCCATGGCTTTAATGGTGTTGAGAAAAATGACATTTGCCGAGCTGCCCCCGTCGATCAAGACTCGACGCGTTAGGCAGTTACCGACTGTGAGCTGAATGATCAACCCGTCGTGATGCTTCTGGTACGAGTCGCCAAGGTCGACGTGGTCGAACACAATCTTCATGGCTTCTAGCTCGAAATCTCCTTTGGGTCTAGACGAGCGAGGAATAGGCCGATCATCGGGGGCCTGAATGGCATGACGCTTGGTCGCGGAATACGTCAGACCACACACATCTGAACCACCGGTAATGCAATTGACGACCTTCGCATGCTCGGGGGTCGTCGTTCGATGTCCGTTAGCTGAAACAGCGACATCGTCGATGATATCTTTGAGATTTCCTTTCGGGAAGTGATACGCTAGTTCCTTCTTCAATGCGATACAGTCGTCTGTCGCATGACCATGATCGGCATGGAAGTCGCACCACTTTGATTTGTTTTTCTTAGCATCGTCCAAGTCGGACTTCTTTGGCCATCGAACGGTAGCTTGAGTGGTCTTCAGAGCTTCGACTAAGTCCTTTGCAGATCCTTTGAATCCGTAAGATGATATCTTTGGGTACTGAGTGAACTTAGTCGCGGTCTTGGCCTCTGCTTTCGTCTTGAAACGAACATTTGAAATTTGGTGCGCTGGCTCTATTCTGGAAACAACCTTTGGCTTGAACTCTGGCTTTCTGACGCCTAACGACTTCTTGTCGTTAGTGTGCTTGCGACGAAAGGCGGCATCATCTTCTACCCTCATATATGCTAAGGTTCGAGCTCGGACGTCTTCGAAAGTCTCTGGGGGATACTTGGTCAGATCTATATATAGACCTGAACTATCGTCTAGACCATGCTTATAGGCTTCGATCGCGGTTTTGATGTCACAGTTGCGGATACTGATCATTTCGGCATTGAATCTATTGAAATAACTTCGAATAGACTCATTGGTCTTCTGCACGACATAGTATAGATCACTAGTCTGCTTTTCCATCTTGCGACTGCTGGCGAATTGCCGAGAGAATTGGTTGACCAATTCGGCGAACGACCCGATAGATTTGGGTTTGAGATTGATCAACCATTGGAGAGCTGGACCAGTGAGAGTCGCCCCAAAACTCTTGCACATGCATACTTCCTAGTACATAAATGGGATCGAGATCGTCCACATGAGCTGCTTGTACTGCGCGACGTGCTCAGTCGGATCAGTCACACCATAATATTTGGGAGTGAAGGCAGGAATGTTATACTTCTTTGGGACCTCGACGGTGGCGATCTCGTCAATGAAGGGCGACGCCTGATACCCCGAGCGAGGTTCGACGTCGACAGGCACGGCTGCCCCAGGCAACTTGGCGAGCAAGGACAAGACGCGCTCACTTTGGTCTTCTAACATTTTCAAACGCTGGGCGACGGGATCGTTAAGATAAGGATTTTCCCCTGTCGAGGGATTAGTCCGTGGACTAGTGCCATTACCATGCGACGAACCATTGGTGTCACCGTTGAACGGGACAAAATATGGCTGCGACCCATAGTGGAATTGCTGCGATCCATTCTGAAACGACTGCGATCCTTGCTGGAAAGGCTGCGATCCACCGTGGAGTAGCTGAGATCCACTTTGAGGTCCATTCTGAAATGGCTGCTGAAATGGTTGCGACCCTTGTAATGGCTGAGACCCATTATTCACGGGTGGTGGCCTTATGTGCTAAGGAGGAACTGTCCCAAACTGAGGATTTGGGTTGAGCGGCCCTGGCTGTTGATTCGGCATGAGCGGGCCTGGATGCTGATTCTGCGTGGATGAACCTAGATTCGGGACAAATGGTCTAGGGCCATTCTGGTCGAACGATCTTGGAATTGGGTTCTGCACGAACGACCTAGGACCATTTTGAGGCCCAAGAGGATTTCTTAACCGCGCGATCTCCTCAGCTGCTCTGCGATTCTGCTCTGCCATTGCATTGAGCTGATTCCTAGCGACTTCGAGCTCCTGATACATCTGAGCAACAACTTGCTGCGGGTTTCCAGGGGCTGCCATTGTTCCTGCAATAGAGAGTAGAAAAAACTCCAAGAAACTGTTAGTGGGGTGCACGTTCGTCGAGGATTTTCTCTAGATGTAGTCCCACGGATGGCGCCAAACTGTTAATGCCAAAAATTGCACCAAAGGGACAACTTAAGGTCGATGTGGACTTAATCAACTAAAGAAAGAATCTTTCGACGAGACGTGCGACGAGAATAAAAATAAAGAGACAAGGGATTTGATGACGCAGGAAAAACCTCAATCGAGGAAAAAACCTGCGGACGACAAGGGGTGTCGTCGCTGCACTATGGTCACCAATCAGGGGCGACGTCCTTGGTACTGGCGTCGGTCTTACGATGATTACAATACAAATGAAGGAAATGCTTCGAAATGTAAAGTACAAGTGTTTGTCGTGTGAATACAAAGTGTAAATAACTGTTGGTCGAAAGCTGCTGCCGTGTGTTGAGAGCGATAACTTGAGCTTTCCTTCGAGTGTTCTTGAGTTCGCTGTAAGGTTCTGGCTTTCAGTAATTGATCTCCAAAGTTTGAATGCTCTTTGCTATGAGTTTGGATGATTTTCTCTGCTGTTTCGTGATATTCACTGATGATCGCTGTGTGTCTTGGATGTTCGACTGATGGATCCTTGAAATGAGGCCCTAGCTTGGCTTTTATAGTCTTCATGCCATTAATTAACTCCTTGAATGCTTTGATTAACGGCTACAACGGTCGGAAACGGTTGCTGGAGTGATTATCCATAATGCTCTTCGTCCGTTACGACTGCTTGCTGTTAATGGCTTTGACTCCTGCATTAAATACTTCACAAATGTAACATACAAGGTTAACATTAGCTTTGGTCGTAGGTGCAAATGATCTTACACGATGGTCATACGGGACGAGCGATGCTATGGTCGGGCGTCATGAGAGACGTACAACTTACCTTTTAAGGGAGACGACTGACGTTTTCTGGGTTCTTGTCGAGACCTTATCTTAATACAAGATTTGGACTATAACATGCGTCTTACCTGCTCTGGTCGTGGTCGTACGACGTGATTTTTTTGCCCAAACAGTAAACACAAGGAGCTGAACCGTAGCCCAAAATTAAGAGATTGAAGCAAGTGTGACCGTACGAGAGGCACCTAGACAGACGAGACAAGTGGGTAACTGTTTGGGTAAAAAATCACACCCTCGACCGACCTGAGGAAATCCCCTCAACATGACCCATGGACATTGATTACCCTGCCCCCGACCGACAAGGATAATACCCATTATTATCATATCCCCGACATACGTTAAATAACCACTATAGTTGACTTATTGGGTCAGTAGTCATCTTACATCTAACGATCGCACGTCACGTGTCGCACGTCACGTGTCGCACGTCGCACATCGCCAGTCATACGTCACTAGTCTTGTGTCGCCAGCTATGACTCACGTTGACAGTCTCCTATCATCGGTGTTATATCGCTCTGGTCCTACGGCAACATCGTCCTGACATCCTGGTCCTACGACCAAATGGTCTTATATCTTGGCGATAGTCGTATGTTCTATAAGACCCACATCCGAGACTTAAGACGGTCGTGCGATTATACTAACCGTTAACAGTCAAACATCCTTTTTAATGCAGGTCTTGACCACGAACAGAAAAGGTAAGACACTAGTTATGAACCATATCTTGTATTAAGATAAGGTCCCGACAAAGACCCGGAAAACATCCGTCGTCCCTCCCGAAAGGTAAGTCGAGAGTTCCTCGCGACACTCGACCTCGACGTCGCCTGCTCCGCACGACCGTTGCATAAAGACCATGCGACCTCAACCGAGCTAACACATAATATAACTGTTATGTTTGTTAAAATATTTAATGCAGGAGTCAACGTCATTAACAGACAACGACCAGTAACGGACGAGTCATCAAGAGCATTAATGACCCGACAGTGGTTACGAAAACCGCTCATCAATGACATTAAAGCTCCCCAGCGGTTACAAGACCAAACATTAAAGCATATTTAAAGCCGCAAAGACTATAAATATGAAGATGGCAGCTTCACTTTGGGACAGGGATCATCGAGCAAAAAACATCCGAAGCAGAACTCGAGAAACACATATTGAAAGTTATCATCTAGCACTGAATTCCAGAATACTACAGCGCATTCAAGAAATAACAGCGGTGAAGAGCTTTCTCTCGAAGAATCAGTCTCGACGCACGACATCAGCTCTCGATCAACAGTTTACACTTTGTATTCACACACGACAAAACATCTGTTTTACACTTTAAACACTTGTACTTTACATTTCGAAGTATTTCCTTCATTTGTATTGTAATCATCGTATAACCGACGCCAGTACCAAGGACGTCGCCCCTGATTGGCGACCATAGTGCAGCGACGACACCCACTGTCGTCCGCAGGTTTTTTCCTCGATTGAGGTTTTTCCTCCGTCATCAAATCCCTTGTCTCATTTATTTTATTCTTCGTCGCACGCTTTGTCGTGAGGTTCCTTTCTTTAGTTGTTAAGTCCACATCGACCTTAAGTTGTCCCTTTGGTGCGATTTTTGGCATTAACAGTTTGGCGCCATCCGTGGGACCCCATCTAGAGAAAATCCTCGACGAAACGTGCACCTTACTAACAGTTTCTTGGAGTTTCCTCTACTTTCATCACAGGAAAATGACGGATAAGGGAAACCCAGAACGAACCGCTATCCCGGTGACTGGAGGATTCAAAAATGCTCAAGGCACTCTCGAATCAATCAATGATTATCGCATGGAAGAAGTCATCCCAGATCAAAGCAAACCTGAGCAAAAAGTCCTCATCGGATCATCCCTCGATCTCAACCTTCGAGAAAAGCTGATATCTTTTTTGCAGGAATATGTTGTTCCCGATATCATCTCTCACAAGTTCAATGTCGACCCATCGTTCAAGCCTGTCAAACAGAAGCGAACAAATCTTCAAGATCCTGTGATTCAACTTCAATCGGAATCGAATGCGGCTCGAAGCCAGATTCAAACCTTAAAAAAATGCTCCATCAAAATATCGCATGGATCGCATCGTCCGAAGGGCTTGGGGGCTCGGAACGCCCGTCACAAAATAGAAAACACCATATTTCAATTTCAAAAGTCCTTGGAGAAAAAGGCGCTTATCGACTCCAAGTTACGGTAACTGTGACATCCCGCTTGGATGGAATATGGTATAAACAACTCTCTATATATACTCTAAGTATATTCTCCTCGTTCAATTGTTATGATCTAACATATGAATGTTGATTTAAGCATCAAAGGATCATTGGTCAAACCAACGACCACCCCCGATTTTACATTGCAGGCTCGCAAGATCATATAAAACGCAGATCTTACGATTTATATCGTGAGAAACGAAGTCTCTACGACTTGCAACTTATAATCGTCAATTAAAGACGACCCACGTTTTTAATCTTATGATCGCTACTCATGGAAAACACAGGTTAAAACTTTCGGTCGCCAATAAAAGCGACTCACATGTTGAAATCGCGTGATCGCTACTCATTACATATGGCGTCAATAAAGACAACTCGTACATTGGAACTCGCAAATCACCAGTCATGATTCCAAGGGACCAGAATACTCAAATCGACGCTTTAGCAAACCTTGCGTCCGCTTTGGTCGAACCAATACTCGACAGCATTCCAATCTGGCGACATCGTCCATCGAAAATGACAACGACATCCAGATGGAAGACCAAGAAGATAATTGGTCGAACGACATCCGAAATCGTCTACGACAATGGATCCCAGTTAATAAATCTACGAGACTCGACCATTCTGTGAAGACAGCGGCATCAAGCTGACGACCTCGACACCTAGGGGCAAGCGGTCGAACGACATTTCAACAAAAACGACGAAGCTAAAGTCTTTCAAGAAGGTGACTACATCCCCTGTCAAGTATTACAAAGCACTCAAAAGCTCAACGCAGGTAAACTTTCCACCAAGTAGGAAGGTCCTTATCGTATCTCAGAAGTCGTAGGTAAAAACGCATATCGGCTACAAACCCTCGACAGTCGAGATATTCCACGCATCTGGAATGCAACGCATAGGAAAAGGATCGCACGACATTAGTTGCATACGACTTTAGTCTCGCAGGATCGCACGATATATATTGCTAAGTCTATCGTACGATGTTTGGGCAAAAAATTACGTCGTACGACCAAGACCAGAACAGGTAAGACGCACGTCATAATCCAAATCTTGTATTAAGATAAGGTCTCGACAAGAACCCATAAAACATCCGTCGTCGCCCGTAAAAGGTAAGTCGTACGTCCTCCATGACGCTCGACCATAGTATCGCCCATCCTGTACGACCATCGCGTAAGATCATTGTACCTTCTACCGAACTAACGTTAACCTTGACTGTTACGTTTGTTAAGTGTTTAATGCATGAGTCAAAGTCATTAAAGAGCAACGGATATAACCGACGCAACCATCAACGATCGATAGCTGTAACGGACGAAGATCATCATGGATAATCACTCCGGCGACCGTTTCCAACCGTTGTAGCCGTTGATTGAATCATTAATGGAGCTAATTAATGACGTGAAGACTATAAAAGACAAGCTAAAGCCTCATTTCAAGGGACATCGATTAACATCCAATACACTTCAGCGAACATCATCAAACAGCAGAGAACGTCATCCAAACTCATAGCAAAGAACATTCTGTAACGTCCCAAAAATCACAGTAAATTTAAACTTTTAAAATAATACTTTAATTCAATAAAATACCATTAAATATCCAAATAACCGTTTCGTTGCAAACTCAATTAATAAACAATCTCATTAAATTAAACAACGGAAATAAATTATTCTTAAACATAATATCTCAAACTCATAATTGTGAAAAGTCCTTCGCACGCGCCAGTGTGTACCGTCACGCCTTTGAGCCACTCGTACCAAAAAGCACGATTTATAGGGAAGGGGTAAGCACGAAGCTTAGTGAATTCAACACCACACACAACTATAATCATACAACACTACCCCTAAAGCAGGTAGATACACATAACCAAGCATGCAAGTTTAAGAACGCATCATAAACAACATACTCACACCAAACCACCTAAACAGGTATCCATCGGTCTCCCCGATAACACACTATAACCGTGCACGTATCCCTAGGTCTCCCCGAGTTCCTACGTCACTCGTGTACATAACCACAACAGGTATCCATCGGTCTCCCCGATAACACACGATAACCGTGCACGTATCCCTCGGTTTCCCCGAGTTCCTACGTCACTCGTGTACATAATCCTCGGTCTCCCCGAGTTTTTACACGATACCCAAGGTCCATACTAGACACGACACTATCTAGTACTACGCAACAAGTAAGACCACTAGCACACACGAGCTACAACAATGTACATATAATCATAGTTCTACGTAGTGAGTGAACTCACCTCGAAAGCGTTGCAGAAATTCCCAACTGACCACACAAGCTTGCAAACTCCAAAATCACTTCTCGTCACCTAAAGAAGTGCTACAAAGTGTCAACGCGAAGCCCCAACCCTCAAATATAAACATAAGATTAAACGAGGGATATTTCATCTTTTCGGCCTAAACTGCAGGTCTGTTCGGGACCTGCTTAGCCCTCCCTAGACCCACTAATCCAGGAATTAAATCCCACAAACAGGAGGGTCTAGGTCTTAGCTTTCCAGGGACATAATATACGCGTTCTAACGATTTTCCTACGATTTTATACGATTATTCTAAGATCGAGACGTAAGGCTGGCAGATTCGGACCTGCTGCAAAAACGGTCCTTTTATACCTAGCTAGAGGCCTAACCAGGTTTTCGCTAAAATGCGAAAAATATGCCCGACACAGAATGTGAGCCGTGGGAACCAGTTTCGCCTCAAACCGAGCTACGACGGAAAGGTTATAGCCGATGCAAAACAGTGACAGATTTAGCCATTTTACATAAAATGATAACTTTTACTATCGGCTTAGAGTTACGCGTTTAAGGTTTACGAACTAGGGTTTTAGGTTACTGGGCTGGATTATCAAGCACCACCCACTGCCACCTCCGGCAGTGGTGGTCGGCGGCGGCGGCAGCCACCACCGGCGATGGCGGTGGTTCGATACCAAAATTTCGGCGAGACCCCGTGGATACTCCAACCAATCTAACTCGCCACACACACCCTCGTGCCTACCCTATTAGCCGTAACTCGCCATCACATCCACCGAACTGGTGGTGCATGGCGGCACATGCCGGCGGCAACCATAGCTGCGGCGGCGATGGTGGTTTCGGAAAACACACCGACGATGAAAAGGCACGATCCCACTACGACTCTCGGGCCACACGCACACACCACCCACGTCCTAGCAAGAACGACCCCGCCCGTCACAGCCACCAGATTGGTGGCGCACGGCGGTGGCGCACACCTGCGGCAGCCATGGCTGCGACGGCGGTGGTGGTTTCGTGATGCTTTAATGACGACGAAGGAAAGAAGACAAAGGGAAAAGAGCCTTACCTCGACGACACAGCAGCGACCGGCTCTTTCTCTCTCACTCTCGCTACTTTCTCTCTCGGTCACTCTCTCGCTGCACCTTAATCTTCGCCGGCAGGGGAGCAGCGGTGACGACGCTGTTGGGGGAAGTGTTCGGCGGTGATAGCAGGTAGGGAAGAGGATGGTAGGGCTACTAGGGTTTTCTCTGTTCTTTTCTTGCGTGCGGCACAAACTAGAAACGAGAATGGGAGGGGGGGGGTCGGTCCTTAAGGGCCGATCCCATGCAACTTATACCCATTTGTACACAATCATCCCCTGGAGTTAAAGTCTTATTCGAATTAGCCCATACTCCCAACAATTTACATTTTTGGTCATCCCTGTTAAACCCCGTTAGTAAAGGTTCGTTAAGAGAACAAAAAAATTTAAGCAATTAAAATAATAGAGAAATATCCATACCGGGACACGGGCTTTACAACTCTCCCCCGCTTGGATTAGACTTCGTCCTCGAAGTCTACATCTGCGAATAGCTCTGGATAGTTCTACCTCATCTCAACCTCGGGTTCCCAAGTCCACTCGGAACCCTTTCGGTGCTGCCACTGGACTTTCACCAAGCCAATTGTCTTGTTACGCAAGATCTTCGTCTTCCTCTCGATAATGGCAATCGGCTTCTCCACGTAATTAAGCCTTTCATCAATCCAAATGTCCTCAAGAGGAATCACTGCAGACTCATCCACTACACACTTCCGCAATTGAGAAACGTGGAAGGTGTTGTGAATCAAGCTCAGCTCGTCCGGTAACTCTAAGCGATAAGCTACCTTGCCCACTCGAGCAATGACCTTGTAAGGTCCAATGTAACGGGGCCCTAACTTTCCCCGCTTGCGAAACCGGATCACCCCTTTCCAGGGTGACACCTTCAGAAGAACATAATCCCCGACCTGAAATTCCAAATCCGATCGTCTCTTGTCGGCGTAGCTCTTCTGCCGGCTTTGTGCAGTAACTAATCGATCCCAGACCATCTGAATCATCTCAGTCGTCTTCAACACAACATCGGTGCTCCCCAATACTCGATGACCAACCTCGCCCCAGCAAATGGGCGTCCTGCACCTCCTACCATATAACACCTCGTACGGTGGTCTGCCGATACTGGAATGATAGATGTTGTTGTAGGAGAACTCAGCTAAAGGAAGATATTGGTCCCAACTTCCCCTAAAATCAATAACACAAGCCCGAAGCATATTCTCGAGTGTCTGAATAGTACACTCACTCTGCCCGTCGGTCTGAGGATGAAAAGCCGTACTAAAATGCAACCGCGTACCCATCTCACCCTGAAACTTCTCCCAAAACCGGGAGGTAAAACGAGTATCCCGATCAGAGACAATTGAAACTGGCACCCCGTGCCTGGTCACAATCTCTCTGATGAAAATCTCCGCGAGCTTCTCCGCCGAGGAGCTTTCCCTGATGGCCAAAAAGTGAGCGCTCTTAGTCAGACGATCAACAATCACCCAAATAGCATCATTCCCGCGTGGAGTCCTGGGGAGTTTAGTGATGAAATCCATCGTGACCTGTTCCCACTTCCATACCGGAATCTCTAAAGGTTGCAGTTTCCCATGCGGTCGTTGGTGCTCCGCCTTGACTTTTCGACAAGTCATGCATACCTCTACACATTTGGCGACATCCCGCTTCATGTCGGGCCACCAGTAATCCTCCCGCAGGTCTCGGTACATCTTTGTAGCCCCGGGATGAATCGAAAACTTGGACTTGTTCGCCTCGTCCAACAACACCTGCCGGTTCCCGCCAGTGAAGGGAACCCAAATTCTACCGTACCGAGTCAATAAACCTCGACTATCACGGACAAAATTCGGAATTTCCCCCGAAACCCTCTCGCGTTTGGCATTCTCATCTAGAACTGCCACTTCCTGAGCACTACTTATCGACTCGAGAAGAGGTGCAATCACTGTTAAACGTTGACACAAACCCCAAAGTGGCTCACAAACCGGATGTCGACTAAGTGCGTCAGCAACAACATTCGCTTTACCCGGGTGGTAAAGTATCTCACAATCATAGTCTTTGACCACATCGAGCCACCTTCTCTGACGCATATTGAGATTCTGCTGATCCATCATATATTTGAGGCTCTTATGGTCAGTGTAAATCGTACACTTGACACCATACAAGTAATGCCTCAAAATCTTGAGAGCAAACACCACTGCTCCCAACTCTAGGTCGTGAGTCGGGTAATTTGCCTCATGAGGTTTCAACTGCCTCGAAGCGTAGGCTATAACCTTACCGCGCTGCATAAGCACGACACCCAATCCCTGGTGAGAAGCGTCACAATATACCACCAAATCCTCCATACCTTCGGGCAAAGTCAACACCGGAGCCTCGCATAAACGTCTGCGTAGCTCCTCAAAAGCCCTCTGTTGCTCTTCTCCCCAGCTAAAAGCAGCAGATTTCTTCGTCAATTGGGTCATAGGCAACGCAATTTTGGAGAAATCTTGGATAAATCTCCGATAGTACCCTATTGGTCCCGAAGGCCTATACAAGTTTGTAGAAGGGGGGGGGTTGAATACAAACACACAGATTTTACTTTTCTAAATTGTTTATTGATAAATCATTAACAATTTACAGCTTGTTGCGGAAACAAGATTAAGGATAAACCTAAATCTAAACAAGTTGGAACACTAAGGTTTCTTGCACTAAGAGAGATAAGGAAATTACTAATAATAACCTATCTTGAGATAAGAGATTGAACTTGTCCAGAGTTAGCAAGTTACTTCAAAATGAAGTGAGTTCATCTCTTTATATACTGCATGCATTTAATGCAAGTCAGTATATACGTTACACGTGTCATCAGCTGGTTGGTTGCATGTCATTGACCTTTGTTGACAACCTTAGTAGCCGCATGGATGAACAGTGTAGTATCAGAGTGGTTGTACGATTTCAGACAGTCGGAGGTTTTTTTCTGACATTTCGTACGGAGTCGTGCAAGGGAGGTTAAGACAAAAGTACTTTGTACGGAGGACTTCATGATCAGCTTTCGTTGATTCAGCGATCTATCATTTCATATCAGCGAATGATAGAGTTCAGCGATAGCTAAAGTCTTGTACTTGATACTTCACGTTGAGTGGACAAATCTGAGTCTTCGCTGATCCGCATCAGTTCATTAGGAGACTTGTCGCTGGTTCTTGAGCTTGATCTTCGACTTCAGCGTATAACCTTTGTTGACGTGAAACTTGTCTTCAGGGATCATAAGTAAACAACTAACTTATCAGCGATCATCATAATGACTGAACAGACTCAGAGCATTTATGGTGAACAGTTTCGCTGAATGTTTAACTTAAAGAGCGAGAGTTCCTATCAGCGGTACTGGAAGATCTTAGTACTTATCAGCGATAGTGAAACTCTGATACATATTGTTACTTACAATTTTCACTAAGTATATAAGAGAGGGTCATTATCAAATCACTGAGGGTTTGGATCAACAATCTCCCCCTATTTGATTATGACATAGCAACAAAGAAAATTGCTATTAAATGAAAACATAAGGATAAAAAGAACTCATAAAATATTTGTCCCTTTTACTGTTTTCTGGGATCTTTTCAGTACTGATGGAGTAAAGTACATTCGCTGAAATCTTTCTTTAAAACTTTGAATCAGGATACAAAGAGAAATGAAAAGATTACAAGTACAAGCGAAATAAATTACAAGTACAAAAGGATAACTGATAAAATAGATGAAAGAGGCGATCCTATCAGCTTACAAAGGTTCTTCCTTAATGAGAAGTTCATCAAGGGTCATTGATGTGGTGGGAATCATCCAGTCAGGAACGGTTACACCTTGTTTTCTTTTGATCAGCGCTTCTTCAAAAATCAAGGGTTTCAGATGTCGTGCCTGAGGGTCATTTCTGAAGTCACACCAGTAGATGAGATCTCTGAGCTGTTCGATTGGAGTGATTGGAAGCTCAGCGATCCGTTGAAAACGCTTTCCACCATCGTAGTCATGAAAAAATATCCCGTAGGGTTCGCTTATGACTTTGCCAGGGATGAAAGTCTCACCAGGAGGAAAAGATGTGTCAAGCATGGAAAGATCAGGATCAGGACCAAGGACTTCAGCACGTGAAAAACCAATACCTGTTTCATTTCGAATGACAGGGCCATCAATTGAAGATATAGATTTCTTCTTCTTCTTCGCTGAGGCCTTTCTTTTCTGACTTTCGAGAGGAGGAGGAGGAGGAGGAATATCCACACAGGAGTACTCTAAGTCGATTTGTTTGTTGATCAGTTTTTCAACATGTTCCTTGTATTTCGACTTGGACTTCTGGATGGCTAACCTGATCTCCAACCATTCAGAGAGACCGTACTTCGTTATGGCTTCAGCATAGAATTTTTCGGACTTCTTATCTTCTCTGAATATCTCGATTTCAGCGATTGAAACAAGGGTTGTTCTTCCAGAGATGAATACCTTGTTGATTTTGGCAGGAGAGTCTCTGTAATTGACCTTTTCTTTGCACCAGGCTAAAGTTGACTGAGACACAGTTCTCTTTTCTTCAGTTATCTTCTTGGCGTTTTCCCAGAGCTGACGTTGAACATCAATGGGAACTCTTTTCAGCTTGGGGTCTTTTATTGAACGTTTAGAAAGCTGGATGGCGTATTCTCTGTCTTTTTCTTCAGCTTCTTTTTATTCAGCTATTAGACGTTCAGCTCTGAGATGTTCCTTGTATTCCTTTTTGGAAATTTTGAACTTTGGAGGAACTGAAGGAAGTTGATCACGCCTCAGAATGATTCGCTGATCCTCGAATCGCTTTATTATCTCCTCTCTTCTTTTCTGATCCTCTTCACTTAGCTTTTGAGGAGCTAAGGAAGGTCTGCCTCTGTGCGAGAGTAGCTGTTCTTCTGGTTCATCAGTCTCAGAGATTAAATCTAAGACTGGGATTATTTCTTCAGCAGTAGCTGGTATTTTTGGTGAAGTCGCAGTTGTGGAGCCTTCAGCGATATCCTCCAACAGGGGAGAGGACTAGCTGAAACACAGCGATCTTACGAGTAAGAACTTGGGTAGAATCAGATAGAGAATTGGTTCAAGTGTATAGGCTTGGGTAAAGGAACTGATAGTGTATGATAGAGGAGGGATGGAGTGAGAGATGATTAGTGTACCTGACAAACCGGCTTTTCAAGCAAGATCATCAGATTGTCATCTTCAGCGACGCTTTTGCCTTTGCCTTTCTGAGCTCCAGAGGCCGAGGACTTTGTATTTGTCCGCTCCCCTGAAGGTTCATTTATCGAGATTCCCTTAAGAGCTTTGATCTTTTGAGCAGGTTTGACGATAAAGAAGTCATCGTCATCTTCGTCATCATCATCATCATTCTTTGGAGAAGAAGATGGTTCATCATCAGGGATGTCGACGGCTTCATCATCTTCTGCTTCGGATTCAGTTTTCTCAGCTTCTTCTTCGAGTTGCTCCCCCTCAGATACATAGGCGAGCTTCTCGGTTTCCTCAGGGTTTTCATCTCCCTGAGGTCCAGCGGTGGTTTCTTCAGCATCCGTCTTCTCTCCCCTGATAGATTCATCATGGGAAAGGTCTTCAGCGCTCTTGGCGAGATCTTCAGCGCTCTTCTCCCCCTCTTTTTCATGATGACTGGGGGAGGAATGGCTAGATTCAGCAGCATTGGTAGGTTCTCTGTCTTCTTGGCCAGAGAGACCTACACAAACTTCAATCTTTGCTAATCTGTCTTCAAGGCCAGAAATAGCAGGATTGATCTTCCCGAGCTCAATGCGATCTGCCGCTGTAAAATGTTCAGATTCAGGGACAAGGGCAGGAGCAGGAGTATTCGCCTTGTGCAGCAGCTGTTCGATCATAGTCTTCATCGAACCAACGCCAGTCTTTACAGAGCTTAAGTCAGTCGTCAGAGTGTTGACATTTGTCTTCACAGCAGACATATCTCCCTCTAGTGTTCCAACCGATGTCTTCAGCGTTGTAAATTCGCTGGACATGGACGAAACTGAGTTTTTGAGAGAGGTGTAGTCTGTGTAGATATCAGCGAGCACCTTGGCGAAGTCGCTGAGAGTTTTATCAACTTGCTTCATGTCATCTGTGGAAGCCTTCTTCTCTACCACTGTTGTCAGCTTGTTCAGATTCTCTCAAGCGTTTGTTACAGCTGTAGAGTTATTGGAGAGAGTAGTGGTGAGACCTGTCAACTTTGTCTCCACGGACTTCAGAGAGGCGTTGATATCTCCCAAATTAGGACCTGTAACATATAAAAACTTGTGAACAGAGAAAAGCTCAGAAGTTTGGGGTTTAGTCACAGTGTTTATGGGTTGTTGATTACCTGCAGGAGGATTGGTGAATTCATCGAAATCACGGGTTCCTGAGTAAAATTCCATGTCATCTTCAAAAGTGCCCATGGATTTTTCTGCAAGTCCTGTCTTCATCATTCCTGGAGAATCAGCTTTATGTTCCGAGGAAATGATGGCAGCTCCAGTTAGATCTGGAGTAGAGACCAAATGAGTGGAGGGAGGAGCGAAGGATAAGAGTGGGGGTTGGGTTATGAGTTCAGCGTTGGATTCGCTGACAATCACTTCATCAGTCTTTTGAGAGACTGAAGGAGGTTGGGTCGGTTCCAAGTTTGTAACCTCAGCGTTTAGAGACGCTGAAGTTTGGATAAAAGGGATGGCTTGTTCAGGTGTGGCAGAGCGTACCACTGAACGTTCCTTCAGCTCTGCAGAAAGAGCTGAGGAGTCTTCAGCATAAGATTGCTGGGGTTGCTCCTTTGTTTTTTTGATCCTTTTAGAATCAAGTGGGGTAGATGAATGTTTTCTTTTCTTAGAAGGATAGGATTTTGTGGCCATGGTATCAGCGATGGGTATTGTCGCTGAAGGAGCCACAGAAGTAGAAGAAGGGTTGAGAAGAGTTAAGAGGGTAGAAAGACGTACCTCATTTTCAACAGGTTTGAAGTCGAGTACCTTAGGGCCAATCTGAGAGAGTTTTAGATCGCCCTCTTGCGGGTAGCTGTCCTTCAGGCCATATTGAAAGATAGCGTTGATGAATCGGAGGTAGGGAACCCAAGCAGGCCTGTCAGCGGCAGAGTCTACTCTTTGCAGCAAGTCATCATAGATGAGAGATGCCCAGTCAATGTGTAGACCTTTCAGCAGAGCGTATCCCATAGCTTGCTGATGTTGAGCGGCTTGATCAGAAGAGCCGGTCTTGGCAGTCATGCAACTGATAAGGTGAGCGAAGATGAAGTTCATCTCGCTGGGCATTTTCGATTTCTTCAGCAGTGTTAGCTTCTTCTCAGGCTTCTTGTCTCTGCCCATTTCCCATACATAGCCCATTGCATCAAAAAATGCAATAAGAGCTTCTTTGTCAGCGATCTTCTTATGGTCAGGGAAAGGAACAAAAGGTTTTTCCTTTGTAGCGATGGGAAAGTTCAGAGCTTTGCGAATGATGGCAGGTGTGATCTTTATCGTGCCATATTCAGTATCGCAGAGGATACAATCAACTGTTTTGGAGGGATCTTTGGCGGATGGTAGCTGAGAGTGTCTGGCAGAGTACCAGAACTGAGATAGTAGCAGCTGACTTGCAGGGGGTGAAATGGTCAGGGCTGTTGAAATGCAGCAATTCTTCAGGAAATTCACAGCATCTGTCAGATGTGTGACTTGCTTTCGAGGAGGAAACTCGAGAAGCGCAGAAAGGTTGTTTATCTTAGTCCAGTCTAGTTGATCAAGATTGAACTTAACCCGAGGAGCCTTGATGATTTCCACTTCCTCAGAGTCAGTAGAGAAGTTCTCAGCGGTAGTAGGAATGTTAGATGTTGCCATTTCCAGTATTATCAGTTCAACCAAAGATTAACAAATAAGAATAGTCTTAATGTAGAAAGATTTTCCATTAAGATGGTTCGAATTTTGTCCATTTCATTCAGACAAAATGTCTTAATGAAGATTAGGGTTTTTCTTGATTTTTGAAACGAAATGTAAAACCCATTTTCTTGTTTTCCAGTTTTCTTATTGAAGAAAAAAATTCTGGAAACGAATGAAGAACAAGTTTAAGATTTTGCATTTAAACTTGAAGAACAACCATGAAATGGTTGTGTTCATAAAACCACGAAAGAAAAATGATTTCATTTTACGAAGTTCTTTTGTTTGATCTTGTTAAAACAATAAGAAGATCGGAAACAAGTTATACGCATTTGGTAATAAATAAGAACATATTAACCTTGATGTTTGATGAAGAAGATGATGAACAGTTCTTGAAGTTTTTGAAATCACAAATGCAACAGTGAATTCTTTCTTGCGGAGGAAGATTGATCGCGTAAAAGAAAAATATAAACAAAGAATTTGTTTATATAGAGATTTTAGAAAGAGAAAATCTTGAGCGGGAAAAGATTTTCATCATGACACGGACACGTGTTTGCATTTGATTGGAAGTTTAAACGAGACGTGCAAACGTGTGTCAGGAAGAGAAAACGTGCCGGGGTTTTATTCGTTGTAATGACGTCACAACTGTCCTTTCATATTCTTGGTTGTCTCTGAGGTTTTGAAAAATCAGAGATACCTTTGAAAACATGAAGCACTGAATGAAAATATTCAGTGAAGGTTTTAAGAAATTTCCAAATATCGCTGTTAAGGAAAAGATATTCAGCGATGCATTTTGTTTTGAAATCTTGCATTTTCATGCGATTGTCAGAGAGAGAGAACATACCTTGATATCCGTGAATCAAGTTTATGCAGAGAGAAGATGATAGAATGGGTTATACAAGTTGATTTTATCCTTTCGCTGATCAATGTGAACCGCTGAAGATTTTATCCTTCAAAGTTCAGCATTCCAAGCTCGCTGATGAGAAAGTTGAATCTTGTCTCATCAAGAGGTTTGGTAAATAAGTCAGCTAACTGATAATCAGTTGGGATAAAATGAAGTTCTATATCACCATTCATCACATGATCTCTGATAAAATGATATATGATTTCTATATGTTTGGTCTTTGAATGTAGTACTGGATTGTTTGCTATAGCGATGGCACTTGTGCTGTCGCAATAGATTGGAATTTTGGAGAGCTGAAGATCATAGTCTAGTAGCTGATTTCTCATCCACAAGACTTGAGAACAACAGCTTCCAGCAGCTACATATTCAGCTTCAGCTGTGGAAGTGGACACTGAATTTTGCTTTTTACTTGTCCAACTTACCAGCTTTCCACCCAGGAGCTGACATCCTCCTGTGGTGCTTTTCCTATCCATTTTGCAACCTGCAAAATCACTATCTGAATAGGCGGTTAGATCGAATCCTGAATCTTTGGGATACCAAAGACCTAGATTCGCTGTACCCTTAAGATATCGAAAGATTCGCTTTACAGCTTTCATATGAGCTATCTTAGGTTCAGCTTGATATCGTGCACACAAGCATGTTGCAAACATAATATCGGGTCGGCTAGCTGTTAGATACAATAGAGAGCCGATCATCCTACGGTACAGCGTGACATTGACAGGAACACCCTTAGTGTCCTTATCAAGTGTCAGCGGTGGTGCCATAGGGGTTTTCATAGCTGAACTTTCAGTTAAGTCGAATTTCTTCATCATATCTTTAACATATTTTCCCTGATTTATGAAAGTTCCTTTCTCAGTTTGCTTAATCTGAAGACCAAGAAAATATGTTAGTTCACCCATCATGCTCATTTTATACTCATTTTTCATTCTATCAGCGAAACGAGTACAAAGCTCAGGGTTAGTAGAACCAAATATAATGTCATCAACATATATTTGAACTAAAATGATATGACCTTTCTGTTGGGTCATCAAGATTTGAAGATGACCTCATGATCTCCTTTTATACTTTGAAAAACATTTTATACTTAGAGAAATTTTGGATGCATGGTTCTTTGTAATGGCTTGTACAAGATATCAAATGTTTGGTGAAGTCAAAGATTAACCAAAGTCAAGATTAAAGATTCTCTCATTGTGGAAGTGAAAGATCTTTTCTCAAACATACAAGTCATTGTTCACCGAAATTGTTCTCACAATTTCGGTGGTATCTCCACCGAAACTTCTCTCTATTTCGGCCAAGTCTCAAAGAAGCTTTTCCCAAAGATGATGTCATATATCTCAAAGATGATGTCACATATCTCAAAGATGTGTCACATATCCCAAATGACATTTCGGTGGGACCTCAAAGAAGCTTCAAAGATGTTTTCTCCAAAGATGTGTCACATATCCCAAGTTTCCATCGGTGGTGCTTTTCTTGAAAGAAAATCTGAGAAGCAAAAGAAGACAAAAATGAGAGACATAATAAGACAAAATGAGAAGCAAATTCATTTTGTCTTGGAAGAAATCTTACAACCTTTCTTCGGTGGTGCATTTGTTGAAAGAGATTTTGAGAAGCAAAAGAAGACAAAAATGAGAGACATAAGAAGACAAATTGAGAAGATATTTTCTACATGGATAAAGTGACATTCTGTCTTATTATCCATTTCCATGCAAAGCTCTTTTCTCATGCATGGGCTCTTCTGACTGTACCTTGTAAAAGGTGACAAGGACTTCACAACTTTCCAGAAGTCAACATCCTCAGCAAGTGTGAAGATGACAAGTGTCCCAAGCATTCAATGCTTGCACACTCCTTGTCACTATAAAAGGAAGAGCTCTCCATACAGAAAAACACACATTTTGAGAGACTTTGAAGATTACTGTGAGCTCTTGATATTCTACGCAAACTGGAAGAATTCTCTAAGTGCAAGAATTTCCAGTTTGCTTGAAAAACTTTATAGCTTTGTTCTAAGTGTTCTTAGTTATTTTGTTGTATACTTTGTGTAAGATTGTTAGAATAGTTTATCTGTTCTTTTCCGCAACAGTCTTAAGTTTTCTATGTGTAATTCTTGTTGAAAGATTTTCAATAAAAAGAATTAAAATTGTGAATATTTTGAGTATTGTATTCAACCCCCCCTTCTACAATACTTGTTATAGCCATCTGGGACTAACAAGTGGTATCAGAGCAGAAAGTTTAATCCCATAAACTTGATCTGCGATGGCTGCCTCCTCTTCTTCAACTATTGAAAACTCTTTTCAAAATAACTTTTCTGAAAATGGCTCCATTTCAAAACCTCCTAAGTTCAATGCTAACAACTTCTCTTTGTGGAAAAGCCGCATGATGCTGTTCATGGAAGGAGTGGATACTAGATATCCAACCATTCTCCAAGAGGGACCCTTTATCCCCAGAGTTTGGGCTCGCTATGAAACGCAGAGGCCGGGTAAAGAAACCATGGAAAAAGATGATTCTGATGATTCGTCTGATGAAGAAAAATCTGCTGCTACTGGTCGTTACATTCTTAAAAATCCTAAGAAATATACTGATGAGGAAAAACGACTTGTGTCTCTTGATTCTAAAGTTAGAACTATCATTGCTCTCTCTCTTCCTGATGAAGTGTACCACTCTCTGGTAAATCTCTCTACTGCCAACGAGATGTGGTCCACTCTGTGTGTTTTGTACGAAGGTACAAATGAAGTTAAAAAGAGCAGAAAAATTGGTTTTGTTAGAAAATATGAACTCTTTTCTTATGAGAAAGGAGAATCTCTCTCCAACTACTATAATCGCTTTAACAGTCTTCTTAATGACTTAAAGCTGTTAGGTAGAGTGTATGACAATGAGGAAGTCCTGTGCAAATTTATGGACTGTCTTCCCGATTTTTGGGAAAATATCTGTACTTGTATAAAGACAACCAAGGATCTTGATCATATGCCTCTTACTGTTCTTTATGGTACTCTTTTCAACTATGAGCAGACGAAACTGCAAAGGTTTTTAAAGAACTCTTCTCTAGCTCTCCTGAGTGACTCTTCCAAAAAGACTAAGTGTTTTCCAAAAATCACCTACCCATCTGACTCTGACCATAATAGTCAAGAAGATCCCAATGATCATTCAGAAGCATATCTTAGTGATGCTAAGGATGAATGTGAGGAAACTTCAGCTGATAAATTATCTGATGAAATGGCCATGTTGGATGGGCACTCTAAATCCAAATCTCATCTCTCTTCTGGAAAATCTAAGTTTGATAGAAATTCATCCTCTTCTCTCTCCAAACACTCTCCTTTGGATAAATCTAATGAGGAATGTTTTAACTGTGGTAAAAAGGGTCATTTTGCTTCTGAGTGTAAGAGTAAACAGTTTGAAAGACCCAGAACTGCTTCCTCAGGCCGATTTTCCTCAAAATCGGAAAGATCCAAATATGATTCCCAAAAGTTCAGCCAACACCTCTCTTCTGCAAATTTTGACCGGGCTGAAAGATACAAGGAAAAATACAAGAGAGAAAAGGAAAGAAATGAAAGACTTATCAGAAGAGGAAAGGGTCTGCCTGCTAAATCTTATGATTTGGCAGATGAACCCACATCTGAAAGCGAATGACTCCTCAACTGCTCTTGTATCAGCTAAGTGCTTCTTCTACTCTTCACAGGTACATACTATGTGTTTTATCTATCTTTTATGAATTCCCTTATTTCAAACTCTTTTGCTATGTGTCCATAATTTCTGCCATCACATCTGAAAACATAAATTTTGGAAATTTTATTTGGCTAGTCTCTGGGTGTTGTTTCTTTCTTAAAAATAAATCCTCCAAAATTTTTCCAAAAATAACTTTATGACTTCTCATACCGATTTTCTTCTTAAATCTGTGAGTTTCAAAATGTCCAATTCAAAAGAAAGGATTTATGTACTCCCAATTTTTGAAATATGAATTCTATGTGATGCACCCCCATTCTTTGTTATCTCTTCAAAATCTTTGAGCAAAAGTTAGGAAAATGTCAAGTTTCTAAAAGGAACTCTCTTTATAGAAAATGCTATATCTGTGGTGATATTTCTCATTTTGCCAAAGACTGTGTGAAATAAAGAATTATTCTGAGTGATATAAATTCTTTTCATTCTTTTTCTTCTAACCCAAAAGGACCCACCTTCAAAATGGGTACCTGGAAATTAAATTCTTTGTGATTGCAGATTTTGAGCTGGGCAGATGGATCTATGTGAACAAGTGAGAAAGTTGACAAAACCTTAGAATTCTTTACTCTCATGACATCATAAGCATGTTGATGTCATTCTCATGACATCACCATCTCCAATCTCTTAAAATTCCATTTCTTTTCTAAACCTCACCACCGAAATTTTCCTTAACCACCAAACCAAAACCATATCCCACCATACTTTACTTCCCATCATATGTTTTGCCTCCTCGATCGGTGGTACCCCTCAAATTCGGTGGAACCCTTCAAATTCGGTGGTGAAACCCTTCTAAATTCGGTACAATCCTTCAAACTCCTCGGTGGAATCCTCACACCGATCCACCACCGAGTCTACACCGACCCACACCGATTCCACACCGAATCTCCACCGATCCACCACCTCAAATCCCTCCACCGATCCACCACCTCAAATCCCTCCACCGATCCACCACCTCAAATCCCTCCACCAATCCACCCACTACAAACTCTTCTACAGATGTCACCCCAAATCCTCAAACTCAATCTTTTTGGGTCATCAAATTGGAAGATGAAATTCCAATCTTTTCTTCACTTTGAAGATTTTCTCCATAATGTCTTAGAAGTTTTACTACTGATTTTCCACCGAAAATCCTACCGAAAATAGCCAATTTTCGGTGGATTCTCCTTCATTTTCGGTGGAAAAGCAAAAAAAAAAAAAAAAAAAAAATCCTACCGATTTTCCACCGAAAATCCTACCGAAAATAGCCTATTTTCGGTGGATTTTCCTCAATTTTCGGTGGAAAGGTAAAGGTAAAAAAAAAAAAAAAAAAAATATCCTACCGATTTTCCACCGAAAATCCTACCGAAAATAGCCTATTTTCGGTGGATTTTGCTCAATTTTCGGTGGAAAGGTAAAAAAAAAAAAAAAAAATATCCTACCGATTTTCCACCGAAAATCCTACCGAAAATAGCCAATTTTCGGTGGAAAGGTAAAAAAAAAAAAAAAATCCTATTGATTTTCCACCGAAAATCCTATTGATTTTCCACCGAAAATCCTACCGAAAAAAAGCCAATTTTCGGTGGATTTTGCTCAATTTTCGGTAGAAAGGTAAAAAAAAAAAAAAAAATTGGTCTTGGTTCTGGCCGATCTTTTCATTTTCTCTTGGCGTTTTTCCTACGTCGGCCGCTGAGGGGGAGAATTCATCTGAGGGGGAGCAACATAAACCCTCAGTACTCATATACAGCGACCAACTTGAAAAAATGAGGAAATCGACGGACCGGTCAAGGGGGAGCACTTCAGTCCGGGCGGAACTAACTGAGGGGGAGAAACACAAAGACCGTCTGATCTAACTGAGGGGGAGCAAAACAAAGACAAAGGATGCTGATGCTAAACATGAAAAGATGCCAAGATGCAACAGTTGGGCAGAAGTATCCTAAGGCTGCTGATCAAAATGAAGAATCCTCAAGCCAGACACAAGTTTCAACTCGCCCCTCCAAAGATGCAAGTAATATTCATTCTGTTTATACTGTTTATACTTCTTTCCTTTTCCTTTCGATTATTTGTACAGCTATACCTTTTTATTTTTTCTTATATGTAAATATCATATATACATACACACACAAAAAAAAAAAAATGGACTGTGTGAAAAAGAACCCAAAAGAGTAAAGAAGGGTCAACTTGCATTATTCACTGTCTTACTCATGTTTTTCTAAGTATGGATGTCATCATCAAATAGGGGGAGATTGTTGGGTCATCAAGATTTGAAGATGACCTCATGATCTCCTTTTATACTTTGAAAAACATTTTATACTTAGAGAAATTTTGGATGCATGGTTCTTTGTAATGGCTTGTACAAGATATCAAATGTTTGGTGAAATCAAAGATTAACCAAAGTCAAGATTAAAGATTCTCTCATTGTGGAAGTGAAAGATCTTTTCTCAAACATACAAGTCATTGTTCACCGAAATTGTTCTCACAATTTCGGTGGTATCTCCACCGAAACTTCTCTCTATTTCGGCCAAGTCTCAAAGAAGCTTTTCCCAAAGATGATGTCATATATCTCAAAGATGATGTCACATATCTCAAAGATGTGTCACATATCCCAAATGACATTTCGGTGGGACCTCAAAGAAGCTTCAAAGATGTTTTCTCCAAAGATGTGTCACATATCCCAAGTTTCCATCGGTGGTGCTTTTCTTGAAAGAAAATCTGAGAAGCAAAAGAAGACAAAAATGAGAGACATAATAAGACAAAATGAGAAGCAAATTCATTTTGTCTTGGAAGAAATCTTACAACCTTTCTTCGGTGGTGCATTTGTTGAAAGAGATTTTGAGAAGCAAAAGAAGACAAAAATGAGAGACATAAGAAGACAAATTGAGAAGATATTTTCTACATGGATAAAGTGACATTCTGTCTTATTATCCATTTCCATGCAAAGCTCTTTTCTCATGCATGGGCTCTTCTGACTGTACCTTGTAAAAGGTGACAAGGACTTCACAACTTTCCAGAAGTCAACATCCTCAGCAAGTGTGAAGATGACAAGTGTCCCAAGCATTCAATGCTTGCACACTCCTTGTCACTATAAAAGGAAGAGCTCTCCATACAGAAAAACACACATCTTCAAAGACTTTGAAGATTACTGTGAGCTCTTGATATTCTACGCAAACTGGAAGAATTCTCTAAGTGCAAGAATTTCCAGTTTGCTTGAAAAACTTTATAGCTTTGTTCTAAGTGTTCTTAGTTATTTTGTTGTATACTTTGTGTAAGATTGTTAGAATAGTTTATCTGTTCTTTTCCGCAACAGTCTTAAGTTTTCTATGTGTAATTCTTGTTGAAAGATTTTCAATAAAAAGAATTAAAATTGTGAAAATTTTGAGTATTGTATTCAACCCCCCCCTTCTACAATACTTGTTATAGCCATCTGGGACTAACACTTTCACTTTTCTAAAAAATAGAGTTTTGTCAATCTTACCTCGCTCAAATTTTTCAATATGGAGATAAGTAGAAAGAGTGTCATACCATGCACGAGGAGCTTGCTTCAAACCATAAAGTGCCTTATCCAGTTTATAAACATAACCTGGACGCTTAGAATCTGAGAATCCTAGAGGTTGTTCCACATACACTTCTTTATTCAACTTTCCATTTAGAAACGCTGACTTAACATCCATCTGATGTACTTTGAAGTTTTTGTGTACAACATATGCTAAGAATAGACGAATAGATTCAAGTCTTGCTACTGGAGCAAATGTTTCGTCATAATCTATACCTTCCTCTTGTCTGTATCCCTGAGCAACAAGTCGAGCTTTGTTGCGAGTTACAGTACCATGTTCGTCCAACTTATTTCGATAGACCCATTTAGTGCCTATTACTGTTTTATCAGTTGGTCTCTGAACAAGTTTCCAAACTTTGTTTCTTTCGAATTCAGTCAGCTCTTCTTGCATGGCGCTGACCCAGTTTGGATCTTTGAGGGCATCATCTAATTTCTTTGGTTCAGTTAGTGAAATAAAATTTACAAATAAACAAATATTACCTGCACTTCGTCGAATCTGAATCCCAGCGTTTGGATCACCAAGAATTTGATCAATTGGATGATTTATAGTCCATCGCTGAGCCGGAGCGTGAGACGCTGACTCAACTTGAACTGGAGGAGCTGAAGATGAAGCTTCAGCGACGTCAGGAGTATCAGCCAAGAGAGGAATGGATGCAGTTGTCATTATATTCACTGATTGCTGAGAAGTAGATGGAATGTCTGAGACATTTGGTTCAGCGTTAGGTATAGTGTTTATAGGAACAACTGAGACCCAAGAAGTTTCAGCTTCACTGTTCTGCATATTTGGAAAGATAGGACTATCATCTTCTACTGGATGAGCATTAGTGAGAATATCTTCTGAATCACCAAGATGAGAAAACATCCATTGATTCAGTTCTTCAGTATCAGCGGACGGTTTAGAGTTCGCTGAACGGGATTCGTCAAACGTGATGTGAATAGTTTCTTCTACAGTTTGTCTTCTACGATTGAAGACTCTGAAGGCTTTGGAAACTGAGGAGTATCCAAGGAAGATTCCATCATCAGCCTTAGGATCAAACTTTCCAAGAGCATCTTTGTTGTTCAGTATAAAACACTAACATCCAAAGATGTGAAGAAAGCTGATTGAAGGCTTTCTCCCATGAAAGAGTTCATAGGCTGTCTTTTTGAATCTTTTAACTATCAGCGACCTGTTTTGCGTAAAACAAGCAGTGTTGACAGCTTCTGCCCAAAACTGAGTAGGCAGGTGAGAATCGCTGAGCATTGAACGTGCAGCTTCAATAATTGTTCTATTTCTTCTTTCAGCGACTCCATTTTGTTGCAGTGTTCTCACTGAAGAAAAGTTATGAGAAATACCCTTACTCTCAAGGAAGGAATCAAGAGAACTGTTTTTGAATTCAGTCCCATGATCACTCCTTATTGAGCGAACGGTCAGATTGTTCAGGGTTTCCATCTTCCGAACAAAATTGATGAGTTCTTCAGGGGTGTCACTCTTAGAACGGAGAAACATTACCCAAGTGAAGCGAGAGAATTCATCAACTATGACCAGCGTATATTTCTTTCCAGCGATGGATTGTTTGTTAACAGGTCCAAACAAATCCATATGGAGTAGTTGTAGAGGAGATGACACTGAAGAAACTTGCTTTGACTTAAAGCTTGCTTTGGTCTGCTTCCCTTTTTCACACGCTGAACATAACGACTCTTTGGCGTATGAATGCTGAGGTAGACCAGTGACTAACTCTTTTGAAGAAAGAGTGTTCAGTGTCTTGAAATTTAGATGAGATAGCCTCTTATGCCATAGCCAGTTGACATCCGATGAGGCTTTTGAGAAGAAACAGGAGTTGTCAGTGGTTGTTGAGTCCATGTTTATTACATATACATTTTCCAAACGATAACCGTTGAGAGCTATCTTCTCCTTTTTGTCAGAGATAAAGCAGGATTCCTTAGTAAAGATTACTTTGTTATCCATGTCACACAGCTGACTGATGCTTAGAAGATTATGCTTCAGCCCTTCAACATATGCGACTCTTCTGAAGGAGGTTGTACCATTTGAAAGTACACCATACCCTCGGGTATGTCCTTTTCCATTTCCACCGAAAGTCACAGAGGGACCCTTCTCTTCTTTGTATTCAGCGAGCAGGCTTTTCTTTCCAGTCATGTGTCTAGAGCATCCGCTATCAAGATACCAGATACCCTTCTTAACCTGAATAGCAGATGTTGAAGTGGAGGGAATGTCTGAACTTTCTTCCTCTTCTTCAATCTTGGCCATAAGACATAGATTTGCTTCATCATCTTCAGAGTCAGATGATGATGATTCTACATCAGAAGCAGCCCAATCATAGTCAGCCATCAGGCCTTTATTCTTCTTCTTAAAGCTTTTCAGCTTAGCATATTTTTCTTTCAGCTTTGAATATTTGTCATCTTTATTTCTTGGAACAAAGGGTTTCTTTGCAAAAGCTGAGGGTCTAGAAACTTTCTTAGACCTGCACTCGTTAGCGAAATGTCCTGTCTTTTCGCAGTTAAAACAAGTAGCAGTAGCCTTGTCAACAAAAGCTGATGATCTAGGCTTGTCAGTTATGGAAAGAGGTTTGTTCTTTTTAAACATTTTCTTTTTGGCAAATCTCCTGAACTTCTTAGTTAGGAGAGCCAAAGATTCATCATTATCTGAATAATCAGAATCTGATGACCTTTCTGAGTTACTCTCTAACTCAGTGATAGTGACCGAGGGTCGCTGAGTAGAGAGTTCCTCTGAGATTAAAGCAAAAGGGGTGCTTTTGGAATCTTTTACAAGATTCTTCTTAAGATGGCTTGATTGCTCATGATTCAGCAACGTGCCATATAAGGTAGCAAGGGTCATTGATTTTAGATCCTTTGACAGCTTGAGACACATAGAATAATTGTCCCAGCTTTCAGGTAAACATTCTAGAAACTTTGTCAGCACTTCAAAGTTAGAATATTCCTTACCAACAGTTTTCAGATCTATAATTAAACAATTAAAACGTTGGTGAACTTCAGAGAGAGTTTCATTCTTACCAGAAATGAAGCTTTCGTATTGTCTTACCAGGTTGATCTTTCTTGAGTCCTGGACTTCAGACGTTCCTTCATACTGAACACATATTGTGTCCCACATGGCTTTTGATGTTTTCAGATTCATGACGGAATGGTAGACTTCGTCAGGAAGAGCCATGGATAGTATGGATCTGGCTTTTGTATCTATAGCCACTTTCTTCTTATCTTCGTCAGTCCATTGAAGGATTTCCTTAGGTACCAGCCTTTCTGGAATAGCAGGTCTATTCTCAGCGCCTGGAACTGCAGCATCAATTCTTACAGGGATGAATGGACCATTCTCGAGATAGTAAGGCATAGTAGGGTCTACACCTTCTAAGAAGAGTGTCATCCTATTTTTCCATAAGTTGAAGTTATCTTTGGAAAATCTGGGAGGTTTAGCAAGATAACCATTGTCTATATACTTTGTGTTTGTGTTGGTGGCCATTTTCAGATAATAGCAAGGAAGAGAAATATCTTATATTAGATCTTGTTTATGAGATTAAACAAATCCGCTCTGATACCACTTGTTGGTCCCGAAGGCCTATACAAGTTTGTAGAAGGGGGGGGGGGGGTGAATACAAACACACAGATTTTACTTTTCTAAATTGTTTATTGATAAATCATTAACAATTTACAGCTTATTGCGGAAACAAGATTAAGGATAAACCTAAATCTAAACAAGTTGGAACACTAAGGTTTCTTGCACTAAGAGAGATAAGGAAATTACTAATAATAACCTATCTTGAGATAAGAGATTGAACTTGTCCAGAGTTAGCAAGTTACTTCAAAATGAAGTGAGTTCATCTCTTTATATACTGCATGCATTTAATGCAAGTCAGTATATACTTTACACGTGTCATCGGCTGGTTGGTTTCATGTCATTGACCTTTGTTGACAACCTTAGTAGCCGCATGGATGAACAGTGTAGTATCAGAGTGGTTGTACGATTTCAGACAATCGGAGGTTCTTTTCTGACATTTCGTACGGAGTCGTGCAAGGGAGGTTAAGACAAAAGTACTTTGTACGGAGGACTTCATGATCAGCTTTCGTTGATTCAGCGATCTATCATTTCATATCAGCGAATGATAGAGTTCAGCGATTGCTAAAGTCTTGTACTTGATACTTCACGTTGAGTGGACAAATCTGAGTCTTCGCTGATCTGCATCAGTTAATTAGGAGACTCGTCGCTGGTTCTTGAGCTTGATCTTCGACTTCAACGTAGAACCTTTGTTGACGTGAAACTTGTCTTCAGGGATCATAAGTAAACAACTAACTTATCAGCGATCATCATAATGACTGAACAGACTCAGAGCATTTATGGTGAACAATTTCGCTGAATGTTTAACTTAAAGAGCGAGAATTCCTATCAGCGGTACTGGAAGATCTTAGTACTTATCAGCGATAGTGAAACTCTGATACATATTGTTTACTTACAATTTTCACTAAGTATATAAGAGAGGGTCATTATCAAATAATCACTGAGGGTTTGGATCAACATACCCTGGTAACCCTAGAAAACTTCGTACGTCGGTGGGAGTTTTCGGCACGTCCCACCGCATCACTGCTGAAATCTTGGCCGGATCGACCATAATACCATTCTGATTCACGACATGTCCTAGAAATTGGACCTCTCGTAACCAGAATTCACACTTGGAGAACTTAGCATAAAGCTTCTCCCGCCTCAAAACATCCAAAACTTCTCGTAAATGTATCTCGTGCTCTTCCTTCGTCTTCGAATATACGAGAATATCGTCAATGAGCACAATCACTGACCGATCCAGCATCGGGCTACACACCCTGTTCCGAAAGGCATCACCACAAACTCGTAATGTCCATAACGTGTACGAAAGGCCGTCTTCTCCGTATCCTCACTCCTCACCCGCATTTGATGATACCCCGATCTCAAATCAATCTTAGAGAACCACGAGGCTCCCTGAAGTTGGTCGAACAAGTCATCGATCCTTGGCAGAGGATAACGGTTCTTCACCGTAAATTTATTCAACTCACGGTAGTCTATACACATCCGTTGGGACCCGTCCTTCTTTTTCACAAACAGAATCGGGGCCCCCCACGGTGAACAACTCGGCTTGATGAACTCCTTTTCGAGAAGTTCCTGCAACTGAGTATACAACTCCTTCATTTCCGGTGGAGCCAGGCGATAAGGTGCTTTAGCCACCGGAGCAGCACCCGGGACTAAGTCAATGCGGAACTCTACCTGTCGTTCGGGAGGTATCCCCGGTAACTCGTCGAGAAATACATCAATAAACTCCCTTACGACTGGCACCTCTTCCGCAGTCTCCTTTTCTCCGTCGACGCGCGTGTCTATCACATATGCCAAATATCCCTGCCCACTATGCTGCAGATATCTCCGAGCCCTCGCAGCTGAACATATCGCGAAAGTACGTCTAGGCGAGTCTCCCTGAACTAACAGTTCTCCCCTGCTTGGGGTTCGAACGCGCACTTGTTTGTGACGACAAACAATCTCCGCATCATACGCATCCATCCAGTCCATGCCCACAATTACACACAGTTCACGCATCGCAATCGGAATCAAGTCGATGGGAAACCTCACACCCGAGATTTCCAAAGTGCATCCCCGATACACATCCGTAACCGTCAAGGTCCTATCATCAGCAACCTCGACTACCAGAGGACAACCTAACCGTCCTACAACTCGGCCCAAACTCTCACTAAAAGTGCGAGACACGAACGAATGAGTAGCCCCGCTATCAAACATCACTACCGCAGGCACCGAGTTAACTAGGAATGTACCTAACATACAGATTAAACAACATATAAATACGTACAACAGTTAAACAAACTAAGAGGGATAAGTGATGAATTGTACCTGTCACCACCTTAGGCGTAGCCTGTGCCTCGTCCACCTTCAGCTGGTGAACTCTACCTCGGGCCGCCTCAGTCCCCGTCTGACCCACTCGACCGTCAGTGATACGTAATGGGGCATTCGGAGGAGCCCTCTGTGCCCCACTCCCATCAGCTACCCTCGCGTTCGGACAATTGGCCTTCACGTGGCCCGTCTGCTTGCAGTTAAAGCAGACCATCAACGGTAATCTACAATCTCGACTGAAATGACCGGTCTGCCCACACTTGAAGCATTTATCATCTCTTTTCCTACCAGCATCTCTGGGCTTAAACCCACTGCTCCTTTGACTCGAGCGCGAGTCCGCGAACTTCGACTTCTTTGGTACTGCCGATATTGGCGTCACAGCCTGTGCATCCTTCCTCTTCTTCGCTTGCGTCTCTAACTCCAGTTCCCGTCTCCGGGCAGCCTCCATCATTGCAGTAAGTGACGCATACGGCTCAATGCTCACGAACTCCATAATCTCGGTACGTAACATGTCCTTGTACCGAGACATCTTCATGTCTTCCGAAGCAGCATACTGAGGACAGAACAGCGCCATCTCTGTGAACTTCCGGTTCATCTCTTTCACAATCTCCGTCGTCTGAGTGAGTTCTAGGAACTCCTTGGCAATCCGCTCCATCTCCACTGGAGGCACGTACTCCGCACGAAATCGTGTGACGAACGCCTCCCAGGTCAAGGTAGTATGCTCAGCAAGCGTCAACGCAGTAGCGCACCAATCCTTTGCTCCATCACGTAGCAGGTTCACCGCGAAACGAACCTTCAAATTATCTGGGCAGCCACTGGTCAGGAACGCGCATTCCATGCCTGATATCCACCGCATGCTGATGATCGGGTTCGGGTCTCCCTTGAACTCAGGCGGAGAACAAGCAGAGAGATCCCGATACTGAAACTCTCGAGCTCAGGGCTGTCCACCCGCCGGTGTTGGAATCGCCGCGATGCGCTCCTCCATCAGAACCACTACCTCGTCACGGATGGCAGTGATAATCTCGGGGATCGCCTCCCCAATCGCATGTGCCACATAATAACTCATACTAACAACTCTCACGCTCAACTCCTCGGATTCCTCGTGACTTTCCCCGACTCGAGCATTGATCCTGTGCTTCCGATAGTAGGAGCTCTACTACTACCATCCACACCTATCATCGCTCGTTCCGAGTCCCATCCCGAAGTGCCCAAGTAGTTTCTCGCCGATAACTATACCCATATGCCCACACCAGCATATGTACACACTCTTCCTAGCTTCCTAGGAATTCCACCCCAAAACACTACCCTTGCTACAACGAAATCCCTACTGACCATAACGAGTTGCCTCGCGAATACCCCGTCACATGCAGCGTGAAACAAATAGACATTCGAATACAAGATTCTATCCTAGAACGGATGGACTCAAACAAGAGCTGCGCAATAGAACTAAATCAAATATTCTAAGGCTATGCGCTTCTTACTGCATACAACCTACAGGGCATTCACTTAACAACCTACCATGACTAGCATAAATTCCTACTAGCAAGCAATGAACATGCAGTACAGTGTAAATAGCACCAGCAATCTAGCATGCATACTCCTATGATCTAGAAAGAAATAAATACACTAAGTACTGTACCTTTTCCCTTGGCTCCGGCTGACTGTACACACCGCGCCCTCGATCACCGTTTCTCAAACGCATTTTCCTTTCTTTTATTTTCCAAAAACTTTAAAGAAAATTTTATAGCCGCAAACTTGAGATCAAACACACCGAGATGTGTTTGATTCACTCAAGCTGTGCTCTGATACCAAGTTGTAACGTCCCAAAAATCACAGTAAATTTTGATAACGCCACTTTTTGGCGTTATTTTCAGTTCTCAAACCAATGAGATTGGCTTGTATTCAAGTAAAAAGGCGTGTATTTTACGGTTTATCTAGTGATTTATACAGGTTATCTAAAAGGCGGTAATCCTCGAGAAAAGAAGTTAAAAAGAGCCCAAAACGAGTCCAAACGAAGCCTAACGGAAGCCCAAAAGTCAAGCCCAAGACCCGCAACCGAACCAGAAATCGACCCACGCAGCAAAAAGCATACGCGCGACTTGCCACGCGACTTGCAAGTCGCGTGGTAGGTCGCGTAACCCACTGTTTGTCGATTTTAAGCTGTTAATTTCGGGATTTAGGTCATTCATTCGATACGCAACTTTCACACGACGGCCAGGGGCGATTTTGGGGCGATTCCTGGAGACTTTTCGGAGCTTTCGGAGTCACGATCGAGAGCCGATCAAGGAGACGTTCAACACGCGAAGTAGAGACGAGCACGAGAGAAGGGAGTTCATCATCTTACTGTTTACGATTGCATCTTTTACGCTTAATCATGTTTACATACACTTTCGCATCTATTGCTCTTGTGTTTAAATCCACCACCGACATGAACTAACCTGTTCATGTTGGGGGTTGGATTGAATTAGGTTTGTAAGCATGTGAACAGACGACGAGTGATTTTTATCAGTTTTTCCTTAAGTAATGAAGTATGCAATTTTGTGGTTAATGCTTGTGTGAATTTGGCCAATTTACATTCGATTTGTTTGTTAGTAATTAAGTTCGAGAGAATTGATTGCTACTCATAATTAGGAATTGCATGCCTAAAGTCCGAAAGGTGATAGAGATATACCGAGTAAGCTTTAGTCCCAATTAAACCGTTAGGTTGATATCGAGAGATAAAATCTAGCCAATTTAAACATAAATCGTGTACTTAATGTGTTTTGGAATCCATAGGTGAGATCGAGAGATTAAACTTATCCTTTTCAAAATAAAATCCGTTGTTGTTCGAAAGAGAACGACGGTGATCTTAAAAGATTTGGGAATCATTAAGGGGATTAACTGGTAATTGTTTTGAGTCAGTTGTTTGCATGTGTAGAACCTGAGGATTTCCAACCCTCAACTTCTCTCTCTATCGAAGTTTCTAAGTCGTTTACTGTTTCGTTGTGATTTCGTATTCGTTGCAATTAAGTAGTTTTAAATCAAACCAATCTCCCAAATTCGACAGTTCAATTAATAGTTCTTATAGTAATTGTGATACTTAGTTCCTAGTTCCCGTGGATTCGATACTCGTACTTACCGTACGTTATTACTTGATTTCGACACCGTACACTTGCGGTTAAATTTAGGGGGGTGTAAACCCGCCTATCAAATTTAAACTTTTAAAATAATACTTTAATTCAATAAAATACCATTAAATATCCAAATAACCGTTTCGTTGCAAACTCAATTAATAAACAATCTCATTAAATTAAATAGCGGAAATAAATTATTCTTAAACATAATATCTCAAACTCATAATTGTGAAAAGTCCTTCGCACGCGCCAGTGTGTACCGTCACGCCTTTGAGCCACTCGTACCTGAAACCACGATTTATAGGGAAGGGGTAAGCACAAAGCTTAGTGAATTCAATACCACGCACAACTATAATCATACAACACTACCCCTAAAGCAGGTAGATACACATAACCAAGCATGCAAGTTTAAGAACGCATCATAAACAACATAATCACACCAAACCACCTAAACAGGTATCCATCGGTCTCCCCGATAACACACGATAACCGTGCACATATCCCTCGGTCTCCCCGATTTCCTACGTCACTCGTGTACATAATCACAACAGGTATCCATCGGTCTCCCCGATAACACACGATAACCGTGCACGTATCCCTCGGTCTCCCCGAGTTCCTACGTCACTCGTGTACATAATCCTCGGTCTCCCCGAGTTTTTACACGATACCCAAGGTACATACTAGACACGACACTATCTAGTACTACGCAACAAGTAAGACCACTAGCACACACGAGCTACATCAATGTACGTATAATCATAGTTCTACGTAGTGAGTGAACTCACCTCGAAAGCGTTGCAGAAATTCCCAACTGACCACACAAGCTTGCAAACTCCAAAATCACTTCTCGTCACCTAAAGAAGTGCTACAAAGTGTCAACGCGAAGCCCCAACCCTCAAATATAAACATAAGATTAAACGAGGGATATTTCATCTTTTTGGCCTAAACTGCAGGTCTGTTCGGGACCTGCTTAGCCCTCCCTAGACCCACTAATCCAGGAATTAAATCCCACAAACAGGAGGGTCTAGGTCTTAGCTTTCCAGGGACATAATATACGCGTTCTAACGATTTTCCTACGATTTTATACGATTATTCTAAGATCGAGACGTAAGACTGGCAGATTCGGACCTGCTGCAAAAACGGTCCTTTTGCACCTAGCTAGACGCCTAACCAGGTTTTCGCTAAAATACGAAAAATGTGCCCGACACAGAATGTGAGCCGTGGGCACCAGTTTCGCCTTAAACCGAGCTACGAAGGAAAAGTTATAGCCGATGCAAAACAGTGACAGATTTAGCCATTTTACATAAAATGATAACTTTTACTATCGGCTTAGAGTTACGCGTTTAAGGTTTACGAACTAGGGTTTTAAGGTTAGGGTTTTAGGTTACTGGGCTGGATTATCAAGCACCACCCACTGCCACCTCCGGCAGTGGTGGTCGGCGGCGGCGGCAGCCACCACCGGCGATGGCGGTGGTTCGATACCAAAAATTCGGCGAGACCCCGTGGATACTCCAACCAATCTAACTCGCCACACACACCCTCGTGCCTACCCTATTAGCCGTAACTCGCCATCACATCCACCGAACTGGTGGTGCATGGCGGCACATGCCGGCGGTAGCCATAGCTGCGGCGACGATGGTGGTTTCGGTAAAACACACCGGCGATGAAAAGGCACGATCCCACTACGACTCTCGGGCCACAAGCACACACCACCCACGTCCTAGTAAGAACGACCCCGCTGTAACAACCCGGTTTCCCAAACATACAACAAATAGCATAACATTCATACATATAATTGATTTACAAGAAAAGTTACATAACAAACCAAGTACGGTCTCATTAGTCTTGAGATTACAAAATATATAAAAGCTTCCTAATCAACATCCATCAAAAGCTTCCTACACTTCATCCTCTCCTGTCGATCCTTAACCTGGAAAACATATTTTTGAAAACAAAATGAGGGTTAGACCAAACGGGTCTAGTGAGTTAATCCCGGTCCTTTCCAAAATCATTATAAAACCTTTTATGTAAATCCTTTGTATCAAAATAGTTTAGATAAACCTTTGGTAATTCTTTCGTAAAATATAAACATGCCACACGTATTTAAATACCAATCCAGACCCGTGCATCGTGTACATCTCATTCACCTTATTCCTCCACAAATGGCCATATTAGTTGGTAGCAAGCCAACTAATAAATCAACAATCGGTCCGCTCACCGGAACCCGGCTACCTGTCGGTCCGCACACCGGAACCCGACTACTCACCGGTCCGCACACCAGAACCCGACTACACACCGGTCCGCACACCGGAACCCGGCACAAGTGCACTCGTGTAGTGCAAAGCTTATATAAATACAATATATATCTCATTACATCATATTGTCATTTATATACACATAATCATATTCCTACCACATAATCATCTCATATATATATATATACACATATATATGTATTCCAGTTCAAAAACGTTTTAAAGCAAAACTCACCTCGATCGCTTATCCATAAACACTTCCAAGCTTTTCTCCAAAAGATTCAGTCTATCAATCCCAATCCACAGAGTCTGCAAATAGATTAAATACAAATATCCCCTTACTAACTGATCACATAAAACATACTAGAAGACCAAGGACTCTAGATAACTCAAATCCTCAAAAGTGACCAAAACAGCTAAAGTATCCGGACAACCCAAACAACCCGGACAAAACCACCTTTTCCGGACAACACGACTTTTCCGGACTACCTCAGTAATCCGGACAGCAAGACTAATCCGGACAACACGACTTATCCGGACAACACAAGGAATCCGGACACCACAGACTAATCCGAACAACAAAGGAATCCGGATGCCATCCGGTCTCTAAATCATCCGGAAACCATCAATCAAATCGTCCAGACTCTATCAACAACTTACCCGGACACCACCCAAGAATCTACCCGGACACCTTCTACTTTATCCGGACACCACTGTCGGTTTACCCATTTTCACCCAGAAATTGGCTGATTCATTACCAGATGTAATTCTAACTATTCTACTCCGATAGAAACATTCAGCTATCAATTATACACATAATATGTAAAGAAAACATACCTCAAACACTTCCAAGGCTCACCAATTGATGTCTTAACCACAAAGCTATTTCTTTCTTCTTCTTCGCTCCAAGAACACACACACACACACCTTAGTTTAGATATTTCTGAGTTGTGACATATCTGAACTCCTAAAGGGGTAATATCAACCTATTTTCATTTTAAACCTTGAACTTCTCAATAATGACCCAAACACCCCTAAACTTTTAATTTATCCAAACATACCCTAAACATCTAACTTTAAAGTTAACTTTATTTAACGGAAAGGAGATTTTAACTAACGAACTTATCCGGGGTATTACATTATCTCCCCCTTAAAAGAATTCCGTCCCGGAATTCGGTTAAGCAATAAACGAGGGTAACTACTATCATGTCCTATCCAATGGTCCTTCACTCTAATCATTACATTCGACTACTTTCTCCCATTCTCTTCTCAACATAAAACACGTTTTCTCCAAGGATAGCACACTAGAAGGTACTCACTCTTAACAGATCCTATAAGCTAGCTTTCTTTCGCCTCCAAACCAATTGCACGCACCTAATTTCAACAACTACTATACTTTACTAACAACTTCACCATACCTCATATCAGAAGCTTAATCGAGTCAATCCGAAATCACACTCAATGCTCAAAATAACTTCACATTTTCCATTTCTCAAACGGTAATACTCTATTCTTTAGCTAACCATCTACTGCCACTCCATTCTCTTATTCTTGAATAACACTACTACACACCGCCTAGACATCCATACCTCTCCCCACATACTTTTGGCACCTCTACACAACTTACAAACAAAATTCCGAGCAGAGGTTTCCACTTATACTCACCCCATATCCTCACAAATCCACCACTTAATCTCACGAAATTCATTACTACTACACCTCGCACATTCACTAATTATAAACTGCCACCATCTTATCCACATTACCCCACACATTTAAACAATACCTTTCTTGATAGCGTCAACGATCACATTAAGTATAATCTACACAACATACTAAACTGTCGCCTTCATGACTAGGTCAAGACTTTACGCACTATCGTTACCTTCCACACACGATTCATCACGTTCTACATATTGCTATTATTCTTTACACTCAAGCCATCACACTCTACACACTAACAAATTAGAACAACAATAATTAAACACACCCTTCTATATCTCTAACACAATTATCAAATATTTTTCTAACACAAATAATAAAATTGAAAACACAAAAGAATCGGTTTGCACCGAAGTCAGATAACACTTTAGCACGTATAAAGTTTATAGAAATATACCTGTCTTCATCTCTATCCATACGTCGAGTTCGACTTGCCACTCTGTTGATTTCAACAAGGTTAATATACACGTAAGCACATACCCAATATAACAAGATATTCCGGTTCAACATGTACTTGTAAGTTCACGCTTAGACTGGCCAGGTGTAATTTGAACATACCTTACATGATGTTCCTTCTACCTTTTTATACTTAACATCCCAAGGTTCTAAAATAATAAGGACATCCTACTTCACATGCAGTTTAAGTCTAGGTATAAATCCAAATACCTAAATCTCTTAAACTAGGGCTCTGATACCATTTGTAACAACCCGGTTTCCCAAACATACAACAAATAGCATAACATTCATACATATCATTGATTTACAAGAAAAGTTACATAACAAACCAAGTACGGTCTCATTAGTCCTGAGATTACAAAATATATAAAAGCTTCCTAATCAACATCCATCAAAAGCTTCCTACACTTCATCCTCTCCTGCCGATCCTTAACCTGGAAAACATATTTTTGAAAACAAAATGAGGGTTAGACCAAACGGGTCTAGTGAGTTAATCCCGGTCCTTTCCAAAATCATTATAAAACCTTTTATGTAAATCCTTTGTATCAAAATAGTTTAGATAAACCTTTGGTAATTCTTTCGTAAAATATAAACATACCACACGTATTTAAATACCAATCCAGACTCGTGCATCGTGTACATCTCATTCACCTTATTCCTCCACAAATGGCCATATTAGTTGGTAGCAAGCCAACTAATAAATCAACAATCGGTCCGCTCACCGGAACCCGGCTACCTGTCGGTCCGCACACCGGAATCCGACTACTCACCGGTCCGCACACCGGAACCTGGCTACACACCGGTCCGCACACCGGAACCCGGCACAAGTGCACTCGTGTAGTGCAAAGCTTATATAAATACAATATATATCTCATTACATCATATTGTCATTTATATACACATAATCATATTCCTACCACATAATCATCTCATATATATATACACATATATATGTATTCCAGTTCAAAAACGTTTTAAAGCAAAACTCACCTCGATCGCTTATCCATAAACACTTCCAAGCCTTTCTCCAAAAGATTCAGTCTATCAATCCCAATCCACAGAGTCTGCAAATAGATTAAATACAAATATCCTCTTACTAACTGATCACATAAAACATACTAGAAGACCAAGGACTCTAGATAACTCAAATCCTCAAAAGTGACCAAAACAGCTAAAGTATCCGGACAACCCAAACAACCCAGACAAAACCACCTTTTCCGGACAACACGACTTTTCCGGACTACCTCAGTAATCCGGACAGCAAGACTAATCCGGACAACACGACTTATCCGGACAACACAAGGAATCCGGACACCACAGACTAATCCGAACAACAAAGGAATCCGGATGCCATCCGGTCTCTAAATCATCCGGAAACCATCAATCAAATCGTCCAGACTCTATCAACAACTTACCCGGACACCACCCAAGAATCTACCCGGACACCTTCTACTTTATCCGGACACCACTGTCGGTTTACCCATTTTTCACCCAGAAATTGGCTGATTCATTACCAGATGTAATTCTAACTATTCTACTCCGATAGAAACATTCAGCTATCAATTATACACATAATATGTAAAGAAAACATACCTCAAACACTTCCAAGGCTCACCAATTGATGTCTTAACCACAAAGCTATTTCTTTCTTCTTCTTCGCTCCAAGAACACACACACACACACCTTAGTTTAGATATTTCTGAGTTGTGACATATCTGAACTCCTAAAGGGGTAATATCAACCTATTTTCATTTTAAACCTTGAACTTCTCAATAATGACCCAAACACCCCTAAACTTATAATTTATACAAACATACCCTAAACATCTAACTTTAAAGTTAACTTTATTTAACGGAAAGGAGATTTTAACTAACGAACTTATCCGGGGTATTACACCCGCCCATCACAGCCACCGGATTGGTGGCGCACGACGGTGGCGCACACCGTCGGCAGCCATGGCTGCGACGGCGGTGGTGGTTTCGTGATGCTTTAATGACGACGAAGGAAAGAAGACAAAGGGAAAAGAGCCTTACCTCGACGACACAGCAGCGACCGACTCTTTCTCTCTCGCTCTCGCTGCTTTCACTCTCGGTCACTCTCTCGCTGCACCTTAATCTTCGCCGACAGAGGAGCAGCGGCGACGGCGCTGTTGGGGGAAGTGTTCGGCGGTGATAGCAGGTAGGGAAGAGGATGGTAGGGCTACTAGGGTTTTCTCTGTTCTTTTCTCTCTCATGCGGCACAAACTAGAAACGAGAATGGGAGGGGGGGTCGGTCCTTAAGGGCCGATCCCATGCAACTTATACCTATTTGTACACAATCAGCCCCTGGAGTTAAAGTCTTATTCGAATTAGCCCATACTCCCAACAATTTACATTTTTGGTCATCCCTGTTAAACCCCGTTAGTAAAGGTTCGTTAAGAGAACAAAAAAATTTAAGCAATTAAAATAAAAGAGAAATATCCATACCGGGACACGGGCTTTACACATTCAAACTCTGGAGATTGAGTACTAAAAGCCAGAATCTTACAGCGAACTCAAGAACACTCGAAGGAAAAGCTCAAGTATCAATCTCGACGCACGACATCAGCCTTCGACAGATAGTTCACACTTTGTATTCACACACGACAAACACTTGTCATCGCATTCAAACACTTGTACTTTACATTTCGAAGTATTTCCTTCATTTGTATTGTAATCATCGTACGACCGACGCCAGTACCAAGGACGTCGCCCCTGATTGGCGACCATAGTGCAGCGACGACATCCCTTGTCGTCCGTAGGTTTTTTCCTCGATTGAGGTTTTTCCTGCGTCATCAAATCCCTTGTCTCATTTATTTTTATCTTTGTCGCACGTCTCGTCGAAAGTTCCTTTCTTTAGTTGATTAAGTCCACATCGACCTTAAGTTGTCCCTTTGGGGCGATTTTTGGCATTAACAGTTTGGCGCCATCCGTGGGACCTCATCTAGAGAAAATCCTCGACGAACGCGCACCCTACTAATAGTTTCTTGGAGTTTCTTCTATTTTATGTTGCAGGAAACTGGCAGCCTCTGGAAATCCGCAGCAAGCTGTTGCTCAGATGTATCAGGAGCTCGAAGTCGCCAGGAATTAGCTCAATGCAATGGCAGAGCAGAATAGCAGAGCAGCTGAGGAGATCACACGGTTAAGAAATCCTCTTGGGCCTCAAAATGGTCCTAGGCCGTTCGTACAAAACCCAGTTCCAAGACCGTTCGACCAGAATGGCCCTAGACCATTTGTCCCGAATCCAGGTTCATCCGCGCAGAATCAACATCTAGGCCCGTTCATGCAGAATCAACAGCCAGGGTCGTTCAACCCAAATCCTCAGTTTGGGACAATTCCTCCTCAGCACATAAGGCCACCACCCGTGAATAATGGGTCTCAGCCATCACAAGGGTCGCATCCTTTCCAGCAAGGGTCGCAACCATTTCAGCAGCCATTTCATAATGGACCTCAAGGTGGATCGCAGCCTCTCCAGCAAGGATCGCAGCCGTTTCAGAATGGACCGCAACAATTCCACTATGGGCCGCAGCAATTCTCCCA
Source organism: Saussurea involucrata (assembly GCA_033807775.1). Classification (NCBI taxonomy): domain Eukaryota; kingdom Viridiplantae; phylum Streptophyta; class Magnoliopsida; order Asterales; family Asteraceae; genus Saussurea; species Saussurea involucrata. The sequence continues at coordinate 88,841,671 of CM066317.1, forward strand.
GCAATTCGCCAGCAGTCGTAAGATGGAGAAGCAGACCAGCGACCTATATTACATCGTGCAGAAAGCCAATGAGTCTATTCGAAGTTATTTTAATAGATTCAATGCCGAAATGATCAGCATCCGCATATGCGACGTCAAAACCGCGATCAAAGCCTATAAGCGTGGTCTGGACGATAGTTCGGGTCTATACACCGACCTGACCAAATGTCCCCCGGAGAATTTCGAAGACGTCCGAGCTCGAACCTTAGCATATATGAGGGTGGAAGATGATGCCGCCTTTCATCGCAAGCACACTGACGACAAGAAGTCACTAGGCGTCAGAAAGCCAGAGTTCAAGACAAAGGCTGTTTCTAGAGTAGAGCCAGCGCGCCAAATTTCAAATGTTCGTTTCAAGACGAAAGCAGAGGCCAAGACCGTGGCTAAGTTCATTCAGTACCCCAAGATATCCTCTTACGGATTCGAAGGATCTACAAAAGACCTAGTCGAAGCTCTGAAAAGTTCCCAAGCTACCATTCGATGGCCAAAGAAGTCTGACCTGGACGATGCTAAGAAAGACAAATCAAAGTGGTGCGACTTCCATGCTGATCATGGTCATGCAACGGACGACTGTATCGCATTGAAGAAGGAACTAGCATATCATTTTTCGAAAGGAAATCTCAAAGATGTCATCGACAACGTCGCTGTTCCAGCTAATAGCCATCGACCGTCGACCCTCGAGCACGCGAATGTCGTCAATTGCATCACCGGTGGTTCAGATGTGTGTGGTCTGACGTATTCAGCGGCCAAACGTCATGCCAGCCAGGCGCCCGACGATCGACCTATTCCCCGCTCGTCTAGACCCAAAAGAGATTTGGAGCTAGAAGCTATGAAGATTGTGTTCGACCACGTCGACCTGGGCGACTCGTATCAGAAGCATCATGACGGTTTGATCATTCAGCTTACAGTCGGTAACTGTCTAACACGTCGAGTCTTGATCGACGGGGGCAGCTCAGCAAATGTCATTTTTCTCAACACTACCAAAGCCATGGGAATCGATCGCTCGGAAATCACCCGACGTTCAACGACTTTGGTCGGTTTCAATGGAGAAGCGACGAGCACCTTTGGAAAGATAATTTTGCCCGTCTACGCTGGAGGTGTCAACAAGCAGACCAAGTTCAGCGTCATCGATTGTGCGTCGGCCTATAACATCATCTTAGGTCGACCATGGATCCATGATATGAAAGTTGTTCCTTCGACGTATCATCAAATGTTGAAATTCCCGACGCCATGGGGAATCCAGGAGATCAAGAGTGAGCCAAAAGTCGCTCGTGAATGCTACAAGTCTACCTTGAAGCCGAGAAAATAAACTGAAGTCGTAAGATCAAGCTCTCGACAGGTTCGTTTTTCTATCCCTAAATTAACAATGTCTTTTCCACAGGGATAAGTCTACTATGGTGCCTCGTCGCACGACAACATAGTCAACCGCAGGACAATATTTCTCCGTGTCATTCTGTCATTTAAAACCTATCTTTTCCTCCCAAAAAGAGTACGATAATAAATGACAGGGGGCAAATAGAGAGAGTCTGAAATGGTACGTTCTCTAACTCTTTCTCATACGATTTTTTCTCGATTTTTTCTCGCAAAACATTTACTGACTTAAGCATCGGAGGGTCGTTGGTGAGCCAACGACCAACCCCCGACATCGTTTTATCGCAAAATCGCACGACACGTTATCGCAGAGTCGCACGACAGTAATCATTAAATCTACTGTATGATTTTAATTTCGCATGATCGCACGGCGTAAATAATCAAGTCCATGACTTGATCATTCTCCTGCAGGAACACATGATTCAAGTTTATCGTATGATCAAATCATACGATCGTAAGGTCTAACGACCCCACAATCTAAGTTCTTCAACTTAGAAAAATTTCATGTTCTGAATGAATGCTTTGATCGCATGCGCTTATGTTTGCTTATACGATATAGAAATATGAAAGTCTTATGACTTACGTTCTAATCGTTGTATTACAATGGATGCCCAAGTCGCACGACTCTTTGTACTTAATGAATTTTTACAGTCGATATTACATATGTCCATGACATCTATGAGTCAAAATAATACTCAGGTTCAATAGAAAGGTAAACTTTTTTATCTTTCATCGCTAAAGCAAAACCTACACAACGTAACATAGGTCTCTAACGACCATATCGACTCGGATCGCCAGACCATAGGTCTTTAAAATGACCATATCGGCTCGGAACGCCAGAACATATGTCTCTAACGACCGTATCGGCTGTGAACGCCAGATCACAGGACCACGTCGACCGAGAACATCAACCCGGCGACATAGGTCCCTGTCTCCTCGATAGGAAAACGTTCCCTAAAATACGGGAGCAAATATTTTTCCAGATGAGGAAACAACGTCGTCCCGTCTAGGACACCATCGGCCGATGACCCGTCCCCCTTGTCGGCAGACGCTGGGGACAACACCTTGGACACTAGCTTCATCACTATCGCCGGAAGCGCCGAACTTGCTGGTGTCGCGTCCATCGCGCCTGGACGGCTGGATGACGCCTTTGCCTCTATAGGCGTGACAATTGTCGATGAAATGTCAGCCCTCGAAGACTGTTCCTTCAGAACTTCGTCTTCTTCAAAAATTCCTGAACCAGCTGTCGGGGCATTCTTTATCCTTTCCCAGCCTCGAAGGGCAGGCATAACTTGCGTCACCTTTTTTGATGATCGACACGCGTCTATGTCCTTCCGCATATCCGACCGGATCTTCGACACTTGTCTTCGACAACTGGTAAGCATCATCGCGCGTCAGTATGACGTCACAACTTTTCAACTTCTCGTTCAGTTAAAGGCGAACCGGTCTAGTTCCATGACAACCAGGTAAGTCCCTCAACCCAGGTCACGAGCCTAAGCGTTCGACAAGCAAAATTTAAAACTTAAATTTGACATTCAATTTTCAAATTTTGGGGGCAAACTGTTTGGGCAAAAAATCATGTCGTACGACCACGACCAGAACAGGTAAGACGCACGTCATAATCCAAATCTTGTATTAAGATAAGGTCTCGACAAGAACCCATAAAACATCCGTCGTCGCCCGTAAAAGGTAAGTCGTACGTCCTCCATGACACTCGACCATAGTATCGCCCATCCTGTACGACCATCGCGTAAGATCATTGTACCTTCGACCGAACTAACGTTAACCTTGACTGTTACGTTTGTTAAGTGTTTAATGCAGGAGTCAAAGTCATTAAAGAGCAACGGATATAACAGACGCAACCATCAACGATCGATAGCTGTAACAGACGAAGATCATCATGGATAATCACCCCGGCGACCGTTTCCAGCCGTTGATTGAATCATTAATGGAGCTAATTAATGACGTGAAGACTATAAAAGATAAGCTAAAGCCTCATTTCAAGGGACATCGATTAACATCCAATACACTTCAGCGAACATCATCAAACAACAGAGAAAGTCATCCAAACTCATAGCAAAGAACATTAAAACTCTGGAGATTGAGTACTGAAAGCCAGAATCTTACAGCAAACTCAAGAACACTCGAAGGAAAAGCTCAAGTATCAATCTCGATGCACGACATCAGCCTTCGACAGATAGTTCACACTTTGTATTCACACACGACAAACACTTGTCATCGCATTCAAACACTTGTACTTTACATTTTGAAGTATTTCCTTCATTTGTATTGTAATCATCGTACGACCGACGCCAGTACCAAGGACGTCGCCCCTGATTGGCGACCATAGTGCAGCGACGACATCCCTTGTCGTCCGCAGGTTTTTTCCTCGATTGAGGTTTTTCCTGCGTCATCAAATCCCTTGTCTCATTTATTTTTATCTTCGTCGCACGTCTCGTCGAAAGATCCTTTCTTTAGTTGATTAAGTCCACATCGACCTTAAGTTGTCCCTTTGGTGCGATTTTTGGCATTAACATACGACTTTAGGATCGTACGACATAAACGATCAGGTTTATGACTTGATTATCCTTTCGCAGGAACACATGATTCAAGTTCATCGTATGATCGAATCACACGATCGTAAGGTCTAGCGACCCCACAATCTAAGTTCTTTAACTTAGAAATATTTCACGTTCTGAATGAATGCTTTGATCGCAAACATTAAGATTGCTGATACGATTCGAAAATATAAAAGTCTTATGACTTACGTTCTAGTCGTTGTATTACAATGGATGCCCAAGTCGCACGACTTCTTGTTCATTTTTGTACTTAATGAATTTTTACAGTCGACATTACACCTATCCATGACATGTACGAATCAGGTTCAATAGAAAGGTAGACTTTTTACTGACTATCGCTAAAGCGAAACTTACAACTAGCTAAAAATGCTAGACACAACGTATCATAGGTCTCTAGCGACCGTATCGGCTGTAAACGCCATATCAAAGGTCTTTAACGACCAAATCGGCTCGAGCGCCAGAACATATGTCTCTAAACGACCGTATCGGCTGTAAACGCCAGACCACAGGACCACGTCGACCGAGAACACCAACCCGGCGACATGGACCCCTGTCTCCTCGATAGGAAAGCGTTCCCTGAAAGATGGGAGCAAATATTTCCTCGGATGAGGAAACAACGCCGTCCCGTCTAGGACACCAACAACGTCGTCCCGTCTAGGACACCATCGGCCGATGACCCGTCCCCCTTGTCGGCAGACGCTGGGGACAACACCTTAGACACTGGCTTCGTCACTGTCGCCGGAAGCGCCGAACTTGCTGGTGTCGCGTCCATCGCACCAGAACGGCTGGATGACGCCCTCGCCTCTTTAGGCGTAACAACTCTCGACGAAACGTCAGCCGACGAAGACGGTTCCTTCAGGACTACCGTCCTTGTCTTCTTCAAGATTCCCGACCCAGCTGTCGGGGCATTCTTTCTCCTTTCCCGGCCTCGAAGGGCAAGCACAACTTGCGTCGCCTTCTTTGGCTGACCAAGTCAGTTTTCCTCTGATGATCTTAGCGAAAATAACACGTCTCCGTAGCAACGCATTTTACTTTAGTGCGAGATCTGAAATTCCAATGGCTTTGAAATTTAGATCTCGGGGGGCTAACTGTTTGGGTAAAAAATCACACCCTCGACCGACCTGAGGAAATCCCCTCGACATGACCCATGGACATTGATTACCCTGCCCCCGACCGACAAGGATAATACCCATTATTATCATATCCCCGACATACGTTAAATAACCACTATAGTTGACTTATTGGGTCAGTAGTCATCTTACATCTAACGATCGCACGTCACGTGTCGCACGTCGCACATCGCCAGTCATACGTCACTAGTCTTGTGTCGCCAGCTATGACTCACGTTGACAGTCTCCTATCATCGGTGTTATATCGCTCTGGTCCTACGGCAACATCGTCCTGACATCCTGGTCCTACGACCAAATGGTCTTATATCTTGGCGATAGTCGTATGTTCTATAAGACCCACATCCGAGACTTAAGACGGTCGTGCGATTATACTAACCGTTAACAGTCAAACATCCTTTTTAATGCAGGTCTTGACCACGAACAGAAAAGGTAAGACACTAGTTATGAACCATATCTTGTATTAAGATAAGGTCCCGATAAAGACCCAGAAAACATCCGTCGTCCCTCCCGAAAGGTAAGTCGAGAGTTCATCGCGACACTCGACCTCGACGTCGCCTACTCCGCACGACCGTCGCATAAAGACCATGCGACCTCAACCGAGCTAACACATAATATAACTGTTATGTTTGTTAAAGTATTTAATGCAAGAGTCGACGTCATTAACAGACACCGACCAGTAACGGACGAGTCATCAAGAGCATTAATGACCCGACAGTGGTTATGAAAACCGCTCATCAATGACATTAAAGCTCCCCAGCGGTTACAAGACCAAACATTAAAGCATATTTAAAGCCGCAAAGACTATAAATATGAAGATGGCAGCTTCACTTTGGGACAGGGATCATCGAGCAAAAAACATCCAAAGCAGAACTCGAGAAACACATACTGAAAGTTATCATCTAGCACTGAATTCCAGAATACTACAGCGCATTCAAGAAATAACAGCGGTGAAGAGCTTTCTCTCGAAGAATCAGTCTCGACGCACGACATCAGCTCTCGATCAACAGTTTACACTTTGTATTCACACACGACAAAACATCTGTTTTACACTTTAAACACTTGTACTTTACATTTCGAAGTATTTCCTTCATTTGTATTGTAATCATCGTACAACCGACGCCAATACCAAGGACGTCGCCCCTGATTGGCGACCATAGTGCAGCAACGACACCCACTGCCGTCCGCAGGTTTTTTCCTCGATTGAGGTTTTTCCTGCGTCATCAAATCCCTTGTCTCATTTATTTTATTCTTCGTCGCACGCTTTGTCGAGAGGTTCCTTTCTTTAGTTGTTAAGTCCACATCGACCTTAAGTTGTCCCTTTGGTGCGATTTTTGGCATTAACAGTAACCCACCTAACCCTCCAATCCCGATAATGTTAAGGGGTGTTATGAACGTAGTGCCACAAGCAAACATAGAGATGGAGGAGTCGGCCATGCAAGAGGTGTACCTTCAAATGATGAACGCGGCCATGGACCAACGAGAGGAAATCCTCATGAAGAGATTGGAAGAGCGGGAAGTTAGCAACCGAAGACACTAGACGGTTGCCGAGAACGCTCTAAACGGGTCCAGAGGTATTGGGAACGCAAACGGAACCGAGGAACTAGTGGTCATCGGTTAAAGAAGGAAGTTAAGGGGATGTTCCTACAAGACATTCCTATGCAACGAACCACCCGAGTGCTCGGGAATCACCAACCCAACATGAACTGGATCAGGGAAATAGAGATGGCATTCGAAGCAAGTGAATGTGATGACTCTCAACGGGTTAAGTTCGCTTTACAAATGTTTAGGGGTGAGGCCCTAAGTTGGTGGAACCTCACTCGGACGGCTCTTGGGCCGTGCGTTTTGGCCCAACTTACTTGGGGAAATTATGAAATCAAAATTACATAAAAATGATTCTATATAACGATAATATATAAATACTCAAAAATAACATCATGATTCCAACTTGTTAATAAAGCTATAGAAAATGTTGTACACAAAGTTTCAAAAATCCAACATAGCAAACGTAAAAATGATTAAATTAATTAAAATACAAAGAATTAACATATAAAAAGTAAAAAGGATTGAATAGTGTATCATCTTTTAAGTAATTGCGTTAAATAACTAAACAATTAGTAATATTTGTTTTAAAATGATGTTTTATAAGTAAACTATTTTTTGATGGATTTGGATTTTATGCATTAAATAAATTTGGATTTGGAAGGATTTGAAATGGAACTGGATTTTTTTTCTATAAATAATTTATAAAAAAAATAAAAAAAAATTATACTACATTTTATTAATTGATTATTATAATAAATGTTTTCAACATATATTAGAATATCATTAAATACAAATCCTACAAAATCCCGCAAAATACCAACAATCCCAAGGGATTTCTAAATCCCATGTATGTGGGATTTTCGAGATTTCAAATCCATACATATCCAACTAGTTGAACTTCTCAAATTGGATTTACAAGGTGAAAACACGACACTAGTCATCACTATTTGGTTTTCAGATAAAAATCCAATGAATTTTTTTAATATGACTGTTTGGGTAAAATTTCACCAGTCTCGACCACGACTAAGATAGGGAAGACATTTATTACACTTTTTTGTAATAGGGTAAAATCATAATACTTTATCCCCTGATCAAAGTTGAAATCGAAGGTTATCCACCTCACGACACTCGACCATGACGTCGTCTAGCTCACATGACCGTCGTATGGAACCTTGCGACCTCGACCGACTAACATGCGATATTTCTGTTATATTTTCACTGTTTAAATGCAAGAATCAATGTCATTAATGATCAACGGACATAACCGACAAGGACAATGATGAACATTAAAACCAGTAGCCGTTACGACCATTATCAACAGTTTTTATGGAGTTATTCAAAGCACTCGAAGACTATAAATACAAAGGCTCAATCACCATTTGCTCATCTCACATCTGGAAACAACGAGACTCTCAAGAACACTCGAAGCAAAGAATTCTCTCTCAAAAGATCGCTCACGACGCACGACTTACACGCACGACGCATAGTCTTTACACACGATTCACTTGTTTTTCACGCACGATACACTTGTTACTTTACATTTAAAGTCTTTCTTTCATTTGTATTGTAATCTCTGTACTCTCGACTCCTGAAACATAAGGACATCGCCCCTGTCTTATTTACTTTTTCCGTCTTCGTCGTACGCTTTGTCGAAAGATTCCCATTCTTTAGTTGTTAAGCTCCACAATCAACCTTAAGTTATCATTCTGGACGATTTTTTGGCATTAACAGTTTGGCGCCATCCGTGGGACGCCATCTAGAGAAAATCTTCGACAAACGTGCGTCTTACTAACGATTTCTTGGAGTTTCCTTTTTTTGTTTCAGGAAAATGGCAGCCCACAGAAACCAAGAGCAAATCATTGCCCATGTGCACGGGGAGCTTGAAAATGCACATGATGCTCCTGGGACAGTCGACGACTATCGCCTGGAGGAAGTCATCTTGGACCAGAGCAAGCCTGACCAGAAAGTCCTTGTAGGATCGTCCCTTGACCCCTACTTAAAAGACAAGCTAATATCTTTCTTGCAGGAACACGCCGATTGTTTTGCCTGGTCGCACGAAGACATGGTCGGCATAGACCCTGGCGTCATTTCCCATAAGCTCAATGTCGACCCGTTATTTAAGCCAATCAAACAAAAGCGGCGGAAATTTTCTCCTGAAAGGAGTAAGGTGATAAATGACGAGATCGACAACCTCCTCAAGACAAGGAAAATTCTAGAAGTAAAGTACCCCGACTGGCTTGCGAATGTCGTTGTCGTTCAGAAGAAAAATGGCAAATGGAGGGTTTGTATTGATTTTACAGATCTCAACAAAGCTTGTCCAAAAGACCCTTTTCCATTGCCACATATCGATGCCATGGTCGACGCGACAGCAGGACATGAACTGTTGACGTTCATGGATGCTTATTCTGGATATAATCAAATCCTGATGCACGTCGAGGACCAGGCGAAAACTGCATTCATGACAGACCGAGGTATTTACTGTTATAAGGTCATGCCTTTTGGACTAAAAAATGCAGGTTCTACCTACCAGCGTCTAGTAAATAAGATGTTCAAGGATCATCTTGGCTACACGATGGAAGTCTATATCGACGACATGCTGGTCAAGTCGAAGCTAGCAGTCGACCACGTCGAACATTTGAGGCAGTCGTTCGACATCCTTCGGAAGTAAAACATGAAGCTCAACCCGATGAAGTGTTCCTTTGGTGTCAGTGCCGGGAAATTTCTGGGCTACATGGTCACTCGTCGAGGAATCGAGGCTAATCCCGACCAAATTAAAGCTATTATCGAGATCAAGTTTCCTAGAAATTTCAAAGAGGTCCAAAGGCTCACTGGTCGGGTGGCAGCTCTAAACAGGTTTATCTCTCGATCCTCAGACATATGTCATTTATTTTACAATGTCCTCAGAAAAAACAAAGGCTTCGATTAGACCGACGATCATGAGCTAGCACTGCAAAAATTGAAAGAATATATGGCGTCGTCGCCTTTGCTATCGAAGTCTCGCGATCATGAGGTCTGGTAGCTATATTTAGCTGTCAGTCCAAATGCAGTAAGCGCCGTCCTGACACGGGAAGATGAAAAACAACAACTGTCGATCTATTATGTAAGCAAATCTCTCTTGGACGCCGAAACCAGGTATTCCTCAATGGAAAAACTACTCTTGTCGCTTGTTACAGCCGCAAAGAAATTGCGGCATTATTTCGAATCGCATCCTATTACTGTCGTGACTAACTTTCCTCTTAAGTCTGTCCTGAGGAAACCTGAGTTGACAGGTCGATTGGCGAAATGGATCATATATCTCAGTAGTTACGACATCGATTTGAAACCCAGGACAACCATCAAATCACAAGCATTAGCCGATTTCATCGCCGACTTTAGTCCTGAGTTGGGGAAAGAAGCAGAGCTCGAAGTGTCCACTGTGGCGACTCACGACGACGTGCCTTGGATTTTACATGTCGACGGATCGTCCAACGTTAGAGGTTCAGGACTAGGCGTCGTCTTAAAGTCACCACAGGGGGGAAAGATGGTGTATTCCGTCCGATGCGATTTCAAAACCACCAACAACGAAGCAGAGTACGAAGCCCTGATCGTGGGAATGAATATGGCCCACGTCTCGGGGGCAACCGCGCTACATGTCAAAAGCAATTCTCTTCTGGTCGTGAACCAGATGAATGGAGAATTCGTGGCCAAAGATTCAAAGATGACAGCGTACCTAAAGGTAGCAAAAGAAAAATCAGAGAAATTCAAACCGTTTTCTATTGAGCAGATTCCAAGGGATCAGAATACTCAAGCCGACGCTCTAGCAAACCTTAGATCTGCTCTAGTCGAACCAATATTCGACAATATTCCTATGATCCACCTAGAGATGTCGTCTATCGAAAGCAACGATGTCATCCAGATCGAAGAGCAAGAAGACGATTGGTCGTGCAACATCCGAAATTTTCTTATGCACGACCAACTCCTAGAAGACAAGATGGAAGCTAAGAAGATCAGATTCAAGGAATCCAGGTATGTCATGATCGGAGATAGACTCTATCGACAGGCTTAAACCTGAGATGCGTCATCAATAAGAGTTAAGTTCAGAAGATCCTTCAAGAAATGCATGACGGGGAGTGTGGCAATCACTCAGGAGGTCGCATTTTGGCTAATCGTGTCTCTCGACAGGGCTACTTTTGGCCAACACTGCGACAAGACGTCGTCAGGTATGTCCAGAACTGTGATCCTTGTCAGCGACATTCAGGTACGTCCCACAAACCTTCTGAACCTTTGCACTCGACATTGATCCCATGGCCCTTCATGAGATGGGGGATGGACATTGTCGGCAAGCTGCCACCTGCCCCAGGACAAAAGGTTTTTCTCCTCGTACTTACAGATTACTTTTCCAAATGGGTAGAAGCAGCTGCCTTTTCCCAAGTTCGGGACAAGGAAGTCGTCTCTTTTATCCAGACTAACATTATATGCAGGTTTGGGATCCCATCCGAAATTGTCTGCGACAATGGATCCCAGTTCATAAGCAACAGGACTCGACAGTTCTGTGAAGACCGTAGCATCAAGCTGACGACCTCGACACTTAGGTATCCCCAGGCAAATGGACCCGCTGAGTCGAGCAATAAAACCATTATTGCTTCAATCAAGAAAAGGTTAAAAGATGCAAAGGGAAAGTGGGTCGAAGAACTCCCTTCAGTCCCGTGGGCAAATCGTACGACGCCACGCACGTCCACAGGACAAACCCCTTTCTCTTTGGTCTATGGTTGTGAAGCAGTCTTGCCGGTCGAGGTCCGACTCCAAACCTCGAGGCATACTTCCGTCGACCACAACCTGGTTGATTTAAGTTATGACCTCGACGCCCTTGAAGAACTTAGAGAATCAGCACTGATCAGGATGGCGTCACAAAGGCAAGCGGTCGAGCGACACTTCAACAAGAATGTCAAAATTAAAGTCTTTCAAGTAGGCAACTACGTCCTCCGACGAGTGTTCCAAAGCACTCAAGAGCTCAATGCAGGTAAGCTGTCCACCAAGTGTTGGGGGATTTCGGACAATATCGTGGGAGCGATAGAGTGATTGAACTTGGATAAACGACAGAGATCGCGTGAGAGCTCGCTTTCCGTAAGAGATATTTCGACCCTATTCTGCCAGGGTATCACGAAATTCTCTCGAGGATAATCTCTATGTTTCGGTGTATCGATTAAGGCAGAAATCGATTCATACTTATACACCTTAGAGTATCGTAACCGACCCATATTGATACTGATAATAATATCTCAATTAATGAGATTGATTGCGGAATTAATGACGGCAGTTACAAACGTGAAAAACCAGTCCAGACGCTGGTGCCAGTCTCCGCGCCAGCCAACTGGCGCCGGCATCAGCGCGAGCAACATTCCAGAGCCTGGCTCCAGTCTTGGCGCCAACCAACTGGCGCCGGCACCAGCGCCAACACACAATCCAGTGTCTGGCGCCAGTCTTGGTGCCAGCCATGGCCCCGATGCCCAGCTCAGAAAACTACTTTGTAACATCCTAATCTTAACCGTCCAACAATCCCGGGTTCTAGTTAGCTTACACGAGTGTGCACTCCACACCTCCTAACTCATGTTATAACTTAGCTAACATTATTACCTTTGTGAATCCAACTACACAAAATGAACATGATGATTTCACTAAAATCACCAACACCAAGTGGGAAGGACCTTATCGTATCTCAGAAGTCGTGGGTAAAGGTGCCTATCGGCTCCAAACCCTCGACAATCAAGATATCCCCACGTAGCTGGAATGTGACGCATATGAAAAGGTATTTTTTCTAAATCTTTTTTCCTCTTTCATACAATTTTTTGTTCATCACAACGATTACTGACTTAAGCTTCGGAGGGTCGTTGGCAAGCCAACGACCAACATCTGACATTGTTTTATCGCAGGATCGCACAACATAAGTTCCTAAGTCTAATATACGACTTTAGTCTCGCAGGATCGCACGATATAAGTGATCAAGTCTCTGACTTGATTATCCTTTCGCAGGGACACATGGTTCAAGTCCATCGTACGATCTAGTCGTACGATCGTAAGGCCTAGCGACTCCACGATCTAAGTTTTTTAACTTAGAAGAATTTCGTGATCTGAGTGAATGTTTTGATCGCATGTGCTTATGTTTGCCAGTACGATTCGAAAGTATAGAAGTCCTACGACTTACGTTTTAATCGTTGTATTGTAATGGTGGCCTAAGTCGCACGATTTCTTGATTCATTTCATACTTAGTGAATTTCGCAATTGATACTATATCTGTCCACGACATGTATGAGTCGAAATAATACACGAGTTCAAAAAGAAACATAAATTTCATATATTAAACGATTAAGTACATCCGAATGACTCGACCCCCAACGGTCGAGTAATAAAAAAACGAAACTTGGAATAAAATTCCCTAAGATTGAGGAGGGTCGTCAGTCGCATCCTTGCCAAAGGCCTCGCCTTTGGAGCCTTCGTCAACCTCCTCCTCATCAACCTCCTTCTCGTCATCAGAGTCAAGGTCTCTTTCAGTCCCGACGTCCCTCAAGAAGAAGGCAAGCTCGTCCGACGCCGAGGCCAAAGGATTTTTGCCCGACAGGTGTCGTCGCATAATCGCCGCCTACGCGGTAAATCGAGCAAAAGCAAAGACAGACTTTGCCTCATCTCTCAACTCTTTCACCCCACCCTCCAACTTCGACACCCTCGATTTGGAGTCTTTAGCCTCTTTTTTGCTCGCGGCCAAAGACTCCTTGATCTTATCCAGCTCGTCCCTTTGATCGGCGATCATGGACAAAGACTGCTTCAGACGGTGGTTTGCCTCATCCTTCACACGTCCGACGGCCTCTAGCTCATTCAGAGCCTCATCAAGACGTTTTGACATAGCCTCTCCACGCTCTAGAGCAACCTTCTCCCTGTCCAACGTTGCATTCCCCCTCTCGTGGGCAGAAGACACCAAACCCCTTATCTTCACCGTTTCAGCGTGCAAGGCGATGGAAGATTGGAACGCCTGTAAAAACATAAAGGAACATATTAGTAAACGCTCGACAAAGATTAAAACACTGAAACACAAGTTTTGAAAGAAAAATTTCCATAAACGCCAGTTCGGCGACATGGGATCCCGTCTCCTCGACTGGGAATCCCTCAAAACGCTCCCTGAAAGAAGGGAGCAGATATTTCCCCAGATGAGGAAACAAATTCGTCCCGTCTAGGACACTTTCAGCCATAAAGTCCGACGGCAACGTAAAGTTGACCGTCATGACATTAGCCCCTCCCGTCGTGTGACCCTTGCCCTTGTCGGCCGACGAAGGGTTCGGCGCGACAGACGGGGACTTCGTCGTTTTTGCCGGAGGCGCCAAACTAATAGGTGTTGCATCGATCGCACTAGAAGACGTCTTCGTCTTTGCAGGCGATGCGACCGATACCTTTACCTTCTTAGGCGTGACGACTCTCGACGAGTCATCAGCCCTTGAAGACGGTTCCCTCGGGATCGTCATCCTCGTCTTCTTTGAAATCTCAGACCCAGTGGTCGAGGTCTTTTGCCTCTTTTCCTTGCCCTTACGGGCGAGCTCAAGTTGAGCTTCCCTCTTGGCACTGGCAGTCGGCACCTTTCCTTGAGATTCTCCTGGAAACAACGAAGGGAAAAACGTTACACGATGGACATAAGAGAAAATATCGAGGTCGAGTAGAAATGAATAAAACGCTTACCGGTCATTTCTTCTTCTTCTTTTCTCGACTCTTCCTCTTTCTCTTCCGTATCCTCTTCTTCCTCCTCCTCCTCCTTACGTTTCCTTCCCCGATTCTCCCCTAGATACACCAAGTCTTCGTCGTCGTCGTCCACCAGATGTCGTGTGAGAAACGACCGATCAACAACGCTGAATTCCAAGAATGTGTCGACCTTTGCTTGAGAGTTGGCGTAGGGCTTCACGTCCTCAAACTTAATATCTGTCGACACACAGAAGACAGGTTAGAAATAAGTTGAAAATTAGCACACGACGTGCGACAAAAAGCTAATCTTACCCGACATATTCCAGCCGGCCCTAATCCAGCCGCTTTCAGAGTCGAGAGTCGACTTACGCACGAACGCGTACCTGGTCTTCCACTTACGGTCATTTACAACAGTCTTTAGGACCAAGGTACAATCGCCCTTAAACCTAGAAAACAGGGTATAGCGATGGCATCCGTCCTTCTTGACTTGATAAGCCAAGAGGAGGTCGCGCACATTCATGAGAGATTCCCATTTTTTCGGTAAGGCGCTCAATCACTTGTACGACTCGCCAGAATTGGGGCATTAATTGGCCCGGTGCTAAATCGAACTCGAGCATAAAAGCCTTGGCCAGAGGCGAGTAAGGCCATTCAAAACCTATCTTAAAGGGGTATTCGTATATCACGATATACCCCTCAGGACACATATCCGGTCGGGTCTGACCTGCCCGAATTAGTGTAATCCCCGTAAGGATTTTTGCTAGACTTCTAAGGTCGACGAGATTCTCTTGATCTCGAATAGAACTTTCGGGCTCCGTCGACATTTCTAAGCAGACTTAAAAAGATCAAGAAATCGTACCTTATATAGGCGCTCTAAAAACCTCGAAATTCCTAATCGAATCGAAGATTCTTGCAGGTTTGGAAAGGATTGGACGAAGAACAGCAAGAAATCGGGAAAAAATCTCACTCTTAAAACTCTCTGCAAACGTAAAATGGAAAAGATCCACCAAGGGTCGCTATTTATGTAATCGACCGTGTCAGGACGAGTCCCTCGATGATCGACACGTACCCTTACCTTTTCGTATGCACGCACGGATCGTCGACACTTGGCGATGACAGCTGCTAAGCATGATCGTGCGTCAGCGTG
This sequence comes from Saussurea involucrata, assembly GCA_033807775.1. Classification (NCBI taxonomy): domain Eukaryota; kingdom Viridiplantae; phylum Streptophyta; class Magnoliopsida; order Asterales; family Asteraceae; genus Saussurea; species Saussurea involucrata. The sequence continues at coordinate 88,857,174 of CM066317.1, forward strand.
ACGTCACGATCTTATCCCCTTTTTCGACTTTCTCTTTAGTTAGAATTGGACCGATCCAGTTCCAAGGCAACTGAAGTGACTTTTGACACGTGTCACGACCCTGGACGTCCGACTGACAAAATTTAAAATTTGAATTTGCCACTCTATTTTTAAATTTTGGGGGCAAACTGTTTGGGTAAAATTTCACCAGTCTCGACCACGACCAAGATAGGGAAGACATTTATTACACTTTTTTGTAATAGGGTAAAATCATAATACTTTATCCCCTTATCAAAGTTGAAATCGAAGGTTATCCACCTCACGACACTCGACCATGACGTCGTCTAGCTCACATGACCGTCGTATGGAACCTTGCGACCTCGACCGACTAACATGCGATATTTATGTTATATTTTCACTGTTTAAATGCAGGAATCAATGTCATTAATGATCAACGGATATAACCGACAAGGACAATGATGAGCATTAAAACCAGTAGCCGTTACGACCATTATCAACAGTTTTTATGGAGTTATTCAAAGCACTCGAAGACTATAAATACAAAGGCTCAATCACCATTTGCTCATCTCACATCTGGAAACAACGAGACTCTCAAGAACACTCGAAGCAAAGAATTCTCTCTCAAAAGATCGCTCACGACGCACGACTTACACGCACGACGCATAGTCTTTACACACGATTAACTTGTTTTCCACGCACGATACACTTGTTACTTTACATTTAAAGTATTTCTTTCATTTGTATTGTAATCTCTGTACTCTCGACACCTGAAACATAAGGACATCGCCCCTGTTTGGCGACCATAGTGCAGCGAAGACCCCCAAAGTCGTCCGCGGGTTTTTTCCTCGTTGAGGTTTTTCCCGCGTCACCAAATTTTTTGCCTTATTTACTTTTTCCGTCTTCGTCGTACGCTTTGTCGAAAGATTCTCATTCTTTAGTTGTTAAGCTCCACAATCAACCTTAAGTTATCCTTCCGGACGATTTTTGACATTAACAATGACATTTGTCATGTACATAATTTGGTTATATTTTTAAAAGTTTAAATCCAAACATTTTGTATGCACATATGGCCCAATTGTTGAAATATTTTAAATTAAAAAATATACATATATAACCGTAATAGTATTTGAATTCAACCCAACAAAAAATATGGAGTAAAAAGAGAATAAAATTGAATGGCAGCAACCTTTGCTTTGGCATGAAACAATGACCACAATGACAATGGCCACTTAAATACACAAAAGTTGTGGACCTCAAACATCCCTCTCCCCAATCATTCTTCCTTTCCAAAAGATCAAAAAAATTAGTAAAAATGATAGTTTCAATGTTTATAAAATTTGATTAATATTTATAATTAATAAATATTATTTAACAAACTTATTTTTATTATTATTATTATTATTATTATTATTATTATTGGTAATTTAATAAGTATAATTATCATTATCAACTATTTGAAATGAATTAGGTGTATACGGATGAACATAAATTTAATTTTTTGAATTCAAAGTTACCCTACTATCATTTCAAACTTTTTTTTTATATTTACTTTTTAATTATTAGAAAATACTTGTAGCATTTATTACTAAATATTATAGTAAATCAAAATAGACAAATTTTAAATAAATGCAACATTTGTTTTAATATAAGTAGACTTAAAATTGCATCATTAAAGCATTCTAACGAATATCACATTTTTCATATTCATACTTTATCAGTTAATGTAAAATATATATATATATATATATATATATATATATTAAAATTGAATCAATTAAATGTAATTTGCTTATAAATTAACCTCTAAATTTATATATAGCCAGTGTTTAGTGGAAGAGAGTTAACTAAAAAAAGATTAGTAATTTGCTGGTATGAAGTACGGGGTAATATATTAATGTTGATGCACCTTAGATATATAGTTTAGTATTACATAAAACTAACATGTAATAACCGGAATCTCTTATCTTATAAATTCGGAAAGTGATGATTATTTTATAAAAGTTCAAAGTCCAAGGGCTAGTTGGTAAATGGTGGAAAAGGGAGTTAAAAACCATAAAACCCTACCCTCTCTTTCATTTTAGCATTTGAGTAGGCTAGAGAGAATACACAGTGAAGTGCGTGTGATTTTGAGGGTGCGATTGGGAAGAGATCAAGGGATTTGCTGGATTAAAGGAAGTTCTACATCAAGTTCTTCAAGGTAATATATCAATCTCTCACTCCTATTGTTATTTCCTGGGTTCTTCATGTTGTAAGAGTGATTTGGATGTTTATCTTTGAATTTCAAGGCTTAAAATTGTTGGGGTTGGGTTTAATCTTGAAACGAAGTGTTTCTCTTCTAAACCCAGTGCGATGTACCGAGAATCGCTCTTTTCGGATGAGAATCCGGGTGATTTTGGATTCGGGTGTGTGTTGTAAGGCGAGTCCGGACACCGAATGCGGGGGACCGGGAGACGGAAACCCAGGACCGGGAGTACCGGGAAACCCGGGGAGGCCGGGACCGGGGTAACCGGGAAGGGGGCCGGGAGGCGGGGAAACATGATCCGGTAAACCCCAATTCCAAGCAGTAGCTTTCTGGAGCTGTTCTTCCAGGCTTCGTTGGTTTCTTTCGTAAGAGTTTATATGTCCCTTCAAGTTTAGTCCCGGGTGTAGTTTGGGGTGTCGTTTAGAGGCAACCTTGAAGGATGGTCGAGTGACTTATCACTCTCATGTTTACTTTAAATCGTAGGTGTTCGATTTAAGGATCATAAGCGTAAGCGAGAAGAACTAAGCAAGGACAACAGGTGAGTCTTTCTAAACTAAAGTTTTATCGATACTCGAATTTATTACTTGTACCGATATATTGAATTGCATGATTTACGTTGTTTTAAATATGCATGATAAAGGAATGTAAATTATATTTCGGGTATGTGAGGGGCGGGCCATGTGATGACTTAAAATGGATATAGGGAGTGTGTCCCATGAAGGATATATGAATTCGTTTCATATGTTCACTGAGGGCGGGTGTGTGCCCTAACACGTAGTCACAAGTGTGTACGTGACCGAAGCGTGAGCCATCTATATGTGTTGTGTGTGTACTTAAACATATATAGGTGTGATTGATCATAAATGTTATAAACTCTCTTTAGTTGATGATTGTGGTGTGGTCTGGTGTTGGTAGCAAGAGGGAACTCACTAGACCTCATGGTCTAACCCTCGCTTTTCAAAACTAAAACCTTTTCATGTAAGCAGGTAGCTGAGAGCTCGTTTAAAGCAAGAGCAAGATGTGAGTTGGAGCATGCTTATAGAAGGATTAGAAGATTTTCCTTTATTGTTTGGTTAGGTTTCTCAGCTGTAATAAGTGTAATAACCAAGTCTCAAGTATTTAGAAGCATAAGAGTTTTATGGGAGTATCTTGAAATTTACAACCTCAAGGGGGCTGAATTGTAAATTGGTGTGAGGGTATAAAAACCCTCAATGATTGCACAAAACCCTAGGTGAATATTATTTTCTTCATTGGTGGCTTGGGTGTGAGAGCAGAGAAAGAGGAAGCAAGCTACAATCTGCATTGGGAAGAAGAAGAGGGGATTTTCAAAGCAATCAATTCAAGGTAATAATCTGAACTCATTTCTTCTCATCTTCTATCAATTTAAGCTTTGGGATAAATAAGATTTTGGAGAAAATTGGGATTTCTGGGTAAGTATTGAAAGGATGAGCTGCTCACTTGTGATTTAATGATGAAGTATGTTATGCCATGTAAAAGTAATCTCACGTAGAGGTTTAATTTGATTTGACCCATCTGGGAAAGGTTGTTTGTGGTTGTGCTCGATTGAAGCCGACTACCGGATGTCGTGCCTTTTTCCGGAACTTAAGTTCCAGTATAGTAGTTCCGGAATAGTTGTGATCCGATATGGATTCCGTAGTGGGATCCGGAGCGAGCCCGGAATCCGGAGTGGGATCTTGAGTGAGCTCGGAATCCAAAGTGGGATCCGAAGTGAGCCCGGAATCCGTAGTGGGATCCGGAGTGAGAATCCGGAGTATAATCCGGAAAAGAGGGGAGTCCGGAACACGGGTCTCGGACTCCGTAGTTCATTTTGGAGTTAAGTTTATTTTGGGGATTTGTTCATATTGTGGTGAGGATCAACTTGGGACTTATTATCTTTATTTTCTGTAATATCATAGGTGTTCCATCTAGAAATCTGAAGCTTGCGTGAGAAGTATTTTGCCAAGACAGCAGGTGAGTTCTTCTAACTAAATACGTATTTTAAACGTGTTTTCTGAAGTAAGTAAATGAATATGAAATGATATGTTTTATTACATGAAAATGCGTGTATGGAAGTTACTTGAGATGTATGCATACATTGTTGATAGTTGTAAATTGGCTAAGTCGGGGGTGTGGCCCGCCAGTGCTCATACCGGGGGGTGTGTCCTGTTTATGCCATGGGAGGAGTGACCCAGTAAGGCAGTATGAGACTGACACGTCGTCACTTCCGAGTGACTTCAGTGTGCCATTTACATGTGTGGTTGTTACATGAAAGCTTTGTTAAAGTTGTTGTTTATAAATGTTGTGAAGTGTTTTAAATACTTGATAATGAAAATTGTAGCCACTAGAGGGAGCTCACTAGACCTCATGGTCTAACCCTTGCATTTTCCAAAAACTAAACCATTTCAGGTAAGCACTTAGTAGAAGGCTCTAGTAAGGGCAAAGAGAAAGCGCGAGCGTGAAGCTTTGGACTAGAAGGAAGCTGTTTTATTTAGCATGTCAAGCATAGTCTTTAGAAATCTCAGCTGTGTAATAGGTTGTTTCTGCAAACCTTGTAATGTACTCTTATGTTTATGATAGTACTTTGGAGCCGTTTCGGCGATTTGCTTAATTCGCGTTGTTTAAGTTTTATTCTTTGAGTTGGGTTGTTATAGTTGGTATCAGAGCCATAGTTTAAGGGATTTAGGTGACCGGATGGGCCTAAACTTAAACCGTGAAGTAGAGGGGGAGCACAGTTGAGATATAGGATGATGTAGGAAAGATCACTTTAAGTGCGCTAGTGATAGAGTAGCGAGGACAGTCATGTAAGGTAAATTTGGAATTACATCTGGTCAATGTAATCGTGAATTTACAGGTACATGAGTGTGCTCAATTACTCTTGTTGAGAAGAGCGATGGGGGAGGTAGCATGTAGTGAGTTTTGACCTTGCAATGATAGTAAAGAGTTGAGGTATCGTGAGAGATCGCACATGATATAATGTTTATATCTTTTTGAAGAAGTACTGTTTGGAATGTTATGAGACGTCTAGAGGAAGAACTTCTTGGGTTCGAAAAGAATGAATGACGGATTGAGGGCAAAACTCCTAGTTTCTAATGGGTCTCTGTTCTCAAAATTGTGGCGTAGATCTGTTGGGATGGTAAGGAAGGACGGTGTCAGAATCTTGAAAGCTTCAATTCTTGAGCGGATGTATGATTTGAGCCCTGACTCTTTAGTCAAGATTTTCAGTGGCAAGATTAATGAAGGGAAGATATCAGTGTTGGATTGAATGCGTGAAGGGGGTTGAATGTGAAGTAAGTGATCAAGACGAAAATTGTATGGGATGGTTGAGCAAGTAGACTGTGAAACACATGTACAACAAGTCGTTGCAAGGACGAGGGAGCGACCGTTGGTCAAGGGTAGAGTGCCAATGATAAGTTGTGTGGGTACAACGGTTAACCTTGTTAGAGTAAATAGCCTTCAATTGCAAGTGAGTTTCATGCATTGTGTCCTTATATATGTTACACGAGCTTTTTCATGATTAAAAATAAATGCATAAATAACGAATTTTGTTTGGAAATGAGTTGACGTGTGCAAGCGTGTGTTTAAAGGGAAAGATAGAACTATTTGTGTTGCACGATAAATTTTTTGAACTTAGTGAATTGCGAACTATATCGCTATTTTTCATGTTGAGAAAAACCTTCGTTGCGAAAATCATGAAAGCGTTTGACTGCAAGGCCTTTATAATCAAAATGAGTATTGACACGTTGATATCATAAATGAGTGTGGGAGCCGACTGATTTACTTCGTGTAAGTGATTTCGTTCAGAACTTTTCTAGTTATATGGGAAAAAATTTCAGTCAATATGTTTTTGTTGTAACAACGTCGCTTTGGTTGAGTAAGATTGTGTTTTACTGAAAAGTTGCGTGCGAACGATTCTCAAGATCGTTGGGAAGGGCATTGGAGTTACGAGAGTGTTGGGGTCATGTGTACCCAAGTTGTTTCCATGTGTTGTTTTCTTTTAAATGTTAAAATGTGCGAAATGATTTAAATTATCACGTTGTCATGCATGAAGGCTATGAACTCACTAGGTCGTAGAGATTACTACATTTAAGATAAGAAAGGATTTCGAGAGTGGAGGTGTGCCGGTCAAGCCGGTTGCGAGTGTCTTGTGATCTTGGTATTCCCAATAAGGAAGAGAGGTGAATGGTGGAAAGGTCAGAAATGGACTTTGGTATTGTTTGTTTTATGGTAGCATGTACTCTTATTCGGTAACTGGAAGTGCGGTTGTCGGTGGACGGTTGTGTCCGGGGGAAGGACTGGAAGTCATCAAGGTATTGGTATTAGTAACTCGTTATGAGTAGTGTTGAGATGCAGAAATGAAGTGTTATCGGCGTCGAGCCTGAGTTTTGGGGTGGTCTTGTAATGTTGACTTTGCACAAAGTAAGTCTTGAAAGTTTTCCTTCAAGTGAGGACGGCGTGGTATAAAGTTGATTATGATGCAGTGGAAGAAGTAGGTTCCGTTAGGAACCCTTGTTGTCGGGAAGGTTATGGAAACATCACCATGTTGGCTATTGATGTTGAAGTCAACAACTATTTAAGATGTTTGAAGCCGAAGACTTGAATCAGGAGGTTGAAAGTTGAGAAAATTGCCCTGGTGTGTGTAGACGTAGGAGGTCATCCACGAAAGATATATACTTGCATGATGGTGGACCACCTTGTGTGAGTGTTATGATGGTGAAAGATTGTTGTTTTGATGAGTGTTTCTTTGCGAGGTTTTGACAGTTTGTAAAAGGAGGAGGTATTTAGCGCGACCGATGTGGAAGCATTGTTTATATCGATCTAAAAGGGAATATGTCTTGTCGTTTGGAATGGCTTCTTGGGGATCGTAATGGACCGATAAGGAACGAAGATTTGTTTGAGTAGACTAGACTATCGCAATTTTGTGGTTCGTCTGGATTTGAGAAAGACAAGTCGTGAGACCGCCTTAGTTCAAATACACGTTGGTGCGTATGGAAATAAGAATCATTTTGTTTCAAATGGTCGTGAGAACTTTGTCCGTAGTGTGATGTTGAGGTGTAGTAATTGTGTGGATAATTAGTGGCATCTTTTGCCAAAGTAAGCGTACAGGGCATTGGGGTGACACTGTCTTGTTAATAGAGGATAAGCTTAGATGGAAGTTCGTGTTCGAAGATTTTCGATGAGTTATACAAGATGTTGAGTATGTTGTTGAGATGTAAGGTTTTTCAATTGGTTTATGGTAGAGCTTTTTAGAATGAAGAGGGGTGGAACGGTAGATGGTGGTTACCTAGAAGAGAAACCGTGTGCTTTTGGTTGGATGAGTTCATTCTCGATCATTGGAAGTTTAAAGAATATGTTGGATTGGTTAGTTTACGATGTGGTGTAGTAGATGCGAAATCTTTAAGGAATGTGAATTGTTTCTTGTGTATGAAAGAATTATCTGAGAAGGTAACGGTTTGGAGATCAAGAAGTGTGTGGTGGCTTCGAATACCGGTGTCATTTTTGGATGACTTGGTTGGATACATCAAGTTAGAATTTTGGTGGAAACTGTTTGGCTATGTATAGTAATGAAGAGGTGTTATCGACGCTTGTAGAAAAGGTCGGAAGAGAAGGCAAGAAATGTTTGGTGGGCGGTGCTCCATGCTGACGTGAGAAGGTGGAGATATTATGTCGGAGTAAGGGAGTAGGTTGGAAGTAGGAAGTTTGGAAAGTGACACTGAAAAGGGTGGAGTAGTGTGTATAGATTGTCATTAGTGGGTATACGAACTCCTGGTAAGAGTATGGAGGAAGGGGTTTTGGATGTGTTATGGTTCAAGGGCGGTGGAAAACTAACTTAGGCGACTGGTCGAAAGCGTGCACCTTCTAGTGGGCTGTTCGTTGAAGGCGTTATGTTCGAGGAGGAAGAAAAAAAAGTAGATTAACGTAGTACTTGGAATGAATAACCACTGGTTTTGACTTGGTGTGATTGTGAGAGGTGTTTCAAGTAAACTTGTTGTTCAGTGCTAATCTAATGGGAGTAGTCTCGGGTGAGCATGGTCGTTTCTCGTTGAGCAAGTAAAGCTTGAACTTATTTCGTGTATGGTTGGACGATTGTTGGACGCAACGTGAGTTGGATGTGTGACTTCAGGATTGGTAGACACGTCAGACGATGGATTGTGGCGGTTTCCTGCTTTTAGCCATGTATGTGTGGGGTGATGACGTGGTGGGAGCGTATGTATAGATTTACACTGATGAGGTGTAGTCAAAGTGATTCGGGAAGGGGAAGCACTATTTACGTGGAACATAAGTCGTATTGGGGAAGTAATCTAGAATTGCATGTTATTCGGTGAGGGAACTCTTATCTGTGAGTTAACTGGGATATTCAAGGTTGTCCTTATGCCAAGTTGGCAAGTTGAGTGGTTACATTTGGTAAGGAATTGACGTTATTGTAGCATGGAATTCAGCAAAGTTCCTTCTTTTAAGGAAGTGGAGTTGCTCGAGGAAACCCTGATTAGACGCGTTTTAAAACCGTGAGTCTAGGTTGTGGACAAAGCGAACAATATCTGGTATGGTTGGCCTGGGATGTTTCAGATGGGATGTTGCGGTGCAGTCAATCAGAGACGTTGCAAGTATGTTATATGAAATAACCCAATGCGAGAAAGTGGTGGCTAACCGAGGGGCGGTTCCGAAGGATTGGGAGCGACTATGATTTCAATCAGAATGGTTTGGGCAGCTGGGTGGAGCTAAGTTGATTCGGCTGAAAAGCGTGAGTCTTGTGAATCGCAAGTTGGGAGACAACTTGATGCGGGAGACACCCCTAGAGAATGGGGTGGTGCGTCCGAGAAAAGGTGAAGTCGGGCTGTATTTTGGGTCCATTGAAATTGTTGAATGCGTTGGAGATTTGGGTGTAAATTGGTTGTACCTGATGAGATTATGGGGAAGTCATAATGTGTATCACGTCTCTACTCAAGGATGCTTGTTGGAAGATGATATGGCGATACTTTAGCAAGGATACAGGTGGATGAGAAGTGAAACTTTGCCTTAAGATTGGAGGCAATCTTTGACCGTAAGTCAAGCCAATGGGTTGAGATACAAGGAACTTGACCGCGTGGAGATGCATTGGTAATTCCAAAGGACAAGAGGCATGGGGAGGTAGTGACGGACATGAGGTCCAAGTACTCAAGCTTGTCCGACGATGGAATTCTGGGGACGGAATTATTTTGAGGGGGAGGTATTGTAATAACCAAGTCTCAAGGATTTAGAAGCATAAGAGTTTTATGGGAGTATCTTGAAATTTTCAACTTCAAGGGGGCTAAATTGTAAATTGGTGTGAGGGTATAAAAACCCTCAATGATTGCACAAAACCTAGGTGAATATTATTTTCTTCATTGGCGGCTTGGGTGTGAGAGCAGAGAAAGAGAAAACAAGCTACAATCTGCATTGGAAAGAAGAAGATGGGGTTTTCAAAGCAATCAATTCAAGGTAATAATCTGAACTCATTTCTTCTCATCTTCTATCAATTTAAGCTTTGGGATAAATAAGATTTTGGAGAAAATTGGGATTTCTGGGTAAGTATTGAAAGGATGAGCTGCTCACTTGTGATTTAATGATGAAGTATGTTATGCCATGTAAAAGTAATCTCACGTAGAGGTTTAATTTGATTTGACCCATCTAGGAAAGGTTGTTTGTGGTTGTGCTCGATTGAAGCCGACTACCGGATGTCGTGCCTTTTTTCGAAACTTAAGCTCCGGTATAGTAGTTCCGGAATAGTTGTGATCCGATATGGATTCCGTAGTGGGATCCGGAGTGAGCCAGGAATCCGGAGTGGGATCTGGGGTGAGCTCGGAATCCGAAGTGGGATCCGGAGTGAGCCCGGAATCCGTAGTGGGATCCGGAGTGAGAATCCAGAGTATAATCCGGAAAAGAGGGGGGAGTCCGGAACACGGGTCTCAGACTCCGTAGTTCGTTTTGGAGTCAAGTTTATTTTGGGGATTTGTTCATACTGTGGTGAGGGTCAACTTGGGACTTATTATCCTTATTTTCTGTAATATCATAGGTGTTCCATCTAGAAATCTGAAGCTTGCGTGAGAAGTATTTTGCTAAGACAGCAGGTGAGTTCTTCTAACTAAATACATATTTTTAAACGTGTTTTTTGAAGTAAGTAAATGAATATGAAATGATATGTTTTATTACATGAAAATGCGTGTATGGAAGTTTACTTGAGATGTATGCATACATTGTTGATAGTTGTAAATTGACTAAGTCGGGGGGTGTGGCCCGCCAGTGCTCATACCGGGGGTGTGTCCCGTTTATGCCATGGGAGGAGTGACCCAGTAAGGCAGTATGAGACTGACACGTCGTCACTTCCGTGACTTCAGTGTGCCATTTACATGTGTGGTTGTTACATGAAAGCTTTGTTAAAGTTTTTGTTTATAAATGTTGTGAAGTATTTTAAATATTTGATGATGAAAATTGTTGCCACTAGAGGGAGCTCACTAGACCTCATGGTCTAACCCTCGCATTTTCCAAAAACTAAACCATTTCAGGTAAGCACTTAGTAGAAGGCTCTAGTAAGGGCAAAGAGAAAGCGCGAGCGTGATGCTTTGGACTAGAAGGAAGCTGTTTTATTTAGCATGTCAAGCATAGTCTTTAGAAATCTCAGCTGTGTAATAGGTTGTTTCCGCAAACCTTGTAATGTACTCTTATGTTTATGATAGTACTTTGGAGCCGTTTCGGCGAGTTGCTTAATTCTCGTTGTTTAAGTTTTATTCTTTAAGTTGGGTTGTTACAATAAGGGTTATTTCCGCAAACCCAGTTTGTAAGTTTTGTTGGTGTGACTCTATTGGGCCATTTCGGCGTTTATATTTTAAAGTTGTAGCTTTTGGCATTTTGGTTTGGTTTGGGTTGTTATAGTTGGTATCAGAGCGCTAGATTAAGAGATTTAGGTGACCGGATGAGCCAAACTTAAACCGCAGAGTACGGGGACACATCTGGGATATAAGAAGCCTTTAGAGAAGACCTTGATCATTGAGAATTCAGGACGATGGTAGTGAAGACTCTCATGTAAGGTAAATTCAAATCACATCTGACCAATGTCATTATGAGTTTACAGGTGCATGGGTATCCACACCCCTGCAAGACCATACTCCTTTCTAAAGTGTCACATCAGCTTTGCAATAACACCTTCCACACACATGCAAGACCAAACTCCTTTCTAAAGTAATAAATTATAATATAAATAATATAGATAATTATAATATAAATAATATAGATAATTATAATATAAATAATATAGATAATTATAATATAACTAATAAATTAATTATTTACTTTTGTTTTTTTTACTATATTTTGTGTAAATATAATTTAATTAACAAATAAAATACATAATGTTTACTAAAATACAAATATTACACAAAATACACAATTTGTAATTACATTACTAATTATTTTCTTCTTCTCTAAATCGACTCCAAATAAAAACATTGCATAAAAATATCATTTTTTAAAATAAAGCGTGAGTAAGAAATTTTAATAAAAATTTTAAAAAAATAATATTCAAATAAACTAATAAATTATATAAATTTAATAAACATATTAATAATTAATGTTTAAACAAACAAATAAATTAATTAAAATAAACAAAAATGCATTTGTTTGATATATATTGTTTATGAAAGATCTTTCTAATTACGAAAGAAGTGGGTTCTCTTGCAAGACCTTGGAAGACCTTGCAAGTCACATGGCATGCCATGTCATCTTGCAAGGAGTCTTGCAAGACGTGTGTGGATGCTCTGATGAGCACTTCTATCTTTCCTTTCATTTTCACAAATCACACTTATTATTATTATTATTATCGTTATTTTTTAAAAATTTATTAAAAGGTTTATTAAAAATTAACCGAAGACCAAAGACTCCAAACATGATTAGAACTGTAAGATACAGTAAAGAAACAAAAGATTACAACCAAGAAGAAAATAGGGAGCCAAACCTATCCATTGCGGGGGATACGTAACGAAACTTGAAGTGATTAACCGAAGGTAGGCGTAAGTTGGGGTGAAGTAAACCACAAGTTCTTAGATCCCTTATGGAGTGTAACGACCAGGACCAAAACAGATTAAGTTTAATGTGTTGTGGGCAAGTGTAATAAAAGCGGGAGTTGAGGGGCTAGTTGGTAATTATGAGATGAAGTTTATAAGGGCACAAAACCCTAGGTGAACATTCCATTTTCCTAATTGCTGAATGTGTGACGGCTAATTTCTAGAGAGGAAGAGAGGAGAAAAGAGTATTGGTAAAGGTTTTGTGCATTTGATCGAGAGAAGCATCAAGCATTGAAATTGGAAGAAGGATTCAAGATTTGGATTTCGTTCTGCAATCAATCAAACCAGGTAATTTCGAAGTCCAGATTCTTACATTGTTGTTATGATTTGATTGTTAGGTTTTAGAGAGTTTTCTTAAAAATGGTAAAGATGCCTAGAGAGGAGGATTTAAGCACTTTAATCATGTTTGAGTAGCGAAGAATAGTAAGAAATGGACTTAATATGTTTACTGAATCATTCGTTGTCTTATTGTTTCGATTTTGGGTCGATTAGCGAGATTTCAGTCTCCTTTCTCGCCACAGCGCCGTACCCGGAAAAGTCCATAGGATGAAGGTTACCGGATGAGTATCCGGTAAATGTTTAGTAGTGTCCGGACGTTTTAGTCCCCGAATAGTTGTCCGGTAAACCTTTATGTCCGGAGAGTTTTGTATCCAGTAATCTTAACGTGTCCGGTTAGTAGAGTCATCCGGAAATGAGTTGTTGTCCGGAAACTAGGCGGTATCCGGAAAATTTGGGTTTACCCGGTAATCTGTCTGGGAAAATTGTGTGTCAGGTGAGAAGTGTCCGGATAGTTCTAGACAGCTTATAATTATATCCCTTCGTTCAGGTAGACATTTTGGAAGTAAAGAGCAGGGTAGGGAAAAGCAAGCAAACGTATCAGGTGAGTTTTCTAAACTAAAACGTGTGGCTTTTAATAGGTTTTTCTAAAGAGAATATATGATGAGAAATGTCATGCTTTATGCTTATGCTTTAATTGCATGAATGATGTTTGAAAATTACGTGGAATGTATGCATACATTGTTTTGATGTAAATTGACTAAGTCGGGGGGGGGGGGGGGGGGGGGGTGGCCCGCCAGCTCGTGCCGGGAGGGTGTTCCCGTTTATGCCAAGGGAAGTGGCCCTGTAAGGCAGCATGAGACTGACTCGTTGTCACCTTAGGGTGACTTCAGGGTGTCAATTTATAAGGGGCGGATCTATATCCGAAAGCGAACTTATCTGAACAGTTTTATGTTGAAAATGATAAATTGTTTTAAATGCTTTAATAACTGTTAGGAGGGACTCACTAGACCTTATGGTCTAACCCTCGCATTTTCAAACTAAAACCTTTTCAGGAAAGCAGGTGATGAAAGGCTCTAGCAAGTGAGCAAGGAGCTAGCGAGGCAGTTTGATAGTATAGCGACACTATAGTACAGTTTAGTTTATTTCTCAGTTGTGTAGGTTGTTTCCGCCAACCACTTTTGTTTTTAATGTAAGGAAATTTTGGGTCCCGATTCTGGGATACTCTATGTTATATGACCTTGCGTGTTTGATTATGAGAAATGAAATGTTTTAAAATGTTGGGTTGTTACAGTTGGTATCAGAGCCATAGTTTAAGGGATTTAGGTGACCGGACGGGCCTAAACTTAAACTTGGGAGTAGAAATCACAACTGAGAATCAGGAAATGCGTTAGGAGGGCACTATTGTAGATACAGGAAATACGTTAGGAGGACACTATTATAGAGATAGGACTAATAGGGTACTGAGGACTGTCATGGAAGGTAAGTTTGAGATTCCACCTGGCCAGTGTAATTGCAAACTTACAGGTACATGTATGTGCTTAATCTGCCTTATTATTCCGAAGTGGTAGTCAGAAGCTAGTGTTTATGTCGTGTTCCAGTACTTTAGAATGTTAGCAAGATCCCTGAGGGATAAACTGAGACCCCTTGTCGGGGAAGTTTCATGAGAAGTCATAGTGATGTGATGCACGTATACATCGTAGAGAAGAAATGTTGTATGGAGTATTACGAGTCGTCTAGAGGTAGCTCTTCGTGGATTCGGAGAGGAGGAATGCTTGAGTTTGAGTAAGACTCCTATTTCGGGAGAGTCCCAATTCTAGAAATCATGGGATAGATCAGTCAGGATGGTAAGGAAAGACATTGTCAAAACCTTGAAGGTATCAATGGAGCCCAGGGTTCTTGGTCGAGTTTTTCATTAGCGGGATAAATGAAATAAGTGAAATGAAACCATGTAGCAGTGGAAGGTGAGATAGTTGATCAAAACGAAATAGTATGAAATGGTTGAGTAAGTGGACCGTTGAATGTATGTATAGCAAGTCGTTGCAAGGCCGAGAGGGCGACCACTGGTCGAAAGTAGAGTGTCAATGATAAGTTGCGTGAGTAAAGCGATTGACCTTGTTTGAGTGAGTAGCCTTCAATTGCAAGTAGAGTTTTATGCATTGAGATCGTATATGCGTGCATGAGATTTTTCATAAGAAAAGTAAACGTGTGAATATCAAATTTGATCGGATATGAGTCGGCGTGTGCAAGCGTAGGTCTAAAGAAAAATACAAATCCATTTACATCGTACAATGAAGTCTTGAGGTTTACGAATTGCAAAATATTCCACTATTTTCATGATAAGCCAAGAAAACGTTTGAATGCACAACTTTTATAACCAAAATGAGTATTGACATGTCGAAGTTATATAAATGAGTGTGAGGACCGACTGGTTTACTTCGTGTCGGTAATTTTCTTTCAAAATTTTGTCGTATGGGAAGGTTTTCATCCAATATTTATTTCTGTCGTAACAACGTATTTTTGGTTGAGTATTATTAAGTTTTACGGAAAGATTGCATGCAAATGATCCTCAAAGATCGTTGTGCAGGGCATTGGAGTTATGAGAATGTTGGGGTCGTGTGTACCCAAGTTGTTTTCAAGTGTTGTTTCTTTAAAATGATCAAAAGTGTGAAATGATTCAGTTATCGCGTTGTCAGGCATGAAGGCTATGAACTCAATAGGTCGTAGAGTATTACATTTTAAGCTAAGGGAGAACTCCTAGAGTGGAGAGGTGTTGGACAAATCAGGGGAGAATGTTTGTAGCTTTGGTATTTTGTGTTCAAGAGAAGAGGTGAGAAGTAGAAGAGTCGGAAGTGGACTTTAGTGTCGGTTGTATGAGGGCCTGTACCCTTGATAGATGACCGGAAATACCGTTGCTGAAGGGCGGTTGTGACCGGAGGAAAGACTAGAAGTCGTCAAGGTGTTGGTATTAACAACTCGTTATGAGTAGTGTGGCGAAGTAGGAATGAAATATCCTCGATGTCGAATGAGAGTTTTAAGGTGAACGTTTATTATTAACGTTACACGAGTGAGTTCGAAATGAGGATGACGGGATGTGAATTTGATTATGATATGTTGGAAGGATTAGATTCAGTAAGGGGCCCTTGTTGAAGAATAGGTTAAGGAAGTATCAACAGGTCAGCTATGGACGTTAAAGTCGGCAATTGTGTAAGGTGTTTGAGACCGAAGACTTGAATCAGAAGGTTGAAAGTGAAGGACCACTTGGTAGGGGTGTTAAGATAGTGAAAGGCTGCTGTTTTAGATAAGCGTTTTACTTACGAGATGGATGGTTCGTAAAGAATGAAGTATTTAGCACAACGAAGTGAGGGTATAGATTATGTCGATCTGTGTGGAAATGTGCCATGTCGATGTAATGGCTTGGTATTGAAACAAGCTAGCAAGAAACGAGTATGTTAGAATTAATCAGGAATTCGAGTGTTGTGGTTCAACTAGAGCTGGGGAGAGACAACGTAGCGAGATAGACTCGGTTATTTATGTGTGAGGTCTTGAAGATAAGTTTGAGTTGTGTATGAATGGCCATGAGAGTTTTGGTCTGCAGTGTGATGTTATGGGTGAGGAATGTACAGTTATGTAGTGGCAATAATTGCCAAGTTAAATGTGCCAGCTAGCGTCGTAGTGAAGTGATGTTAGAGAAAGAGAAAGCATCAGAGGGAAGCCTTTTTGGGGGTTTCGGATGAGGCGTTCGAGTGTTAACCAGGTTGTTGGAGCACGTAGGGTGTAAGTTGACGTGGTGATATGATTATGTTCGGGATAGCATCACGCAGTGGTGGTGGGTAGTTACCCAAAGGAGGAACCAAGTGTTTTTAGTTGTAAGAGCCGCTAAGTAAGAATATTTTGGGATCTTTGGAAGTGTAAAGAAGATGATGGATGTATTAGTCAAAATGTGGTGGAATAGATGTGAAATCCTTAAAGAATGTGAGCTGTTGCTTATGTGTGAACGAATTGTCTGAGAAAGTGAAAGTTGGAGTTTAAAGAATGTATGGTGACGTCGAACTCTGGTGTCAGTTCGAGGTGATTTAGTCGAAAGCCTTAAGTTAGAATTTTAGTGCAACCGATGGGTTATGTATAATAATGAGACAACATTTGCAGCTTTAGAATTGTCGGAAGAGAGGGGCGAGTAATGTTGGTGGGCAGTGCTCCACGCTAACGTGGGGAGGTGAAGGCAGTATGTCGGAATAACTAAGTAAATCGGAAGTAGTAAACTTGACAGTAATACCGATAGGCGCAGTGTTGTGTAGATTGTCCTTGATAAGTGTGCGAACTTTTGGAAAGAGTATTGAGGAAGGAAATTGTGTATGATTTGGTGCAGAAAAGAAGTGGATAAGACAACTGAATTAGTTAAGTTAGTGACTTTGTGAGAAACGTTCAAGCGAACTGATCGTTCAGTGTAAGCTATTGAGAATAGTAGGGTGTGATCGTGGTTACCCCTCCTAGTTGAGTGGGAGTAACCGAAGTTATGTTATATGACTGAACGCTTGTGGCTAAGCAGCGAGAAATTGATGAGCCTTCAGGATAAGTGCAATTCGGATAGGTGAGTACTCCAATAACCAATTATAGAGGTTCCCTACTATTAGACACGTTAAGTGTGAAGTGATGAAGTGGTGAGAACGTATGAATTAGTTGTCGAGTTGTAGCCGATGTGATTCGGGAAAGGAGTATGATATGCTTAGACGAATGTCGGTTGGAGGAAGTAACTTAGAAATTTCAAGTATACCGAGGAGGGGATTCCTGGGGGTGAGCTTGTCGGGATGTACAAGGTTGGCCTTGTGCCAAGTTGTCAGAAGTGAGTTTTCCTGGTGGAAGATTCTCGCTGTTGTGGCGGGAATTTCCGCCAAGATCTTTCTCTTAAGGAAGTATAGATGTATGAGAGACCTTATTTAGACGTGCTTAAAACCGTGAGTCCCGATGTGTGGATGGAGGCGAGCAATTGGAGGTGTGGTTGGCCTTGGTTTTATCAGGTAGTTTTAAGCAAGTATAGTGATCGAAGAGGGTACAAGTAAGTAGTGCAAGATGGCATGATATAGCAAGTGGTGTCTCGCCGAGGGCGGTTTCAAAGTATGGGGTGCGGTTATGTTTCCCATCTGAACGGTCTGAGGCAACCGAGTAGAACTGAGTGGTTGGATTGAAAAGCATAAAGCTTTGAGCCTTGAAGTTTGAGAGATAGGTAAGGTGGACTAAGTCTGCGGATCCGTCGAAGCATGAAAGTTGAATAGATAGTGCGCGATCTTGAGGTACTCGATGTGAATTTGAGAAGAAATTCGTAGTATGATGCACGTCTCTTTTGTGGAGAGCCGGTGTGAGAAGTGAGATGATAGCGACCTTGCAAAAGATGCAGGCGATGAGAAGTTGACCTTGTCATTAGTGAGCGAGTTAGAACAACAGCATACAAGTTAGACTGGTCAGAAGAATTAAAGAGTGTTCATCCGACATTTCATGTATCGGACTTAAAGAAGTGTTTGTCAGAGGTCGTTGTGGCTGTTTCTTTGAGGGAACATCAGTATAGGCGAGAGGTTGATGTACAAAGAGGAACCAATAGGGATTGTGGACAGTAAGGTCCGGGAGGACGAGAAATAAGGAAGTTCGTTTGGTTAAAGTTCAGTGGAAGTATCATAAAGGACGAGAGGCAACGTGGGAGGTAGAAGCTGAGATGAAGTCCAGATATCCTCATCTCTTTGAGAATGGAATTCCGGGGGCAGAATTCTTTTAAGGGGGGAGTGTTGTAACGACCAGGACCAAAACGGATTAAGTTTAATGTGTTGTGGGCAAGTGTAATAAAAGCGGAAGTTGAGGGGCTAGTTGGTAATTATGAGATGAAGTTTATAAGGGCACAAAACCCTAGGTGAACATTCCATTTTCCTAATTGCTGAATGTGTGACGGCTGATTTCTAGAGAGGAAGAGAGGAGAAAAGAGTCTTGGTAAAGGTTTTGTGCATTTGATCGAGAGAAGCATCAAGCATTGAAATTGGAAGAAGGATTCAAGATTTGGATTTCGTTCTGCAATCAATCAAACCAGGTAATTTCGAAGTCCAGATTCTTACATTGTTGTTATGATTTGATTGTTAGGTTTTAGAGAGTTTTCTTAAAAATGGTAAATATACCTAGAGAGGAGGATTTAAGCACTTTAATCATGTTTGAGTAGCGAAGAATAGTAAGAAATGGACTTAATATGTTTACTGAATCATTCGTTGTCTTATTGTTTCGATTTTGGGTCGATTAGCGAGATTTCAGTCTCCTTTCTCGCCACAGCGCCGTACCCGGAAAAGTCCATAGGATGAAGGTTACCGGATGAGTATCCGGTAAATGTTTAGTAGTGTCCGGACGTTTTAGTCCCCGAATAGTTGTCCGGTATACCTTTATGTCCGGAGAGTTTTGTATCCGGTAATCTTAACGTGTCCGGTTAGTAGAGTCATCCGGAAATGAGTTGTTGTCCGGAAACTAGGCGGTATCCGAAAAATTTGGGTTTACCCGGTAATCTGTCCGGGAAAGTTGTGTGTCAGGTGAGAAGTGTCCGGATAGTTCTAGCCAGCTTATAATTATATCCCTTCGTTCAGGTAGACAGTTTGGAAGTAAAGAGCAGGGTAGGGAAAAGCAAGCAAACGTATCAGGTGAGTTTTCTAAACTAAAACGTGTGGCTTTTAATAGGTTTTTCTAAAGCGAATATATGATGAGAAATGCCATGCTTTATGCTTATACTTTAATTGCATGAATGATGTTTGAAAATTACGTGGAATGTATGCATACATTGTTTTGATGTAAATTGACTAAGTCGGGGGGTGGCCCGCCAGCTCGTGCCGGGAGGGTGTTCCCGTTTATGCCAAGGGAAGTGGCCCTGTAAGGCAGCATGAGACTGACTCGTTGTCACCTTAGGGTGACTTCAGGGTGTCAATTTATAAGGGGCGGGTCTATATCCGAAAGCGAACTTATCTGAACAGTTTTATGAAAGTTTTATGCTGAAAATGATAAATTGTTATAAATGCTTTGATAACTGTTAGGAGGGACTCACTAGACCTTATGGTCTAACCCTCGCATTTTCAAACTAAAACCTTTTCAGGAAAGCAGGTGATGAAAGGCTCTAGCAAGTGAGCAAGGAGCTAGCGAGGCAGTTTGATAGTATAGCGACACTATAGTACTGTTTAGTTTATTTCTCAGTTGTGTAGGTTGTTTCCGCCAACCACTTTTGTTTTTAATGTAAGGAAATTTTGGGTCCCGATTCTGGGATACTCTATGTTATATGACCTTGCGTGTTTTATTATGAGAAATGAAATGTTTTAAAATGCTGGGTTGTTACATGGAGTCTACTTGAAACCCACGTGCATGAGCAAACTTGTATATCGGCAAACAAAAGATACGCCATGAGCAACTTCCGTCTGAAAACGACATCATTTCGATGCTTCCAAACCATGTAACACGAAACCCAGATGGTAGCTTGCTAGAGGCGTTGTACCCACGTGAGAAATGCGTCAGTCTATGGTGAAAAAGCATATTAGTTGTTGTGAACTACAGCTCCGAGTCAAGACCCCACCATTCACGAACTAGAGTCTAGATTTTGGCGGCAAACATGCACTCGGTGATGCAATGATCAACAAATTCGCCTACTCCTCACAAATTGGACACATGTTTGAATGCAATTCTATACCACGGTCATCCATGTAACACCCTCAAACTTGAAAAGAGCAACTAATCTAAAATTTTCAGTAATACATCAAATAAAGGATACAATCACTTTCTACAAATCAAATCTTGAAATACCTCAAATTGAATTCTAGATTTAACCTCAACAACCATTAACCCAAGTCTTATACAAAAACTAAATAAAGGTCGGGTGTTACTAAACCCATTACCAAATTGCTATCTCCAAAAGTGCAAAGGCTTCACACAATAGTTACACTCTTCTTGTGCATTCAACTAGCACTCAACTTTTAACGGTGCATCTAGTACCATTCCCTAACAAGGATATGATGCACACGACGACAAATAAAAAGTTTAGGCTAACGCCTAATGAGTTCATGCAGTTTTCATCATACTTATAAAATAGTAAAACTGAAAGACTACGTATTACAAATAATTCGTACCTATTTATGATATTTAATAATATAAGGTTAAATAAAAAAAATTCAATATTGAGCTCAATTTGAACGTGTTGACGAGACAATTATAATGGTGTAACTTGTAAAAAAACGTATTTTTTTAAAGTATAAGAATGCAACGTGTAATTTTTTTTTCTAAAAAAAAATGCTTTCTGGTTCATTTCTTTTATTGCCAAAAACAATTTTTACACACAAAAAAAATATTTAAACAATTTTTTGGAACAAATAAGTCCTTAGACATTCTAAAATTTGTTAAATAAATCATTGAACTTTTGGAAACTTGTTAAATACATCCTTAAAATTTGTAATAAGGATGTATTTAACAGGTTTTCAAAAGTCCAATGATTTATTTAACAAATTTTGAAATGTCTAAAGACTTGTTTGTTTCAAAAAATTGTACGAGAACTTAATCACTCCAAACACTAAAATCCATTGGATTTTTTTAGTTTTTTTCTCAAAAGTCAAATAATAATGTTCTGTAAATAAAATGGTATTTAGAGAGAATAAGTTTATGTTAATAGCGCCTTATGCATATAATTACATGCAAGTAAAAAGGGTCATATGATGTCCAACTATGAATAATATGATAAAAGATAATAAAAATTATGTGATAGTTTGATTGGACAGAATGAAATAGTTAAAAGCGTTTTATTCAAAAAAGAATCAAAATGAAAAGTGTTTACTTGACATATAATATAATGAAATTCTCCCTCTCCGATATTTCATATATTTATATATATATATATAGGGGTTAAATCAAATGAGAACCACAAATATGTTATAAACCGTGAGAACCGATATAAAAAATATATTTTTACATGATATTTTTTCATCAAATGCTCGGATTTATTATATTTTACTTCAAATATATGTGTTTCATAATATGACAGTTTCACATGGATTTGTTTCACCATGTGAATATTTTTACGAGTATTTTTCATTTCACTAGGTGAAACAAATTTCGTTTTTCACATGTAATCTTTTCATAAGGTGAACACGAACATATGTGTAACAATATCTTAAATCATAGGTTTTGATGAAAAAAAATCATGTAAACAAATATTTTTATATTGGTTCTCACAGGCTTGTAACATATTTGTGGTTCTCATTTGATTATCGTCCTATATATATATATATAGAGAGAGAGAGAGGGAGGTTCAGTGGAAAATCTCAAATAAATAGAAACTAAAAAACACTTTATTAACTGTTGGATTAGATGATCTGATGGATGTGATTAGACGGGCGGTTACAACAATATTATCTAAATTAAAAAACCTCACCCCCTTGTTTTTTATTCGAAAAAATACGAAAAATGAACAAAATCCGAATGAAATAAATTGCACCAAATAAACGATCATATTTTTCTCGTTAATTTGACATCCATATTGATATACTTTTTTCTCCGTATTTTTGTGGTTTTCTGGTTTTCCAGTTATTTAGGGTTTTCCCCTGAACCTGACCCTATATATATATATATATATATATATATATATATATATATATATATATATATATATATATACTAGCAGTCTACCCGTGCAATGCACCGGGTGAGCAGGGTAAATAGAAATGAAAAATAAATATAATTCCTAATAAGAAAAAAGATACATATGGAGTAGGCGCTATTTATCTAAACACTTACTGGTAAATGCTTACCAATAAGAGTCAACATTGTAACTTACTTTATCTGCTAAGATAAACCCCCAAGTGAAGTAAAGAACACCATAATACAACAAGATGATATAGAAGTATACCTTAATTCTCCAGCAAGAGGGGAACTTGTATCGTAATACATTATGTTTCATACATGGCAAGAATTGAACAACATCAAAGCGACAATATTTAGCGCTAAAGTATAACCTTTTTAGCTAGCAAATGGGATGGTGCTTGGTTTAATCTCTAATCTCTATGATGGATTTCTTTTGGGGATGATGACGGGTAGTGGGTTTCAACACCTCCAACTCCAATCTTGGGATTTAAAACAACAGCACAATATGAAATTGGAGCCATTGTTTCATAGTATTAAAAAAACATCAATTGCAGTTCCAAAATCAGTGGTTTCCAAAAAGGGTTTTCTTTACATTGCGTAAACATATTATAAAACAGCAAACTTTGCCCCAAAACCAATGGTATATTAGGATTGTAAGCATTAGAAAGAACAGTAAAGCTTAAAAAAACTCCAAGACCGCCCAAAAGGGATTCAAGCGTTTTTTTTTGAAAGGCAATTGCATTTCGGGGGTATCCTGGACTTAGTCCAGACTAATCCCCTTTCGACCCGGCCACGATTCGGCCCACGATCCGGCCACGATACAGCCCTCGACCCTGATATCTTAGCGTGCTCACCCCTGGATTCGAACCCGGGGTAGAAAGGGCTTCCACCACTTTTCCCCCCAGCCCTTAACCAGTGGGCTACAACATCTTTGGATAAAAGCGATTCAAGCGTTTTCCAATCGTTATCATCAATTCGTTCTTACAACATTTCGCAAAAAGATTTTGCAGGCAATGATCTTTGCTTAACTGTAAAATCCAACATTCGATAGGTAATGTTCCACTTTTCAGGAAAATGTATGCATGGTTCAAAGAATTGTACACCTTTCGATTGCAAAAATTCTGTAAAATCATATCCTATTTCTAAAAACTAAACAAAATCCACTATTTTTTGAAACGGATAAAAGTAGCAACATAACGAAGAGAGGATTTCACCACTGAAATCAGAATATTGCACACATTTTGTATGAAAAAGAACACACCATTCGACAGCATATTCATCTCTCTTTTCAGCATTTCAATAACTTGTGAAAAGCTAACAACATCACCATCAACTAAAGTGATACACTGCACATCAACCAAAGTGATACACATTTCAATTACATACGGAGAATGTGAATAAGACATCAACCAAACTTTGGGAATTCTGATTTGAGACAACAACCAAACTTTGGTCAGAAAAAACAACATTTGCACCATACACTCCCTTCTGAACAAGACTAAATCTAAGGGGCCATTTACCAAATGCTTAATGGTAAGCGCATACCTTACCGCCACCAGTTGAGGATGAGAAGGACTGAGAACCTTACCGGGTAAGAGGCATGGTCTTTCTCGACTTATGATAGTCTACAAATATAACTTTAAGATTACTAAAACAAAAACAAAAAACATTACTCTATAATATATCTGAATCATACTTGTATCTTATTTTTTAATTTTATGTAAAGAAAATAAAATAAAATAAAACGTAAACTCTTCCTATTCCTTTTATTAGAAAAGGAAAAAGTAGGTGATTAAATAAGTTGGTTTATTTCAAATATATAGGATTAAATATTTAAATATATATTAGAGATTGGTAGTGAATCACTAACTTTCCAATAATATATTACATTCTAAGTTCTATACACCTGTCAAAAATAGATGAACTGAGGTAGCAAACGTACTTTCAAGTAGGTCTTCGATCATTATTTGACACATGTAGAAACTTCAAATATTGGGTTATTCTCTTTATTCTTGTTTCTTTACTTCTCTTGGATATTATTTTGTAACAACGTTTAGCTGTTAGCTGTTGGCTCTGGTCAAACATTTTGGGAATTAAAGGTGATTTGGAGGTTGTGTTTGTCGTTTAAATTTTTATGGCTATTCTAAAAGAGAAAGTTGGAAGATGTTTCTCTATGTATATCTGATATATATCAAGCGAAATAACTAAAACTATGTTCAGAAGTGGAAACTTTGACCTCTGGATAAGAACTTAAATGATGATATCATATCATTTTATTAATTGTAGTTATATATGTATTTGAAGCAAAATAGAAATGATTTGTTGCTTTCTCTGATTTTACCATACAGATGAAGGGGGTGTCGTACCTTATTAGACAAAGCAAAATGGAGCAAAGTAAAGAGTAGAGCTTCAATGCTGAGGTTTTCTTTCGTACCTACAAGATGAAGCAACCATTCGATATGTTGTTAAAAAGTAAGTAAAAATCTGTTGTTAAAGGAAACCATTCGATATCTTACCTTACAGATCATTCAAAATGGAGCTGGAGCTTGTAACTGATGAGTCTCGTTGGGATTTCTTACCTTACAGATCATTCAAAATGGAGTTGGAGCTGGAGCTGGAGCTTGTTATATACTACAAATTCAGGGGGGTTTATGGGAGAAAGCCTTATAGTCCAAAGGTTCTTTTATGGGAGCTTAAAAGTTGAGGTTTGCTTGTTACATTCAACAAAACATCCGGCAAATATCAAAATAAAATCTATAGAATCTGTACTTCATGGAGATTGGAGCTGAAAGAGGTGGAAAAGGACTGCAAGGTTGGTGGTGGCTGGTGTTGGTACTTCTGGGTAAAAGCATCACACTTAAAAAGATAGTCTGAAAACAGCTGTTCTGGTACATTTGACCTTTCTGAAAACAGTTGCTTGCTTCAACAAGATGTACATCAAACTTAAAAAGTTGTAAGTTCATAGATTTTTTGAATGTATGCATAAAATGATTGTACCATGTGCTTTGTGGGTAGTAATTAAGAGTTTTTACATATATGTATTATAAGGTAGTAATATATATATATATATATATATATATATATATATATATATATAGCCATAGGTTCAATAGAGAAGTCCAAATATTTAGAGAAATAGAAAAGTGATCTTGACCATTCATTCGGTCAAGATCGGTTATAATTGGTCAAAAGTTGCGGATTTGACTGGTCAAAAGTTGCGGCTGTTCCAAAAATAGAAGGACAATTTCGTAACTTTTACAAAAAACACGGGCTGAGTTCATATATGAATCTGTGTGATTCACATATGAACTATACGTTCATATATGAACATTTGTAATTCACATATGAACTCTTTATAACTAATTCATATATGAATCTTGTGATTCATATATGAACCTTTGTGTTTCATATATGAAACTAATTAACTGTAGGTTCATATATGAATCAGTTGAACCAATTAACTGATTCATATATGAATCTTTGTGTTCATATATGAACCTTTGTAATTTACATATAATTTTTTTTTTAACTAATTCATATATGAACCTTTGTGATTTATATATGAATTTTTTTTAACTAATTCTCATATGAACAAATTAACTGATTCATATATGAATTAGTTAAAAATATTTTATATGTGAATTACAAAGGTTCATATATGAACACAAAGGTTCATATATGAATCACACAAATTCATATATGAACCTGTCCCGCGTATTTTTTACGAAACTACCCCTCTATCTTGTACAAACCACGTGCAGACCACGCGAGGAATTATCCTCTGCTTCTCGGTCAAAGCCGCCGATCTTGACCGAATGCATGGTCAAGATCACTTCTCTATTTCTCTAAATATTTGGACTTCTCTATTGAACTCTTCCCTATATATATATAGGGTCAGGTTCAAGGGAAAACCCTACATAACTGGATAACCGAAAAACCACGAAAATACGGAGGAAAAAGTATATCAATATGGATGTCAAATTAACGAGAAAAATATGATCGTTTATTTGGTGTAATTTATTTCGTTCGAATTTTGTTTATTTTTCGAATAAAAAAAGGGGGGGGGGTGATGTTTTTTTATTTAATTAATATTGTTGTAACCGTCCGTCTAATCACATCCATCAGATCATCTGATCTAATGATTGATAAAGTGTTTTTTAGTTTTCCATTTATTTGAGATTTTCCCCTGAACCCCCCTATATATATATATATATATATATATATATATATATATATATATATATAGAGAGAGAGAGAGAGAGAGGGAGGTTCAAGGGAAAACCTCAAAAAAACGGAAAACTGAAGAACACCCTAGTGGCCCTTCATCTGGACGGTATGCACTTGTGCATACATGTAAATAGTTGACTTTTTGGTTTTGCACAAGTGCATACCGCCCAGATGAAGGGCTCCTAGGGTGTTCTTCAATTTTTTGTTTTTTGAGGTTTTCCCTTCAACCTAACCATATATATATATATAGGTTCATTCATTTGCTAACCAAGTCATTGATACTAACCGTGCTAACCAATATCAACCAATCAGATTTCAGTATTCATTTATGTTAACATCAATCCATCAAGGGTAAAATAGGCATTACAATTATAATATTTAATATAATGATTTTTTCATTAAATTCCTATATTATTAATTTTGGACGGTTATCAATATACCATATTTATCTCCATTTTTTAATTTAATTATTAGAAGTTGTAATTATCTTCAAATTTTTGAATTTGAATTTGATTTCATCTTTAAGAATGATAATTATCCAGAGAAAATCAACCATACGAAACCCTAGCCGTGAATCAACCTCCTCTCGGCGGTCGACGACGTAATCAACCACCACCACCAACTGGACGACGACGTAATCAACCACCAACAACCACCACCACCACCCGGTCGACGAAGCAAAAAAGTGCCATAGAGAGGAATAGGGGTGGCGCAGCTTGAGAAGATAATATTAGAGGAACAACAAAAGAAAGATTTAGATATTTTGACACATAATTCAATCGTATCTCCGACGACTTCTTCTTGTTGTTTGGCCAACATTCAATCAGTTCCTAATTTCAGGCCGCCGTTGGTTCCTTTACCACCACCATTGCCGCTGAATCACCACCCTTTACCACCACTGCCGTTGGTTCCTTTACAGCTTCCAAGGGGAGAATACGAATCCGAATTCAAATCCGAATCAAGAACAATAAATGGTGTGCAATATCATATGTGATTTTACATTAACGGAAAAAATTGGACACAAGCTACTTATGTCGCAAGACAAAGTCACGTGAATCATATATGATTTTGTACGTGAATCGTGTATGATTTTTTTGTACATTAACGGTCTTTCTATAGTTAACGTTTTCGTTTGAATCCACCCCTATATATATATATATATATATATGACAATGACCAAGAGAATAATATATACATGTGAAATGAAAACGATGTATAACCAGTTAATCCATAGAATAAGTAGTTGCTCGAGCCCATTCTTAGGTATCAATTGAAGAAAAAGAAAAGAAAAGAATTGGTGTTTCTTTAAGACTAAATTATTCTTCATGTGTTACATACACATGGCATTCTATTAATTACATCAAGTGATGCTCACAAATAAACTAGTTGTGCTTACAACTTTTAAAGACAGTGTTTGAGGAACTAGTCGATAAATTTGTCGTCAATTAAAAAGTTAGTTATTGGTTGAAAAATTAATCATGATTGGAAAACAAATAAAATTAATAAGATTGATTATAATATAAAATAATTTAACTAAATTTCTTAATTCTAATTGGACAAAAAAAACCCTAAAGTTTTATTGAAATGCTACTTGAAGTAGCTTTTCAATCAAATAGAGCTTTAAGTTTTTTTTAATAAACTCAAAAAATATAGTATTAGCTTATTGCAAGTTTGTGGTTGTCAAAAATGGCCGGATCCGGATTATGAGTTTAGTATTGATGTGTAACGAAAACACAACTATAGTCATCGATCCTAGTGGATGCTAAAGAAAACTAGCTACTCACATATAAAATAGTTTATTAGGACATTTTTGGTGTCTTATAAACCTCATTTTATTATATTAATTGTATGCACATGTTTTGTTTTAAATATAAAATAACAACATGCATGGTATGATTCAAATGTAAAACCCAGAATATTATAACAAAGCATCCTTATTAATTAGCTTTGCTGATAATTAAGGGGAAATTAAGGAACAATGGTACATAAGAATCACTTGGGATGAGGTTAAGGTGACATCTTTTGTCCCCCCCGATGCTAGTACAGCAATTGTTTCTTCTCATAGAGATACAGCTCTCCATGTTGCAATCCTCCATGGAAACATGAAGATGGCACTAGAATTGGTGAAGAAAATGCCCAAAGATGGACTAGAAATTGCTAATTGTAACAGCCCAAAAGTACAATAGATCAAACATAGCATTTAAGCATAAATTTACAAAACTGGGTCCCAAAAATTTCGTTACATCATACATAAATTTAAGGTTGGCGAAAACAACCTATACACAACTGAGAATTATCTAACTTCTACTAGAGGCACCTGCACTATCACTAGCTGCTTCCGTACTCTATCTTGCTACTTACTCATTCATCTGAGCCTCCAATATAGCGCTTACCTGAAAAGGGTTTTAGTTTTGAAAAGCGAGGGTTAGACCATGAGGTCTAGTGAGTTCCCCCTAAAACATGTTCACAAATCATTTAAAGAAAAACGTTCATTTCAAATCAGTAACGTATCAAATCATGTACTCAACAATGGTATGCACAGCGGAGAAGACCAAGGTAAACACCCTACAAAGCCGGGTACGGCAACACCCTACAAAGCCGGGTACGGCAACTCAACACCCTACAAAGCCGGGTATGGCAACACCCTACAAAGCCGGGTACGGCAACTCAACACCCTACAAAGCCGGGTACGGCAACACCCTACAAAGCCGGGTACGGCAACTCAAGAAGTCTTCCACTGTGCAACCCGACTCTGCCATGGCAATTTCACAAAACATGCAGTTTCACACACTTGAGGGCAATACTCCTTTAATAACAAAAATAATACTTTTCATGGAAAACATTCGTAAAAGCTTGTAGACAAATCATGCTCATAAACATACCCTGCTCAGTAAAACATAAAGCTTTCATTCACTTAAAATTCATGTAAATTAACGGGGCGCTTTCACATAATCATTTTCTTTTGGAAACACGTAAAACCGAGTATTTTAGTTAGAAAAACTCACCTGGCTAGCTTGCTCCAAAGCTCCTCACTTACACTTCCGATCTCTAGGCGGAACACCTATTATATATTAATAGCGTTCGTCAACATTCGTTCCATTATTACTCGAGTTAAATCCCGAACTTAACCCTAACTCATCTAAATTGGTAGGTTACCTTCTAGTCCAAAAATCATAATTAATGGTCTTCGCTTACCCAACCAATTGACATACTATACCGGATCATAATAATAATAATAATATGACCAAATTTAATAATTAGACTATCGATTATGTACTAGGCCCCTTTAAATAATTATAGACTTTAATAATAAACTAAGCCCAATCTTAATAATTAAGCCCACAAGGACTTAATAATTCTCTCGGCCCAACAACCAATTCGGCCCAATAAACCAACCCCGGCCCAAACTTGAGTTACGGGCCAACTCCCGGAACATACCGACTTCCGATACACACGGTTCAAAACAAAACCCACATATTTCGCCATTATTCAAACTCTACCCCATATTGACCACAATTCTTCTTTTTAATTGACACAAGCCATTCTCTAACCAAGAATCAACATAAACACTTGATTTAACTATGACAACACGAATTATAATCAAACCCGACATTAATACCCTTATTTGATTTCTCATTTCACATAGCCAAGTGCAACTAGAGACCTAACAAGTCTAACATTACTTGAAAAAGAGAGCAATGAAATGGAAGGGTTTCTTACCGGAATAAAACCTCACGAAATGGAATCTGCTGCCTAGAACTCCGGCGACCACCACCGCCGGCCACCGCCGGCGACCACCACCTTCATCTCTCTCACGCTGCTCTCTCTCCCTCTCTCTTGCTGCTCTCTCTCTCTCTCCCGCAGCCTCTCTCTCTCTCACGAAGCTCTCTCTTTCTCTCTCACGGTCTCTCTCTCTGCCGGCCATCTCTCTCCCTCTGGCTGTCTCTCTCTCTCTCTCTCTCGCTCGTCGTCTCTCTCTTTCTCCACCGACTGCTTCTCCCTCTCACTCTCCGGCAGTCTCTCTCTCTCACTCGCCGGCGTCTCTCTCTCGTCTCTCGCCGGCGTCTCTCTCTCGTCACTCTCTCTCTGCCGGCTGCACACACCAAGACTCACCCAGGAGACTACTCCCTTTCTCTCTTTTTGTCTATCTCCATATCCAGCCACCACACCACCTACACTAACCCTAGAATAGGAAAATTGTTTTCTTTCTTTCCAGCACTTCGACCAAATTAGGGGATTGATTTCCTATTTCCACTTTTAACCCCAAACTTATGAAAAAATGACCAATTAAAACCCATAGCTTTCATTCATCTCTAATTAATTAATTTGGGTTATTACAATCTCCCCTCCTTAACAGAATTCCGTCCCGGAATTCACTCCAAAACAACCGACGAACTTGATTATCAAGACTTAAATCTCACTAGCACTTCCTCACGAACTCTCGTATTCCAACTTATGATTTATAACATGCGGTCAGAAATTGTAAGCATCTCAAGGCTTACTACTCCCTAATTATCCTTATCTGGTTCACGACCACATTACAGTTTCCGAACTCAACAGCCTTTTCCGGCTAGCACAAAATAACCTCTGATCCTTATCGCACAACATGATACAATTCTTCTCTTTATCACCGACCATTTTAACTTGACCAACTCATTTCAATTATAATTATCAACTTATTTCAAAAGATAACCCCCAAATCGAGACTCGGCTCATTTCTTTCTACTAACCAAAATTATCATATTTGGCAATTTAGCATCAACCTCTCATTAGGCTGGCATTCACAAAATTCATCAATTAAAACTAATTTCTTAGCTAACAACTCCCAAATTTTCAAAGTAATATGAGCATTACTTATTCCTTCGTCTTATCATCAACTTCACACTTTAACATATCGGTTCTCCCTTATCAATTCTTAGTAAGAAACTCGGTGGAGTCATAACATCTCTTATGATAACAATAAATGTCATTAGCTAACAATCCTCAAAAATTTTAATCAGCCAAACCAAAGCTCATACATTTATCCTGACGTCTCGAATCAACTGAGGATCATACCACTGCTCCGACCCATAATCATCATCCTTCTTTAAACAACCAAATTCCAACCATCTCTTTCTAGGGTCATCCCCCTTCACAAAAGAAACGATTCACGTTCTACAAATATCAAGCATTTACCATAACACATTTGACTAATCCACTCTTCAACCTCTCCAAACTTCCAATGATTTCAACATATACCTACTTAGCAACTATTACAACTTAGACACTTGGTTTCTCCTTTGGGTAATATCCCACCACTACTCCGTCCTTCTATCCTGATCATAATCGTACCATAAAGTCAACTTACTCTCTATGTGTCCCAACAATCTGATTAACAGGTCGCACATCTCATCCGAAAACCCCAAAAGCTTCTATTTGATGCTTTCTTTCCCTCTAACATCACCTCACTACGATACTAGCTAGTACATTTAACTTGGCAATTAATGCCATTACATAACTGTACGTCCCTCACTCAATACATCACACTGCAGACCGAACCTCTCATAGTCATTCATTCATAAACCACACTTTCCTTCATGTTCTTCCGTATACTACAACCGAGTCTATCTCGCTACGTACTCTTTTCCCAATTTGATGAACTAATATCCACGAGTTCTCATACAGCTCACACGCAACCATTATAGTTAGCTCTTCGCGATCCGAGCCCTTATGAAGACACACCACTTTTCTTACTGACTGCTAAAATCTACACACTCGCTTCGCCCAAGTTACTCACCTCATCATACTACGAACCCTCTTCTCTTCGGGAATAGAATGCTTAATCAAACAATAACTTCTCTTCCTCTTAGAACCCCTACAAGGTGTTCTATCAACTCCCAACTTTCTAATTCCAGTCTTCGGTCTCGGCCAACGTATACATCCGTCGACTTCTACATCGACTGACAGTCCTGTAACTGCTTTCTTAACTTATTCTTAAACATGGTTCCCTTACGGAACTTACTGCTATCAACAAATTGAATCATTTTCATGATCCGTCTCCCTCCTTTCGTAACCTACTCAGGTAACGCTACCACTAAAATCTCACCTCGAGACTCGCATTCCTTCACCACATACATTTCATTCTTCCTTACCACACTATTCTTAACGAGTCGCTAAAATCATCACCCTGAAGACTTCAAGCCCTTCCTCCGAACACAACCGTCTCTAGACCACCGTACTTCCGGTTACCGAACAAGGGTGCAAACCTTCCTACATCCGAGACTATAATCCACTACTGACGGAACACCTATCCCGATACTACAACATCCTCTCCTGAATTGACCATCAACTCTCCACTCTCAGAGTTCTTTCTTAGTTTTAAAAACAACAACATCCTACGACCTAGCGAGTTCATAGCCTTCATGCATGACATACAAAATAAATAAATCATTTCGCGCCTTTATCATTTTTAATTAAACAACACCTGAGAACATATTGGGTACACATGCCCCCACCACTCTTTAAACTCCAATGCCCGACACCACGATCTCAAGGATCGTTCGCATGCAACTTTCCATAAACTTAATCTCACTCCACCAAATTATGTCGTTACGACGGAAATATATTAAGTGAAAATCTTTTCATACGCCCACTTCCTGAAAGAAATTTCTGACACAAAGTGAACCAGTCGGTTTTCGTACTCATAAATAATTCCAATATGTCATTGCTCACTTTGGTTATAAAAGTTTTCATTTAATCGTTTTCTTGACTTTTGCAATAATTTAACTCATCATGAAAAGAGCGAAATACTTTATAATTCATAAAACTCGAAACTTCAAGGTGCCATGTGAATGAAATCACCTTTTTCTTTAAACATACGTGTGCACATGCTGACTCGTTTTCGATCAAAATTTATCTTTACATATTTGATTTAAATCGTGAAAATTTCACGTTACATAAAAAGAACACCATGCATGAGACTCTACTTGCATTTGAAGGCTACTCACTCTAACAAGGTCAACTGCTTTACTAGCTTATCTTATCCTTGACATTCTACCTACGACCAACAGTCGCCCTCTCGGTCACGCAACAACTCGCTGATCACACTTTCCACATCCCACTTACTCAACCCCTTCATACTATTTCGTTTTAATCACTATCTCATTTTCTACTTCCACATGCTTTCATTTCACAATAGGTATCTTATTTCATTTACACTGCCTTTGAAAAGCTCGACTAAGAAGTCAGGGTTCTATTGATACATTCAAATATTTAACACTGTTATTCCTTACCATTCTAACTGATCTCATCCCACTATTTCTAGAACTGGGACTTTCTAGAAACAAGAGTCTTATTCAAAATCGATCATTTTATCTCTTCGAACCCACGAAGATCTATCTCTATACGATTCATAACATTCTAAACACCATTTCGCCTCTACGATGTATATATTATTCACTTTATAAATGATTTCCCATGAACTTCCCCAACAAGGGGTCTCAGTCTACACCTCAGAGATCTCGTTGACATTCTAACGTACTGAAACACGACATAAACACTTGGTAGGTTAATAAGGTAGGTTAAGCACATACATGTACCTGTAAGTTCGCAATTACACTGGCCAGGTGAAATCTCAAACTTACCTTACATGACAGTCCTCAGTACCCTATTAGTCCTATTTCTACAATAGTGTCATCCTAACGCATCTTCTGTATTTACAATAGTGCCCTCCTAACGCATTTCCTGATTCTCAGTTGTGATTTCTACTCCCAAGTTTAAGTTTAGGCCCGTCCGGTCACCTAAATCCCTTAAACTATGGCTCTGATACCATTTGTAACAGCCCAAAAGTACAATAGATCAAACATAGCATTTAAGCATAAATTTACAAAACTGGGTCCCAAAAATTTCGTTACATCATACATAAATTTAAGGTTGGCGAAAACAACCTATACACAACTGAGAATTATCTAACTTCTACTAGAGGCACCTGCACTACCACTAGCTGCTTCCGTACTCTATCTTGCTACTTACTCATTCATCTGAGCCTCCAATATAGCGCTTACCTGAAAAGGGTTTTAGTTTTGAAAAGCGAGGGTTAGACCATGAGGTCTAGTGAGTTCCCCCTAAAACATGTTCACAAATCATTTAAAGAAAAACGTTCATTTCAAATCAGTAACGTATCAAATCATGTACTCAACAATGGTATGCACAGCGGAGAAGACCAAGGTAAACACCCTACAAAGCCGGGTACGGCAACACCCTACAAAGCCGGGTACGACAACTCAACACCCTACAAAGCCGGGTATGGCAACACCCTACAAAGCCGGGTACGGCAACTCAACACCCTACAAAGCCGGGTACGACAACACCCTACAAAGCCGAGTACGGCAACTCAAGAAGTCTTCCACTGTGCAACCCGACTCTGCCATGGCAATTTCACAAAACATGCAGTTTCACACACTTGAGGGCAATCCTCCTTTAATAGCAAAAATAATACTTTTCATGGAAAACATTCGTAAAAGCTTGTAGACAAATCATGCTCATAAACATACCCTGCTCAGTAAAACATAAAGCTTTCATTCACTTAAAATTCATGTAAATTAACGGGGCGCTTTCACATAATCATTTTCTTTTGGAAACACGTAAAACCGAGTATTTTAGTTAGAAAAACTCACCTGGCTAGCTTGCTCCAAAGCTCCTCACTTACACTTCCGATCTCTAGGCGGAACACCTATTATATATTAATAGCGTTCGTCAACATTCGTTCCATTATTACTCGAGTTAAATCCCGAACTTAACCCTAACTCATCTAAATTGGTAGGTTACCTTCTAGTCCAAAAATCATAATTAATGGTCTTCGCTTACCCAACCAATTGACATACTATACCGGATCATAATAATAATAATAATATGACCAAATTTAATAATTAGACTATCGATTATGTACTAGGCCCCTTTAAATAATTATAGACTTTAATAATAAACTAAGCCCAATCTTAATAATTAAGCCCACAAGGACTTAATAATTCTCTCGGCCCAACAACCAATTCGGCCCAATAAGCCAATCCGGCCCAATAAACCAACCCCGGCCCAAACTTGAGTTACGGGCCAACTCCCGGAACATACCGACTTCCGATACACACGGTTCAAAACAAAACCCACATATTTCGCCATTATTCAAACTCTACCCCATATTGACCACAATTCTTCTTTTTAATTGACACAAGCCATTCTCTAACCAAGAATCAACATAAACACTTGATTTAACTATGACAACACGAATTATAATCAAACCCGACATTAATACCCTTATTTGATTTCTCATTTCACATAGCCAAGTGCAACTAGAGACCTAACAAGTCTAACATTACTTGAAAAAGAGAGCAATGAAATGGAAGGGTTTCTTACCGGAATAAAACCTCACGAAATGGAATCTGCTGCCTAGAACTCCGGCGACCACCACCGCCGGCGACCACCACCTTCATCTCTCTCACGCTGCTCTCTCTCCCTCTCTCTTGCTGCTCTCTCTCTCTCCCGCAGCCTCTCTCTCTCACGAAGCTCTCTCTCTTTCTCTCTCACGGTCTCTCTCTCTGCCGGCCATCTCTCTCCCTCCGGCTGTCTCTCTCTCTCTCTCTCGCTCGTCGTCTCTCTCTCTCTCCACCGACTGCTTCTCCCTCTCACTCGCCGGCAGTCTCTCTCTCTCACTCGTCGACGTCTCTCTCTCGTCTCTCGCCGGCGTCTCTCTCTCTCACTCGCCGGCGTCTCTCTCTCGTCTCTCGCCGGCGTCTCTCTCTCGTCACTCTCTCTTTGCCGGCTGCACACACCAAGACTCACCCAGGAGACTACTCCCTTTCTCTCTTTTTGTCTATCTCCATATCCAGCCACCACACCACCTACACTAACCCTAGAATAGGAAAATTGTTTTCTTTCTTTCCAGCACTTCAACCAAATAAGGGGATTGATTTCCTATTTCCACTTTTAACCCCAAACTTATGAAAAAATGACCAATTAAAACCCATAGCTTTCATTCATCTCTAATTAATTAATTTGGGTTATTACAATCTCCCCTCCTTAACAGAATTCCGTCCCGGAATTCACTCCAAAACAACCGACGAACTTGATTATCAAGACTTAAATCTCACTAGCACTTCCTCACGAACTCTCGTATTCCAACTTATGATTTATAACATGCGGTCAGAAATTGTAAGCATCTCAAGGCTTACTACTCCCTAATTATCCTTATCTGGTTCACGACCACATTACAGTTTCCGAACTCAACAGCCTTTTCCGGCTAGCACAAAATAACCTCTGATCCTTATCGCACAACATGATACAATTCTTCTCTTTATCACCGACCATTTTAACTTGACCAACTCATTTCAATTATAATTATCAACTTATTTCAAAAGATAACCCCCAAATCGAGACTCGGCTCATTTCTTTCTACTAACCAAAATTATCATATTTGGCAATTTAGCATCAACCTCTCATTAGGCTGGCATTCACAAAATTCATCAATTAAAACTAATTTCTTAGCTAACAACTCCCAAATTTTCAAAGTAATATGAGCATTACTTATTCCTTCGTCTTATCATCAACTTCACACTTTAACATATCGGTTCTCCCTTATCAATTCTTAGTAAGAAACTCGGTGGAGTCATAACATCTCTTATGATAACAATAAATATCATTAGCTAACAATCCTCAAAAATTTTAATCAGCCAAACCAAAGCTCATACATTTATCCTGACGTCTCGAATCAACTGAGGATCATACCACTGCTCCGACCCATAATCATCATCCTTCTTTAAACATAACCAAATTCCAACCATCTCTTTCTAGGGTCATCCCCCTTCACAAAAGAAACGATTCACGTTCTACAAATATCAAGCATTTACCATAACACATTTGACGAATCCACTCTTCAACCTCTCCAAACTTCCAATGATTTCAACATATACCTACTTAGCGACTATTACAACTTAGACACTTGGTTTCTCCTTTGGGTAATATCCCACCACTACTCCGTCCTTCTATCCTGATCATAATCGTACCATAAAGTCAACTTACTCTCTATGTGTCCCAACAATCTGATTAACAGGTCGCACATCTCATCCGAAAACCCCAAAAGCTTCTATTTGATGCTTTGTTTCCCTCTAACATCACCTCACTACGATACTAGCTAGTACATTTAACTTGGCAATTAATGCCATTACATAACTGTACGTCCCTCACTCAATACATCACACTGCAGACCGAACCTCTCATAGTCATTCATTCATAAACCACACTTTCCTTCATGTTCTTCCGTATACTACAACCGAGTCTATCTCGCTACGTACTCTTTTCCCAATTTGATGAACTAATATCCACGAGTTCTCATACAGCTCACACGCAACCATTATAGTTAGCTATTCGCGATCCGAGCCCTTATGAAGACACACCACTTTTCTTACTGACTGCTAAAATCTACACACTCGCTTCGCCCAAGTTACTCACCTCATCATTCTACGAACCCTCTTCTCTTCGGGAATAGAATGCTTAATCAAACAATAACTTCTCTTCCTCTTAGAACCCCTACAAGGTGTTCTATCAACTCCCAACTTTCTAATTCCAGTCTTCGGTCTCGGCCAACGTATACATCCGTCGACTTCTACATCGACTGACAGTCCTGTAACTGCTTTCTTAACTTATTCTTAAACATGGTTCCCTTACGGAACTTACTGCTATCAACAAATTGAATCATTTTCATGATCCGTCTCCCTCCTTTCGTAACCTACTCAGGTAACGCTACCACTAAAAGCTCACCTCGAGACTCGCATTCCTTCACCACATACATTTCATTCTTCCTTACCACACTATTCTTAACGAGTCGCTAAAATCATCACCCTGAAGACTTCAAGCCCTTCCTCCGAACACAACCGTCTCTAGACCACCGTATTTCCGGTTACCGAACAAGGGTGCAAACCTTCCTACATCCGAGACTATAATCCACTACTGACGGAACACCTATCCCGATACTACAACATCCTCTCCTGAATTGACCATCAACTCTCCACTCTCAGAGTTCTTTCTTAGTTTTAAAAAAAACAACATCCTACGACCTAGTGAGTTCATAGCCTTCATGCATGACATACAAAATAAACAAATCATTTCGCGCCTTTATCATTTTTAATTAAACAACACCTGAGAACATATTGGGTACACATGCCCCCACCACTCTTTAAACTCCAATGCCCGACACCACGATCTCAAGGATCGTTCGCATGCAACTTTCCATAAACTTAATCTCACTCCACCAAATTATGTCGTTACGACGGAAATATATTAAGTGAAAATCTTTTCATACGCCCACTTCCTGAAAGAAATTTCTGACACAAAGTGAACCAGTCGGTTTTCGTAGTCATAAATAATTCCAATATGTCATTGCTCACTTTGGTTATAAAAGTTTTCATTTAATCGTTTTCTTGACTTTTGCAATAATTTAACTCATCATGAAAAGAGCGAAATACTTTATAATTCATAAAACTCGAAACTTCAAGGTGCCATGTGAATGAAATTACCTTTTTCTTTAAACATACGTGTGCACATGCTGACTCGTTTTCGATCAAAATTTATCTTTACATATTTGATTTAAATCGTGAAAATTTCACGTTACATAAAAAGAACACCATGCATGAGACTCTACTTGCATTTGAAGGCTACTCACTCTAACAAGGTCAACTGCTTTACTAGCTTATCTTATCCTTGACATTCTACCTACGACCAACAGTCGCCCTCTCGGTCACGCAACAACTCGCTGATCACACTTTCCACATCCCACTTACTCAACCCCTTCATACTATTTCGTTTTAATCACTATCTCATTTTCTACTTCCACATGCTTTCATTTCACAATAGGTATCTTATTTCATTTACACTGCCTTTGAAAAGCTCGACTAAGAAGTCAGGGTTCTATTGATACATTCAAAATTTTAACACTGTTATTCCTTACCATTCTAACTGATCTCATCCCACTATTTCTAGAACTGGGACTTTCTAGAAACAAGAGTCTTATTCAAAATCGATCATTTTATCTCTTCGAACCCACGAAGATCTATCTCTATACGATTCATAACATTCTAAACAACATTTCGCCTCTACGATGTATATATTATTCACTTTATAAATGATTTCCCATGAACTTCCCCAACAAGGGGTCTCAGTCTACACCTCAGAGATCTCGTTGACATTCTAACGTACTGAAACACGACATAAACACTTGGTAGGTTAATAAGGTAGGTTAAGCACATACATGTACCTGTAAGTTCGCAATTACACTGGCCAGGTGAAATCTCAAACTTACCTTACATGACAGTCCTCAGTACCCTATTAGTCCTATTTCTACAATAGTGTCATCCTAACGCATCTTCTGTATTTACAATAGTGCCCTCCTAACGCATTTCCTGATTCTCAGTTGTGATTTCTACTCCCAAGTTTAAGTTTAGGCCCGTCCGGTCACCTAAATCCCTTAAACTATGGCTCTGATACCATTTGTAACAGCCCAAAAGTACAATAGATCAAACATAGCATTTAAGCATAAATTTACAAAACTGGGTCCCAAAAATTTCGTTACATCATACATAAATTTAAGGTTGGCGAAAACAACCTATACACAACTGAGAATTATCTAACTTCTACTAGAGGCACCTGCACTATCACTAGCTGCTTCCGTACTCTATCTTGCTACTTACTCATTCATCTGAGCCTCCAATATAGCGCTTACCTGAAAAGGGTTTTAGTTTTGAAAAGCGAGGGTTAGACCATGAGGTCTAGTGAGTTCCCCCTAAAACATGTTCACAAATCATTTAAAGAAAAACGTTCATTTCAAATCAGTAACGTATCAAATCATGTACTCAACAATGGTATGCACAGCGGAGAAGACCAAGGTAAACACCCTACAAAGCCGGGTACGGCAACACCCTACAAAGCCGGGTACGGCAACTCAACACCCTACAAAGCCGGGTACGGCAACACCCTACAAAGCCGGGTACGGCAACTCAAGAAGTCTTCCACTGTGCAACCCGACTCTGCCATGGCAATTTCACAAAACATGCAGTTTCACACACTTGAGGGCAATCCTCCTTTAATAGCAAAAATAATACTTTTCATGGAAAACATTCGTAAAAGCTTGTAGACAAATCATGCTCATAAACATACCCTGCTCAGTAAAACATAAAGCTTTCATTCACTTAAAATTCATGTAAATTAACGGGGCGCTTTCACATAATCATTTTCTTTTGGAAACACGTAAAACCGAGTATTTTAGTTAGAAAAACTCACCTGGCTAGCTTGCTCCAAAGCTCCTCACTTACACTTCCGATCTCTAGGCGGAACACCTATTATATATTAATAGCGTTCGTCAACATTCGTTCCATTATTACTCGAGTTAAATCCCGAACTTAACCCTAACTCATCTATATTGGTAGGTTACCTTCTAGTCCAAAAATCATAATTAATGGTATTCGCTTATCCAACCAATTGACATACTATACTGGATCATAATAATAATAATAATAATATGACCAAATTTAATAATTAGACTATCGATTATGTACTAGGCCCCTTTAAATAATTATAGACTTTAATAATAAACTAAGCCCAATCTTAATAATTAAGCCCACAAGGACTTAATAATTCTCTCGGCCCAACAACCAATTCGGCCCAATAAGCCAATTCGGCCCAATAAACCAACCCCGGCCCAAACTTGAGTTACGGGCCAACTCCCGGAACATACCGACTTCCGATACACACGGTTCAAAACAAAACCCACATATTTCGCCATTATTCAAACTCTACCCCATATTGACCACAATTCTTCTTTTTAATTGACACAAGCCATTCTCTAACCAAGAATCAACATAAACACTTGATTTAACTATGACAACACGAATTATAATCAAACCCGACATTAATACCCTTATTTGATTTCTCATTTCACATAGCCAAGTGCAACTAGAGACCTAACAAGTCTAACATTACTTGAAAAAGAGAGCAATGAAATGGAAGGGTTTCTTACCGGAATAAAACCTCACAAAATGGAATCTGCTGCCTAGAACTCCGGCGACCACCACCGTCGGCCACCGCCGGCCACCGCCGGCGACCACCACCTTCATCTCTCTCACGCTACTCTCTCTCCCTCTCTCTTGCTGCTCTCTCTCTCTCCTGCAGCCTCTCTCTCTCTCACGAAGCTCTCTCTCTTTCTCTCTCACGGTCTCTCTCTATGCCGGCCATCTCTCTCCCTCCGGCTCTCTCTCTCTCTCTCTCTCGCTCGCTCGTCGTCTCTATCTCTCTCCGCCGACTGCTTCTCCCTCTCACTCGCCGGCAGTCTCTCTCTCTCACTCGCCGGCGTCTCTCTCTCGTCTCTCGCCGGCGTCTCTCTCTCTCACTCGCCGGCGTCTCTCTCTCGTCTCTCGCCGGCGTCTCTCTCTCGTCACTCTCTCTCTGCCGGCTGCACACACCAAGACTCACCCAGGAGACTACTCCCTTTCTCTCTTTTTGTCTATCTCCATATCCAGCCACCACACCACCTACACTAACCCTAGAATAGGAAAATTGTTTTCTTTCTTTCCACCACTTCAACCAAATAAGGGGATTGATTTCCTATTTCCACTTTTAACCCCAAACTTATGAAAAAATGACCAATTAAAACCCATAGCTTTCATTCATCTTTAATTAATTAATTTGGGTTATTACACTAATGAGTTTGGTGCCACCCCTCTCTCTCTCTAGCTGCTATAACCGAAAACGTAAAACTGGTTAACTGGCTAAGGCCATGGTGCGAAGGAATAGCAACTTGGTTAAGATAAAAGCTGGAAATACCGAAGAGAGTTCGCTTCCTGTGATTGTGGCTTCGATGTATGCATGGTAAAAAGCGTATGGTTCGCTATCTCTACACCAAGACTCCCAAGGATCTGTTCGACCCGACAAAAGGCTTGGATGGTGTGTTGCTTCTGAATAATTTGATCACTGCAGACTTATTTGGTGAGTGAACTTATTAATCTGTTTATATATTTGAAAACATTACAACATAATCGGGTTTATACGATCTCAAAAATGTCTAATTGTTCTAATGTAGTTTTTAAGACCAAACACTTCAATACAAAACAAATTACTTTTACCCACAAAATTCACCCAGGAAAATTTCCGTCGGTGATTATCCACATATCACCTAGAAAAACCGGTTCAGTAGAATCCAATATTTTTAAAGAAAATACCCATGGATCCCCCAGAGAATCTCTACGTAACCTGTTACTGATTTGCATTAACCACTAATAATTTACCCACCAACTTTTGTGACGGTTTTGTGACAAATCACCCTTTAGTGACATATTTCTCAGGGAAAGTTCGTCTTTGGTTTATTAGTGCTTGTGCATCATATGTAAAAACATAACAATAAATTTATAAGACTTTTTGGGCGTTTTAACAAGTTTTTAAGATAATTTTGAAATAATTAAGTTGTCCTATTATTTTTTTAATATGACATCATTTAGCGTTCGTATGACGGTACTTCGATCTCTAAATTGTCATTTCAAAAATATATTAAAACGTCCAAAAACGTTATATAAATTAACTTATTCTAATAAATAAACATAGAACGCACAAGGGATAACTTATTCTAATAAAGTGTTGAATTGATATTAGCGGTAAGCGCTTATCCGGTAAGTGTTGGATAAACGCCCCATAACCCATTAGACATATTTACTGTCCTATAAAGCCGATTTTGTTGTGATAAATTTTGTTCATACTAGAGATGGAGATTTTAGGCTATTTTTAGAATCCCAGAAATTGGAACTAATTATTTTCTGGATTCTAAAACTTACCTTAGATATTGCATCGATGCTACTGAACAAGTTCCCGAAGCTAGGAGTTACCGCTGATTGTCATGGTGATTATGCTCTACATAAATTGGCAAGCGGAAGCGAGTTTTCATTTTGGAAACACTGGATCTATAAATGTGAGTACATAATCACATTAATTTCTTAAACCCTCCCATAATTCTAGTACAAACTTTAGAATCGTAATGTGTTATATATATATATATATATATATATAGGCTTAGGTTCACGTGAGACCAAAAAATAACACTGAAACTTCACAGCGATTCATTGTGAAAGTACAGAAAACAGCGAACCTTCACAACAAAAACACTGTGAAGGTTTACCTTCACAGTCTTTTACTGTG
This sequence comes from Saussurea involucrata, assembly GCA_033807775.1. NCBI lineage: Eukaryota > Viridiplantae > Streptophyta > Magnoliopsida > Asterales > Asteraceae > Saussurea > Saussurea involucrata. The sequence continues at coordinate 88,900,830 of CM066317.1, forward strand.
AATGTTTAGTGTTATTTTTGTGGTCTCATGGAAATATAATCAACATATTTAACCATACACCTAATAACTATCAGGTCCGCTCCTGACATCTTTTAGGCTCTGGGCGAGATGTAAAAAACAGCCCTTGATAACTACGATTTTTTTTCAATATATTGTTATATCATCAAAATAACATTGAATTCAAGAAAAACTAATTTATATAAAACCGTTTTTCCTGTTATTCCTAGCATAAGATTAATCAATAATTATATCTAAATTAATATTATCTACCATATCATTTTTACATAACAGTCAATAGTTATTAACTATTGGGTTTCGGGGCCATACACGTAGCTAGCAGAAATAAATGGTAATTAACCACATGAGGAGGATCAACATGAAAAGGGTAAACCGATATTTCAAAAATTTACCCAATTAATACTGATATTACTAAAAGAAACCTTGTGTGATCTTCTTTTCGCATTAGAACATTTATCCATATAAACATAGAGGAAGATTCAAACGAGAACAAGATCAAAATAATAAAACACAAGAATAACCAAATTAAATCTGATTTTGCACTGAAACATATGCAATTACAAAACACGATCAACATAAGGGTATGCGGGTGACTTCAAGCGGAATCATATATATGTGATTTTACATGTGATTGTAGTGTAAAATCACAAATAATTTGACCGTTCTCGTGTTTCTTATATTTATGTCAACTTTAATGATGCTTTTACTATTTCGGATTTGAAGGGTTTATTCTTGTTGACTTTATATCTAAATAAAATAGGTGTGCGAATACGTTCTCCATGGGATGTTCGGATCCAAACAATCGAGAGCCCAAATGTCTCTGAACATGAAATAGATATTGATTCGGCTAGTACTAGTACTGATGAAGAATTCAGCAACCAACCTAGCTTCCTACATCGGTTGGCTTGGATCTTGCTACGATTTTTTGGTATGTATTTCTTAGTTCGGGCACACACTATATTTTAAAAACTTGTTAACACGTACGTCTTATGAACTTATTACAACACATTAAGATATTGTTTGGTCGTATAAACTTAAAAAACAACAGTTTGTTAGCTAGATAATTAATTAAGCATTTACAGCATGCATTGATCTTATTATAGACTCAATTTGCACACTTCATCTTCATGGTCATTTGAAAGAAAGTTTTTCTGCTTAGATCGATATTTGCTTTTATATTAACTTACAGTCCCCGATATCAAGAATTTGCATGATACAAAGTTGGTAAATGATGAAGCAAGTAAACTCCTTAGCTGCATTTTTAAGGAAATACGGGAAACGAGTAGCTCACAAACTGAAAAGATGGAGATCGATAAAGCTCTTCACACTGCAATTAAATACGGAATTGTCGAGTTTGTGGTGGAACTATTAAAATTCAATCCTGCGATCATTCTTCGACAAGAAAAAATATTCAGTCTTTTTTATAAATTGGGGACGGAGAAAAGCATAGTAGCAAGTCGACATGATATATTTCGAAATAATTTTCTACATCTTGCAGCAAAGCTCTCACCTCCATCTCAACTCGAGCGTGTTTCAGGAGCTGCAACTGCAATGGTATAAGGTTAGAACAATATTTCTTTTTCGTTTCTTAATGTAGCTTTACGAGATATTTTTGTGAGAATATATATGGAATCCCAGATTAATCTATCAAAAAGCCCTTACGAGAGAAGAAAGGTTCCAACATATATATATATATATATATATATATGGAGGAGAAATGGGGGGTTAATGTGTGAGGGGGCTAGGCGAGTACAAATTGCCCCGAGGTGTCAAGTCTGTTTGAGTGGTAGACCCTGTGTTGTCTCTGATACCATATGAGTATATGTGTAACACCCAAACTAATAGTCAAAAGAGTTTTTAAGGATAGGAGGGAGGTTCCAACACATGCAAAAAAGAAATTGTCAAAGTCTAGCTAGTGTGGGACTCTTACATTTGTTGGTGAAATTATTTGAACTATCATTACTTACTTTAACCACACATCAACAAAATTGAATTTATAGTATATGTCTAAATGTCATATATAATATATTGTACTATATGACTTGAGTTAGGAGTCGTTTACCAAACGTTTACCTGGGTAAGCGCTTACAAAGTCACATTACCTTACCGGATGAATACTGTAAGGGTCAAAACTCTTACCCAATAATTAAGTGAGAGGAAAGGACCAAGAGTCTTACCCGGTAAGTGAATGAGACGACTATTACCACGGTTAGCGCTTACAGGGTAAATTGGTGTATATGATGCCGTTTTGATGGACTAAAAACGTACCCGGTAAATAGCTGATAGTGTTGAATTTTACCGGTAAACGCTTACCAGGTAAGTGTTCGGTAAATGACCCCTTAATTTATAGAATCAAATAATTGTACGTCATATGTATAATTACACTACTAGAAAAAGAGGTATCAATGACGAAAATCAGTGACGGATTTGTGACGGATCAACGACAAAACGAACAAGAACACAATCCGTCACTAATTTGTGACGGATTAGCGACGGACAGAAGTCTGTCACTAATCAGTGACAGATTAGCGACGGAATGTATTAAAAAAGAAATTAAAAAAAGAAATATATGTGTCCGTCGCTAATCCGTCATAAATTAGTGACGGATTAGCGACGGACACGTGGAGTTTCACAAAAAAAATGAAATTCCACGTGTCCGTCACTAATCCGTCACCGATTAGCGACGGATTAGTGACGGACGTGTGGAATCCGTCACTAGTCCGTTGCTAATCAGTGACGGATTAGTGACGGATGTTTTTTGTATTTCTTGTTTCTCATGTTTATGTGTTATATGTACACATGTGTAAGTGTTATATGTATCTGTGGATCAGTATACATATATATATATATATATATATATATATATATATATATGTGTGTGTGTGTGTGTGTGTGTGTGTGTATGTTGGTATGTGTCGGTTGTTGATCTATGCATGTATATTGTGTATATGTGTATATATTGATATCATGTGAATATGTGATCAATGTGTATATATAGTTAATGTGTGATATTTGGAAATCGCATATGATGTATATATGTGTTATATATATATACATGCATGTGTATATATGAATGTGTAAATAGCATATGATATGTGTGTTGTTTGGTAACCCTGTAGGTAAACTTAGGTAATAAGTTATAATGGGTGTTAGTAGGTCTTAATAAGCCATATAAAATATCTTGTTGTGTTATTTTGAATTTTGAATTTGTTATTTAGTATTTTGAATTTGTTGGGTAAGTGTTTTCAAATTATGAGCAGGTATTTATATAAAATACATAAAATACTGTTTTTAGTATTTGTTTTTTTACAATTAGCGACGGATTAGTGACAGAATTCCGTCGCTAAAAGTATTCATATATTTTTTTTCTCTCCATAATCAGCGACGGATCAGTGACAGAATTTCGTCGCTGATCCGTCACTGAATAATTCCGTCACTGCTCCGTCACTGATCCGTCGCTGATACTTTCAGCAACCTCCTGAGCAGTGACGGACTTTCAGTGACGGAATAGCGACGGAAGTTGCTTTCAGTGACGGATCAGTGACGGAATCGTCCGTCACTGATAGGGTCGATTTTAGTAGTGTAAGTTTTACAATAAGTTGATAAGATATTTTTGTGCGTCCTAACTCCTAATTAACAACCTTTTTAGGACAAATATTTTCGAAATAAAAGTATCTTATTTGCTTTTTTATACGACACTTTTGAGAAATGTCCTATAAATATATATATTTTTATAGGACACATATTTAAATAACGTCATTGTGATAAAAAAAACTAATAACATGTTTTATTTCAGAAGTATCCTAAACATTTGTTATGCCACTCAAGAAGGTCGTATCGGATTATTGTAACACCTTTAAGTAGAACAAAAAATTGTTTGGTCCTATAATCAAATAAAATAGTTTATTATGACACTTAGACATATTTGAGGTCGTATAAACGTATTTCGTTGTAGTGACTTATTTTGATCAATTATTGTAGGAGGTGGAAAGCTTAGTACAACCTAAATATAAAGATCAAGTGAATGGAAACAATAGGAAGCCATCCACTTTATTCACCGAAGAACACAAAGATCTAGCAAAAGAAGGTGAAAATGGATGAAGAACACTACAGGATCGAGTATGATCGTAGGAACTCTTATTGCTGCAGTCATGTTTACAACAGCCTTCACCATACCCGGTGGCAACAACGATGTAACCGGCCTACCCATAATGTTAAACACTGACAGTAACCCGTTCATGATATTTACAGTCACAAATGGACTTTCTCTCTTCACGTCATCCACCTCGGTGTTAATGTTCTTAGGAATTCTGGTGTCGTTGCCCACCAAGTTGGTGTTTGGAATCGCATGCCTCTTCTTCTCCATAGTTACCATGATGATTTCTTTTGCTGCTGCATTGTATCTAATGTTGCATAAGAGTCTACCATGGGTTTCCATACCTCTTATTATTCTTTCTACTTTCCCGGTGCTTCTCTTTTCGGCACTTCAATTTCCTCTCCTAATTGAAATGGTTTTTCGTACGTATGGATGTACCATATTTGACAAGCCTAAGAAAAATGGCACCACCAGCAAGGGTCATCTAAACCACCTTCATTAGCTTGGGTTTCATCACAATCATGTTCATGATGTGGTATGCTTTCCTTTTGTCTGAGTGTGAGTTTGATGGTTGCAGTTTTTGTTACTTGTGATATCCTATGTTAATTTGTTATAAAAAAGAACTGTTTTGAGCAATTAATTTGTAAGATGTTATTTGATTCCTTGCCCAATATAAAAATGGATGAATTGTTTTTTTTTTGGCTTAGAGGCAATGAAGGTAGAATGAAAGCATTTAGACCAAGATGGATAATCATAATTTCGATGGAGTTAGTTTGTCATTGGTTTTTTGGGAAGTATATAAGATTTATATACGCCAAATGAAACTAAAGAACTCATAGATCCTCCTCACATTTGGTGAGGTTTGAGCCCTCAACATCAATGGAATCAAAAGTCCGGATACCGCTAGGACAAAGACCCTTTGGTTAGCTTCTAATGAAGTGTGCGGTAAATGAAGATGTCGTAGATTCCACGAATACCCGGAAAAAATCTCTTACAATTGCATCCACAAGAACTCAAAATTTGGAAAGAAAACTGGAAATCTCCGTATTCAAACTTTGTCCACCCAAATTACACAAAAAGGATGTAAATAAGACGGCCAAAATGAAACGGGCCTGAAAAAGACTATGAGCCAAACATAAAAACCCAATCAAAAATGTAAAAATTAGTAAAAAACACAAGAGTGTCCAAAAACATTCTTAAACAACTTTTTTAGACCTTAAAAATCTCGTAGGCCCCTTTGGATCCTACCTAGCGCTTGCTCCTCGTTTCAAGCTTCGAATCAGGTCGGGGACCTAAAACGGAGTCACGTAGCAAAAGTTATAACCGACCCCTTTTAGCCTGATCATGGACATCCAAAAACACTAAGGTCCGATCCTCCACGCCAAGACCCGCTCAGCTTGTGATTGTTATAAAATGGATGTACACTAGTTATCACATTTGATTCACATCAATGCTCAAAATGCGTGCAAACTACCGATTGGGTTTTGTATAACCTTGAGGGGTTAGGCGGTTTAGCACAACCTACAATAAGATTTGGGCATTTGGGGCTTTTCCAAGTAGGTCACATGTTCGAGTCTCTCCAAGGTTATTGCTAATTTTCTTATCTAGGGCGTCATGGGCTTAGTAGAGGTGCTCCCAAGCTGACCCAAACACTCATGGTTAAACACTCATGGTTATAAAATAAGGCACTCATGGTTAAACACTCATGGTTAAATACTCATGGTAATAAAATAAGACAACTACGGGGCGTTTGGTTCGCATGATTCCTATAGAATCTAAAGGAATTGGAATGATCAATTCTACGTTTGGTTTATATAAGGAATGGAATTGAATTCCACACATTCCACCATTCATGAAATTTATCATTCCATCACATTTGAGAAGGAATTCAATTCCATTCCATCCAATTTTCTCAAAAATAAAATAAAAATATATCCTCATCTTCTCTACTTGATTTACTTGGTCCCATATAAACCTCCATCGACCACCTGTCTGAACCATCGCCGACCACCAATCCACCACCGATCTGAACCACCATCTATGACCACCGATCTGAATCATTGTCGACCACCACCAATCAAAACAGCCACCGACCACCACCGATTTGAACCACCGCCTACCACTGCGACCACCAACAATTTGAACCACCGTCGAACACCTCTAATCTGAACCACTGTCGACTTCAAAATATTCAAGAATGGTATTTTGGTCATTTACTGTTATTTTATTCAAATTCCAAAGCTACATTATGTGAACCAAACAGACAAACTTCAATTCCTTTAACAGACTCCATTCCAATGTATGTCAACCAAACGAGTGATCAAACCTAATAACATTCCATTCCAATTTCTTCAAAGTCAAATTTTCTTGGGAATTTAATTAAAATACCCATTTGTTGACTTTGACTTACCAAAATACCCATTTTCTCGCCGAATTTGCCGAAATACCCAAAACATCCGCGGTGGGGCCCGCGATCGCGGGACGTGGCACCACGTGGCACCGGGTTTGGCCAAATGTCCCGCTATGGCCCCTCAAGAAACCCCGCGGCTGCAACTTTTACCCCCCAAGTATGCCCGTGGTTACAAAAATGGTCCCTGTCCCACCATAGGGTCCCGCGATCGCGGGATCTACTTGACACGTGTACCTCTCCTCTTATAGCCGACATTGGAGGGTGGGGGACCATAACCCGGACACCATACCCCATTTTAAAATTCTCTCCCAACTCTCTCAACATTCTCGTGTCGATTACGCGCTCGGTTCGAAGATGTCACGTGTTAGGAATGTGGTAAGTCACTTTTCTTAACTTTTTGTAGTTTCTTGTTGTTATCTTAAATTTTCAAAATATATGATATGTAAACTTTGTTGTTTAAACTTTGTTGTTTGAATGTTGTTGTTTATATTTTGTTGTTATCTTTAATTTATGAAATATATGATATGTAAACTTTGTTGTTTAAATGTTGTTGTTTAAACTTTGTTGTTATCTTAAAATTTTGAAATATATGATATGTAAACTTTGTTGTTATAAAAAAACATGTTAGTGTTAAAGTGTTTAAAAAAATAAGTTAGTGTTTTTTTGTTATAAAAAGATGAGTGTTTTTTTTATAAAATTAGAGTGTTTTTTATAAAAATTTAGGTTAGATCTCTTAAATTTGCTAATTTACAACTTAGGTCCGTAAACTTTAGTGAATGACAACTTAGGTCTCTAAACATTGGTGAATGACAACTTAGGTCCGTAAACTTTAGTGAATGACAACTTAGGTCCCTAAACTTTGGTGAATGACAACTTAGGTCCATAAACTTTAGTGAATGACAACTTAGGTCCCTTAACTTTGGTGAATGACACACTTCCGAAGCCCTAATATGTATATGTAACATTTTACCGAAACATCCGTAAATAGTATGAAGATATAAAAACATTTAAATTGCCTTCACATGCCAAACTCAAATTCATTTTGGCCTCTTGCCAAAAGCATCTATATATAACAATGTTATATTGAAATAAAAAAAACCCGCAACATATCTATTTGGATTTTGTCAAACGGGTGTAAATAGCCCTAAGGTATGTGGGGACTTAAGCAATCCTTGTGATTCCCCTGCTACCTGGAAGTCCAACAGATTGAGTGGGTTATTTTATAAAACTAAAATACACAAATAATTATAAACCCAATAAACCAAACAAGCACTATAACATCCGTGAATTTTCTATGTAGGGCGATCTTATTCAGATCGACTGTACGTTAAGGTGCCGCGTTGGCTACATCGTAGAGATGAGACAACGCTTCGTGGATTTAGGAGATCGGGGAGCTAGGGTTGATGAGATCTTCAGAGGGACACCATTCGGTCCATGGATGGATCTTACCATGAGCGGTGGCGACCCCATGCTAGTCCACATGTTTCTACAGCTGGAGGTCGAGGTCTCCAATGGCGATCTGGAGGAGATGTATTTTGATGTCTTCGGGCATCAAATGCGGTTTGGCCGTCATGAGTTATGTCTAATTACAGGACTACTTTTTGGAGATGAACCCCCCTTCCTCCATTATTAGACATTACTTTTGTTAGTAGGGTTTGGCCTGGCGTGTCACCATCTCGTTTGAGGTTGAGGAGAGTCGTGGAGACGATGAAAGACGGTCTCTCTGCCCTAAGTGACGAGGATATTGTCCGTGTATGCTTGGTGGTGATGGTGGATATGGGCTTCATGGGCCGTGAGTGGAGCCAGTATGCTTCCGAGACGGTCGTTAGGGCCGTCGAGGATTTGCATTTGTTTAGCAGGTATCCGTGGGGTAGCCACATCTGGACACATACCTACAGACAGATGCACCGAGCCATCGCCAGACGCGCCGACATACATGCGAAGATGGCTATTTGTGGATTTACATACGCCTTCAAGGTTGGATAAGTAGTATATAACATAAATAATAATACATACAGACTGTTTGGCTTTCCTTTTTACGTACTTGCTCTTCTTGTGTAATTCCAAATATGGATCTTGGAGATGTTTCCCATCTCCCGTCAAACTTTCACCATGCGCACCGACAGGTTAATTAGGGGAACCCGTTGGGAGAGGGTTGTTTCCCTAAATAGGAACAATTTCCTTTCGTTCTTCCGCCTTTCAAGCACCGTAAGTTCTTTCACTATGTTTACAATGTTTCCTACGTTAGTCCCAATTATTAAATTTTTTGTGTTTTACCATATATTTAGCCGGCGCATGCGCCTCTCGAAAACCTTCTGCCTATGGATACCGAGAGGGACACGCCTTGGTACATAAACAACGTGACCTTTATCGATAGAGAGGAGGCACGGCATCGGTCGAAGAGGGCCCGCCGTTCCTCTCCTTCGACATCTGGGTCTAGTTCCTCATCTGACGAAGATAAGGAAGATGACGCGAGGCCTAAGCCTTCTTCCAGGCCTGAGCCTTCTTCCAGGACTGAGCCTTCTTCCAGGCCTGAGCCTTCTTCCAGGCCTGACAATCGATATGAGCCGCCCCCTTCCGATCGATATGAGCCGGGGCCTTCCTCCTCCCATCATGATCCCCGATCTGGTGACAGGCTTGAGCAGCTGTGGTAGTACGTCCACGGGAGGCAAGACGATCGTATTCAAGCTTTGGAGGACTTCGCCAAAACGTTTTTCGACTGTTCAGGTTAGTGTTTAACTTAATTTGTCGGCCACGATCTTTCAGTTTGTATATTAATATTACGTTCCATATTTGTTTTAGCTGTCGAGTACGACGCCGATTTCCGCTCCGTTCAGACAGGGGGCACCGGCGACGTTTGCCACCACATCCTATCCGTCATTCCCGGAGAGTGTAAGTCACACTGAATAACCAACGTAGTTATATATTCGTTCCTAGGTTTGTAACTGTTAAAATGAAATATGTCATGCAGACTGGGATGACGACGACATGGGCTTATATACACCATATGACGACAGAGGCCCCCACATCCTATGCGACATTCCCACATAGTGTAAGTCACACTGAATGACCAATATAGTTATATTTTCGTTCCTAACTTTGTAACTCTTATAATGAAAAATTTAATGCAAATTGGGATGATGGAGGCAGGGGGTTATACACACCCAATGCCGACGTTCGACACCATATTATTCCCGCACAGTGTAAGTCACATACATCGACCCTCGTTATCGTTATATTTTCGTTCTTAAGTTTGTAACTGTTATAATGTCGTGCAGATTGGGATGATGGAGCAACAGGGTTATGGCGGCCCAGTGGCCACCCCATCATTCACGAAGCTCCTTGGGATACCGGAGACAGACTATTACAGGTCGGACATGCCAGGGCCGTCGTACGTCACACCGCCACCACATACTATGACTGTAAGTTATTTTGGTAGTTTTGGTTTAATTGTGAACATGATGAAATTGTACTTAAAACATCTAATAAGTTAATTTTTAGTCGATGGGGTCGGGAGAGCACTTACGTCAACAGGAAATTCTCGAGGAGCACTTCTCGGAGCCGGACGTTAACCCGATGGATGTGGTAGAACCTGCTAGGACGGTTCGGAATAGGGAACGTTCAAAATGGTGGGGTACCCCACTATTTACACGACAAAAATCTACCACACCGCCCCCTGCAAAGAAAGCCATGCCAAAGGTGACAGGAAAGGGAGTGGGAAAGAAGGCGGGAAAGAAAGCGGGAAAGGGAAAGAGGGTTTCACCGGAGCGTCTTCCGGCCTTCGATATAGCGAACCTGTGCCTGGTGACCTCCCCCGCCTGATATTCATCCCTTACATCAACCTGGACATCACCCCCTTGTTTTTCAAAGTATTGCTGGCAATTAACCCTTTGGAGTCTGAATTAGAGGATGTGGTTAGTATTGAAGTTTAACTATAGAAATATAATCAAATATATTTATATTACATGTCTAACCATCTATTTTTTGTGTATAGCATATCGATTGTTGGGTCGCCATGCTCCTACATTTGCGTCAACCAGAGGCGAGGTGGACGATCATGCACACTACTTTATTTGAGTTCATGGTCAATGAGAATCAAGGTGCCGACTCCGTGGTTAACTCATGCAATGGCGTGGAAGGGGTTTCTTGGCGGGACGTCGATACTTGTAACATCCCCAGTCCACCGAACACGATATTGTTCGCTTTGCGGATACCCTCTGCATAACAGCATGCCGACACTGCTCACGGTTTTGTTCCTGCCCGCACAGGCATACGCGGGACGCACCCAGACCGCACCCAGTGACAGGCAAAAGGCCTCATGCAAGGAAGGTATCCATCCACCCTTATAAGGAAGACTTCGTTCCCCCTCCTAGCCGATGTGGGATCTCACAATCCACCCACCTAAGTGGGATCAACGTCCTCGCTGACACATCGACCCGGTGACCGGCTCTAATACCATTCTGTAACATCCCCAGTCCACCGTACACGATATTGTCCGCTTTGCGCATACCCTCTGCATAACAGCATGCCGGTACCGCTCACGATTTTGTTCCTGCCCGCACAGGCATACGCGGGACGCACCCAGACCGCACCCTGTGACAGGCAAAAGGCCTCATGCAAGGAAGGTATCCATCCACCCTTATAAGGAGGACTTCGTTCCCCCTCCTAGCCGATGTGGGATCTCAAAATCCACCCACCTAAGTGGGATCAGCGTCCTCGCTGACACATCGACCCGGTGACCGGCTCTGATACCATTCTGTAACATCCCCAGTCCACTGTACACGATATTGTCCACTTTACGGATACCCTCTGCATAACAGCATGCCGACACCGCTCACGGTTTTGTTCCTGCCCGCACAAGCATACGCGGGACTAGGCATGGGAATGGGGCGGTTATGGGGCGGGGACCTCAATCCCCATCCCCGTCCCCGATCATTATACTCATCCCCATCCCCGTCCCCGTCCCCGCCGGGGAAAATGATCATATCCCCATCCCCATCCCCACCGGGGAACGGGGATCCCCAACGGGGAAACGGGGATTTTTTCCCCACTCGAAATAAATTTATTTTAATACAAAAATATTTATTTTAATACAAAAAAGGTTTTTTAATACAAATTTACAACATCAGATAGTAATTAATTACCTAAAGCCAAAAGAAATTCAACGTAACGCAAAAAAAAGTTATAGTCACACATACCAAAACATATCGAAGTAATATACAAAACCATATCGAGTAATTATATATTGGTTTTACGTCCAAAATACATTCTAATATCAAAAAAATAAAAAATTTAGATTCTAAACCTAGTTAGAAAATAGTAAATTATGAATTACCGATTTACCAACAATAAATATTATATATTTAATTTATTTATTTAAATATATAACGGGGACGGTGCGGGGCGGGGAGTGCCATACCCGTCCCCGTCCCCATCCCCGATTTGAGACAAACGGGGATGTCCGCCCCCATCCCCATCCCCGGTTTAGCGGGGAATCCCCATCCCCGATCGGGGCGGGTGGACCGGGTTCCCCGACGGGTCGGGGCTCATTCCCATGCCTACGCGGGACGCACCCAGACCGCACCCAGTGACAGGCAAAAGGCCTCAAGCAAGGAAGGTATACATCCACCCTTATAAGGAGGACTTCGTTCCCCCTCCTAGCTGATGTGGGATCTCACAATCCACCCACCTAAGTGGGATCAGCGTCATCGCTGACACATTGACCCGGTGACCGGCTCTGATACCATTCTGTAACATCCCCAGTCCACCGTACACGATATTGTCCGCTTTGCGCATACCTTCTGCATAACAGCATGCCGGTACCGCTCACGGTTTTGTTCCTGCCCGTACAGGCATACGCGGGACGCACCCAGACCGCAGTACCGCACCCTGTGACAGGAAAAAGGCCTCATGCAAGGAAGGTATCCATCCACCCTTGTAAGGAGGACTTCGTTCCCCCTCCTAGCCGATGTGGGATCTCACAATCCACCCACCTAAGTGGGATCAGCGTCCTCGCTGACACATCGACCTGGTGACCGGCTCTGATACCATTCTGTAACATCCCCAGTCCACCGTACACGATATTGTCCGCTTTGCGGATACCCTCTGCATAACAGCATGTCGGCACCGCTCACGGTTTTGTTCCTGCCCGCACAGGCATACGCGGGACGCACCCACCCCGCAACCAGTGACAGGCAAAAGGCCTCATGCAAGGAAGGTATCCATCCACCCTTATAAGGCGGACTTCGTTCCCCCTCCTAGCCGATGTGGGATCTCACAATACTATATGTAAATCATTTTACTCTTATTTTATTTAAGTTGTTTGGTTGCTAACTATTTGTCTAATATTGTAATATTTCAGGTGTACATCCCTATCTGCATTGATCCCAAACATTGGGTGCTCGGAGTGTTTGAGCTTGGTCGTATGTTGATGACCTTATATGACAGCGACCCTGCCAGTCTCTACAAAGAGGCTTTGCATTAGCGTTTTGACACATTTAAAGATGAGCTGTCGAAGTTCTTTAGACTGCTCGGGGAGGTGGACCGTCGCGACAACTCAGAGCACTTCCGTCACAGGTTTTATAGGCATGCACCACGCCAGCATGGGATCAATGTGGATTACGGTGTCTGGGTATGCCGTAATGTCAGCATGTTGATTGAGGGAGATGTGGTGGATTTAGCCCCTACCCGCACCTAACAAGAGGCCAATCACTTTCGCATGCATATGGCGGAGACCATTTATGCACATTGTGTTCCACAGGTAGATGATTAGGTTTTTTATGTAACATTAAATGATTGTTATTTTTAGTGTTAACTTATTTTGTTAAAGTATTTAACTTGAAGTTATAATTTTGTTTATTATTTTGTTAAAGTATTGCACATATGAATACTTGAAGCCTAAAAAGTGTGACAAAAACAGAAAAAACATGCAACAACACTTTAAAAATCTCAACTACATAAAATGATAACCTAAAAACTAGAGGGACCAAAAATATAATTTTTTTATTAATTTCCCACACACACACACACACACACATATATATATATATATATATATATATATATATATATCAAGAAAACACTTAAAAAGATAAAGGGTGTAGAAAATAAAATAAAAGAAATGATCATGAACCTACAACTTTGCCGAGGTTTTACCATGATCATGAACCTACAACTTTGCCGAGGTTTTACCATGATCATGAACCTGCAACAACTTTGGCAATGGTGAATATGTATCAGCAAAGCCATCCAGTGTCATTGATGATGAAGAGGAATCATATGCAGAAGATGCATGGTAGTATGGGGAATCATGTGATGGTGCATGATAACATGTACATGCATCATGATGATCATGCTCCTCCCATGTTTTGCCATGCTCACTATTACTAAATACCATGCTACCATAATTTGATCTTTCTAGTACCTAGTAAGTAGGTTTATGAAACTTGCGGTAATCCTAATACAGAGATTATTGGATGAACAAGCGTTTATTTCTTGATTCACATGTGCATTAATCCTTAGATTACTTAAAGATTACTTTTTAGCCTAATGAAAGACCTTTATTCATGAGCAGACTTCCTTTTGCAGACGAATCTTGAAGTTATTTTTTCAGTCGAATCTTACAGGCTCTTTTCAGACGAATCTTGCAGTGAACTATTCAGATGAATCATGCAGACAACTTTTCAGACGAAATCTTTGACCATATCCACATCCCTGATGAAGAACATACATTTTCACGGCTATAAGTAGATGGCATGATGAAGTAGTAATTCACAACTTGCTATCTATCTTTTATACCCTCAACACCGTTTACAAACATTCTCTCGCTTTTCTTAACACTATGGCCGGAGGTTCAAGATCAAGGGGGAACAGGTCGGCGAATGGGGCTGGAACTTCACGTTCGGTAGCCTACCAACCACTGAACGATGGAGCTCGCCGGAGTACCTGGAAGGTACCAGAAACAGACGAGGAGTGGAGAAACCATGGGCGAACTGCGTCCGATGATTCATTCACGGTTGAGGAGGCAGAGGAATGGGAGATGGCATGGGAGCAACACTACCTCGATAATGCCTGTAAAAGCCCACCAAGGTATCATTGTACCTAGCCAACGGGTCTTCCACAAAGTCAACGAATTACTCCCTTGGTGCAAGCATCCATTGATCAGGCGAACGCCGATATCGAAACGGTAAAGGGTATGTGGAACCATAACAGGGAGGTTCATCAAGGGAAAATGGAGTATCTAGCGGAGAAGAAACGAGAACTGGCCATGGCTAAGGCTCACGTTCGGGAGGTGCAACGCCAGATTAAGGAAGTAGAAGAGGAACTAAAAGAAATCGAAGAGGACTACACGGGAATGGATGACGTAATCAAGGAAAAGGTTAACTTCATCACTGGAATACAAGACGCCTTCCAGTAATAGATTTCTTTGTTTACCTGCACTGTATTCGTTTCGGTTGGGAAGATGATTTGCAATAACTGATCTTTTAATTAATTTCCTTATTAAATAACTTAAAATGGGGAAAACATTTTCTTTAATTAATTTCTATATTAAATACATTAAAATGGAAAGGAAACAATACATTAAAAACCTCAACTACATAAATGATAACCTAAAAACTATAGGGACCATTTATGTTTTTTTAAATTTGCCCCAAACTGGAGGGGCCAAAACTGTAAATATGGAAAAATCGTGGGACTACCGCGGGATGAGATCGCGGGACAGGGGCCAAAAGTGGTCCCGCGGGCATACTTGGGGGGTAAAAAATGCAGCCGCGGGGTTTCTTGAGGGGCCATAGAGGGACATTTGGCCAAAGGGATTTTTGGGTATTTTGGCAAATTCAGCGAGAAAATGGGTATTTTGGGAAGTCAAAGTCAACAAATGTGTATTTTAGTTAAATTCCCAATTTTCTTTAACATATTTCATTCATTCCAAAAACATTTTGCGAACCAAACGCCCCTAGTGTTCAGGAAACCCATATTAGAACAAACAAGGGGGAATGTTGTTGTGTCCTAAACATGCATATGGTGTACAAACATCCAAAATGAGACGCAATGTATTAATGCATTTGCATTAGAACAGAGAGAAGTAAGTACTGTTCCACGAGATTTATGTGGAAACCCTTTAAACGAGAAATAAGAGGGTGGAGGAGTTGAGAGCATGTCAATGTTGGTACAAGATTAAATGTACATTTAATGCTAATGGTGTGTGTATGCATTAATACATACTTTATTGAACCTTCAGCAAAAAATAATGTACAAGATTTTAAAATTCAACTTTACAACTTAACTATGTACGTAGAACTTTTAAAGCTCTATGTTTGAAATCCACAAACCGACAAATAATATATTCATATATAGGAGAAATGTTAGTCCTACTCAATACGACATAATGCTACATGAAGTTCAGATTTCCTTTTTAACGAGGAATTGCATTGATTTTTTCCATTATCTGTTTACAGTAAAAGTTGATATCTCTTGTATTGTGAGTTCTTATGAAAATATCTTTATTAACACCATAAGAAAAACGGTGATTAGTGACAAAAAATAATAATTGGTCACTAACGTCCTAAACTTGGTCACAGAGGTCGTTTAGTAACCAAATTTTTGGTGGTCACTTTTCGTCACTAAAGGTCTGTCACTAATTTACAATAGTGACCAAATACAAAAATTGTCACTAAATAGTGGCAAAAATTAAAGTGGTCAATATGTTTGTGACGACTAAATTGGTCACTAAATTCCGTCACTTACATACTAAAAGTCGTCACTAATTGTCAAGATAACGGTTCGTTAACTTTCATTATTGACAAAAAAATGTGGTTGCTATTATAAAAAAAATATTGTCATAAATTTGTATTGTACTTGATATTACAATATAAATTTAACCTGCCTGCTAATTTGTAAATATTTTTTATGTAGTGTATATGATATATATTAAAGTATATAAATCAAAAAAATTCAATATTGGGCTCATTTCGAACGTATCGAAGAGACGATTATAATGGTGTAACTTGTTAAAATTAAAACGTATTTTTTTAACGTATTATAGTTAATAAACGATTATATGTGTTAAATGTAAAATTAAAATTATAAAAGTAAAAGGTATAAAGTAAAGTAAGTAATAAGTATAGGGTTGAAAGTGTAAAATTCAATTAAAAACTCACCAAATTAGAACCATCGCGGGCTCCTCCCCTGGATGGGTAAAAAATTTACAAAAATGCCCATGGCCCGCGATCACGGGCTCCATCACGGAAAAGTAGTGTATTTTTGTAAAACTGAAAAAGGGTATTTTGGTAAGTCAAAGTCAAACTTAGGGTATTTTAATTAAATTCCCTATTAAAAAACTTGCAAATAAGACATTAAAAATGTAAAGAAAACTCAAATATCGGATTACAAAATCTGCGCATTGGTCCATGGCGTGTCATGAGCTTAACGTGGCATGAGACACAAGCATTGGTGTCATGGTGCGTCATGACGGTTGTACGGCGAGTTTTTTAGAACATTGCTTTTTGTTATGAGTTTGGCATTATCCGACACATAAGGATATATTTCTATTTATATCCAGTTTTTTATATTTTTATTTCCATTACGAATTAATCTTCTAGTATTATATAAGATATATTTGAATTTTGGTATGTTAAAATCTTTATATACATAAAAGAAGAATTCATGGTTGATGAGGTGGCATCATGAGAATCAAATATTCATCAAATGGTGAATTGTGGTTGATTCTTCATTATCCCACATTGGTGACAAAAGTGAAAAGTTGAAAGTGTGAGTGGCTATATAAAGGATATGATATGGCTTGAAGGTTCATACAAAATTTGATCCATTTGTGGGTTAAATAGTTATTTTTTTATTTACATGACAAAACATTTCATGTAATAGTTAAACATTTTCATATCCTTAAAAGAAAACCCAAGAGTAATGAGGTTGCATCATGAGAATCAAATATTCATTAAATGGTGAATTGTGGTTGATTCTTCATTGTCCCACATTGGTGACAAAAGTGAAAAGTTGAAAGTGTGAGTTGCTATATAAAGGATATGATATGGCTTGAAGGTTCATACAAAATTTGATCCATTTTTGGGTTAAATAGTTATTTTTTATTTACATGACAAAACATTTCATGTAATAGTTAAACATTTCATATCCTTAAAGGAAAACCCAGTAATGAGGTTGCATCATGAGAATCAAGTATTCATCAAATGGTGAATTGTGGTTGATTCTTCATTGTCCTACATTGGTGACAAAAGTGAAAAGTTGGAAGTGTGAGTGACTATATAAAAGATAGGATATGACTTGAAGGTTCATACAAAATTTGATCCATTTTTGGGTTAAATAGTTATTTTTTATTTACATGACAAAACATTTCATGTAATAGTTAAACATTTCATATCCTTACAGGAAAACCCAAAAGTAATGAGGTTGCATCATGAGAATCAAGTATTCATCAAATGGTGAATTGTGGTTGATTCTTCATTGTCCAACATTGGTGAAAAAAGTGAAAAGTTGGAAGTGTGAATGGTTATATAAAAGATAGGGTATGACTTGAAGGTTCATACAAAATTTGATCCATTTTTTGGTTAAATAGTTATTTTTTATTTACATGACAAAACATTTCATATAATAGTTAAACATTTCATATCCTTAAAGGAAAACCCAAGAGTAATGAGGTTGCATCATGAGAATCAAGTATTCATCAAATGGTGAATTGTGGTTGAATCTTCATTGTCTCACATTGGTGACAAAAGTGAAAAGTTGGAAGTGTGAGTGGCTATATAAAAGATAGGATATGACTTGAAGGTTCATACAAAATTTGATCCATTTTGGGGTTAAATAGTTATTTTTTATTTACATGACAAAATATTTCATGTAATAGTTAAACATTTCATGTAATCGTTAAACATTTCATATCCTTAAAGAAAACCCAAGAGTAAAGAGATTGCATCATGAGAACCAAGTATTCATCAAATAATGAATTGTGGTTGAGTCCCACATTGGTGACAAAAGTGAAAAGTTGGAAGTGTGAGTGTTTATTTAAATGATAGGATATGGCTTAAAGATTCATACAAAATTTGATCCATTTTTGGGTTAAATAGTTATTTTTTATTTACATGACAAAACATTTCATGTAATAGTTAAACATTTCATATCCTTAAAGAAAAACCCAAGAGTAATGAGGTTGCATCATGGGAATCAAGTATTCATGAAATGGTGAATTATTGTTGATTTTTCATTGTCTCACATTGGTGACAAAAGTGAAAAGTTGGAAGTGTGAGTGACTATATAAAGAATAAGATATGGCTTGATTGTTCATACAAAATTTGATCCATTTTTGGGTTAAATAATTATTTTTTATTTACATGACAAAACATTTCATATCTTTAAATAGATAAAAGGAAAACCCAAAAGATACGAGTTAGCACCATGAGAGTTGAGTATCAAATAGTGGATTGTGGTTTAGTTGTAGCTATCCCACATCGGTAAGAAGTTGAAACATTGGTATAAAGATGTTTGCATAAAAAAGATGGATGTGATGACATTATGTCAAGTCATAAGATTTTAGTATTCTCAAATAGTGAATTGTGATATATTAGAAAATGCGAGTGTATTAATAGGAGAAGGTTTCATTGAAAATTAAAAAGAGATTAATGATTGTTAAAACGAAGTTTGTTTACAAACATAATTAAACAATTAATAAGGTACGACCCAAAAGCCATAAGATTTTAGAGTTTTCAAATATTGAATACAACAATCTATCTATGTATATAAGAAATAACCAAAATAATTTAAGGTACCATTGTGAAATGTCTTTTGACTAATACATCAATAGATATTTTACAAAAGATAACATAAATATATATATAACATATTTATATATATATATATATATATATAAATAGAAAAATATTTACATTTTATATTTTTCTTTATTTATATGTATAAAAGAAATAACCAAGGGTATTTGGAGTGACATTGTAAGATTTTTTATTCTTAAATCTTGCATTGTGGTATTATTTTAGTCATTGCACATTGATGAGGGAATGCTAGATTGGAGAATGGAATGGACTACAAGAATGATGAAGGAAAGTTGTATATAAATTTAAAATGAGTTTGGTAATCTCACACTGATAAGAAGATTAACATTTTTATGAAACATGTTAACATATATTGACAACAAGAGAGGGATACATGTTTAATTTGTGGAAACTCATAGAGTTCACTAAGCTTAGTCAAACCCTTTTTGGCAAAAAAATTCTTCAAACCATTCGTAACAACAATATGTTTGTTGTGTCGTTTGAGTTCTAAACAATATAACAACAAAATTATTACCAATAAATCTCAATTTATTCGTTAATCAGTAGATGAAAATGAACCACTTATAGAATTGCATTTTTCGTTTTAAATCGTATCTCATTAGTATTAACCGATGAATTACCTTTTATCTTAATGCGATCAAGTAATTTCCTTAAAATAATACTCGCTATCGCGCAACGCGCGGGACGCGAACTAGTTTGTAATAATACAAGTGAAGGAAAATTCATGGTGTATTTCCATTCCATTCAAAATAGTCTTAAACCACCCAAAAATTAAAAATCAAAACTTCTGATACTTTTAAACATGATTTAAATATCCAAAAACTAGAGTCTATACAAACACTGTAGATATATTCCATTCTCTAAATATATAGAGGACCATCACATGTTATGTTTCCATATAATTGTAGTTCCAATAAACATATAACACATGTTATGTTTTCAATATATTTGATTTTATATGTATGCTTCATATATCTATATCTATACTATATTAGAGAGTATTTATTAACAACTCTTAAAAACAACACTTAAAGCTTCATGTACCGCTATGTAATGCTAATTACTTAAAATTAATAGCCACACAATCCAATATTGTAATTCATTTTATTCAACATGTTGTTCATAAATAATATCTTTTATAATTCTCGTTTTTATTAGGGAAAGTATGTTAAAGATAGATGGATGAGAGAAACCGTAAGACTACAAAATAAACGATTTTTATCCTCAAAATTCATTCTGCGAAATTTTTGTCAATGATTACCTATGAATCATTCAAAAAATATCAATGGGTTCGGTAGAATCCGATGTTTTCGAGAAAATACCCATGAATGCACCGAGAAAATCCCTGGGTAATCTGTCACTGATTTGCATTACCCATAAAAAATTTACCCATTAATTTTTGTGACGGTTTTATGATTAATCATCTTTAGCGACAGATTTCTCATAAAAAAATTCGAAGATAAAAGTTTTTCGTGTAATAAATATAAAGACAGTAGTAAAAGACTCGAAAACTCATATATGGAGGAGTGAAAGTCCCGTGACACAACGAAAAACATAAATATTATAATTCAAATATAAAGTCAGATTTTTTTAACTGGTTTCGTCGTTGGAGTTTTCTTGAATTATCAAAACATTATTCCTCTTGTATTGTTAGTTGTTGTTCATGCTAAACATAGTGTTTTTTTATAGTTATTTTTATTAAGTGTTAATATAATTAGTTTAAATGCTATGAGAGAAATCAACCATCTCCATTCACACAATATATATATATATATATATACCAAATTATTTCTTACTTTATTTAAAAAAATATTTGTTGAAACGTTAATCCTAATTTTTGTTTGATCATCAAAACCAATAATGTACAACCATATATATATATATATATATAGAGAGAGAGAGAGAGAGGACAAATCAAATGTAAACCATACAAACCAATTGTAACGTCCCAAAAACATAACAAGACAACCAAAGCATTAAATCATACTCTGAAATAAAACTGGGTCCCAAAATTCAGTTACATCATTCCCAAACTAAAGTTGGCGGAAACAACCTATACACAACTGAGAACAACTACTACTACAAGTGGCAACGGCACAGTCTCTAGCTGCATCTGTACTCAATCATGCTCTTGCTCACTTACTTGAGCCTCTTACTACTTGCTTACCTGAAAATGGTTTAATTTTGAAAAGCGAGGGTTAGACCAAAAGGTCTAGTGAATTCCCTCCGAAAACAACATATATAAACATTGGGAAAATCGTTTATAAAGTTCATCATCAAACTTCACATAACGTCAAACATGGTACTGCACCGTGATGAGGACCGCATAAACTAACCACGATCGGGGCCCAAGCAGACTCCCCTCTCGCCTCGTACCGGGGCCCAAGCAGACTCCCCTCTACCCGAATAGGAGGGAAACAGATTCCAACCTATCGGCTCATCACCCATGTCCAAGGGATCATCGGATCCCAGAGCATACCGATCCCACGGTGCAGACCGACTCCACATAGCATACATCACATGTCATACTTCATACAACTTGGAATCTCGTAAACCATATAATCATTTCATCATGCTAAATATTCTTTGAATAAAGTATGAGCTTTCATGTAAAAACATGCATATCGATTTGGTAAACATTTCGTGCTCAAAGTGAACCATTATCAGTTAAAAGAACAATTAACACATTGCGTCGTAAATAGGTTTAGGGAACTCACCTTGATGACGTTGAACGCACTTCTTGAAATCACCAAGCTAATCCAACTGAACACCTAAGGGCATTGAATTCGAATCAGATAAAATATCTCAGCCCTACTGTCCGGATACCCCTTCCCGGACACAGCACTTATCCGGACACAGCACTTATCCGGACACTACACTTATCCGGACACTACACTTATCCGGACACACCACTTATCCGGACACACCACTTATCCGGACACTACACTTATCCGGACACTACACTTATCCGGACACTACACTTATCCGGACACACCACTTATCCGGACAAAACTACCCGGACACCTTCACGAGACACTTACCCGGACACATGCAACATATCCGGACACCACCAAACACTGGTGTCCGGAAAACGCTGCTGTTCGAGCTTAGAAATTCTAAAACCGCTTTAAACTCCGATTTAAGCCATTAGTTTGATTAGACAACTATAAGGGTTCATTCACTAACCCCAAACACTCAC
Organism: Saussurea involucrata; assembly: GCA_033807775.1. Lineage (NCBI taxonomy): Eukaryota > Viridiplantae > Streptophyta > Magnoliopsida > Asterales > Asteraceae > Saussurea > Saussurea involucrata. Next base: position 88,923,371 of record CM066317.1, read on the forward strand.
TTAAACCATTTATAACCTCTAAAATCGTTTCATTAAGACCAAAACCCATAAAACCCACTTTTTAGGGAAAATGGGGAAAGCTTAAGAAATCACTAGTTTCAATCATAGAATCCAAGCTAAAGAAGAAGGGAATGCTAAATCACATAGAATACGAACTTAAGAAGGATTACTTGATTGATTTCTCCTCTCTATTGCCTCCTTCTTCTTCTTCTTCTTCCTTCTTTCCTTGCTTCACGTCACCACACCCACACAAGACCAAAATACTGAATTGCAAATGGGGGCTGCCCTAAAAGTTTGTGCATATAAATACCTTCAACAAAATACATAAATGGTCCCTCAACTTAACTTTCATTTATTTCACTTTGGCCACCAAACTCTAAAACCTACTAGAATTTTGGGTTGTTACAACACTCCCCCCTTAAAAGAATTCCGTCCCCGGAATCCCTCATTGGAAAAGATGCGGGTATCTTGCCCACATCAAAACCGACACTTCCCAAAGCAAAGCTATAACTGACTCAGTCAACCATCTCATCAGACTCGAAACATGGAACCTTGGGTGCATTTCCTTCCGTTCTTACGGTACTCTAACTCGTAGGCTACTGTTCTTACTCGGTCGATCTTGACTACAGAAGATTTACTAAGGCTTCTCATGCACCAACACTTCCTTTAAGGAGGAAGTTGGCTAAATCCTCTGCCATAACACGAGATTCATTTACTAAGAGACGGACACACACTTGACCGCTTGACACAAGTCCAAACCTGAACGTCCTGACAACTCACAACCTAGAGTTCCTTCATCGAAAAACAAGCAATCCTAGATTACTTCTCCTAATCAACAATCGACTAAGCGGATAACGTTTCCCTTTCTCGGACCACCACGACCACAGCTCGTCAACCATTTCTTACATCCTCACCACTTCATCACTCCATCCTGGTACGTAACCAGGGTAGGAACCTTCAAACCTAACGTTGAAGTGTTCACTTACTAGAAATAAACTTATCCTGAAACACATCAAATCCTCGTTGATTACCACGTTCGTTCGGTCATAAAACATAACTCCGGTTACCCTCACCCAACTAGGAGGAATAACCATAGTCACACCATGCTATTCTTACTAGCTTAAACACTATACGACCAAATCGTTTACACATTTCTCATAAGGTCACTAACTTAACTCATTTAGTTGTCTCATCCACTTCTCCCCTGCACAAAAACTTAAACAATTTCCTTCCTCAATATTCTTTCCAACGGTTCGCATACTATCAAAGACAATCTACACAATACTGTCAAGTGTACTACTTCCAATTTACTCACTTGATCCGACATACTATCTACACCTTCCCCACGTTAGCGTGGAGCACTGCTCACCACACATTACTTGCCCCTCTCTCCCGACCTTTCCACATGTTGCTATCGCTTTCTCATTACTTACATAACCAAACAGTTGCACCAAGATCTTATCTTAAGGCATTCAACCAAGCCGTCTTGAAACAAGACCAGTGTTCGACGTCACTACACATTCTTTAATCTCCAACTTTTACCTTCTTAGACATTTCTCTCACCCATAAGCAACAATTCACAATCTTTCAGGATTTTGCATCAATCTCACCACCTCTTGACTAACACAACCCTCATCCTCTTTAAACTTCCAATGACCCCAAAGTGTTTTTCTTAGTAACGTCTCCTATTCACTCTAATAATCCATCCCCCTTGGAATCCCTATTACCAACGGATCTATTAACTCAGGAACACCCCGAACTCGGGTTCCACAATTCTTTCGATTAACCATCATGATCATAAAATCAGACAGATATAAATACCGTCATCCCGACTTTCTTACTTAGATTTACCTTAAATAATTCTTTAACAATGTCTCCTCTACTATACTATAGCTTGACTAATCTATTCATCATCTTCTTTAAACGTACTTCTGCCTTCAAGAATATACTTAACAACATACGTAACCACAAAGCTTGGTCTCACAGATGGGCAATCACCCAATTCTACCCCGACATTCCATTCCGATAACAGTCAAAATACACACCTACTTACAACCCACGTACTTCAACAACTGGGATTGCAAAACATACACTCTATCCGAAATCCCAAAAGGACTTCCTTCTAATCCTTCATCTTTCTAACTTCGCCTTACTACATCACCGGTTGACACAGCTATCTTGGCAATTGACGCTACTATTCATTCGTACATTCACCACTCCTATTATCACACTACCAACCAAGTCTCTCATGGTCATTCGTACACAATTCACACTTTCCTTCATATTTTCTCGCATACACAATCGAGTCTATCTCGCTACTTTGTCCTTTCTCACTCTAGCTGAACTATAACTTCCTAGTTCCCAATTAGCTCAAATGTAAGCGTCCTTGCTCGCTCTTTAAGATCCGAGGCCTTACATAAGCTGGACACAGTCCCTCACTGGACGATAGAATCTACACACTTGCTTCGCTCGTGTTACATACCTCATCATTCTACGAACCCTCCATACTTCGTAAATAGAACGCTTAATCACAACAATAACTTCTCATCCTCTTAGCACCTCTATAAGGTGTTCTATCAACTTTCAACCTTCTGGTTCAAGTCTTCGGCCTCAACCATCTTACACAACAGTCGACTTCTACATCAACTGACAACCTGTAACTACCTTCTTAACTTATTCTATAACAGGGGTTCCTTACGGAACCTAATCCTTCCACATATCATAATCAACTTCATGATCTGCCTCCCTCTTTTCGAAACCTACTTATGTAACATCAACATTACAAGCTCACCTCAAAACTTATACTCCCACGCTATAGACATTTCATTCTTCCTCATCACACTACTCAAAACGAGTTGCAAAAAAAAAACAATCACCTAGAAGGCTTCGAGTCCTTCCTCCGGACACAACCGTCCCTTGACAAATGTACTTCCAGTTACCGAACAAGGTTGCAAACCCTCATACAACCGACACTATTATCCACTTCCGACTCTACCCCTGTTCACCTTTCCTCTTGAACACAAATACTAAGGCTACAACATTCTTTCCTGATTTGTCCGACACTTCTTCACTCTTGAAGTTCTTCCTTAGCTTAACATGTAACATCCTACGACCTAGTGAGTTCATAGCCTTCATGCATGACAACGCAAAAGACAAATCATTTCGTACATTTTATCATTTTAAATAAACAACATTTAGAAACAACTCGGGTACTCGTGACCCCATCGCTCTTACAACTTCAAAACTCTGTACAACGATTCGAGAATCATTGGCATGCATCTTCCCGTGAACCCCAATCTTGCTCAATCCGAACAATGTTATTACGAGGGTAATAATTTGCATGAAAATCTTTTCATATGAGACAATTCTGAAAGAGTTACCGACACCAAGTAAACCAGTCGGTTCTCACACTCAATTGTATGATATCAAAAAGGTCAATAAGCATTTTGGTTATAAGTGAATTGCAGGTAACCATTTCCTTGGCCATTTTGTAACAATTTAACTTATCATTAAAAGTGTGGAATACTTTGCAAATTGTTTACCTCAAAATTTCAATGTGCGACGTACTGAAATCGCTTTTTCTTTAAACGTGCACTCGTACAAGCTGACTCATTTTGTTCAAAGTTGACATTTACATTCTTATTTTAAATCGTGAAAATTTCATGTTACATAAAAGAACGCCATGCATGAGACTCTATTTGCAATTGAAGGCTACTCACTCTAACAAGGTCAACCGCTTTAATTACGCAACTTATCTTTGACACTCCACCTACGACCAATGGTCGTCCTTTCGGTCACGCAACAACCTGCTGAACACACTTTCCACCTCTCACTTACTCAACCCTTTCATACTATTTCGCTTTGAACAACTATCTCACTTTCCACTCCTATATGCTTTCATTTCACTATAGGTATCTTATTTCATTTACCCTGTCCTTGAAAAGCTCGAATAAGAATTCAAAGCTCCATTGGCACTTTCAAGGCTTCGACATCGCCCTTTCTTACCATCCCGACCGATCTATCCCAAGATTTCTAGAACTGGGGCTCTCCCAAAATAGGAGTCTTACTCAAACTCAACATCCATCCTCTTCGAATCTACGAAGAGTTACCTCTATCCGACTCATAACGTTCTATACAACATTCTTTCTCTACGATGTATACATACATCACATCATAAGTGACCTCTCAAGAAACTTCCCTAACAAGGGGACTCAGTCTACCCCTCAGGGATCTTGTTGACAATCTAACGTACTGGAACACGACATGAGCACTAGGTAGGTTAATAAGGTAGGTTAAGCACATACATGTACCTGTAAGTTCGCAATTACACTGGCCAGGTGCAATCTCAAACTTACCTTACATGACAGTCCTCGGTACCTTATTAGTCCTATCTCCATAATAGTGTCCTCCTAACGCATTTCCTGTGTCTACATTAGTGCCCTCTTAACGCGTTTTCTGATTCTCAGTTGTGATCTTCTACTCCCAAGTTTAAGTTTAGGCCCGTCCGGTCACCTAAATCCCTTAAACTATGGCTCTGATACCATTTGTAACGTCCCAAAAACATAACAAGACAACCAAAGCATTAAATCATACTCTGTAATAAAACTGGGTCCCAAAATTCAGTTACATCATTCCCAAACTAAGGTTGGCGGAAATAACCTATACACAACTGAGAACAACTACTACTACAAGTGGCAACGGCACAGTCTCTAGCTGCATCTGTACTCAATCATGCTCTTGCTCACTTACTTGAGACTCTTACTACTTGCTTACCTGAAAACGGTTTAATTTTGAAAAGCGAGGGTTAGACCAAAAGGTCTAGTGAATTCCCTCTGAAAACAACATATATAAACATTGGGAAAATCGTTTATAAAATTCATCATCAAACTTCACATAACGTCAAACATGGTACTGCACCGTGATGAGGACCGCATAAACTAACCACGATCGGGGCCCAAGCAGACTCCCCTTTCGCCGCGATCGAGGCCCAAGCAGACTCCCCTCTCGCCTCGTACCGGGGCCCAAGCAGACTCCCCTCTACCCGAATAGGAGGGAAACAGATTCCAACCTATCGGCTCATCACCCATGTCCAAGGGATCATCAGATCCCAGAGCATACCGATCCCATGGTGCAGACCGACTCCACATAGCATACATCACATGTCATACTTCATACAACTTGGAATCTCGTAAACCATATAATCATTTCATCATGCTAAATATTCTTTGAATAAAGTATGAGCTTTCATGTAAAAACATGCATATCGATTTGGTAAACATTTCGTGCTCAAAGTGAACCATTATCAGTTAAAAGAACAATTAACACATTGCGTCGCAAATAGGTTTAGGGAACTCACCTTGATGACGCTGAACGCACTTCTTGAAATCACCAAACTAATCCAACCGAACACCTAAGGGCATTGAATTCGAATCAGATAAAATATCTCAGCCCTACTGTCCGGATACCCTTTCCCGGACACAGCACTTATCCGGACACAACACTTATCCGGACACTACACTTATCCGGACACTACACTTATCCGAACACACCACTTATCCGGACACACCACTTATCCGGACACTACACTTATCCGGATACTACACTTATCCGGACACACCACTTATCCGGACAAAACTACCCGGACACCTTCACGAGACACTTACCCGGACACATGCAACATATCCGGACACCACCAAACACTGGTGTCCGGAAAACGCTGCTGTTCGAGCTTAGAAATTCTAAAACCGCTTTAAACTCCGATTTAAGCCATTAGTTTGATTAGACAACTATAAGGGTTCATTCACTAACCCCAAACACTCACTTAAACCATTTATAACCTCTAAAATCGTTTCATTAAGACCAAAACCCATAAAACCCACTTTTTAGGGAAGATGGGGAAAGCTTAAGAAATCACTAGTTTCAATCATAGAATCCAAGCTAAAGAAGAAGGGAATGCTAAATCACACAGAATACGAACTTAAGAAGGATTACCTGATTGATTTCTCCTCTCTATTGCCTCCTTCTTCTTCTTCTTCCTTCTTTCCTTGCTTCACGTCACCACACCCACACAAGACCAAAATACTGATTTGCAAATGGGGACTGCCCTAAAAGTTTGTGCATATAAATACCTTCAACAAAATACATAAATGGTCCCTCAACTTAACTTTCATTTATTTCACTTTGGCCACCAAACTCTAAAACCTACTAGAATTTGGGTTGTTACACCAATCAATTAAGATATCTATAAAAATGATGAAGGTTCACTTATTATGATTTGAATATTTAAGAAAAATCATTAGAGTTCATTAGTTATGATTAATACTTTATATGAAGAAACACTTGATGTATTTATGAAACCAAATATTTGTTAGATTAGATGGACGGTTGAGATTGGTTTGTGTGGTTTGTAACATTTGATTGGTTTGTATTTTAATGGGCCTATATATATATATATATATACGTATATATATATATATATATATATAGTGTTAGGTTCATGGGAAAACCTTTAAAAATGAAAAATTGAAGATGTAATAACCGTAATCTAATTGTAAAGGAAGTAGATGTTTAGTGGAATTTTAATGGAAACTCAAGTTCAAGGGTCTAAGTGCAAATAAAAGAAAGGGGTCATTTTGCAATAAATGAAAGTACTAAAAGACCCTAAAACCCCTATTTTCATCCTGTTAGTGAAAATGGAGGCTGCAGAGAGAGTAGAGAGATTTTGGAAGATTGATCAGAGTGCAATTGCAAGGAAATCGAGAAGGGTGCCAGATTGGATGTGATATCTACATCAATATTCATCAAGGTAACCTCAAATTCTCTAACTCCTATTACTGATTATGGTGGAATTTCATGCTTAAAAGGTTTTAGAACAAATGGGGTTAATCGATGGTGGGATTTTGATAGAAATGGGTTTATGGATGCTTAGTTAATGATATGAAAGTGGTTTGGATGAAAACCAATTGATTTTGAAGGCTTGAAACTGTTTGAGTTTGGGGATTAAACTTGAAAAGGGGTTTTTTAATCGCACAGTGCGATTATCCGGAAAATTGCTAGTGTCCGGGTAAGTTTGAAATCCGGAAATGAGCTATCCGGACGTGGTATCCGGAAATGGGCAATCCGGACGTGGTATCCGGAAATGGGGAATCCGGACGTGGTATCCGGAAATGGAATCCGGATGGGTTATCCAGAAATTTGTTTTCGGGCTCTGTTGGTTTTAACTTTCGTAAGTAGTCGAGCTATTTGTGAGGCGAGTTAAAGGGGTCTTAAGAGAGAGTTGAGGGTAAATCTCAAGGGATGATCGGGTGACTTATCATTCTCTTATATTTAATCGTAGGTGTTCGGTTTGAGGAACACATGCATAAGTGAGAAGGAATTAAGCGAGGACTGCAGGTGAGTCTTTCTGACTGAAATGTGTTGGCTTATGTACTATTTTAAATGCGTGAGATGTTATGAAACTACATGTTTTATCTTTTATATGAAACTGCATGTTTTGCTATGCTTGAGAAAGTTGAGATATTATGTATGCATACATTTGGAAGTGGGCATGCTATGGCTAAGTCGGGGTGTGTGTCTCGCCAGTGCTCATACCGGGGGGTGTGTCCTGTTTATGCCATGGAGGGTGTGTTCCAATTAAGGCAGTTTGAGACTGACATGTTGTCATAGGTGTGCGTGACCTCAGTGTGCCATTTACATGCGTAGTTCTTGCGTTTGAAAGTTTAAATGTTTTAAAGTTGAGAATTTTTTATAAATGCTTATAAACCGTTTAAAATGTTTTATGTGGCGTAGATGTTTGTTTTAGAGGGAACTCACTAGACCTCATGGTCTAACCCTCGATTTTCAAAAACTAAACCATTTTCAGGTAAGCGCTTAGTAGAAGGCTCTGGTAAGGGTAAGGAGAAGGCGTGAGCGTGAAGTTTTGGTCTAGAAGGAAGTCATTATATTTAGTATGCCAAGCCTAGTACTTTAGAAATCTCGGTTGTGTAATAGGTTGTTTCCGCAAACCTTGTGATGTACTTGTATCTTTGAGATGGTATTTTGAGGCCGTTTCGGCGAGTTATTTATTTTAATGTCATTATGCTTTACTGGTTGAGTTGGGTTTTTATAGATGGTATCAGAGTCATAGTTTAAGGGATTTAGGTGATCGGATGAGCCTAAACTTAAACTGTGGAGTGGAGGGGGGACACAACTGAGATATATGAAGTTATTTGAGAAAACCTTGATCATCGAGAATCATGACGGGGTAGTGAGGACTATCATGTAAGGTAAATTTGAAATTACATCTGGCCAATGTAATTGCAAATTTACAGGTGCATGAGGGTGCTCATTTTGTCTTGTCAAGAAGGTCGTTGGGTGTGGTAGTATGTTGTGGGTTCTAACCTTGCAAGTATAGCAAAGAGTGGATGTGTTGTGAGAGATTGCTTATGATGTAGTGTTTATACCTTCTAGAAGAAGTGTTGTTCGGAATGTTTTTGAGCCGATTAGAGGTAGAACTTCTTAGGTTCGAAGGTGATGAATGACTGATTAAGGGTAAACTCATAGTTTCTAGTGAGTCCCCATTCTTGGAGTTGATATGTCGATCAGTTCGAACAGGAGAAGAGGATTGGGTTAGGTTTTTGAAAGCTTTAACTCAAGATCGGGTGAAGGAAGTGAGCCTATGACTCTCCAATACAACAGTAGAGTGGTAAGGATGTTGGAGAGAAGATATCGGGATTTGATTGAATTATTGGAAGAGCAGAATGTGATGAAAATTGGTGGTTTATCGACATGTAGGGGTCAAAGATTGAACCCGTATGAATTGTAAATCATTGCTCAAGACGAGAACTGTGTGGGGTGGTCAAACAAGTAGGCTGTGAAACACCTGTACAACAAGTTTTTGCAAGGACGAGAGAGCGATCGTTGGTCAAAAGTAGAGTGCCAATGATAAGTTGTGTGGGTACAACGGTTGACCTTGTTAGAGTGAATTGCCTTCAATTGCAAGTTAGGTTTCATACATTGTGTCTTTAAACATGTTACATGAGCTCTTTCATGATTAAAAGTAGATGCTATTAACGAATTTCTTGTTTTGGAAATAAGTCGACGCGTGCAAGCGTGTGTTTAAATAAAAAGACAAACCTATTTACGTTGCACAATAAAGTTTTTGAACTTAGTGATTTACGAATTTTAGTGTAACAACCCAACTCAAAGATAACACTTGAACAACAAGAAATAAACAACTCGCCGAAAAGGCTCCAGAATACAACATAAACATACGAGTACAAAACAAGGTTTGCGGAAAGAACCCAATACATAGCTGAGATTTCTAGAATACTAAGTCTGGCATACTATACTATGTTGACTTCCTTCTAGTCCCCAACTTCACGCTCACGCCTTCTCTTTTCCCTTACCAGCAACTCCTACTAAGCGCTTTCCTGAAAATGGTTTAGTTTTTGAAAAGTGAGGGTTAGACCATGAGGTCTAGTGAGCTCCATCCAGTGGCGCGGTTTCATCAACAAATATAAAACATTCATAACCATTATAACAACAACTTTAAACAATAAGCTTTCACATAAACTGCACATGTAAATGGCACACTGAAGTCCCACAACGGCGACAACGTGTCAGTCTACACTGCCTTACTAGGTCACACCTCCCATGGCATAAACGGTACACCCCCGGCGTATGAGTACTGGCGGGCCACACCCCCCGACTTAGCCAATGTACATCTATCAACATGGAATGTGTTGGGTCATTGACCAGCATCTTCCTAAATCGAAACGTGGCGCTGGCTGCTACGCTATATGGAAATAAGTTGCGCCTTCTCCACCAGCAATTGCTTTTGGCGTAGTGGTAAGCGCTTGGATCCTAACATGTGGTATCAGAGCAGGTCACGGGTTCGAATCCCATGGAGTGCATTATAATGCCAAAGGCATGCTGTGCAGCCAAGAGTACTGGCATATGCTGGGGGGGGGGGGGGGGGGATTGTTGGGTCATTGACCAGCATCTTCCTAAATCGAAATGTGCCGCTGGCTGCTACGCTATATGGAAATAAGTTGCGCCTTCTCCACCAGCAATTGCTTTTGGCGTAGTGGTAAGCGCTTGGATCCTAACAGAATGCATACATCTCAAGTAAATTTCCATATACGCATTTTCATGTAATAAAAACATATCATTTCATATTCATTTACTTACTTCAGAAAACACGTTTAAAATACGTATTTAGTTAGAAAAACTCACATGTCGTCCGGATTGCTTCTCCCTACTTGGCTTCAGACTTGCAATTCGATCTCCTAAGAATTTAAGAGTAAATGTCGGAAATTAGTCTCTCGAAGTTCCTCTTAATTACCCCTCCAATACGCCCTAAAGACACATGAGTATTCCCAAAACAGCTCTCAGGAACTCTATTCGACCACATGTCCGAAAGTCCTAACCGGACCCATATTCGGATCATACTAAATCCGGAACTCTCTATACCGGAACTCGCAAATCTGGAACCCACCAATCCGGAACTCACTAGTCTGGAACCCACCAATCCGGAACTCAGTAGTCCGGAACTCCCTAATCCGGGACCTACTAGTCCGGAACTCACAATACCGGAACCTACTACACCGAGTCCCTCCGATACGAGATATCCGGACAACATCCGAAATCTAGTCCGAACACGTCCGGACTCCGCAACCCACTCGAAGACCCCACCTGTTTGGCGAATTCCCGGATGTTCGAGACTTCTGTCGAACCGCACACACACACCATCGACTCCCAACATGCGATCACTCAAAACGAGCCTCAACACAAGCAATTCTTACACAACAATTTTGAAATAACACTAACCCAAAAGTGACCAGTTCACCCTCCCAATGTCTGCTCAAAAACCCAATTGCTCCCAAATTCTTAATTATCCAAAAACAACAACTGATAAAGACGAGGAGCAAAAGACTAACTGATTACCTTGAAACTCGATGAATTGGTGATCCTCAACCAGCCACTCTTCTTGATTTCTTCCAATGGCGCACTTGGTAACTTGATTTCTCTCCTTAGCTCTCCTACCGCCACTCCAAATATGAATATGCTGGATTCTAGGGTTTGTGCCAAATAACAAGGGTTTTTATACCCTCCTCCAACTTACAATTCAACCCCTAAAGTTATAGCTTCTTGACCTTTCTCACAAAATTCCCATATCGTTTCAATAGAACCCCGGTTATTACAATACCTCCCCCTCAAAAGAATTCCGTCCCCGGAATTCCATCGTCAGACAAGCTTGAGTACTTGGACCTCATGTCCGTCACTACCTCCCCAGTTGACTCTTGTCCTTTGGAATTACTAAGGCATCTCCACACGGTCAAGTTCCTTGTATCTCAACTCCTTGGCTTGACTTACGGTCAAAGATTTCCTCCATCCTTAAGACAAAGTTTCACTTCTCATCCACCCGTATCCTTGTTAAAGTATCGCCATATCAACTTCCAACAAGCATCCTTGAGTATAGAGACGTGATACACATTATGACTTCCCCACAATCTCATCAGGTACAACCAATTTACACCCAAATCTCCAACACCTTCAACAATTTCAACGGACCCAAAATATGGCCCGACTTCACCTTTTCTCGGACGCACCACCCCATTCTCTAGGGTGTCTCCCGCATCGAGTTGTCCCCCAACTTGCGATTCACAAGACTCACACTTTTTAGCCTAATCAACTTAGCTCCACCCAGCTGCCCAAACCATTCTGATTGAAATCATCATAGTCGCTCCAAATCCTTCGGATCTACCCCTCAGTCAACCACCACTTTCTTACGTTGGGTTATTTCATATGACATACTTGCAACGTCTCTGCTCGACTACACTGCGTTAGATATTGTCTGCTTTGCCCACACTTGGACTCCCGGTTTTAAAACGCGTCTAACCAAGGTTTTCCTCTAGCAACTCTACTTCCTTAAAAGAAAGAACTTTGCTGAATTCCATGCCACAATAATGTCAATTCTCTACCAAACGTAACCACTCAACTTGTCAACTTGGCACAAGGCCAACCTTGAATATCCCAACAAACTCACCGCCAAGGGTTCCCTCATCGAATAACATGCAATTCTAGATTATTTCCGTAATGCGACTTATGTCCTACGAAAATAGTGCTTCCCCTCCCGAATCACTTGACTACAATGTAAATATATTCATACGCTCCCACCACGTCACTACCCCACACATACATAGTTAAAAGCAGGAAACCTCCACAATCCATCGTCTGACGTATCTACCAATCCTGAAGACATACATTCAAACTCTTGTTGCATCCGACAATTGTCCAACCATACACGACATAAGTTCAAGTTTTACTCGCTCAACGAGGAACGACCATGCTCACCCGAAACTACTCCCATTAGCTTAGCACGGAACAACAAGTTTACTTGAAACATCTCCCACAATCACACCAAGTCAAATCCAGTGGCCATTCATTCCGAGTACTACGTTAATATACCTTTTCCCTCTTTCTCCTCGAAACATAATGCCTTCAACGAACAACTCACTAGAAGGTGCACGCTTTCGACGAGTCACCTAAGTTAGCTTTCCACCGCCCTTGAACCATAACACATCCAAAACCCCTTCCTCCATAATCTTACCAGGAGTTCGTATACCCACTAATGACAATCTATACACACTATTCCACCTTTTCGGTGTCACTTGCCAAACTTCCTGCTTCCAACCTACTCACTTATTCCGACATACTATCTTCACCTCCCCATGTTAGCATGGAGCACCACCCACCAAACATTACTCTCCCCCTCCTCCTACCTTCCCACATGCACCGATAACACCTCCTCATTACTATACATAACCAAACGGTTTCACCAGAATTCTAACTTGAGGTATCCATCCAAGTCATCCCAAAATGACACTGGTATTCGAAGCCACCACACACTTCTTGATCTCTAAACTGTTACTTCACAGATAATTCTTTCGTACACAAGAAACAATTCACATTCCTTAAAGATTCCGCATCTACTACACCACATCACAAACTAACCAATCCAACATATTCTTTAAACTTTCAACGATTCCAAAATATACTCACCCAACGACTCACACAACCAAAAACACCTGGTTCCTTATTTGGGTAACCACCCACTACCGCTCCGCCATTTTATTCTAAGAACAACCATATCGTAACGCCAGCATACAATTCACGCGTCCAAGCACTTGCTTAACAAATTGTATAACTCATCCGAAATTTTTGAAAAGAACTTCCATCTGGTGCTTAACCTCCTTTATCAATACATTACCATAACACTGGCTTGCATAACCACCTTGGCAAAAGATGCCACTAACTTGTCCGCACGTTCTCCACCCACAACACCCCACCACAGACCAGGTTCTCACGGTTACTTCTACACATACTCAACCTTGCCTTCATAATCTCCTGCATAAATGTAACCAAGTGTATCCCACAACTTCATCTTTTTCCACATCTAGATGAACCACAACTCGCGATTCCAAATTTTCTCAAAACTAATCGTTCCTTGTCGGTTCATTTCGATCCCCAAGAAACCATTCCTAATTTATAAGGCACATTCTCTTTCCGATCGATATAATCAATGCATCCACTTCGGTCGCACTAACTACCTTCTCCTTTTACGAATCATCAAAACCTCGTAGGGAAAACACTCCTCCAAATAGCAATCCTTCACAATCACAACGCCCACACAAGGTGATCCACCATGATGCAAGTATACATCTTTCCTGGATGACCCCTTACGTCTACACACCAGGGTAATTTTCTCAACTTTCAACCTCCTGATCCAAGGCTTCTGCTTCAAACATCTTAAACAGTTGTCGACTTCAACATCAATAGACAACATGATGGTGCTTCCAAAATCTTCCCGTCAACAAGGGTTCCTAACGGAACCTACTCCTTCCAACATATCATAATCAACTTTATACTTCGCCGTCTTCACTTGAAGAAAATTCAAGACTCACCTGGTGCGAGGTCACATTACAATGTCACTCCCAATGTCTCAGGCTCGACGCTGACAATATTCATCAAACAATCTCGATGCTACATAAAACGAGTTACTAAGATAAATATCTTGACGACTTCCAGTCCTTCTCCCGGGCACAACTGTCCATCGACGACCGCATGTCAAGCTATCGAACAAGAGTACAAACTACCACTACACAACCAATCACCAAAGTCCATTTCTAACCTTTTCACTATTCACCTCTCTTCCTGAACACGAATACCAAAATTACAAAACACCCGCGACCGGCTTGACCGTCGCATCTCCACTCTCGAAACCCTTCCTTAACTATGAATGTAATAATCTCTACGACCTAGTGAGTTCATAGCCTTCATGCATGACGACATGATAATTTAAATCATTTCGCACATTTTAACATTTAAAAAGGAAACAAAATTTGGACACAACTTGGGTACACATGACCCAACACTCTCATAACTACCAGGTCATGCACAACGATCTCGAGAATCATTCTCACACAACGTTTTAGTAAATACAACCTTAACCATTCAAAATGATGTCGTTACCTCAGAACAATTTGAATGAAACTTTTCCTATACGACTAGAAAAGTTCTGTATGAAATCACTGACACGAAGTAAACCAGTCGGCTCCCACACTCATTTATATGATATCAACATGTCAATACTCATTTTGATTATAAAAGCTTTGCGGTCAAACCCTTTAATGATTTTCGCAACGAAAATTTTCTCAACATGAAAAAATAGGGATATAATTCGCAAATCACTAAGTTCAAAATTTTTATTGTGCAAAGTAAATAACTCGGCCTTTTCCTTTAAACACACGCTTGCACGTGTCGACTCATTTCCAAACAAGAAACTTGTTATTTACGCAATTACTTTTAATCTTGAAAAGCTCATGTAACACTTATAAGGACACAATGCATGAAACTCAACTTGCAATTGAAGGCTATTCACTCTAACAAGGTCACTCGTTGTACTCACACAACTTATCATTGGCACTCTACCTTGACCAACGGTCGCCCTCTCGTCCTTGCAACAACTTGTTGTACAAGCGTTTCACCTCCTACCCGCTCAACCATCCCATACAGTTTTCGTCTTGACCAATTACCTCACATTCTACCCCTACACGTATTTCAATCCAACACTGATATCTTCCCTTCATTGATCCTGCCACTGAAAAGCTCGACTAAAGATTCAGGGATCCAATCCTCCACTCGCTCTTGAATTGAAGCTTTCAAGATTCCGACATCGTCCTTCCTTACCATGCTAACTGATCTACACAACAATTTCGAGAACGATGAACCACTAGAAACCAGAAGTTTTACCCTAAATCAGTCGTTCACTCTTTTCGAACCCAAGAAGTTCTTCCTCTAGACGCCTCATAACATTCCAAACAACACTTCTTCTAGAAGATATAAACATTATATCTTGTGCGATCTCTCACGATCCGTCAACCCTTTGCTATCATTGCAAGGTCAAAACTCACTACATACTACCACACCCCCCGACCTTCTCAACAAGAGCAATTGAGCACACTCATGTACATGTAAATTCGCGCTTACATTGGCCAGATGTAATTCCAAATTTACCTTACATGACGGTCCTCGCTACTCTATCACTAGCGCACTTAAAGTGATTTTTCCTACAATATCCTATATCTCAGTTGTGCTTCCCTCTACTCCACAATTTAAGTTTAGGCCCATCAGATCACCTAAATCCCTTAAACTATGGCTCTGATACCAATTGTAACAACCCAACTCAAAGTTAACAGTTGAACAACAAGAAATAAACAACTCGCCGAAAAGGATCCGGAATACAACATAAACATACTAGTGCAAAACAAGGTTTGAGGAAACAACCCAATACATAGCTGAGATTTCTAGAATACTAAGCCTGGCATACAATACTATGTCGACTTCCTTCTAGTCCCCAGCTTCACGCTCACGCCTTCTCTTTGCCCTTACCAGCAACTCCTACTAAGCGTTTTCCTGAAAATGGTTTAGTTTTTGAAAAGCGAGGGTTAGACCATGAGGTCTAGTGAGCTCCCTCTAGGGGAACAGTTTCATCAACAAATATAAAACATTCATAACCATTATAACAACAACTTTAAACAATAAGCTTTCACATAAACTGCACATGTAAATGGCACATTGAAGTCCCGCAACGGCGACAACGTGTCAGTCTCACACTGCCTTACTGGGTCACACCTCCCATGGCATAAACGGGACACCCCCCCCCCCCCCCCCCCCGTATGAGTACTGGCGAGACACACCCCCCGACTTAGCCATTTTACATCTATTAACAATGTATGCATACATCTCAAGTAAACTTCCATACACGCATTTTCATGTAATAAAAACATATCAGTTCATATTCATTTACTTACTTCATAAAACACGTTTAAAATACGTATTTAATTAGAAAAACTCACATGTCGTCTGGATTTCTTCTCCCTACTTGGCTTCACACTTGCAATTCGATCTCCTAAGAATTTAAGAGTAAATGAGGGAAATTAGTCTCTCGAAGTTCCTCTTAATTACCCCTCCAATACGCCCTAAAGACACAAAAGTATTCCCAAAACAACTCTCAGGAACTCTATTCGACCACAGGTCCGGAAGTCCTAACTGGACCCATATCCGGATTATTCTAAATCCAGAACTCTCTATACCAGAACTCGCAAATCCAGAACCCACCAATCCGGAACTCACTAGTCCGGAACTCCCTAATCCGGGACCTACTAGTACGGAACTCACAATACCGGAACCTACTACACCGGGTCCCTCCGATACAAGATATCCGGACAACATCCGGAATCTAGTCCGAACACGTCCGGACTCCGCAACCCACCCGAAGACCCCACCTGTTTGGCGAATTCCCGGATGTTCGAGACTTCTGTCGAACCGCACACACACATACACACCATCGACTCCCAACATGCGATCACTCAAAATGAGCCTCAACACAAGCAATTCTTACACAACAATTTCGAAATAACACTAACCCAAAAGTAAGCAGTTCACCCTCCCAATGTCTGGTCAAAAACACAATTGTTCCCAAATTCTTATTTATCCAAAAACAACAATTGATAAAGACAATGAGCAAAAGACTAACTGATTACCTTGAAACTCGATGAATTGGTGATCCTCAACCAGCCACTCTTCTTGATTTCTTCCAATGGCGCACTTGGTAACTTGATTTCTCTCCTCAGCTCTCCTACCAGCGCTCTAAATATGAATATGCTGGATTCTAGGGTTTGTGCCAAATAACAAGGGTTTTATACCCTCCTCCAACTTACAATTCAACCCCCAAAGTTATAGCCTCTTGACCATTCTCACAAAATTCCCATATTGTTTCAATAGAACCCCGATTATTACATTTAGTGCCCTTTTTCATATTGAGATAATCTTCGTTGCGAAAAAATTGGGTTTAAGAGCTCTTAAACCACCTTTAAGAGGCTTACATCATAACATAGCTATACCCCAACCGTAACACAAAGCCATTCAGCTATAAGCACGAGAGCCTGCACTCACTCTGCTTTACCTCCCCTCTGTATAAGCCAGATAAAAAAAGATTGGATTTTCTTTCACTTTTCTAAATCGCTAATATTGAGGGTATGGAGCCAACGTCGTTCGTTTGGCATACTTCCTTGGGTCACTACTCCCAAGGAAGCGAGACCAGATAGGGTTGATAACGCCACTTTTTGGCGTTATTTTCGGTTCTCAAACCAATGAGATTGGCTTGTATTTAAGCAAAGAAGCGGAATTTTATGGTTTATTCAGTGGAATGTGCAGGTTCTTTAACAGGTAGTAATCTTCGAGAAAAGAAGCTAAAAAGAGCCCAAAACGAAGCCCAACGGAAGCCCGAAACCCAAGCCCAAGACCCGCGAACGAACCAGGACCCGAACCACGAACCAGAAACCGACCCAGAAACAGTCTGGAAACCGGGCGACTTGCCACGCGACTTGCAAGTCGCGTGACAAGTCGCCTAACTTTCTGTTTGGCGAATTTCAGCTTTATTTTTCAGATTTTAGGTCATTTTCGAGAGGCAGCTTTCACACGACGACCAGGGGCGATTTAGGGGCGATTTCTGGAGACTTTTCGGAGCCTTCGGAGTCACGATAGAGGATCGATTGGAGGCACGTTCACTACGGAAAGGAGATACGATCACGAGAGAGGGGAGTCCATCTTCACAGTTTTTACGTTTCCAATTACCATGTTTACATACACTTTAGTTTTTCTTTCTCTTGTGTTTGAATCCACCACCGACATGAACTAACCTGTTCATGTTGGGGGTTGGAATGAATTTGGTTTGTAAGCATATGAACAGATGACTTGAACGTTTATCAGTTTTCCTATTTAATAAATGCATGTAATTTGGTTTCTAATGCTTTTGAGAGTTTAGCTACCTTTCAATCGTTTTGTTGCTTCCAGTTGAGTTCGAGAGAATTAACTGTTATCTAGAACTAGGAATTGCATGCCTAATGCGTGAATTTGGTGATAGAGATATACCGAATACGCTTTAGTCTTAATTGAACCAAGTAGGTTGAGATCGAGAGATTAAATCTATCCGTTCATAATAAATCTTGCGCTTAATGTGTTTTGGAATCCATGAGTTGAGATCGAAAGATAAAACTTGTCCTTTTCAAAATAAAACCCGATGTTGCTCGAAAGAGAACAACGGTGACTTTTACAGATTGGGTATTCATTAAGGGAATAACTGGTAATCGTTTTAAGTCTGATATTCGTATGTGAAAACCTAAGGATTTCCAACCCTCAACTGTTTTCTCTATCGAATTTTCCTCAAGTTGTCTACTGTCAGTTTGTGATTTTCTTGTTGCAATTAATTAGTCTAATATCAACCATCTCAGTTTCGATAGTTCAGTTAATAGAGCTTATAGTAATTGTGATACTTAGTTCCTAGTTCCCGTGGATTCGATACTCGTACTTACCGTACGTTATTACTTGATTTCGACACCGTACACTTGCGGTTAGATTTAGGGGGGGTGGTACCCGCCTATCAAGTTTTTGGCGCCGCTGCTGGGGAACTAGTTGCAACTGATAGCACTACCAGCTATAGACGCTATTATATTGGGCATTTTTATTTTCTGTTATCTTATCACTTTCAGTTTTTGGATTGCTAACTTTGCCTACTTTCTTTTCAGGTGCTAATTGGTTTATGCCAAGGAAAACCCGAGGGGGGGAAATCGAACCACTCGATCCGGAAATTGAAAGAACCGCCCGCCGATTACGCAAAGAAGCGAAAGCTAGAAAAAACATCAAGATCGAGATGGGTGACGAAGTACCTCCTGAGCAACGTCCTATGCGGTCGTTTGCCAATCCGAATGTGGCAGCGGCACGCATAGGCATCCAAGCGCCTCGCACCGCAGCGAACTCTTTTGAGCTCAAACCGAGCACCATCGTGATGGTGCAACAAAATCAATATGGAGGAACACCGACTGAAGATCCCCATGCACACATTCGCGCATTTGAACGGATCTGCAATACGTTTAAGATTAATGGGATGGAGGAGGATGCAATCAAGCTGAGGTTATTTGGATTCTTTCTCAAGGGTCGAGCCGAGACATGGACCGAGAGTGTTCCACCGGATTCGATAACCACGTGGGCACAACTGAAGGCAACATTCCTTCAGAAATTCTTTCCTCCGAGCCGAACCGCCCAACTCATGGCCGAGATCACCCATTTCGCGCAATGGGACCAAGAGACGTTATATGAAGCTTGGGAGCGTTACAAAGACATGCTAAAGAAATGTCCTCATCATGGGTTGCACGGATGGGTCATAATCCAGACATTCTATAGTGGACTCCACCCGCAGTTCAAAAACGATATCACGGCCGCATCGGGTGGAGCACTAATGGATAAATCTTGTGAAGAAGCATGCGAGCTGATCGAGAACTTGGCCGAGCACAGTTTTTCTACTCCAAGATCAGCCGTAAGAAGAGTCGCGAGTGTTCAAGAGTCGGATGAGCTGAAGGAACTAAAAGCTCAACTAGCCTTTATCACGAATCACTTGAAAGGAGGTAGTCCGCAAGAGCCCGAGCAAGTTCAGTTCCTACAGAACCGAAATCACCAGCCGAGAAACGACCCTTTCTCCAATACGTATAACGAAGGGTGGAAGAAACACCCCAATTTTTCGTGGAGTCAACCCGGTCAACAACAAGGTAATTTTTCTAACTCATCGAATTATTCTAATACTAACAATGCTTACCGTCCTCCAGGTTTCAACCAAAGGAACGAAGGACCATCCGGGGAGAAGAAACCGGGGTTAGAAGACATGATGATGAAGTTTATGGAAAAGATGGATAGCACGGTTGGAGAGTTGGCGAGCACGGTGAACACGATAAAGGCGGCCACTGATCAGAACACCGCATCCATCAAGATCTTGGAGAGGCAAGTAGGGCAAATTTCGGAAGCCCTATAAAACCGACCTCCCGGCGCATTCCCAAGTATGACTGAAAAGAAACCAAGAGAGGAGTGTAATGCCATTTACCTGAGAAGTGGCAAGGAGCTGATTGGAAACCCAACACGAGAATCATCATCAAAAGAGATCGAGCAAGATGTAGAGATCATTGACATGGATGAGTTGGAGGCTGATAAAGAGTTCGTGATGAAGGAGAACCCGGAGGATGAAGAGAACAAGAAGAGTGAGGAGACGAAGCCAAAGCAACCACCGGTCAAGCCGGTGGTACCGAGAGTTCCCTATCCGAGCAGACTTAAATCGCATAAGGATGATGTTAACTTTTCTAAGTTTCTTGATATATTTAAAAAGCTGCACATTAACATTCCTTTTGCAGATGCTTTGGCACAAATGCCCTCATATGCAAGATTTATGAAAGACATTCTATCCAAGAAGAGGGCGATCGATCACCAGTCCACCATTACACTTACTGAAGAGTGTAGTGCCATCATTCAGAACAAGCTTCCCCCGAAGCTCAAAGACCCAGGGAGTTTTTGAATCCCTACTCAAATTGGGAAGTTTTCTTTTGATAAGGTATTATGTTATTTAGGATCTAGTATTAATTTAATGCCTTTATCTGTGTTCAGGAAACTGGGATTGGGAGAAGTGCAGCCGACGTACATGACCCTCAAACTCACGGATCGATCGATCGTCTACCCGTATGGAGTGATAGAAGATGTGCTGATCAGAGTCGGTAGATTCTACTTTCCGGTGGACTTTGTGGTCATGGACATCGATGAAGATATAGAGGTCCCACTTATATTGGGACGATCCTTTCTGGCCACGAGTCGAGCTTTAATTGACATGGAGGACGGAGAGATGACCTTACGAGTTGGTGATGAAAAGGCGATATTCAAGATGTTTGAAAGTGGGAAGCATAAAGACGGAGCTGGTAATGGAAAGCAAGAGGTGAAAGAATCCGCAAAGAATCGCAAGTGTGGGCGAATCAATTCCGCGGATACCGAACCAAATTGAGAGCCACACAGTCGTGCCACGACTTTAACTACGGCGCTGGGTGGGAGGCAACCTACCAAGGTTGCGTTCTTTTTAGTTTATTTTATTTATTTTCAGTTTTTGAGTGTTTAAAATATATATATATATATATAGCTGAAACAGGGACTTACGCGGCTTGTGTCGCAGCTTCCATACCGCGTGCCAAACCGCGGGGTCCTCTGTTTGTTTCCGGAACAGTGGGTTACGCGGCTTGTGCCGCGGTTTCCAAATCGCGCGCCAAACCGCGCGGCTCCCCTGTTTCTGTTTTCGCGCTTTGTTTTCGTTTATTGCTTTGTGTGTTTCGTGTCTTTTTTTTCTTTTGCTTTCTGCTTTGTTTTCGTTTGTTTGTGCATTCCCCTTCTCCGTTGTCTCTCGTCCGAGGTCGCTCCAATCTTTCAAGAGGATCTCCTCCGTCCGGGCAAACAGGTATGCTCTAAACTTTGTATGTGACGGGTGTGTAAGATGTGTGGTTTCTTATTAGTTAACGAGATGCAACAAACCTAAGTTTCACTTAGGTTTGGGGTGTCTCGTCTTCCCAACATCTACACACTCACTTTTAATCCTGTGCAAACCTCGGTTTCACCGAGGTTTGGGGTTGGCTTTGTTTGACAAACCTAGGCCACGACCTAGGTTTGGGGTGGCCATGTTTTTTTTTTGAAAATGCTAGATTAGCTCTTTGTGCTTCATGTTATGTTATGCCTTACCTGTCTGTTACCTGTAATAACCGCACAACGATACTTGTTTCTAGTATCGCCTACGCCGACACTCGCACATTGGGGACAATGTGTGGGTAAGGTTTGGGGTTGCCCAATCGGACCCACGTTTTGCACGTAGATTTCCTGCACTTCTGAGTACCTAGATCACTTTAGCTAAAAATTTTGTTTTGAATGATTGATACCAACCATTGTAGGAAGAATCTGGTGATAGTAACGTGACCATTAGGGAAGGACTGGGAAAGGACAGGACTAGGGACATTAGTGGAGACCACCCATTAGTGAGATTTGAGCCTAAAAGACGTTTTTCATTTCGAGGGATTCATACACTTAATTCATATACACTTTTTCGAGTCCCTTGTCGTGAATATAGAGTGATCTCGCTATATTATTGCATTAAGTAGCAAAGACAACCATCGAGATATTGGGTAAGGGTGTATTAGACCATATCGTGTGGACCTTAAGATGTGATTCTAGGCAATGTGTGTTGTGTTTTAACCTGTTTTTAGCTATCGTACCTTTTCACCCATTTGTGTGTAACCATAGCCCCCTTTGTAGCCATACACTCACCTTTTCATTTCAGACCCATCTTTAAACCCGAGCCAAAAGCCTTAGCCAACCTTATCCGAAAGTGTGTCAATCTGAGCGGTAATGAATAACCGAAGATAGAGCGAAAAAGAAAGAAAATCAGCCAGTCATGAATATAAATAGAAAAGAGGGCCAATGCAGCCCCAATGCAAATAAAGAGGACCAATGAAGTCCCAAGTTAAAACAAAATAGTTAGTTTAGATAGCTTCCCAGCAGCAGAAATAAGAGAGTCAAAGCGACTCCATTAGTGACAAAGAGGGCCAAATGATAGAGCATAAAGCTAGGAAGTTCAGAACTGCTAAAGCTTGACACACCAAGGATCTTTGTACCGTTTTACCCTTCGTTTCGTAAGCCATGACCTTAGCCTCGTTAAAACCCTTGTAAAGACCTGGTTGATCTTTTGGAAAACACGATTAGCATATACGACTACCTTTGCTAATATTCCCTGTCTTGCTACTTGATTCCTTTCTGAGATCGACTTTTGGACACTCGTGCGTCTTCTTTAAAGTTGTCACGTGATTTTTGAGTATTCTTGTACATAACTTCCTATACATGACAACATGTGCGATAACCTAGGTTCGAATGCAAAGACAGTATCTCGTGAGGTAGGGTCGAGGCGAAATGTTTTCCCTAGTATGTCTGGACTTAGAACAACCTTAGTGTAATCGGAGCAGTCACGAGTTCAATTTACAATGGAAGGTCGTAGATCAAACAAAATAAGGATGAGGCGAAAGTGAGAGAGGCATTCGTGGGTATAGGAAATCACCAGTGCATTACATGGTACCGATTGGGAGTTGTGCAGTTATTATATTTCACTGAAGTATGCTTTTATTATATTTTTATCGCTAATTTGCTTGGGGACAAGCAACGCTCGGTTTGGGGTTGTTGATAACGCCACTTTTTGGCGTTATTTTCGGTTCTCAAACCAATGAGATTGGCTTGTATTTAAGCAAATAAGCGGAATTTTATGGTTTATTTAGTGGAATGTGCAGGTTCTTTAACAGGTAGTAATCTTCGAGAAAAAAACTAAAAAGAGCCCAAAAAGAGCCAAAACGAAGCCCAACGGAAGCCCGAAACCCAAGCCCAAGACCCGCGAACGAACCAGGACCCGAACCGCGAACCAGAAACCGACCCAGAAGCAGTCTGAAAACCGGGCGACTTGCCACGCGACTTGCAAGTCGCGTGACAAGTCGCCTAACTCTCTGTTTGGCGAATTTCAGCTTTATCTTTCAGATTTTAGCTCATTTTCGAGAGGCAGCTTTCACACGACGACCAGGGGCGATTTAGGGGCGATTTTTGGAGACTTTTCGGAGACTTCAGAGTCACGATAGAGGATCGATTGGAGGCACGTTCACTACGGAAAGGAGATACGATCACGAGAGAGGGGAGTCCATCTTCACAGTTTATACATTTCCAATTACCATGTTTACATACACTTTAGTTTTTCTTTCTCTTGTGTTTGAATCCACCACCGACATGAACTAACCTGTTCATGTTGGGGGTTGGAATGAATTTGGTTTGTAAGCATATGAACAGATGACTTGAACGTTTATCAGTTTTCCTATTTAATAAATGCATGTAATTTGGTTTCTAATGCTTTTGAGAGTTTAGCTACCTTTCAATTGTTTTGTTGCTTCCAGTTGAGTTCGAGAGAATTAACTGTTATCTAGAACTAGGAATTGCATGCCTAAGGTGTGAATTTGGTGATAGAGATATACCGAATACGCTTTAGTCCTAATTGAACCAAGTAGGTTGAGATCGAGAGATTAAATCTATCCGTTCATAATAAATCTTGCACTTAATGTGTTTTGGAATCCATGAGTTGAGATCGAAAGATAAAACTTGTCCTTTTCAAAATAAAACCCGATGTTGCTCGAAAGAGAACAACGGTGACTTTTACAGATTGGGTATTCATTAAGGGAATAACTGGTAATCGTTTTAAGTCTGATATTCGTATGTGAAAACCTAAGGATTTCCAACCCTCAACTGTTTTCTCTATCGAATTTTCCTCAAGTTGTCTACTGTCAGTTTATGATTTTCTTGCTGCAATTAATTAGTCTAATATCAACCATCTCAATTTCGATAGTTCAGTTAATAGAGCTTATAGTAATTGTGATACTTAGTTCCTAGTTCCCGTGGATTCGATACTCGTACTTACTGTACGTTATTACTTGATTTCGACATCGTACATTTGCGGTTAGATTTAGGGGGGGTGGTACCCGCCTATCAAGGGTGTAGTCTTTTCATTCTTCCCCGCCCCATATCTCAATCATAACCCTCTTGACTATAGCCGTCGAGTTTAGCTGTAGGTTCCCGAGTCAGGATAAGAAAATAGGTGATTGTTAGTCACTACCTTTTCTTAACTTCAAGACTACCTAACCCTATGTACTCGGTCAATGCTATTCCTCGCCAGGTTCTTGTTCCTCTGTATAAGCCAAATAGAAAAAGATTGGATTTTTTTTCACTTTTCTAATTCGCTTATATTGAGGGTATGGAGCCAGCGTCGTTCGTTTGTCATACTTCCTTGGGTCACTACTCCCAAGGAAGCGAGACCAGATAGGGTGTAGTCTTTTCATTCTTCCCCTCCCGATATCTCAATCATAGCCTTCTTGTCTGTAGCCGTCGAGTTTCACTGTGGGCTACTGAAGTTGATAGACGTTGTGTTATCGATTCTTTGACTGTTGATTTATATAATGCCTTAAATGGTAAAACTCAAGTTGAACAACAAAATCAAGATCTAATTGAACAACTAAAAAATGCCATTTAAAAATCCAAGAACTATCTAATATAGAAGAAAGTTTAAAGGATCAGGTATATGTAAATGAACTAACCAGCATCGAACGCGAACAAGCTATCCCTGAGATGTTATCATCTCAGTCTTCTTCTTTTTCTTCTTTTTCTTCTTTTATTCCTATTCGTAAGGAAACACCTAAAAGTCCCAAACTCTTTTAGAAAGGTAAATTCATCTCTCATATTCCTCAGAAGAGTACAAAAGTATCTAAGCTGAAGAAGATTCCTTATAAGCTATCACCCTTCATCCTCCAAGGCTACGACCTCTGGACATGTTCAGAGATCTACCCCTCGGGTAAAGGTTGATCTCAAGCGTAAGAAATCTGAAGAACCAAAGGTTTCTCCAAAATCTGATGCTAAGGGCATTCTTTGAGCTGGCCCTGCTCATTTAAAGCTTTCTAATGCTTATGCTTATGGTCCTAAAGCTACCTTCGGTTCTAGGATATGCTATCATTGTGGACTTACTGACCATATTGCTAGTAAGTGTCCCACGACCATCAAAGCTGAGTCTAGAGTGAAGATGAATGTCAACAAGGCAAAGAAGGTCACCAAAGATGAAAAATCTGCCAAGGTGAAAAATACTAGTACTAAGGTTAAGAAATTAACCAAGGTGAAGGTTACCACTGAAGTTAAATCATCAGATGCTGTGAAGATCGTTGAACCTTCCATCTCCACTAACACTTACGGACCCATTGTAAAGTGGGTGCCAATTCAAACATAATCTTCCATATGATTGCAGGACTCGAAGGGTATTTGGTATCTCGATAGTAGATGCTCTAGACACATGACTAGAAAAAATATCCTACTCTGTGAATACTGAATACAAGGAAGAAAAAGGTCCCTTAGTGACCTTTGGTGGAAACGGAAAAGGCTATTACAGAGGGTTTGGTGTACTCACAAATGGTACAACTACCTTCTGAAGAGTCGCTTATGTAAAAAGACTGAAGCACAATCTTCTAAGCATCAATCAGCTATGTGATAATTACTATAAATTATGCTTTACTAAGAAAGCATGTTTGGTCACTGACAAATAAGGAAAACTTGATCTCAATGGTTATCGTATGGAAAATGTCTGTGTTATCAACATGGACTCCTCAAACACTGAGCACATATGTTTACTATCCAAAGCCTTGTCAGATGTCAACTGCCATCGCATAAGAGGTCTTAACTTTGTGAACTTATTGGACCAATAAAATCGTTTCTTTAGTAGAGGTTACTTCAAATTTTTGATTTAATGATAAATGACAAATAAGTAATGTTATGTGTAACTTACCTTTATGGTATTTAATGAGATGTTACAAATGAGATTCATTCTTATAAGTTACTTGTATTAAATGACTTTTAATAAATGACCTTTAATAAATGACGTTCCTATATGTTCATAAGAATGTGTTCATTAGGGTCTTCATTAGAATGTGCTCATATGTGTTCATAAGAATGTGTTCATAACCATAAGGGGTTCTTAAGTGTTCAATAAAATTGTTCGTATGTAAGATTATAGATCAACCAAAATGCACTAAATAACCACATTAATGTTTGTGTGGTCTTTTATTACATATAATGTAAGTGAATGTGTGGTCCTTTATTATTACATTAATGAGGAGCTACAAAACTTTCATATGAACATCAATGAAATGACTTATTAAACATCAATGAACATACGTATTGAATTGAATGAACTATTACAAAACATACGAACATCGGTGAGGAGTTACAAGACCTGAATGACATATTCAAATGGAGAGTTACAAAACAACAATGACGAGTTACAGAACATACATATGAACATTAATGAAGAGTTACAAAACATACGTATGAACATCAATGAAATAATATATTGAAATGGAATGAACATCAATGAAATGGCATATTGAACATCAATGGACATATATATTTTCCTCAATTGACCCGGATCACTAATGTTCACATATCCAAAATATTTATGGGTTTTATGTGAATTGTTATCTCGACCGTACATTTTCAAAATCAATGTATACGATTGGTTCATAAGGTTAATACCAAAAACTGAGTAAACAAAATAATTTGCCCATATATATATATATATAGGATGATAATCAAATGAGAACTACAAATATGTTACAAACCTGTGAGAACCAATATAAAAATATATTTTTTACATGATTTTATTTCATCAAATCCTATTTAAAATACTGTTTCACGTATGTTCGTTCACAATGTGTGAATATTACATGTGGAAAATATATTTTGATTCACCTAATGAAATAAAAAAATACACGCAAAAAACATTCATATGGTGAAACAAATCAATATGAAACTATCATATTATGAAACAAATATATGCAAAGCAAAATATCTTAAATCTTAGCATTTGATAAAAAAATATCATGTAAAAATTTCTCTATATTGGTTCTCATATGTTTATAACATTTTTTTTATTCTCTTTTAATTTAACCTATATGTGTGTGTGTGAGATATATATATATATATATATATATATATATATATATATATATATATATAGAGAGAGAGAGAGAGAGAGAGAGAGAGAGAGAGAGAGAGAGAAAGAGAGAGAGGGAGAGAGTGTGTGTGTGTGTGTGTTATTTTATATAATTAATAGAACAAACAAACAACGGTCCAAGGGTTAACTGTGTTGATACCAATCACGATTAGAAGACAAGGACTGAAGACAGTTTAATTAAATGTATGATGTTTAAGATACTAAAAAAATAAAAATAATAATTAAGTTTATAGGTTGCCATTTGCAATAGCTACTTCTGTCTTGGAATCTTGGTCAACAAGACTGGTCAAACTTTGACCAAACCAATTCTCTCCATTTGAAATTTTACAACAATAAATTTCTTTTGATATCTGAATCTTATAGATATAATTTTCATTTCTTTAAGCAAACCAAAACATACACATTTTGTATATACCCGTACTTAAATTATAAAATGATGGTTTTTGTTGTTAGAAATAGATGCTATAAAAGACGAAATAATATAATAAATAAAATATAAAATTCAAGAAGAATACGAATCGGTTTGTTTGTTTGCCAGTAATCGAATATGGAAGGAAATGTTGAGGCCTGTGGCAATCACAGTTTCCTTAAGACAGATTCGTCCTCCCTTCAGTGCTAGAGACTCTTGGACGTCTATCTCCCAAGATACAACAACAACAGTTAACTCTGGCAGCACAACCAGATTAACTAAGCGAACCAAGATGTGCCTTCTCTCTATTACAAAATTTTAGAATCAGGGGAATGGATAAATTTAAAAGCAATGATCATGGAGTCCAAAAATGCTTTTCTCACATTTTTTCTTTCCAATCAATGAACCATAATTTATAGGTGAAGAAAGTAATTTGAAAGGTTTTGAACTTATTACAAATAAATGTAAAATTCATGACAATTGAATTTGAAATAAATTCAAATTTTAATTGACAACCTTTTAATTTTCCATCAAATATATTTAAATATTAAAATCAATTTTTATTCAAATATCACATTTTCCAACAATCCCCCACATGAATGAAATTGACTAACGACATAAAATGTAATAGAGGTCTACAGTCGACATTTGCATAAGATAGGTAGGCATAGACCCTTGAACCTTCCCTTGTGAAAGCATATTTACTTTTTTGGCTGACCAGTAGACATGATGTCCTTGAACAGTTCTGTCGTTTGTGAAAATGATAATATACCTCACACAAATATCTTCCTGGCACAACTTTGGTTCTCATTGGTGTGTTCGTTATGGTCATGAACACTTGCCTGGTTGTGTAAGAGCTCTTAGGAGTTGTGCCCCGAATACTCCCTTTGAAGCGACCCCACTTCTCTCTTACATAGGTGATCTCATTTGGATCATTAAAAGCCAAAAGCTTATCCTAATATCATCATCACTATTGTCAGAGGAATGGACAGGGTTACCCCCACAGTGATCTGACTTAGTTCATACAATTAGGTTGTCCCATTGAACCTAGATCTTAGGATCTCCATTCAACTAGGTTGGGTTTCCTTTGCACAAACTTTCTCATGGGCCTTAGTACCATTCCCCTTACTCGCCATTTTTTAGTCGTTTGACTCAAGTAAGTCAAAACCGATAATATGAGAGTATTTGTCTAATGGTGTTAAGCCTTTGACACATGTTTAGACTCTATATTCCACCATATAATTATCGTAGCCATTCATTTCTTCACAGAGTTTCCCTTTGCCTCATAGCTATGGGATCATATTTCATGGCTAACCTCGTTTAGGGATTTTCAGATTATAACGCCACCTCCAAGTGTGATCACATACCAACCGGTTGCTTGGAGTTCTTATTATCTGAAATCCATTACTGCAAGATTGTTTTAAATATCTTGCGACTCGGCTTGTACGAGCATCTCCTCACTTTGCTGGTTTTCGTAAAACTAACAACAAACTTCTACATCTTTCATTTCTATCCTCAAAGGATATGTTGTTTATACCATACTTACCATGGTCATCACTCCATCCATCAATTGATAAGGTATACTACATGTATCAGTGGATTTACAAATACATTGGCCAGATGTATTTGTAAATATACCGTACAAGAGTTTTCCTGACCTCTTTTCTTAGGTTTTTCATAGATTATCAATAAATATATATGAGTTCAAAGTTCCCAATTTTCCGTGTATCAAAAGGTTTTATCAAAGTGGACACCCCCACATTACCAATCACCTGAATGAGTTCATTTTTCTTGTAGTTGTCCCACTGCCATCTTCGTAAAGAATGACCCATTCTTCATTCTTTTCGTCATGTTCTTATAGAACTATCCGTAAAAATGGTCATTGTGGTCAACTTTGACTAATTTCCGTTTATGGAACACGCCCCCACACTTCTGGGTATCGTTAACAAATCTCAGAGACTCATCCTTAACAATTTATTTCCATTTTATGTAGGAATCACAATTTTGTTCTTATCGCCACACATGACGACTATCCTCATCAAACCAAAATCACATCAATCGATGTGTGAGGCATACTTCAAAACACTGTTTAGGCATAAAGAGTTATACAAAATGCAAACATTAAAGCACTGTAAGTTTTCCATTCTTCCATGTATCCTGAAGCGAGTATTCAACTCTTATTTCACCTCATGTTGGATCCATTTCCCAACATCATGTTTTAAAACGTATTATATTATGGGATATCGTGTTTATCTTCCTCAATGTACAATTTTTTTGTTCTTTTCTCACAACCAAGTTCTTATAAATATGTTTACACATTTGTTCAAAAAAGTCAAAAATAACATAGTTATAATTGGTAATAAAAATTTCCATCGACATAGTTTTAAAATTATTTTCATACCAAAATACATCGAAGATAAACTAAAAAGCATTACTAGCCCCAGAGCTCTCACTTTCTGATATCTCAATAGTATCATTAAGTTGCAATTGGAATATCTGACCTACGGGCTCAATGTGGCCCAAAGTACCACCTCGCCCTAATAACACCCCTCGAGAATGGAATCCTATCACATATCTTTCTCTAGTCAGTATTCCCACGGATACAAGGCTCTTGGATGCGTCAGGAACATGAAGGACCTCTTTCAAAGTCAAGGTCTTCCCAGTTGTGAATCTTAATATCACCGTTCCCATGCCGACAACCCTTAGTCGTTGTCGATTGATCAGTACCACATTTCTCATGACACTTTGATATTCAACAAAATCAAATCGGGAGTTGGTTATATGACTATCAATTTCCGAATCCAAGAACCATCCGCGAGAAGCGGATATTCTCGTTTCGTTGTAATAACCAGGTATTTTACTTTTATTATTTTAAGTTTCATGTTAACTATTTCTTGAGGATAAGAGTCAATAGATAAGTTAAATTGTTAAATTGGTAGTTTAGAAGTTTAAATGGTCAAGTGTTATAAGTTGAGGGTTGAATTGGTACTTATGATCAAACCTCTTTACAAACCGACTCATATTAGATATTAGGATGAGAAATCAGATTTTATCAAATCAATAGGAGTGTGTATGTGTGTGCAAAAAAATCGGTCAAGAAGAGAAAGAAGGAAGAAGGGAATTCAAGGAGAAAACTTGTGATTGAGAGTTAATCTTAAGGTAAATCCTTTCAGACCTTGTGGTCTCTTGTTAATTATCTTCTTTGTGTTTGATTCTAGCTAGAAGGTTTTATATGTTTCATAATTTAGCTTCTGATTTTCAATTAGGTTTCTATGAGTTCTTCATGAATTCAGAGTTAGAAGAGGATTGGTTGTTAACTTGGTTGATAATGGAGTTTTGGGATTTTGGAATTTTGGGTTTGAAATTGGTAAAATCAATGATTTGGATTTGTTGGTTTTGCTATTGTTATATGTTAATATTGTTTTTTTAAAAGGTTTATAGTACTCAAAATATTGATTTGGGGAAGTTTAGAACTGATTTGGGAAGGTTTGGGTTTGAGAAAACCTTGAATTTTGGAGAAAAAGTTCGTGCAGGTTTTTGGAACAGAGCTCCGCGCCGATGGCTGGCGCCGATGGATCGGCGCCGAGCAGTTGGCGCCGGCTTCTGTTTGGTTTTGCAAAATTTTCCTAACTTTTGGCCGTTTTAGTTTAAAGTCGAGGCATCGTTTAGTAAGTTGTTTGAGGTATTGTTAAGGGTATTTGGATGTATAATTAGACAATTTAATACCATCTTATGTGTCAAATTTATGTTGTTCGGTTTTGACTTGGTTACATTTTAGGAGTGTTTGATGAGTTGCTAAGATTGCTATTCTTCATAGTAAGTCTTGTATGCATATAGATATGTGATATTCTACCAATGTGAATGTATTACAGGATCGGTTATTCCTCGTTAGTGTGGTGTGGACAATTGTGGTATTGCTAATAGTACTGTGTGCAAGTACGGGTGACTTCAAGTTATCATAAGGTGAGTTTTACTTCAAAAGTATTTTACTGGAATACATTTATGTGGTTGATTAAATGGTTGATAAGTGTATGAAGATGTCATACGTGTGTGTGATTATGATGTGTTTATATATCATGAATTACGTGAGTATTATATTGGGATATAATACGTGGCCGGGCATAGGACCGGTGTGTTAAATGGTTCGCAACCAACGTATTTGGCCAATGGTGGAGGGATAAGGTGTTGCAGATGATATAATTCTTGAATGGTATTTGATATGCGTGTGAAAATTATACAAAAGGTTTATGGAAGGGTTTGATAAAGATTTATTAAAACTAACCGGGATTCCCTCACTAGACTGTTTAGTCTAACCCTCATTTCGTTTTAAAACATGTTTTCCAGGTGGTGATTCGAGTAAAGATCAAGTAGTTAGATAAATGGAGGAATAGCTTTTGTGGAGATGATCATTATGAATTTTGGATGTTTTGTACATATAGCTTTAACGTTAGTTATTTTGTAACTTAATTATGAAAAAGCTTGTAATGGGTTTTTCTTGTTTATATTAGCCAGAATTTGGGGACCGAATGTGAACTATGAATTACTTTTGGTGTGAATGTGTTATGAAATATATGTTATATGGATATTTTGTTAGCGGGTTGTTACAGATGGTATCAGAGCTCTAGTTTAAGGGATTTAGGTGTTAATATCTATACCTAGACTTAAATTGCATGTGAAGTAGGATGTCCATAATATATTAGAACCTGGGGATGCTAAGTATAAAAAGAGTTGATGGAACAGCATGTAAGGTAATTTCGGGTTACACTTGGCCAGTGTAATTATGATCTTACAGGTACATGTTTGAACCAGAATACCTTGTTATATGGGGTATGTGTTTATGTGTATATTAACCTTGTCTGAATCTACAGAATGGCAAGTGGCACTAGAAATCAAAGGGGAGGAAGAGGAGGACAAAGAGGTGGAGGCAGAAATGGGGGTAGGAATCCATCAGGCGGTTCTGAATTTATTACAAGGGATGATCTGATGACGGAAATGGGGAGGTTACAAACAAATATACAAACTATGTTTAATCAAAGCCGTCACATTGGAACTGACATACCTGATCCGAATCAAGAAGATGAATTGTTAGTTACTCCTACGGCCTCATCAGTACAAAGGAAGTGTGATTATAAAATGTTTCTAAGTTGTAAACCTCCAACTTATGCGGGAGAAAGAGATCCAGTGAAAGCTATGCGGTGGATAAAAGAGATCGAAGCTGTATTCAAAACCAGTAAATGTGCGGAAGAAGATAAAGTCTTATATGGAACGGCGATGCTGAAGGCAGATGCATTGTATTGGTGGGAGGCTCTCACTGAATCTAGGGGATCAGATGTACGCACTATTATTGCTTGGAATGATTTTGCAACAGCTTTTAAAGGACAATTTTGTCCTCAAGCAGCAGTAAAGCAGTTAGAAGAAGAGTTTATGAATTTGCAACAAGGGAACTTATCTGTAAGAGATTACACAACTCGGTTCATAGAAAAGTCTAGATTTGCAGAATATTATGTTGCAACGGAAAAGATGAAGATGGAAAGGTTTGTTTATGGACTAAATTCAGAAGTTAGAAGATTGACATCTGCAACAAGGCCTACTACCTTCTCAGCAGCAGTTAATGAAGCCGAAAATATAGAGCGAGACAACAAGAGGGATGTGAATGATAGGAGTATGGGAAAGAGGAAATGGGAAGGACCACAGTATGATCCGAAAAGGTCCAGGTTTCAAAGAAACGATAACCGTCCGCCGTTCCAACCAACGGGAAGACCGTGTCCGAAATGTAATCGTTTTCATCAGGGAAATTGCCAAGCGGAATCTCGGATATGTTTTAAATGTGGGAAAACTGGGCACATTGTTAAAAATTGTCCCTTAACGCGGTTTTGTTATCTATGTAACTCACCGGATCATCTTCAATCGGATTGTCCGCGGGGCAGAATACAACACGGTGGAACATCAGGGAAACCAGCAACTGTCAGACCAGTAGTTCCAAGGATAGAGCCACCGCGAACAAGAGGTCGTACGTTTCAGATGACAGCTAAAGAGGCGGAGGAAACTCCGGATGTGGTCACAGGTACATTTTTCGTAAATTCTACACGTGCCAAGGTGTTATTTGATTCCGGTGCAAACCGATCTTTTGTGTCTCCTTCCTTTGCGGATAGTGTGCAATTAAAACCTAAAGTGTTAGATCATGCTATGTTAGTAGATACTGCTAATGATAGACAAGTGTCAGTTAAGGAGGTGTTTGAGAAAGGTGTAATAGATATAGAAGGATGTAAAGTGCCTATACAACTGTTTCCTATAGCATTAATTGAATTTGATGTGGTAGTCGGGATGGATTGGTTGGCTTGGTTGGCCGAGAACCAAGCTAACATTGTATGTGATAAGAAGATTATCAATGTTGTGTTACCTGATAATAGGGTCGTGGTGATTTACGGTGATCGTAAGAACCATCAGTCTAGTCTTATATCTGTGTTAAAAGCCCGTAAGTGCGTCAACAAGGGTTGTCAAAGTTATATAGCCTATGTGATAGATAGTAGACTTGAGAAGAGTAAGTTGGAAGATATTCCAATTGTGAGTGAGTTTCCTGAAGTATTTCCCGAAGACTTGAATAGTCTTCCGCCTGTTAGACAAGTAGAGTTTGGCATTGACTTAATTCCCGGAGCCACTCCTATTGCTCGTGCACCGTATCGTTTAGCACCTCCAGAAATGAAAGAGATGATGACACAGTTGCAAGAGTTATCCGATAAGGGCTTTATCAGACCTAGTTCATCGCCATGGGGAGCACCCGTTCTGTTTGTGAAAAAGAAGGATGGTTCGATGAGAATGTGTATTGACTACCGGGAACTGAATAAACGTACGATCAAGAACAAGTATCCGCTACCTAGAATAGATGACCTCTTCGATCAATTGGTGGGAGCTTGCTATTTTTCCAAGATTGATCTCAGATCTGGCTATCATCAACTGAAGGTTAAAGAGGAAGATGTTCTGAAGACTGCTTTTAGAACAAGGTATGGTCACTATGAATTTTTGGTAATGCCGTTTGGGTTGACGAACGCTCCAGCTGTTTTTATGGATTTGATGAATCGAGTATGTAAGCCATATCTCGATAAATTCGTTATTGTATTTATTGATGATATTCTTATATATTCTCGATCCAAAGAAGATCATGCTCAACACCTTTGTTTGGTTCTGGAGTTGCTGAAGAAAGAAAAGTTGTATGCTAAGTTTTCGAAATGTGAGTTTTGGTTACGAGAAATTCAGTTTCTGGGGCATGTCGTCTCCGAGAAAGGTATACAGGTTGATCCGATGAAAGTGGAAGCAGTTGAAAAGTGGGAACCGCCAAAGACAGCAACGGAGGTACGCAGTTTTCTGGGCTTAGCTGGTTATTACCGAAAGTTCATCAAGGAATTTTCTCGTATCGCGACTCCTCTGACTAAGCTGACTAGGAAGAATCTGAAGTTTAAATGGGAAACGGAACAGGATACAGCATTCCGGGTACTGAAAGAGAAATTATGTAGTGCACCGATTTTAGCATTGCCTGAGGGTTCTGAAGATTTTGTAGTATACAGTGATGCTTCGAAGTTGGGTTTGGGTTGTGTACTTATGCAGCGGGGAAAGGTCATTGCTTATGCTTCTCGTCAATTAAAAGATCATGAAAGACAGTATCCCACACATGACATGGAGCTTGCTGCGGTAGTTTTCGCGTTGAAGATTTGGAGGCATTATCTGTATGGTACCAAGTGTCAAATTTATACTGATCATAAGAGTCTTCAACATCTTTTCAATCAGAAGGAATT
This sequence comes from Saussurea involucrata, assembly GCA_033807775.1. Classification (NCBI taxonomy): domain Eukaryota; kingdom Viridiplantae; phylum Streptophyta; class Magnoliopsida; order Asterales; family Asteraceae; genus Saussurea; species Saussurea involucrata. The sequence goes on from CM066317.1 coordinate 88,959,597, forward strand.
AAACATGAGGCAAAGGAGATGGCTAGAACTAGTGAATGATTATGATTGTGAAATTCTATATCATCCGGGAAAAGCTAATGTAGTAGCTGATGCTTTGAGTCGGCAAGAAAGAAGTGGAACAATAAAAGTTGTTTCATTAAGAGCTGAACTGTTACCGAATATCTTTGATGAATTGCAAAAGTGTCAAATCGAAGCTTGTCAAGAAGAACATTCGAAAGCAGAACGGATAGTGGGATTGTTGGCATTGCTAGTAAAGGATAATCGTGGGTTATTGTGTATGGAGAACAGGATTTGGGTACCTCGTCTGGGTGGGTTACGTGACCGTGTACTGCAAGAAGCTCATAAATCCCGTTTCTCTATTCACCCAGGTACGAATAAGATGTATAAGGATTTAAAGCAGTTTTATTGGTAGCCGGGTATCAAAAGAAGCATTGCAAAGTATGTGGAAGAGTGTGATACTTGTAAAAAGGTAAAGATTGAACATCAAAAGCCGTTTGGTCAATTACAGAAGTTAGAAATACCGATGTGGAAGTGGGAACAGATTACTACCGATTTCATTACAAAGTTACCGAGGACTTCAAAGGGGTGTGATTCTATTTGGGTGATCGTCGATAGGTTGACAAAGTCTGCTCACTTCCTACCGATAAAGGAAACCGATTCGATGGACCGTTTGGCTAAGTTATACATTGATGAAATAGTAACGCGACACGGTGTTCCAATCTCGATTATTTCTGATCGGGATAGTCGTTTCACTTCGAGGTTCTGGAGAAGTTTTCAAAGAGAGTTGGGAACACAGATAAAGTTGAGCACATCATATCACCCTCAGACAGACGGTCAGAGTGAACGAACAATTCAGACGTTAGAAGATATGCTCCGGGCTTGTATTGTGGATTTTGGAGGATCGTGGGATAAACATTTGCCATTGATTGAATTTGCCTACAACAACAGTTATCATTCCAGCATTCAAGCGGCACCGTTTGAAGTATTGTATGGTAGAAGATGTCGAACGCCGCTATGTTGGAGTGAAGTGGGAGAGAAACAGTTGGCAGGACCGGATATAGTTCAGTCAACATCGGATAAGGTTACTCAGATTCGGGAAAGATTGAAGATGGCTCAAGACCGACAGAAAAGCTACGCAGATCGACGCCGGAAACCATTAGAATTTCAGGTTGGGGATTTTGTAATGCTGAAAGTTTCGCCATGGAAAGGAGTCATCCGATTTGGAAGGCATGGAAAGCTTAGCCCGAGGTATATTGGACCGTTTGCAATAACAGAAAGGATCGGTGAGGTGGCGTACAGATTGGATCTTCCGCCAGAACTGGGTAGAATTCATAACGCGTTCCACGTATCAAATTTCCGAAAATGTTTGGTTACTCCAGATCAGGTTGTTTCCTTACCAGAGATACAAGTGGATGAAAGATTAAACTATGTTGAGGAACCGGAGGCAATTGTCGATCGCAAAATTAAAGTGTTGCGGAATAAAGAAATCAGACAAGTGAAAGTACAGTGGAAACATCACAGAGGCCAAGATGCGACCTGGGAATTAGAGTCGGAAATGCGAAACAAATACCCTCATCTGTTCATTTAAATGAATTCCGGGACGGAATTCTTTTAAGGGGGAGATGTTGTAATAACCAGGTATTTTACTTTTATTATTTTAAGTTTCATGTTAACTATTTCTTGAGGATAAGAGTCAATAGATAAGTTAAATTGTTAAATTGGTAGTTTAGAAGTTTAAATGGTCAAGTGTTATAAGTAGAGGGTTGAATTGGTACTTATGATCAAACCTCTTTACAAACCGACTCATATTAGATATTAGGATGAGAAATCAGATTTTATCAAATCAATAGGAGTGTGTATGTGTGTGCAAAAAATCGGTCAAGAAGAGAAAGAAGGAAGAAGGGAATTCAAGGAGAAAACTTGTGATTGAGAGTTAATCTTAAGGTAAATCCTTTCAGACCTTGTGGTCTCTTGTTAATTATCTTCTTTGTGTTTGATTCTAGCTAGAAGGTTTTATATGTTTCATAATTTAGCTTCTGATTTTCAATTAGGTTTCTATGAGTTCTTCATGAATTCAGAGTTAGAAGAGGATTGGTTGTTAACTTGGTTGATAATGGAGTTTTGGGATTTTGGGATTTTGGGTTTGAAATTGGTAAAATCAATGATTTGGATTTGTTGGTTTTGCTATTGTTATATGTTAATATTGTTTTTTTAAAAGGTTTATAGTACTCAAAATATTGATTTGGGGAAGTTTAGAACTGATTTGGGAAGGTTTGGGTTTGAGAAAACCTTGAATTTTGGAGAAAAAGTTCGTGCAGGTTTTTGGAACAGAGCTCCGCGCCGATGGCTGGCGCCGATGGATCGGCGCCGAGCAGTTGGCGCCGGCTTCTGTTTGGTTTTGCAAAATTTTCCTAACTTTTGGCCGTTTTAGTTTAAAGTCGAGGCATCGTTTAGAAAGTTGTTTGAGGTATTGTTAAGGGTATTTGGATGTATAATTAGACAATTTAATACCATCTTATGTGTCAAATTTATGTTGTTCGGTTTTGACTTGGTTACATTTTAGGAGTGTTTGATGAGTTGCTAAGATTGCTATTCTTCATAGTAAGTCTTGTATGCATATAGATATGTGATATTCTACCAATGTGAATGTATTACAGGATCGGTTATTCCTCGTTAGTGTGGTGTGGACAATTGTGGTATTGCTAATAGTACTGTGTGCAAGTACGGGTGACTTCAAGTTATCATAAGGTGAGTTTTACTTCAAAAGTATTTTACTGGAATACATTTATGTGGTTGATTAAATGGTTGATAAGTGTATGAAGATGTCATACGTGTGTGTGATTATGATGTGTTTATATATCATGAATTACGTGAGTATTATATTGGGATATAATACGTGGCCGGGCATAGGACCGGTGTGTTAAATGGTTCGCAACCAACGTATTTGGCCAATGGTGGAGGGATAAGGTGTTGCAGATGATATAATTCTTGAATGGTATTTGATATGCGTGTGAAAATTATACAAAAGGTTTATGGAAGGGTTTGATAAAGATTTATTAAAACTAACCGGGATTCCCTCACTAGACTGTTTAGTCTAACCCTCATTTCGTTTTAAAACATGTTTTCCAGGTGGTGATTCGAGTAAAGATCAAGTAGTTAGATAAATGGAGGAATAGCTTTTGTGGAGATGATCATTATGAATTTTGGATGTTTTGTACATATAGCTTTAACGTTAGTTATTTTGTAACTTAATTATGAAAAAGCTTGTAATGGGTTTTTCTTGTTTATATTAGCCAGAATTTGGGGACCGAATGTGAACTATGAATTACTTTTGGTGTGAATGTGTTATGAAATATATGTTATATGGATATTTTGTTAGCGGTTTGTTACACTTGGGTTAAGAGACCAACCGATCCATGGACTTGGTCTCGAGATCTTCTTCCACGGCCTCTTTGTGTGGAACTATTCGCAGTTCTCACCTTTTCAAATTCTGAAGTTCGATACCATCTCCAATTAGAACTAATGTGGTTTCAAGAGCAAATTTACTCATCTTTTTTTTAAACTTAAACTCAATCTCAATTTCTCAAAAACCATATATATATATATATATATTCATTTTCTTCAAATCGACAAAACGTAAAGTTCAAATACCTTTTATCTTTGAATAGACGAAAACTAAACATGTGTAAATACTTAAATTACACGAGGAATCAAAATAGATAGTTTTCCCTATTGAAACCCAATACTATTCTCGAATTCGACTATACTCTAACTTTAACATAAACATTCACCATCACGTACATTTAAGGAACTCTTGAGGTTACACCTCTTTGTGTAAACAATTCAACACATGTTCGAAACGAAACTAAAATTCGTAGCAAAGGGTTTTGAGCAAACAAAGTAAGGGCCTGTTTGTTTTTGACTTAATGAGCTTAATAACATGTATGGCTTATTCAGTCAGCCATATAGAGGTGTTTGGTAGTGCTTAATTAAAAAACTCATGACTTAGCGAATAAGATGAAAGGTTGGAGCTTTATTTGGTCAGACATCATCTTTCCCATTTTACCCTTTACATTAAAACACACGGTTCCTCCCACAAAGTGACAAAACCCACCCACTCTTCACTTCACCCACCTCCCTCCCTCCCTCACACGAAAATCTCACCGTCGTTTGTGTTCCACCGGCGCCTGTCGTCCACCGGACCGGTGCCTGTCGTCCACCGACGTTCTCCAGCAGCCGCGTCTTTCCTCTTCTGATTTCTCTAGCGGCGGCGTCTTTCCTCTTTTGATTTCTCCAGCGTGCGGCGCCATGTATATGAAATATTGTGTTCTGATTTTTGATTTCCTTTTGGTAAATGAAATGTCTTCTGAATTCTGATTTCTTTTTCGTTTCATTTCTTTTCTGTTTGGTAAACATTTCTGGAAACAAGGTTGTGTTCTGATTTCTGATTGGTAAATGAAATGTGTTCCGATTTTTGATTTGTTTTTCATTTCATTTATTTTGTGTTTGGTAAACATTTCTAGAAACAAGAATGTGTTCTGATTTCTGTTTGGTAAATGAAATGTGTTCTGATTTTTTGATTTATTTTATCTTATTGAATTCATATAATTATGTTTGATGAAGTTTTTTTTATTTAAAAAATTGTTTAATTGATAATATGAGGGTAAAATAGTTATTTCTGACGTTCAGCTCCTTTGTTCAGCACAACAAACAAACAACAGGATATCAGATTCCAGACAGACATCTATATCCATACAGGACTTAATGAAAAACCAACCAAACAACCCCTAAGTTATTTTATAAAAATATCACCACAAGTTATACACATATGTATATCGAAAAAATGTCTTGTCATCTCTTTTGAAATTCATCCAATAAGTTGAGCAATTTTATAACTCCAACGTAATTATGTAGCTCAACTAAGGATTGGACTTTTCTTTTTCACTTCTTAGTTTTCCAAACATTTGTTTTAAATCTTGTAGTCTTAATCATCCAAAAAAAATCTCATAATATAAAACAACAAATTTTATCAAAATTATACTAAAACCCAAGTGGAGTTGGTTTTCACATATGTTTCCCTGTCGGATATCTCCATATCGTGAAAATCGTTTGCGAGTATCCTTTGGCAATACAATTAAAAGACCTAACAGCCTTAACACAAGAGTTAAGTAGCACAAAGTGCCTATCATCGACAAACTTGTTTGCTGATACCAACCTTGCCGTACAGTCAAAACATAAAGAATATCATTTAAAGGTTAAAAACTTCCCAATAAAGCATATGGGTTATATTGTTCCAATTGTAATGACCGTCAACCAATACCATGTGTTTCTTGGTCAAAGTGCACTAGTCATCAACATCAAGTTTGATATTGTTCACATAACAAGTGACCCCAAATGCCACGAACCAACATCGGGTCACAATTTTCCTCTTTCCACAATTTAGGAGTGAAATTGTCCCATTTATTTTTCCCTTCTGATCCTCTTATGGATTTTCCCTAAGAAGGGAAGTTCATTGACGTACAACTATTCGTCATCAGTTTTATGTTAGTTCATAACAAATCGAAACGAGTCACAAATTGTTCATAAATAGAAGTCATGCAATTTAATATTTCTACAACTCTAGAAATATGCACATTTGCAAATTTAAAATTCTACATGTTTGAATTTTAAATTTGTAATTGTAATATATTCCGACCTATGGATAAATCCAATTTTAAAGAGACACACATGTATGCATAAAGCGCCTTAATTAACATAATCAAAATGAACTAGATATCTCCCAAAATTGCCAATAGTAACATGTGTTCCAATTTAGCATCACATGGCAATATATATATATATATATATATATATATATATATAAGAAATGGGGCTCAAACTTGAGAAATCAAAGCCGGAGTGTTTGATTCGAAAATCTCCAAACTTAATTAAAAGACATGGGGCTCAAATCGTAAAATTCCCAAACTCCCTTTGAGAAACATGTGAATCTAGTCCTTGTGTTCAACTCGGTTATAAAACCCACAACTTGACAGGCTTTTCCAATTCAAACTGATTTAGATCGATTATCGTTAACCAAATCTTTCATCTGATACTCAACTTTCATTAATACTAGTATCATAATACGTATTCCGTGGTTTTGAAATTTTAAGTAGACATGATGATATGGAAGGGATGCAAGCAATAGGAACTTATACCTTGGTACAAACAAAAGGTCCAAATCATCTAAAACAAAATTAAAACTTCATTCAGTATAACTCTCTTCAACACTTATGTATTTTCATATCGCCAACCAAGCATGAGCAAAGAAAATTACTCAACATACTTTTGAGTTACGTTTTTTATTTAACTCCCTAATAGTCGGAAAGAAAGTAGAAGAGCTTGTCATAAAAAGAAAATCAAGATGTTATTTGTGTTCCAACACAACATAAACATCCATGATTGTTCGTTTGGGATTAATCCTTTTAAAAATCAACAAAGTCATAACCATTTATTTAGTTTTGATTCACAAACCCAATCGTCTCAAACAATGTTATGTGTATTAAAGTTACACTAAACTAAGAATCCTTTTTTTTTCAAAACGACCGCCTTTTATAGCATAAAAATTTTGTCTTAAGATTGTTAGAAACAGATGCTATAAAAGACGAAATAATATAATAAACAAAATATAAAATTCAAGAAGAATACGAACCGATTTGTTTGTTTGTCAGTAATCGGATATGGAAGGAAATGTCGAGGCATGTGGCAAGCACAATTTCCTTAAGACAGATTCGTCCTCCCTTCAGTGCTAGAGACTCTTGGACGTCTATCTCCCAGGATACAACAACAACAGTTAACTCTGGCAGCACAACCAGATTAACTAAGCGAACCAAGATGTGCCTTCTCTCTATTACAAAATTTTAGAACCAGGGGAATGGATCAATTTTAAAGCAATGATCATGGAGTCCAAAAATGCTTTTCTCACATTTTTTCTTTCCATCAATGAACCATAATTTATAGGTGAAGAAAGTAATTTGAAAGGTTTTGAACTTATTACAAATAAATGTAAAATTCATGACAATTGAATTTGAAATAAATTCAAATTTTAATTGACAACCTTTTATTTTTCCATCAAATATATTTAAATATTAAAATCAATTTTCATTCAAATATCATATTTTCCAACAATTATTAAGACTTTTGACTTTTAAAAAAAATTAAGGGAAAATATTTGATCAATAAACGATAAGCTTTAGGGGTTGTTCGGTTCATTTTCTGTTAAGACCTGAATGGATATAGATGTCTAAGTAGATATGGTTGTCTGAGTGTTAACAGATAAGTTGGTGTTCGATTGTTGTGCTGAATAAACAGCCTGAATGTCAGAAATGACCATTTTACCCCAGTCTTTATTTTTGTCCAAATAAAATAATTGTTTGATAAAAATGTTGAATTATAATAAAAAAAATACCAGTTTAAACGTTTTTAAATAAATACAAGTACTTTTTTTCTTAATTGATGTAATAAAGTTCTAAAATTTTATATGTTGTATTCATTTTGACCGTAATATATTGCTCTTGTATCATTTGATAATGTACTCATTTTTATATCTTGTATTTATTTTTGTCGGATTAAATCAAAGTTTCATGAAAATTTAATTTTCTAACTAAAAAAAGTTGTAAAATATATAGATTTAGTTTTTATTATTTTTATTATTTTCTTCAAACCCTAATCTTTCTCCTATCTAGTCGTCAACAAAAGTCTTCCCATTATCATCTTTAACCTCTTGTAATCTTCAATCTATCTAGCATAAAAGGAAACCCAGGAAAAAACCATATCCCATTAGCTGTTGCATTACAAGAAAACCCAAATCCACTCCAATCCAAAACCCACCCAAAATCTCTCTTTCTCAAGCAATATATATATTGTGTATTGTGTGTGTGTAAACAGTCATACAGTGACGACCTTCAACACAAAACCTTCAACACAAAATCTCTCTTTCTTCCAAAAATACACAATATCAAGTGGAGAATGGGTGAAGTTATCAGGGTAAAAACAATCGTTTTCTAATTGTGGGGTACGTGGGGAAAGGGTAGATGTGGAATAATGATGGCTGACCACAAATGACTCTCCTTTCTTAGCTGAGGGAATCAGCCATGGGCTGACCGATTCAGCCGCTTCCAAACACTTAGATATGGCTTGTGAATCAGCCATATCTCCCACACAGCCCATTAAGCTACAAACGAACATGCCCTTAGACCAGTTTGTAGAAAACAAGGATTTTGGTAGAGAACAACTACAATCACATTTGATTTAATAAGACGGTTTCTTTAAAATGAAAAAATAAAAAGTCAAAAATTAATATTTTTCAGTCTTTAAACACTTACTTTAAAGCAATTTCATTTTATATTTTTTGAACATATTTAAAAGAACTAGTTGAGTACCCGCGCAATGCGGCGGGGATGTTAAAGTTCTATCAAGATACATTTAAATTTTAAACATAAAATTTTGCAAAATATTTGGTGGTTCATATATTGTATTAAAAGTTTTTCACAATGCGACGGGATATATCGTAGATTAAAAAAATGAAAACTTAATGCAATTTCTTATCCAAAAAGTCTAAATTTTTGTTTAAACAAAATAGAAATTACAATCATGCTTTAATCATATACAACCATCACTCAAAACTTCTCGATAAACCACAATTGATGTGTAAACTCCCTTTGGTTTGAACTTTTTGGTATATCATAATAGTTTGTTAATCATTGTGCACCAAACCATCAGCACTGCCTAAGGGCATCTCCAATGTATTTCTGTATTTTACTCTTTATTATAAAGAGTAAAATAGAGAATGTGTTAAATCTTCTCCAATATATTACTCTATTTTACTCTTTAAAAAAGAATATTCCAAGTATATTCTCTTTTATTTTGATTACATATATTTTCAATAATACTTTTATATTTATTAACTTTATAAATTGCATCCTTATATTTTTTATTTTCACAATACCCTTATATTTATTAACTTTATCATATCATTTTAACAACGTTATAATTCATATTTAGTTGGATAAATTTAAATTAATTTAAAACTTAAAGGATAAATCTAAATCTAATTTTATTAAAATTGGTATTAGACAACAAATAAAATAAAAATACAAGAATCTAAAAAATAGAAGGGTCATTTGTAATTTCAGAAGTTAGAAAAAAATAGAGAGTAGTGAATAGTAACTCTTTATATATATAGAGTTACTATTCACTTCTCTATTTTAGAGAGTAAAATAGAGAGTTTATTGGAGAGGATATAGAGAGTAAAATAGAGAGTTCATTGAAGATGGTCTAACCCCTAATCCAATTTCGTCTAACAATTGTCCTATCCAAAGTCCAAACACACTGAATTATATATAAACTTAAAAATGGTCCATATGTTGGGTAAACTATAAATGGGCCTATTACCCGAACCCGATAACCGTTTAAAGTAATCAATCGTCGATTTGAGAAATAGGAATCGATCCACTACTTCATTTTTTAACCTAGGGTTTTCTTTCATGGCGTACTCTGCTCTCATCTTCATTCTCTATCTCCCAAGATCACCACCAAGCTCTCTGCTTCTGTATCACCCCGTTCATCATCGTTCGTCAAATCGACGTCAAATCCCCAAATTTTGTCTTCCTCTCGACGTTTTTCAAGGTTTGTTTCTTAGAAAATCGCAACCTCTTTTATTGATAAGTTGATTGACTGTCTTGTTTTAGTTTTAATTTTACAATATTATGTGACATCGAAATGAAATCGATTGGAGTAAGTAATAATGTCAAAGGTGTACCATACTTCTTCCTATTCTAGTTGCTGAAATAAACTCCCTAAATTCTTTCTAGATTTTTGGAGTGGACTCCTTTTCGGAATTAGATTTGGCTATTTACACACGTAAATTAGATTACAAAGATATTGTGGCATTGATTTTGGTTTACATGGCATGCTTCTATTTGAAATGTATGAGTTATATTATAACAAGCACCCTATTTTGTTATGACTGAGAAGTATCTTAGAGTTTGCCTAATAGTCAGAACACTTTTAGTAATATGCATGTAGGGTGATTTGTTGCAGTTAACTCGTTCGAACATCAAAGTAAACTTGATTTTATGTTTAAGGTGATTGTAATTAAATCTATGGATATGTTTTTTAAGAGAGTGAATTGAATTATACTCTTGCCATCCCCCTCCCAAGTGACTTTTGAGGTCGTGGTGTTCCCTGCTTAAGAACTTTTTCAAACCTAGGGTCCTACAACATCGACGATTATCCTCAATATTCAAAACACTTTTTTTCCAAATTCAAACTTACTAAGAATATTGTTACAAGTTTAATACCAGTACTAAATCCTACCCTGAGACTTGAGTTGGTTGGTTTGGTTTTTAACATCACTAATAAATGCAAAACAGAAAAAGCAAAAGTAACTCCTATTGTCAGGAAAACACACACACACACACACATTCCAATAGCCTCTAGAGGATTCTTTTAGCTAATTTTGAACTACTTTGAATGACCTAAATCATTTACCGGTGTCTTACTGTCATTTTGGCGGGTAATTTGCTGTTTACACGAAAAAATGCAACAAAATTTGTTTTGACCTCAATTATGCTTTTGCCTAGTTTTGTCATAATTCTTGTCTATTTTCTTTTAAAGAGAAACCAAGTCAATTTTACTAAAGTTTATTTATGACTTCACAAAAATCATAACTCGTTCACTTTATGTTGTAGCCATTATAAGAGAGCATCAATACCAATTTAGGAAACAGGAAGGATCTCTAATTACATCATGGTTTCAAAGAAAGGCATTTAATGCAGTTGGGGATATGCAGTAGCTTGCAGAAGACCACGAGGTGCTTCCGTTATAAAAGTTTGAAGGTATCTCTCATTGTCTTACTAAATTATATGTTGTAATGATGTAGTTTATTCAATAGCAACCCATCAATATTGTTTTTATGACAACACTCACCAATCAATTCTATAACTCCAAAATTCACTCACCAATATTGTTTGGAAAACGTCAAATATTTCAAAAAGATAGACCTGGAATTTAATGTCAATATAAGAAACCAGATGCAGCTTATATCTCACCCAATCTATTCTCTAATCATCAAGTCCTCCCACTTGATATCACACTGAAACTTTGGCCAGTACATCTGTCAATTCAATTTGCAAAACCCATTACAACTTGGAATTTTAACTTCTCCAAATTACATTATGAACATACTCGCATATGTTTAAATGAGCTAAAATAAGTTTTATACCAGATTTTTGTCAATAATTTCTAGTGCCTTCTCATAATTGCGAGGCAATTTCACTCTTTCCCACAACTTGTTTGGCATATGAGCCCTCTCTATAGTTTTCATATACAAGTAGATGACTCCTGCCGCAAAGAAAGTAATGAATAATATAAGACCAAATAATGGATAAAAGTACACAAATGATAACCACGCTACGAAAACATTTTCAACAAATTTTAAAGATTCAGTTCCAAAGCAAATACATGATAAGAACCAAAAAAACACAATAAAAGTCTACAACTATGTTAAAGACAGTACCATCATGATCACAGATGGTAGCGTAACGACTATTGGCAAGGGGGCATGAGCTCCGATTACAAACCCCGGTCAAATTGTAAGGGTTCCGACAAAAAATCCCAACCATAATTCTGATTAAACAAATCATTAAAACCAAAAACAGCAAGGTAGCATTAGAAAAGAAGTTCCCAAAAGTCAGTATGAACAAAGTATGGAGTTGTCCTGTTCTCATGGACAGAGGAAGTACTACACAAAATGAATCAATAAAGATATCTCAAGACTCACTTGGCCATAAAACTGCAGTGCTTATGCCTGAGGACTTGCCATATAACCTCATCATCCTGCATTGTGTATTGACTTCAAATTCACCTGTTTTAACATCCAAATTTTGGGGTTATGATTAACAAATGTATGCATCAACCGGAAGTTCTGATAAGAGAAAACGCCAGAAGCCCATACACAAACAGATAATTACCTTAATTAACGAACTAAACTCATTGCACTTAACAATAAAACCCGAGATAGTGTTCCAAACAATCTAAAGTCAGAATACTTGTCTTTAGGCAATGCATTCATTTTTAAAATCTGATAACAAAACACATAAACATTCTAATTTGAACTCGTTACATCTATCAGACGAACCAAAAATATTAACCGAATTAGAGAAACAAACAAACATTTGATCATATACAAATATAAGCGTTGGAAAACAAAATAATTTTAAACCTTAATAGAAAACAAATAACATTGATCCTAAAAAACTGAAAAACAAGCAATTTTAAACCTTAATAGAAAACACAATAGCATTCCTCACTTTCCGCTTTAACAACTTTACATCTGAAACAACGACAGGACCGTAAGAACATCGGTGATGGGTGAGATAATATAGTATAAATATAGATATGTTTGGAAACAAAAAGGTACTGATTGATTCACAACTTAGATATCAAGAACCATAGGAGAGGTTTTGAAGAAAAAAAGGTAAACTTACTGCTGTGCCTTTTCAAAAACAACTAATTATATATATAACCAAACTGAATGCTTTCTTTTTGTTACACATTAAAATAAGTTCAGCACCACCACCATCAATCAATTTTGGTTCTTCGATTTTCTTCAAACTTCACCATTACTAAAACTTCAACATTTTTTTAAATCGAACAAAAGAAGGGTTTCAAAATCAAAACCCAACAATTGAAAAATCAAAATTTCAGAAGCAAACATCTAAAGAAATCCAAAATCGAAACCCAACAATCGAAAAATCAAAATTTCAGAAGCAAACATCTGAAGAAACCCAAAATCGAAGCTTATTGTCGAAACCCAAAAAAATTACCTGGGCGTGTTCGTCTGAAATCGATGAGATGCAACCCATTTTTCTGTGTGTTCGTCTGAAAGCAAACATTTACAGAGCTTAGAAAACCTAGAATTGTTACTCTAGAAGAAAAATAAACAAATCATTTGATCGTGGATGTATGAGAAACAAAAAACAAAAATGTTAAAATCCAAAGCCACATAACAAACCCTACGAGAACCGTGAAACCTTAAACTTTTACCTGAAAAATAGAGGCAATGGAGAGGTGAAAGGAATGGAGAAAGAAACCTTTGGTTCGTATCTGAGAAGAAATCGATTTAAGAGACACATAAACAAACCTAAATGTGAATAAACCGTGAAGAAATAGAAATATTACCTGAGCAAATAAATTAAAAAAATATCAACAACTGCAAATAAATTCAATACCCACACGTTGAGGAATAGAGAGGCCTGTAACTGTAATGGAACTGTAATTGGAACTGGAATCTGATGCATGTATATATGGGTAGAGGATGAACGATTTAATCTGAACCATAGTTTGGGATAAGCATTAACTGAGTGAATCTGGGGAGTTTGAGATTAGAGATAAGTTTAGAGTTCAGAGAGATTGGGGGAAATGATCCGTGTGAGAGAGACGAGTATAATATTAAGTTTAGAGATAAGTATTGAAATGATCCGTGTGAGAGAGAGGGGTATAATATTAAGAGATTTTAGAGATAACAATTAATTTTCAGTTTTATTAAAAATAATAAAAGAAAAGCAGAATTAGCAGGCTTAAATAAAGGAAGAAAATAAATTTAATTAATTTTTTAAATAAAAAAAGATTTAAGACTTTAAGACTTTAAGACTTTTGAAAATATATCATGTGATCGTAATTAATTGTTTTTATATTCATGTAATCGCATTAATTGTTTTTATTAAATTATAGTGTATTATATGAATTTTTTAACTTCTATAAACCGTTTTTTCGATTTTTTTCATGTTCATAAACTGTTTGTATGAGTTTTATAAATTATTTTTTCAAAAACTTCAAGATTTTTATGTTTCATTAATCGTTTTTCGAAATTTTCAAGTTTCATAAATGATTTAATAATCTGTTTGTTGGATTTTTAATTTTAATATATTTTTCTCTAACATAAATAATCTTATTTTTTCATAATAATTATATATTCTCCAGGCTTAAATAAAAGAAGAAAATGAATTTAATTAATTTTTTAAATAAAAAAAGATTTGAGTTTAAGTTGTTAGAAAGATAGGAACAGATAACTACAACAATTAATTTTTAGTTTTATTAAAAATTATAAAAGAAAAGCAGAATTAGCAGACTTAAATAAAGGAAGAAAATGAATTTAATTATCTTTTTAAATAAAAAAGATTTAAGACTTTAAGACTTTAAGACTTTTAAAAATATATCAATTGATCGTAATTAATTGTTTTTATATTCATGTAATCGCATTAATTGTTTTTATTAAATTATAGTGTATTATATGAATTTTTTAACTTCTATAAACCGTTTTTTCGATTTTTTTCATGTTCATAAACGGTTTGTTTGAGTTTTATAAATTATTTTTTCAAAAACTTCAAGATTTTTATGTTTCATAAATCGTTTTTCGAAATTTTCAAGTTTCATAAATGATTTAATAATCTCTTTGTTAAATTTTTAATTTTAATATATTTTTCTCTAACATAAATAATCTTGATTTTTTTAAAAATAATTATATATTTTTCAGGCTTAAATAAAGGATGAAAAGAAATTTAATTAATTTTTTAAATAAAAAAGATTTGAGTTTAAGTTGTTAGAGATATAAGAAAAGATAACTACAACAATTAGTTTTCAGTTTTATTAAAAATAATAATAGAAAAAGCAGAATCAGCATTCTTAAATAAAGGAAGAAAATGAATATAATTAATTTTTTAAATAAAAATAGATTTAAGACTTTAAGACTTTAAGACTTTTGAAAATATATCTTGTGATCGTAATTAATTGTTTTTATATTCATGTAATCACATTAATTATTTTTATTAAATTATAGTGTGTTATATGAATTTTTTTAACTTCTATAAACCGGTTTTTCGATTTTTTTCATGTTCATAAACTGTTTGTTTATGTTTTATAAATTATTTTTTTAAAAACTTCAAGATTTTTATGTTTCATAAATCCTTTTTCGAAATTTTCAAGTTTCATAAATGATTTAATAATCTGTTTGTTGGATTTTTAATTTTAATATATTTTTGTAACAGCCCAAAAACACTATAGGACATACATAGCATAAAAATCAAACTCTTTTCAATAAAACTGGGTCCCAACATTCTGTTACATCATTCCCAAACTAAGGTTGGCGGAAACAACCTATACACAACTGAGAACAACTACTACTACAAGTGACATCGGCACTGTCTCTAGCTGCATCTGTACTCGATCATGCTCTTGCTCACTTACTTGAGCCTCTTACTACTTGTTTACCTGAAAATGGTTTAGTTTTGAAAAGCGAGGGTTAGACCAAAAGGTCTAGTGAGTTCCCTCCGAAAACAACATATATAAACATTGGGAAAATCGTTTATAAAATTCATCATCAAACTTCACATAACGTCAAACATGGTACTGCACCGTGATGAGGACCTCATAAACTAACCGCGATCGGGGCCCAAGCAGACTCCCCTCTCGCCGCGATCGGGGCCCAAGCAGACTCCCCTCTCGCCTCATATCGGGGCCCAAGCAGACTCCCCTCTACCCGAATAGGAGGGAAACAGATTCCAACCTATCGGCTCATCACCCATGTCCAAGGGATCATCGGATCCCAGAGCATACCGATCCCACGGTGCAGACCGACTCCACATAACATACATAACATGTCATACTTCATACAACTTGGAATCTCGTAAACCATATAATCATTTCATCATGCCAAATATTCTTTGAATAAAGTATGAGTTTTCATGTAAAAACATGCATATCGATTTGGTAAACATTTCGTGCTCAAAGTGAACCATTATCAGTTAAAAGAACAATTAACACATTGCGTCGTAAATAGGTTTAGGGGACTCACCTTGATGACGCTGAACGCACTTCTTGAAATCACCAAGCTAATCCAACTGAACACCTAAGGGCATTGAATTCGAATCAGATAAATAGCTCAGCCCTACTGTCCGGATACTCCTTTCCAGACACAGAGACTTATCCGGACACTAAACTTATCCGGACACTGCACTTATCTGGACACACCACTTATCCGGACACTACGCTTATCCGGACACACCACTTATCCGGACACACCACTTATCCGGACACCACACTTATCCGGACACCACACTTATCCGGGCAAAACTACCCGGACACCTTCACGAGACACTTACCCGGACACATGCAACATATCCGGACACCACCAAACACTGGTGTCCGGAAAATGCTGCTGTTCGAACTTTGAAATTCTAAAACCGCTTTAAACTCCGATTTAAGCCATTAGTTTGATTAGACAACTATAAGGGTTCATCCACAATCCCCAATCGCTCAGTTAATCCATCTATAACCCCTTAAATCGATTTATTATGACAAAACCCATGAAACCCACTTTTTTAGGAAATATGGTGAAAACTTAAGCAATCTTCCAAATCAGTATTAAGAATTCGGTACAATAAGAAGGAGAAGCATTACACTAATCAGAAGAACTAATTAGGATGTATTACCTTGCAATATCTTCCTTGATTTCTCTTTTCCTCTTGAATTTCTTCTCAAACCCTTCTTTCCTTCTTCCTTCTCTCTTTCTTGTTTCACGCCACCAACACCCACACAAGATAATTTCACTGATTTGTGCAAATGGGGGCTGCCCTAGAAGTTTGAGTCTATAAATATCCTTCACTAATTGCAAACAAGTCCCTCAACTTAACTTTCATTTCTTGCATAAAGGACACTAAACTTTCATATCTCAAACTTGAAATTTAGGTTGTTACAATTTTTCTCTAAAATGAATAATCATATTTTTTTCAAAATAATTATATATTTTTTAGGCTTAATTAACGGAAGAAAATGAATTTAATTAATTTTTTAAATAAAAAAAGATTTGAGTTTAAGTTGTTAGAGAGATAGGAAAAGATAACTACAATAATTAATTTTTAGTTTTATTGCTTAAATATAGGAAGAAAAGAAATATAATTAATTTTTTAAATAAAAAAAGATTTAAGAATTTAAGACTTTTGAAAATATATCATGTGATTGTAATTAATTGTTTTTATATTCATGTAATTGCATTAATTGTTTTTATTAAATTATAGTGTATTATATGAATTTTTTAACTTCTATAAACCGTTTTTTTTTCGATTTTTTTCATGTTCAAAAACTGTTTGTTTGAGTTTTATAAATTATTTTTTCAAAAACTTCAAGATTTTTATGTTTCATAAATCGTTTTTCGAAATTTTCAAGTTTCAGAAATGATTTAATAATTTGTTTGTTGGATTTTTAATTTTAATATATTTTTCTCTAACATAAATAATCTTATTTTTTTTCAAAATAATTATATATTTTTTCAGGCTTAAATAAAGGAAGAAAAGAAATTTAATTAATTTTTTAAATAAAAAAGATTTGAGTTTAAGTTGTTAGAGAGATAAGAAAAGATAACTACAACAATTAATTTTCAGTTTTATTAAAAATAATAATAGAAAAAGCAGAATCAGCATGCTTAAATAAAGGAAGAAAAGGAATATAATTATTTTTTTAAATAAAAAAAGATTTAAGACTTTAAGACTTTAAGACTTTTGAAAATATATCTTGTGATCGTAATTAATTGTTTTTATATTCATGTAATCACATTAATTATTTTTATTAAATTATAGTGTATTGTATGAATTTTTTTAACTTCTATAAACCGTTTTTTCGATTTTTTTCATGTTCATAAACTGTTTGGTTGAGTTTTATAAATTATATTTTCAAAAACTTCAAGATTTTTATGTTTCATAAATCGTTTTTCGAAATTTTCAAGTTTCATAAATGATTTAATAATATGTTTGTTGGATTTTTAATTTTAATATATTTTTCTCTAAAATGAATAATCATATTTTTTTTCAAAATAATTATATATTTTTCAGGCTTAAATAAAGGAAGAAAAGGATTTAATTAATTTTTTAAATAAAAAAAGATTTAAGTTTAAGTTGTTAGAGAGATAGGAAAAGATAACTACAATAGTTAATTTTCAGTTTTATTGCTTAAATATAGGAAGAAAATGAATATAATTAAAAGAAAAAGATTTAAGACTTTAATATTTTAAGACTTTTAGTCTATATGCTTTATAAGATAGTATAGATAAAAGTAAGAATTTGATATGAATTGAATAAATAAAGTGTAAAGGGATAATTGATATCAATTTTTATTTTTAAATTTTTAGGGAAGCACATACCTTCCGGCTCTACACTTGACAATGATTCTATGAAATTTTAAAATTCTTGTTAAAAATAACCCAAAAAACTATATTGATATATGTGAATCAAATTAAATACAATAATTGTTTGTTTCTACGTATAATTTGGTTAATCAATATACATATTAAAACAAAAACCACCAAGAATGATGTGACATCTTCTTAGAGTATAATTCTTGGCTAGAAATTTTCTTTTTTTTTGAATTTTTTAACTATTAATTATGTTAAAGCCTTCTATGTCCCTATATGAACAAATGTATTTTTTATTGCAATTAGGTCATTTTTGTAATTCATACAACCACTTTAATTAAAGTCTTTTTACTTTCTCAATCACATAATCCATCCATAACCTCAAACCTTTACTTTATCCATCCCTTAATTTCTTCATTTTGATTCAGGGTTTGTTTTTCTTCTCATCTTTTAAGTTTCTTCATTTTGTTTCTCATTTGTTTTTATTCTAAGCGATCTCTCCATCCCTCAATCTATGTCTCTCTATTTCCTTTCCAAATACTCCTACCGACAAAGAGAAGTATACATACACATGAGTTTAATCGGGTAAACTGGTACAACTCACAATTTGTTCATCTACGACATATATACGTGTTTATATATATATATATATATATATAGGCGGGCGTTATTATGAAAACCTATCTATCTTTGAAAACTTTGAAAACCTCATCAACCAATCAGATTATTTCTTAATAATTATTCCTTAATTATAATTAAAAGGGTAATAGTGTCATTATGCAAAACCGGGAATAATTATCTATTTTTTTAAAAAATTATTAATCCCGTAATTAAGGATAATACGCCGTTAATATAGGAAAGTCAATATTTGTTAGTTTTTCTGATGAAATCGTGGACGGTTTTCGATTCAATATTCATGGTTATCGTAAACACAATAACACCTGCATTCGAAACCAAAAAAAATTCGATAGAGAAAACAAGAAATCTTAGTTATTTGGAGTGTTATCGATGTCGAATTCAAGCGATGAACCATTATCATTAAACGAGATCAATGTTCAAGATGTTTATCATGATGATGATACTTTTATTTCATCAATCATTCCTCCTCATGTCGATCAAGTGTTATCTTTAAACGAAGAGGTTCGTGAAGAATATGTGGATAATCTCAACCCAGAAGAAACCAATGGTATGCATGTTATATAGATTGTGATTGTAGTATTTGGAGTATTTTTTTTAATACCATTCGTGTAATGTTTCACTGATTTGTTGCGATATGGGTTTATTTTGTTGACAGATAATCTCAACACCGAGCAATCGAAGGGTATTGATGTTTTGTTATTGAAGATTTTCAGTTTTATGTCTACATTGTTTCATTCCATTAATTGTGAATTAGTTGTTCATATATTTACTTTCAATTATTGTATGTTCCCTTACAGATCTGTTCCACGATGAAACCGACGATGACCGAGATGAAACCGATGATGACCGAGATGAAACTGACGATGACCGAGATGAAACTGAGATGAAACGTCCTCTCTTGACCTCCGTCTGCCATCGAGAACACCTCGTTCTCATCTCGACAGAAACCTGCAACCCACGATGAAACCGAGATGACCGAGATGAAACCGACGATGACCGAGATGAAACCGACGATGACCGAGATGAAACCGACGATGACCGAGATGAAACTGAGATGAAACGGATGTGAACCGGGGATGGACCGGAACGATTTGTGGGTTTGTGGAAGAAATGGCGATGAAACAATGAACGACGATGATCGGTATCCGGAATGATTTCTGGGTTTGTGGAAGAAATGGCGATGAAACAATGAACGACGATGATCGGTAGCCGGAACGATTTCTGGGTTTGTGGAAGAAATGGAGATGAAACAACAAACGATGATGATAGTTCATGAAATGGCATTGAACGACGATAAATGGCGATGAAAAACAATGCACGACGATGATTAGTAACCGGAACCGGAACGATTTCTGGGTTTGTGGAAGAAATGGCTATGAAGAAGGTGAAGATAATCTTTAATTTCTTGTAAACTAATTGATAGTTAATGGTTAGACGTGGCTGTAAAATAGGGATTTCATCCCCTTTCCTTTTTTCAAATACAGTTTCCTTATTGATAATTGAGATGAAATTACCTTCCTACCCTCTGTTATTAATTTCGTTGAATTAAAAATAATAATAAAAAATTATTATTACCAAAAATAACTCATTTTCATCTCAACCGTAGATGATATTGATCTATGGCTGTAAGATGGGTTTCACGGTTTTCAAAATAGCATAGTTTTCTACATGAAACTGTCTATATATATATATATATAGATTAAGGAGTTGGAGTATGGATCCTCTAACCCTTACTTTATTCATCCTTTAATTTCTTCATTTTGATTCAGGCTTATTTTTCTTCTCATCTTTTAAGTTTCTTCATTTTGTTTCTCATTTATTTTTATTCTAAGCGATCTCTCCATCCCTCAATCTATGTCTGTCTATTTCTTTACCAAATACTCATACCGACAAAGAGAAGTATACATACACATTAGTTTCATCGGGTAAACCGGTACAACTCACAATTTGTTCATCTACGACAGATATATCACAATTATTAGGTTCAGGGAAAAACCTCAAATAATTATAAAACTAAAGAACACCCTTATAATCATTGAGTCAACATAATCCAAAGGATATTAAAAATCAGTAATTAAACTAATTATAATTAATGAAAAGGGTATTAAGGTAATTTGAGCACTATATCAGATATGGAAAATACAACAAAGGCACAAATAGTTTCCCTATAATAATTGAGATCACAGTTTTCCGGTGAAAACTTGCAGATTCCGGCGAAAACTTGTAGATATGCACAAATGCATATATATGCACTTGTGCATATTACCGTCGATGTCTCCACAGCCGTCGGCGATTCAACTACCGCAACCATCGGTTTAGCCGTACGAGCGTCTACACTTCAACCACCGCAACAACCGGTTAAGGCGGCGAAAACTTATAGATATGCACAAATGCATATATATGCACTTGTGCATATTATGCATTTGCCAATTTAACCCCCAACCTCAGCTTCGCTTCCGTCGATCTCTTCACCGCTATGGAGCTGGAGGTTAGACAGTCAACGCAAATCTTGACCGTCGGCTGTAAATCCTCCGGTGAAATGCTCTCGATAATCTCCGTTGAGAAATCCTTCGCATGGCTCCGGCTCCGGCTTCTGAGGATGATTTTGTTTTAAATCCTCCGACAAAGAAGCGAGGCGTTGTAATTCGTCGGAAATATCGCTACTGCAGGCGGAGAAATCGCTGAAGGCTTGAGAGAGATGGAGAAAATCATCGGAAGACATTGAGGATTTAGAGGAGGTTCCGAAGTTGGCGGTTGCAAGCTCGTGTAGATGAACATCGATGAGGTCTTCGTCGTCATCGTCGATGGCGGAGGAGTAATCGGAGTTGGAGAGAGTGGATCGAACGGTTCTCATGGAGCGACTTGAATGCTTGTATAATCCGGCGAGTGAAGGAGAATAAGGTGGGGTGTAGTAAGGTCTGGTGGATCGATGAGGTTGTTGAGGGGAAACCATGGATGAAAATGGATTTCAGAGACTGAAATTCGAGAATGAAAATGGATTTCAGAAGATGACGATGAAGAGAGGTTAAATTTGAGTAAACGACGAAGACGGAGGTGGCGGTGGTGGCGGTCGGCGGTGGTGGCGGCGGCAGAGAAGAGAGAAGAGAGGTTAGGGTTTGAGGTGTGAGGCGGCAGATAAGAGAGAAGATAGGTTAGGGTTTTCTTAAATATGAGATTTTAACTTTCTTTTTGCCAATATTACCCCCAACCGCAAATAACTTGTTATGTAATTTACCTTCAGCTTCCTTTTTGTTGGTCCCGAAGGGCTATACAAGTTTGTAGAAGGGGGGGGGGGGGGGGAGGTTGAATACAAACACACAGATTTTACTTTTCTAAATTGTTTATTGATAAATCATTAACAATTTACAGCTTGTTGCGGAAACAAGATTAAGGATAAATCCTAAATCTAAACAAGTTGGAACACTAAGTTTCTTGCACTAAGAAGGAGAAGGAAATTACTAATAATAACCTATCTCAAGATAAGAAGGATGAACTTGTCCAGAGTTAGCAAGTTACTTCAAAATGAAGTGAGTTCTTCTTCTTATATACTGCATGCATTTAATGCATTGTAGTTTACACTTTACACGTGGTAGCAGCTGATTGGTTGCATGTCATTGACCTTTGTTGACAACCTTAGTAGCCGCATGTTGAACAGTGTAGTATTAGAGTGGTTGTACGAATTCAGACAATAAGGAGGTTCTTTTTCTGACATATCGTACGGAGTCGTGCAAGGGTGGTTAAGACAAAAATACTTTGTACGGAGGACTTCATGATCAGCATTTCGTTGATTCAACGATCTATCATTCTTTATCAGCGAATGATAGAATTCAGCGATAGCCAAAGTCCTGTACTTGATACTTCACGTTGAGTGGACAAATCTGAGTCTTCGCTGATCCGCATCAATTCATTAGGAGACTTGTCGCTGGTTCTTGAGCTTGATCTTCGACTTCAGCGTAGAACTTATGTTGACGTGAATCTTGTCTTCAGGGATCATAAGTAAACAACTAACTTATCAGCGATCACCATAAGTACTGAACAGACTCAGAGTATTATGGTGAACAGTTTCGCTGAATGTTTAGTCTAAAGAGCGAGAGTTCCTATCAGCGGTACTATAAGATCTTAGTACTTATCAGCGATAGTGAAACTCTGATACATATTGTTTACTTACAATTTTCACTAAGTTTATAAGAGAGGGTCATTATCAAATCACTGAGGGTTTGGATCAACAATCTCCCCCTATTTGATTATGACATAGCAACAGAGAAAATTGCTATTTAATGAAAACATAAGGATAAAAAGAACTCATAAAATATTTGTCCCTTTTACTGTTTTCTGGGATCTTTTCTATACTGATGGAGTAAAGTACATTCGCTGAAATTTTTCTTTAAACTGTGTAAAGATTACAGAGAGAAGTGGAAAAATTACAAGTACAACGAATAGAATTACAAGTACAAAAGATGTAGACAGATAAGGATAGAAAGAATTACAAGGCGATCCTATCCGTTAAAAGGTTCTTCCTTGATGAGAAGTTCATCGAGGGTCTTTGATGTGGGAATCATCCAGTCAGGGACATCTACTCCTTGATTCTTTTTCTTCAGAGCTTCTTCAAAAATCAAGGGCTTCAGGTGTCTAGCTTTGATGTCGCGTCTGACTTCACACCAGTGTATGAGATATCTGAGTTGTTCGATTGGAGCGATGTGGAGCTCAGAGACACGTTGAAAGTGATGATTTCCATAGTAGTCTAAAAAGAATATACCATAGGGATCACTTACAACTGTGCCAGGAATGAAAGTTTCTCCAGGTGGTAGGGAGGTGTCAAGCGCTGAGAGATCAGCATCAGGGCCAAGAACTTCAGCACGAGAGAAACCAATACCTGTTTCATTCCGTATAATAGGACCTGAGTCTGAGACTTTCTTTCCCTTTGCATAGATTCTTCTTTGCTGAGGAGGAAGAAGAGTTGAAGGAGGAATATCCACAGCAGAAGAAACCAGGTCGATTTGTTTGTTTAAGATCTTTTCGACATGGATTTTGAACTTTGAGCGCGATCCTTGAATGGCTAATTTCGTTTCTAACCATTCAGAGAGACCAAACTTTTCTAATGTTGCAGCATAGAAGGTTTGCTTGGTTTTGTCTTCTCTGTAGACATCGACTTCAACAACAGGAACGTCTGCATACAATCTTCCTCTGATGTTTACTTTGATGATTTTGGATGGTCTAGATCGATAGGTCAGCATTTGTTTAGCCCATTCCAAAGTCGTGTCAGAGACCTTAGTCTTTTCTCTAACGATCTTTTGAGCATCATCCCATAGCTGACGTTGAACATCAATGGGAGCTCTTTTCAGCTTGGGATTTTTTATTGATCGTTGAGTAAGCTGGATGGCGTATTCTCTGTCTTTTTCTTCAGCTTCCCTTCTTTCAGCGATCAGGCGTTCAGCTCTGAGGTGTTCCTTGTATTCCTTTTGGGAAACTCTGAACTTTGGAGGAACGGAAGGAAGTTGATCACGCTTCAGAATGATTCGCTGATCCTCGAGTCTCTTGATCATTTCATCTCTCTTTTCTTTATCCTCTTTACTTAGCTTTTGAGGAGCCAAGGAAGGTCTGTTATTGTGAGAGAGCGTCTGTTCTTCAGGTTTATCAGTCTCAGAGATCAAATCTAAGACCGGGATTATTTCTTCAGCGTTGGAAGCTGGGATTATTGTTGGTGAAGTCGCAGTTGTAGGAACTTCAGCGATATCCTCAAACAGGGGAGAGGACTAGCTGAAACACAACGATCTTACAAGTAAGAACTTGGGTAGAATAGAGAGAAAAAATATGGGATAAAGTGTATGGAGGTTTATGGAGTGTAGAACTGATAGTGTATAGAGGAGGGATGTTGTGTAAGATTAATGTACCTGACAAACCGGCTTGTTAAGCAAGATCATCAGATTTTCATCTTCAGCGACATTTTTTCCTTTGCCCTTGTCAGCTTCAGATGCTGATGGCGTTGTCTTTTTCCGCTCCCCTGAAGGTTCATTTATTCGGATCCCTTTAAGAGCTATTGTTCTCTGAGCAGGCTTGACGATAAAAGAATCATCATCATCGTCATCTTCGTCATCATCATTCTTTGGAGAAGAGGATGGTTCATCATCAGACAAGTCGATGGCTTCTTCATCTTCAGCTTCAGACTCAGTTTCTTCAACTTCTTCTTCGAGTTGCTCCCCCTCAGATACAGAGGCGAGCTTCTCGGTTCCCTCAGGGTGTTCATCTCCCTGAGGTCCAGCGGCTGCTTCAGCTTCAATAGTCTTCTCACCCTCTTCAGTGAAGGTGAGGTCTTCATTCTTCTCTCCCCTGATAGATTCATCATGGGAAAGGTCTTCAGCGCTCTTGGAAGGGTCTTCAGCGCTCTTCTCCCCCTCTTTTTCATGATGATTGGGGGAGGAATGAGATGATTCAGCAGCTCATGTGGTTTCCCTGTCTTCTTGGCCAGGGATCCCCACACAGATTTCAATCGCTGATAATCTGTTTTCTATGCCAGAAATACCAGGATTGATCTTCACAAGTTCAGCACGATCCACCGTAGTAAAAGATGGAGGTGCAGGGGCAGGTGCAGGGGCGATCGTGTTGGTCAGGATCTGCTGTAACAAGTTCTGAATAGAAGAGATGTCATTCTTCATCGTGTTGACATCAGTCATCACAGAACTCATATCAGTTTTTACTGAACTGACATCAACCTTTACAGCAGACATATCACCTTCGAGTGTGCCAACCGATGTCTTCAGCGTTGTGACTTCGCTGGACATGGTGTCAACTGATTTCTTGATGTCGAGGTAGTCTGTGTAGATGTCAGCTAGAACTTTGGAAAAATCACCGAGTGATTTATCAACCTTCTCCAAGTCAGCTTTGGAGGCATTCTTTTCGACGACAGTTGTCAGCTTTGTAAGATTCTCTCCAGCGTTTGTTACAGCTGTAGAGTTGTCGAAAAGAGTAGTAGTGAGACCTGTCAGCGACGTCTCTAGTGTCTTCAGAGAGGCGTTGACGTATCTCAAATTAGGACCTGTAACATATAAAAACTTGTGAATAGAGGAAAGCTCAGAAGTTTGGGGTTCAGTTACAGTGTATAGGGGTTGGTGTGTACCTGCAGGAGGATTGGTGAATTCATCAAAATCGCGGGTTCCTGAGTAAAGTTCCATATCGTCAGCGAGAGTACGTGGACGTATGGTCAGCTCTGCAGGTCCTATGCCTATCACTCCTTGAAGAATATTTTCTTTAGCTTTTGGAGGAAAGACAGGTGCTTCAGTGATAACTGGAGTGGTGTCCAAATGAGTAGAGGGAGAAGCGAAGGGTAATAATGGAGGTTGGTTACTGAGTTCAGCGTTGGATTCGCTGAGAATCACTTCATCAGTCTTTTGATAGACTGAAGGAGGTTGGGTAGATTCCAAGTTTGTAACCTCAGCATTTGGAGACGCTGAAGTCGGGATAGAGTGGGTGGCTTGTTCAGCTGTGGTAGAGCGTACCACTGAACTTTCCTTCAGCTCAACAGGAGGAGCTGAGGAGTCTTTAGCAATAGATTGCTGGGGTTGCTCCTTGGTTTTCTTAGTTCTTTTGGAACCAAGTGGGGTGTCAGAATGTTTCCTTTTAAGAGGAATGAAGGTTGCAGCTGGGGTATCAGCGGTGGGTTTGTCCGCTGAAGGAGCTGCAGAAGTAGAAGAAGTAGGGTTTAGAAGAGTTAACAGAGTTGAGAGACGTACCTCATTTTCTACCGGTTTGAAGTCGAGAATCTTAGGACCGACCTGAGAGAGTTTCAGGTCACCATCAGTTGGGTAGCTGTCCTTCAGGCCTTTTTGGAAAATGGCGCTGATGAATCGAGGATACGGAACCCATGGAGATCTGTCAGCGACGGTGTCCACTCTGAGTACCAGGTCATCATAGATAATCGATGCCCAGTCTATATGTAGACCTTTCAGCAATGCATATCCCATTGCTTGCTGAGGTTTAGCGGCTTGGTCTGAGGAGCCGCTCTTGGCAGTCATGCAGCTGATCAGATGAGCGAAGATGAAATTCATCTCGCTGGGCATTTTCAATTTCTTTATAATGGTCAGCTTTTTCTCGGGCTTCATATCCCTTCCAGTTTCCCATACATAGCCCATTGCATCAAAGAATGCAATGATGGCTTCCCTGTCTGAGTTTTTCTTGGGGTCAGGGAGGGGAACAAAGGGTTTTTCTTTGGTTGCGATGGGAAGGCTGAGGGCTTTGCGAATGATGGCAGGGGTGATCTTCATGGTGCCAAATTCGATATCGCAAAGGATGCAGTCAATTGTTTTGGAGGGGTCTTTGGTTGATGGTAGCTGAGAGTGTCTGGAAGAGTACCAGAATTGTGATAGCAAAAGCTGATGTGCGGGAGGGGTTATGGTCAGGGATGTGGAGATGCAGCAATTCTTAAGGAATTTCACAGCATCATCTAGATGTGTGACTTGCTTTCGAGGAGGAAACTCGAGAAGCACATAGAGGTTATTTACTTTAGTCCAATCCAGCTTGTCAAGAGAGAACTTGACCTGAGGAGCCTTGAGGATTTCCACTTCCTCAGCAGTATCATCAGCAGCAGTGTTCTCAGTGATGGTATTCTTGGGAATGTCAGAAGATGCCATTTTCTGTATTATCAGTTCAACCAAATATTAACAGATAAGAATAATCTTATTGTGGAAAGATTTTCCAATAAGATGGTTCGAATTTTGTCCATTTCATTCAGACAAAATGTCTTAATGAAGATTAGGGTTTTTCTTGTTTTTGAAAAACGAAATTTCAATCCCAATAAAAATCTTGTTTTCCAGTTTTTTTTGAAGATAGGGATTCTGGAAAAACGAATGAAGAACAAGTTTAAGATTTTTGCATTTAAACTTGAAGAACAACCATGAAATGGTTGTGTTCATAAAACCATGAAAGAGAATGATTTCATTTTTAAGTTCTTTTGTTTAATCTTGTTAAAACAAAGAGAAGATCAGAAACAAGTTATTTGCATTTGGTAAATAATAAGAACATATTAACCTTTGATGTTTGAAGAAGATGAACAGTTGTTCTTGAAAAATCGAGAGCAAAATGCAACAGTGAATTCTTTCTTTGCTTGGAGGAGAAGTTCGCGTAAAAGAAAAATATAAACGAAGAAATTGTTTATATAGAGAGATTTTAGAAAGAGAAAATCTTGAGCGGGAAAATATTTTCATCATGACACGGACACGTGTTTGCATTTGATTGGCGAGTAAACGAAACGTGCAAACGTGTGTCAGAAAGAAGAACGTGCCAGGGCTTATCCGTTGTAATGACGTCACAATTGTCCTTTCATATTCATGGTTGTCTCTGAGGTTTTGAAAAACTCAGGGATACTTTTGAAAATATGAAGCACTGAATTTAGAAATATCAGTGAAGGATTTTAGAAATTTCAAAGTATCGCTTATAAGGAAGAGATATTCAGCGATGTAATTTATTTTGAAATCTTGCATTTACATGCGATTGTCAGAGAGAGAAAAACATACCTTGATATTAGCGAATCAAGTTTATTCAGAGAGAAGATGATAGAATAGGTTATACAAGTTGATTTTATCCCGAGGGCTATACAAGTTTGTATAATCGTATCATTGATCAAAATGGGAACCGCTGAAGATTTTATTCTTCAAAGTTCAGCATTCCAAGCTCGCTGATGAGAAAGTTGAATCTTGTCTCATCAAGAGGTTTGGTGAACAGATCAGCTAACTGATAATCAGTTGGGGTAAAGTGAAGTTCTATATCACCATTCATCACATGATCTCTGATAAAATGATACCTGATTTCGATGTGTTTTGTCTTTGAGTGTAGTACTGGATTATTGGCTATAGCGATGGCACTTGTGCTGTCGCAATAGATTGGAATATTTGAGAGCTGAAGGTCATAGTCCAGTAATTGATTTCTCATCCACAAGACCTGAGAATAGCAGCTTCCAGCGGCTACATACTCAGCTTCAGCTGTAGAGGTGGACACTGAGTTTTGCTTTTTACTTGTCCAACTTACCAGCTTTCCACCCAGGAGCTGACATCCTCTTGTGGTGTTTTTCCTATCCATTCTGCAACCTGCAAAATCACTATCTGAATAGGCGATTAGATCGAATCCTGAGTCTTTGGGATACCAAAGACCTAGATTCGCTGTACCCTTAAGATATCGAAAAATTCGCTTTACAGCTTTCATATGAGATATCTTAGGTTCAGCTTGATATCGTGCACACAAGCATGTTGCAAACATAATATCGGGTCGGGTAGCTGTAAGATACAAAAGTGAGCCGATCATCCCACGGTACAAAGTGACATTAACAGGAATACCCTTAGTATCCTTATCAAGTGTCAGCGGTGGTGCCATAGGGGTTTTCATAGCTGAACTTTCAGTTAATTCGAATTTCTTCAGCGTATCTTTAACATACTTTCCCTGATTAATGAAAGTTCCTTTTTCATTTTGCTTTATCTGAAGACCAAGGAAATATATTAGTTCACCCATCATGCTCATCTTATACTCATCTTTCATTCTATCAGCGAAACGAGTACAGAGATCAGGGTTAGTAGAGCCAAATATAATATCATCAACATATATTTGAACAAGAATGATATGACCTTTTACTTTCCTGAAAAATAGAGTTTTGTCGATTTTACCTCGCTTAAATTTTTCAATATGGAGATAAGTAGAAAGAGTGTCATACCATGCACGTGGAGCTTGCTTTAAGCCATAAAGTGCCTTATCCAGTTTATAAACATAACCTGGACGCATAGGATCTGAGAATTCTGGAGGTTGTTCCACATAGACTTCTTCATTCAACTTTCCATTTAGAAATGCTGACTTAACATCCATCTGATATACTTTGAAGTCTTTGTGTACAGCGTATGCTAAGAATAGACGAATAGATTCTAGTCTTGCTACTGGAGCAAAAGTTTCGTCATAATCTATGCCTTCCTCTTGTCTGTATCCCTGAGCAACAAGACGAGCCTTGTTGCGGGTAACAGTTCCATGTTCGTCCAACTTGTTTCGATAGACCCATTTAGTGCCTATCACTGTTTTATCAGTTGGTCTTCGAACAAGTTTCCAAACTTTGTTTCTTTCGAATTCAGTCAGCTCTTCTTGCATGGCGCTGACCCAGTTTGGATCTTTGAGGGCATCATCTACTTTCTTTGGTCCAGTTAGTGAAATAAAGTTAACTAATAAACAAATATTACCTGCACTTCGTCGAGTCTGAATACCAGCATTTGGATCACCAAGGATTTGATCAATTGGGTGATTTACAGTCCATCGCTGAGCCGGAGCGTGAGAAGCTGACTCAACCTGAACTGGAGGAGCTGAAGATGAGGCTTCAGCGACGTCTGGAGTATCAGCCAAGAGAGGAATGGATGCAGTTGTCATTATATTCACTGATTGCTGAGAAGTAGATGGAATGTCTGAGACATTGGATTCAGAAGCAGGTATAGTGTTTCTGGGAACAGCTGAGACCCATGATGTTTCAGCTTCACTATTCTGCATATTTGGAATGATAGTAGGACCATCATCTTCAACTGTGTGAGCACGAGGAGTGGGAATATCTTCTGAATCACCAAGATGAGAAAACATCCATTGATTCAGTTCTTCAGTATCAGCGAACGGTTTAGAGTTCGCTGAACGGGACTCGTCAAACGTGACGTGAATTGTTTCTTCAACAGTTTGTCTTCTTCGATTGAAGACTCTAAAGGCTTTGGAAACTGAGGAGTATCCAAGAAAGATTCCATCATCAGCCTTAGGATCAAACTTTCCAAGGGCATCTCTGTTGTTCAGTATGAAACACTGGCATCCAAAGATGTGAAGAAAGCTGATTGAAGGCTTTCTCCCATGAAAAAGTTCATAGGCTGTTTTATTGAATCTTTTGACTATCAGCGACCTGTTTTGCGTAAAACAAGCGGTGTTGACAGCTTCTGCCCAAAACTGAGTAGGCAGGTGAGAATCGCTGAGCATTGAACGTGCAGCTTCAATAATTGTTCTATTTCTTCTTTCAGCGACTCCATTTTGTTGCGGTGTTCTCACTGAAGAAAAGTTGTGAGAAATACCCTTACTCTCAAAGAAGGAATCAAGAGAACTATTTTTGAATTCAGTCCCATGATCACTCCTTATTGAGCGAACGGTCAAATTGTTCAGGGTTTCCATCTTCCGAACAAAGGTGATGAGTTCTTCAGGAGTGTCACTCTTGGAATGGAGAAACATAACCCATGTATAACGAGAGAATTCATTAACTATGACCAGTGTATATTTCTTTCCAGCGATGGATTGTTTGTTAACAGGGCCAAACAAATCCATATGGAGTAGTTGTAGAGGAGATGACACTGAGGAAACTTGCTTTGATTTAAAGCTTGCTTTGGTCTGCTTCCCTTTTTCACACGCTGAACATAAAGACTCTTTGGCGTATGAGTGTTGAGGTAGACCAGTGACTAACTCTTTTGAAGAAAGAGTGTTCAGTGTCTTGAAATTCAGATGAGAGAGCCTCTTATGCCATAGCCAGTTGACATCAGATGAGGCTTTTGAGAAGAAACAAGAGTTCTCAGTGGTGGTTGAGTCCATGTTTATTACATAAACATTTTCCAAACGATAACCACTGAGAGCTATCTTCTCCTTTTTGTCAGTGATAAAGCAGGATTCCTTAGTAAAGATTACTTTGTTATCCTTATCGCAAAGCTGACTGATGCTTAGAAGATTATGCTTCAGCCCTTCAACATATGCGACTCTTCTGAAGGTGGTTGTACCATTTGAGAGTACACCAAACCCTCGGGTATGTCCTTTTCCATTTCCACCGAAAGTCACAGAGGGACCCTTCTCTTCCTTGTATTCAGCGAGCAGGCTTTTCTTTCCAGTCATGTGTCTAGAGCATCCGCTATCGAGATACCAGATACCCTTCTGAACATGCATTACAAAGGAAGATTAGTTTTTCTTGGGTACCCACTTAACCATGTGTACACGTTTGTCAGTGGAAGCAGTTGGAATGGAAGGTTCAGCAGTCTTCGCAGCATTTGAAGATCAGCTTTGTCAGTCTTCACTTTAGTTAATTTCTTAACCTCAGTGGTCTTCTTTGCCTTGGGGGCAATCTTCACCTTAGCTATCTTATCAGCTTTGGTGGCTGTGGGGCACTTACTAGCAATATGATTAGTGAGTCCACAGTGATAACATTTCCTATAACTAAAAGTAGTTCTAGGACCATTTGAATGTTGAGCTTTTGATTTTGAATTAGAAGGACCAACACCAAATAAGCTTTTGGCTTTAGAAATGGGAGGAACATTTAGTTCTTCAGATTTCTTACCAAGGACATCCACTCTGAGTCTAGGAGTAGATCGCTGAATAGACCCACGCTGAGTATATCCAGAGATCTGATTCCTTGATCCAGAGGAATAAATCACTAAAGCTTTAGAAGCATTCAACTTTGGTACTAAAGTATCCTTCTGAGGATTTTGGTTCAACGCAATTCCTTTACCTTTATCTTTAAAGACAGAGGTAGGTTTTGGATAAACCATTTTCTCTTTACCTTTTGAAGAGGCAGAGATTTCCTCAGGGATAGGCGGTCTAGAGGACGAACACTAAGAGGATGAAGTGTCAGCGACTGAGGATACGAAAGTTCCAAATAAGAGCATGGAACGATCAGTGGTTGGTTCTTGAGTTTCATATTTGTAACCAAGACCACGTTTATCACTCAGGGGTATCTGAGACTTAATTATCTTAGTGATCTTTGTTGAAGAGTTACACCATCCTTCAACAGTAGCTTTTCAGCTTTCAAAGCAGCGATAGCTTCTGCTCGTTCGATTTTGACTAGTTGATTTAAGTGCACTTGATCTTTAAAATCTTCTTCAATTTTAGAAAGCTTTTCTATTTGAAGGTGACCGTTTTTAAGCTGTTCAGCGAGATCAAGGTTTTGGTTTTCAACTTTTGTTTTGCCATTCATGGCTTCATATAAACCTCTAGTCAAGAGATCGATTTTACGGAGACTATCAGCTTCATCAATATTTGCAATATTTGTAAAGAAGGAAGGTGATACCAGAATTGCAGATGTTGAAGTAGAGGGAATGTCTGAACTTTCTTCCTCATCTTCAATCTTTGCCATAAGACAGAGATTTGCTTCATCATCCTCAGAATCAGATGATGATTCTTCTTCTTC
This sequence comes from Saussurea involucrata, assembly GCA_033807775.1. Lineage (NCBI taxonomy): Eukaryota > Viridiplantae > Streptophyta > Magnoliopsida > Asterales > Asteraceae > Saussurea > Saussurea involucrata. The sequence continues at coordinate 88,992,608 of CM066317.1, forward strand.
AGAAGCAGCCCAATCGTAAACCATCAGGCCTTTGCCTTTCTTCTTGAAGCTTTTCAGCTTTGCATATTTTTCTTTCAGCTTAGAATATTTGTCATCTTTATTCCTGGGAATAAAGGATTTCTTGGGAAACACTGAGTTTCTCGATACTTTCTTAGACCTGCACTCGTTAGCGAAATGTCCAATCTTTTCGCAGTTAAAACAAGTAGCAGTAGCCTTATCAACAGTAGCTGATGATCTTGGCTTATCAGTTATTGAAAGAGGTTTGTTCTTTCTGAACATTTTCTTTTTGGCGAATCTCCTGAACTTTTTAGTTAGGAGAGCCAAAGATTCATCATCATCTGAAGAGTCAGAATCTGATGACCTTTCAGAGTTACTCTCTAACTAAGTGATAGTGACCGAGGGTTGCTGAGTAGAGGGTTCCTCTGAGATTAAAGCAACAGGGGTGCTTTTGAAGTCTTTTACAAGATTCTTCTTAAGATGGCTTAATTGCTCATGATTCAGCACCGTGCCATATAAGTTAGCAAGGGTCATTGATCTTAGATCTTTTGACAGCTTGAGACACATAGAATAATTGTCCCAGCTTTTAGGTAAACATTCTAGAAACTTTGTCAGCACTTCAAAGTTAGAATATTCCTTACCAACAGTTTTCAGATCTATTATTAAGCAATTAAAACGTTGGTGAACTTCAGAGAGAGTCTCATTCTTACCACAAATGAAACTTTCATACTGTCTTACCAGGTTGATCTTTCGAGAGTCCTGGACTTCAGCAGTACCTTCATACTGAACACATATTGTGTCCCACATGGCTTTTGAGGATTTCAGGTTCATGACGGAATGGTAGACTTCTTCAGGAAGAGCCATGGATAGTATGGATCTGTTTTTTGTGTCGATAGCCACTTTCTTCTTATCTTCGTCAGTCCACGTATGAACTTCTTTGGGTACCAGCCTTTCTGGAATAGCAGGTCTATTCTCAGCGGCAGGTACTGCGGCATCAATTCTTACAGGAATAAATGGGCCGTTTTCAAGATAATAAGGCATAGTAGGGTCTACACCTTCTAAGAAGAGAGTCATCCTATTTTTCCATAGATTAAAATTATCTCTGGAGAATCTAGGGGGTTTTGCAAGAGAACCATTGTCGATATAATTTGTGTTTGTGTTAGTAGCCATTTTTCAGAAATAGCAAGGAAGAGAAATCTTAGTATAGATTAGATCTTGTTTATGAGATTAAACAAATCCGCTCTGATACTACTTGTTGGTCCCGAAGGGCTATACAAGTTTGTAGAAGGGGGGGGGGGGGGGGGTTGAATACAAACACACAGATTTTACTTTTCTAAATTGTTTATTGATAAATCATTAACAATTTACAGCTTGTTGCGGAAACAAGATTAAGGATAAATCCTAAATCTAAACAAGTTGGAACACTAAGTTTCTTGCACTAAGAAGGAGAAGGAAATTACTAATAATAACCTATCTCAAGATAAGAAGGATGAACTTGTCCAGAGTTAGCAAGTTACTTCAAAATGAAGTGAGTTCTTCTTCTTATATACTGCATGCATTTAATGCATTGTAGTTTACACTTTACACGTGGCAGCAGCTGATTGGTTGCATGTCATTGACCTTTGTTGACAACCTTAGAAGCCGCATGTTGAACAGTGTAGTATTAGAGTGGTTGTACGAATTCAGACAATAAGGAGGTTCTTTTTCTGACATATCGTACGGAGTCGTGCAAGGGTGGTTAAGACAAAAATACTTTGTACGGAGGACTTCATGATCAGCTTTTCGTTGATTCAGCGATCTATCATTCTTTATCAACGAATGATAGAATTCAGCGATAGCCAAAGTCCTGTACTTGATACTTCACGTTGAGTGGACAAATCTGAGTCTTCGCTGATCCGCATCAGTTCATTAGGAGACTTGTCGCTGGTTCTTGAGCTTGATCTTCGACTTCAGCGTAGAACTTATGTTGACGTGAATCTTGTCTTCAGGGATCATAAGTAAACAACTAACTTATCAGCGATCACCATAAGTACTGAACAGACTCAGAGTATTATGGTGAACAGTTTCGCTGAATGTTTAATTTAAAGAGCGAGAGTTCCTATCAGCGGTACTGTAAGATCTTAGTACTTATCAGCGATAGTGAAACTCTGATACATATTGTTTACTTACAATTTTCACTAAGTTTATAAGAGAGGGTCATTATCAAATCACTGAGGGTTTGGATCAACACTTTTAATTACAAAACGGTCATTCTAATAATAACCATTAGATTATCTAATCCTATGTTTGTAAGGGTGTGCTTTAGTTTTCTAATTATTTGAGGTTTTCCCTTGAACCTCCCTCTATATATATATAGCCTTAGGTTCAATAGAGAAGTGCAAAGTTTTTGAGAAATAGAGAAGTGATCTTGACCATTCATTCGGTCAAGATCGGTTATAATTGGTCAAAAGTTGCGGCTTTGACTGGTCAAAAGTTGCGGCTGTTCCAAAAATAGAAGGGCAATTTCGTAACTTTTACAAAAAACACGGGCTGAGTTCATATATAAATCTGTGTGATTCACATATGAACTATACGTTCATATATGAACCTTTGTAATTCACATATGAACTCTTTATGACTAATTCATATATGAATCTTGTGATTCATATATGAACCTTTGTGTTTCATATATGAAACTAATTAACTGTAGGTTCATATATGAATCAATTAAACCAATAACTGATTCATATATGAATCTTTGTGTTCATATATGAACCTTTGTAATTTACATATAAACTTTTTTTTAACTAATTCATATATGAACATTTGTGTTCATATATGAACCTTTGTGATTTATATATGAATTTTTTTTAACTAATTCTCATATGAACAAATTAATTGATTCATATATGAATCACAAAGGTTCATATATGAATTAGTTAAAAATATTTTATATGTGAATTACAAAGGTTCATATATGAACACAAAGGTTCATATGTGAATCACACAAATTCATATATGAACCTGTCTCGCGTATTTTTTAGAAACTACCACTCTATCTTGTGCAGACCACGCGCAGACCACGAGAGGAATTATCCTCTGTTTCTCGGTCAAAGCCGCCGATCTTGACCGAATGCATGGCCAAGATCACTTCTCTATTTCTCAAAATATTTGTACTTCTCTTTTGAACCCTTCCCTATATATATATATATGTATATATATGTTGGAGTTCGAGAGAAAGTTGTCCGGTTCAAGTACGCTAAATATGGATCCTCATCTCTATCTTTTATGCTTTTTTATACTTTATCAAAATTTTAAGCATCTTAATCCAAATTTTCTTTGTTCTCAAAATTTTCCTTTTTTTATTGATGTAACTATTATCAAAACATTAATTAATTAGCCTATTCATTGTTGTTGGTTACACCCAATATTTTTTAATTCTTTTATTTGACATGACTCTGTTTTTTTATTTACATAATAATTATTGTATATATCCATATATAATTAAGATAATTATAAACTCATTTATATAAATAAAATTACGATAAATATATGTATATTTTTATTTACATAATTGAATATAATATGTATATATATACATGAGACTTGAATATAATAATATGTATATTTATCTGAATTTTGTTTTTTTAATTGGTGTAATTATTAACAAACATTAAATTAATTAGACTATTCATCATCTTTAATTACACTCAAATTTATTAATTTATTTTATTTTACATGACTCTAATATTATATTTATATAAATTAGTTAATATACATATAATCATTATGTTTAAAAACTCATTTATATAAATGAAATTATGATTAATATGCATAATTCTATTTACAAGACACTTGAATATAATAATATGTGTATTTGTATATGTATCCACATAAGAATAAAGGGTGTTTGGTTTGGGGTATTGAGAGGTAAGGAATGAGAATGATGGTGAATAATATGATTTGGTTTGATATAATATAATGGATTCGTTATTCCAAACATATTGATTTTCATTTCTGGCCAAATTGGGGTAAATGGAAATCTTATCCCTCTTAGTAATTTTTTCCCATATATCCCTTCATCTCTTGATGTGAATGAAACATATTTTTTATCTTTATGTTGGACGACACATATTTGTATTAAAAATATTATATAAAATAAATTTTTATGATTATATCGGTTTAACCAAACAACATCAATGCAATGCTCGTTTCTATTCTCATTATACTTCATTCTACTTCATTCTACTTCATTCTCATTCCCTAAAATGAACCAAACGTCTTTTATCCCGCTTATAATTCTATAACTAATGTAATGAAATAAAATAAAGATGACACTTATAACTTCAGAATGATTATCAATTATATTATTTACATAACATTCTTTATATATATTAGTTATAAAATAATATATTTACTAAATCATTACACACGAGTTTCAAAAATTATATTGATTTCTATTATATTTTAAAAGAATTAATTAAATATCTAAAATCTCAATGAATATATAAAGTTAAAAAATATTATCATTGAAAATCTTATTAAATTTACCGTATAAATTAATATAAATGAAATTAAAAAATATATATATAGAATTAATATATAATTAAATACTAATTATTAACCACTCATTAACAAATTAATGAAACATTTATTACGTTTAATGTCAGTAATTACAATCAATGTATAAATAAATAATTACTATTAACCCTCCTTTTAATAAATAGAATCCTTATTACATTTATATCATAAATCAATATTTAATACACAGAAAAACAATTCTAGAATTAATATATATAATTATAATAAAAAATGAAACTTATTAAAATTAATATAACAAGTATAATAGAAGATGATAGAAGCAATAAAAAAGATTAAATTAGAACAACCAAACATATAAAATTAGAAATGATAACTTACTACAATCATTGATATATAAATTCTTTCGATTTCATTTTTTAATTTAAGTTGAAATCAAACAATATATAAAAATGAAACTATAATCTGATATAATACCTCTCATTTTATGGAAGGATTAAAACACCTTCAATATATATATTAAAGGAATACCCAAAAAATAATGAAGTGACATAATGTGATTTGAGTATTTATCAAATCTTGAAATGTGATCTGATTTGGCTATCTCACATTGGTTTCTGGAGAAAGTTTGAAAGAATGAAATGTGTATAAGAAAATGAGGAGATCAATATTTTGTGGCAAATAATAGTGTTGGCTCACATTAATAAACTTTTATTTTTGCAAAAATCAACGTCTTTGTGGTAACTAAATCTATATACATCAAAATTGGTTAAGAGAACAACCAATAATTATTGTATAAAAAACAACCAAGAATGATGACTTGACATCATATAAAAGTTATTACCGATACATATGAAACTATTCGTAACAACATATTGTTATCAACATATGAAAATGAAGCACTTATCGAAATACATTCTTCATTTTAAAGTGTATCTTATTAATAATCAAATAAAGAATTACGTTTTATGCTAACTACGACAATTATTTCTTTAAAAACTTATTACATACCAGTTATAAATAATTATGTTTAAGATGATTCAATATCTTGTTAAAAGAAATAAAAATTCCACTTGTACATTCCAATTATTTTGATGTCCGTTAAAATTGACGTCATAAAATGGTAATAAACACAACACATCTATTATTATTATTATTATTATTATTATTATTATGATATTTGAAGTTGTAATATATTGTTAGATATACATTTATTTAAATTAAATTAAAATCAAATCAAATCAAATTATATATTAAAAGTATTAAGAAAATATTTTTATTTAAATACTAGTTAATGGTTTTTTATTTAAATTGTATCCCTAAAATAAAGAAAACTAATTAAATACACATATATTTAAATGTGTCTAAAGTTCTTATATTTAATGGTTTTTAGGGAACTTTAGACACATTTAAATATATATATATATGTAGTATATATAATTAACTTATAGTGGGTTTATGTTCTCCTATATGAGAGCTTCGAAACGATATATAATGCGTCGAAAACGGAGTATGTGTGAATGAGATATCGATGCTCAAAGTTGAGTAAAAACCATGAAATTAGCAAAAACCAATTTGGGTGTGGGAAGTTGTCCCACATAGGAAGGAGGAAGGAACATTATTTGGTTTATAAGGAAAGAAGTGTGAGGAGTTGACAAGCTCCTTGCATGGTTTTACTCCAACACCTACCCGCACGCAGGCGAATACAGCTCCAAAATCTCGTGCTCACGCAGCTTGGTTTTGCTAAAATTTCTTTTTAACAGTTTGTATTTTTTTTTAACTGAACAAAGACACAAAAAACAGGGACCAAAAATGTAAAAAAATTTTGGCCTATCGCGGGCCCATCACGGGCAGGGACGAAACTTGCCAACGCGGGCAAAGTTGGGGGGCTTCGCGGGGCTTTTGGCCGAAACAGTTTGCCACGTGGGCCTGGGCCCGCGATCGCGGGGCCATCGCGGATTTTTTGGGTACTTTTGTAAACTGTGAGAGATTTTGGGTATTTTGGTAAGAGATGGTCAAACTTCGGGTATTTTAATTAATTTCCCTAATTTATTTATGGATGTCTAAAGTCAAAGTCAACTTCACAAAAGTTTGAATTCCATAGAAGCTTCTATGAATTGGTCAAAATGGGTGACTGAAGAAGGCTTCTTGTCAAAGTTTGAAGATGGGGATGTATCAATTTCCATGGAATTCTTTATTCAACAAATTAAACTACATCTTCTTTTGCCACCTTCAACCCAACCAAGAATTTTACTCACATACAAAACAAAACCTCTTTATCACAATATATCAATTTCCATAACTTCAAATTTTGTAAATAACTCATAAAAGCAGTCAAATTCACAGTGTTAATTAAGTGGAGACAAGACGAGTAGAAACCGCCCCAGGCCCAGGCCCAGGGTAGGGTAGACCTTGGCTTTGATACCATGTAAAAATATGTAGATATCCCTGATTTACTCTTCAACAGAGCCCTTAATGTAAAATCATATTTATATATGATCTTGTTGGTTCTCGTGTTCTTTTAAATAAGTATTATTCTCGTTTCGTTTGAACCCGACTATATATATTATCAAGTCTAAACTGATGTTGAACGTCATGATCCGAAGATAGATAGAGACTACACAAGCTTTCCACGGCAAACACACAACTCCACATGTTGTAGCATATTCTTTTATGTATAAAACTATTTCATATAAGATATAAACGATTGTCAGCTGAAAATGCCCAACAATTTCTTACCATATTGCAAGTGAAATATATGACGACGAATAATGTTGTTGGGAAACACGTGATTCAAATACTCGATAGAAACACAAGACACCCGAGGGCGACCATGGAGCAAGAAGGTCCAAAATCGCCCGATTCACAACGCTTGTGCTTGGCTTTTTACCCAAAAATAAACCCATCATTGTTACAAAAAGAAAAACACTATAGTGGTTTTTAACATTTACATATTTATAATTTGTTCAAGATCCCTAGTTCTTGCACAACAAAAAGACTTTGTTTTTTATTTGTATTTTCACAACACAATGATCTAGCAACAAGAAAGACCAAATACAAATGGATTGATGAATCAATCACTTCCTCTTGCAATCGAATCAAGCCCTTCGGTTCTACTTCTTACAATCCGATGAAACACTTCCCTCACTTGTTTCTCCAACGGATCCAATCCGTTCTTTAAATCCCTATAAACAATCCTCAATTCCTCTACTCGTTTCTTCACCTCTTGTTCCTTTTCTTCCCCTAACGGAAACTGAATCGAATCAGTCAATTCGTTCATATAACGAGCTGATTTCTCAATCCCATTAATCTCCTTCAAAAGCCCACAAGTGTTCCTCCTTTCCCTTTTCTTCGATTCCTCCAAAATCCTTTCGTGCAACAACATAATTGGCGCACCCCACATGAAATTCTTTGGCACATTGAAATGGGATTGTAACCCGCGATCTTGACAAGGAATCGCAGCCACTAAAGCCCACATCACGAATAAGAAAACATAACTCATTGTATAAAGAGCCACTGAAAGTCCATTAGTGGCAATGATTTCATTACTTTTCGGGGGAACAACGGTGTACCCAATTGCGTGAAGTTGTTTTGACGCCGACCATGATCTTGAAACACTCCAAGATAATGATCGAAAATGGTTCAAAGACTTGTGTCGTTGTGAATCCTTTTGATATCGCCCAAAAGATCGGTTTCTATGAGAAAGATTCGTGCTTGATGATTCTTTCTCATCAAGCATTCCGATTGCTAAATCGATCAATGCCTTTTTCGCCCTTCGAAGTTGACCTTCTCCAAGACTTTTCTGATTATCTAAAGCACATAAAACAATCTCTAATTGCTTCTGCCATTGTCTGATCTGCTCAATCCCATCTCTAATGGCGTTACAAACATCTAAACCCTTCACACTCCTTTCGAAATAATCGGAAACGAGTTTATCCATGGGTTGTTTACTTAAAAAAGACTTGTTGTTGAATAATATTGCTTTGAATTCCTCTTGACAACAGAGGAAAACATCAAGGAGTTTGGAAATCCAAGAAATGGACAAGAGTTGTTGTGAATCAACTGAAGATAAATCATGAAATCTTTGAGTTACCTGTTTTTGAAAAGCTTCAATTTCTTTATCTTGATTTGGGTTTTCATGGTCTATGGAATGAACCATTGGATCGTGTTTCATACCAAGGATTGAACGCCCAAAACTTGTGAAATTTGGAGATGAAGAGCCTTGATAATGATCTGTTCGCATTTCTGTTTCTTCTCACATCCAAAAAAGGAAATCCCTATAAAACACAAAAGTGAAGCTTTTTGGGTGATCACAAATGGGAAGTCACTTAATTGAGCTCAAAAGTGCAGAAATTTGGGGGTTTTTTGAGGATGAAGAAATGGGTTTTTGGAAGAAGCAAGAATCTTGGAAACCCAGATGGTAATAATGGAAAATTGAGGCGAAGTGGTGAAGAACAGATGAAAATGGAAACGGAGAGTTAGAGAGTGAGGAATGAATGTTTGAAACCCTAGAGGGATGGAGAGTGTTTTATACGATGGAGGGATATGGAGTATGGACCGCGTATTTTGTGGTGTGTTGAAAGGGAAACCGGGACCTTTTCTATTTTCCTTTATGTCTTTATCATTATTTTTTACTTATTATTCTAAATTTCTAATTGATTTTAAAATATAACAATTCAAAAAGAAAATCTTATGAAAAGCTACTTACTCGTAAGCATTTTTAACCATTTTTTTTAAGTAATCGTTGTTGAATTTTTGTTTTGAATATGTAAATGTCATAATATATCAAGGTTCTAAATGGCGTAAGTCGTGGCGTGGCGTGGCGGCGAGGCTAAGCCTCAAGCCTTAGGAGCCATGGCGAGGCCATGACGTTTATCAAGGCGTGACTTATGGCAAAAAATCTCTATATCACATATAATATTATATATAAAAACATATGTTTTGTAGTATTAATCGATGAATCAATGACAATAAACATGTTAAATTATGTTATATATTAAAAACTAGCAAATAAGACATTAAAAACGTAAGAAAAAATCAAATATCGCGTTATTAAAGACCGCACATAAGACCATGGCGTGCCACAAACATAACGTGGCGTGAGACACAAGCCTTGAGCCATGGCGGCTGTCGCGGCGAGCCTTTTAGAACAGTGTTATTATCATATTAACATAAATAATTGTATCTGAACTAAAATGTATTAAAAATACATTTTTTTACAATTTATACCATTGTAATCGTCTCGTTGATACCTCAAAAATGAGTCCAATATTGAATGTTTTAGATTTAATCATATTGTTAAATATCATGAATATATACGAATTAATTTGTTTCATATTCTTACGTTTTCATTTTCATTTTCATTTTACACCTTTATCATTTAAAAAATACATAATCATAGATTAAAAGTTTTAAAACCTCTTACGTTCAACATTATAATTAAAAAAAAATATTTTTATGTTACACTTTATAGCAGTATAATTAGTTATTTAATTTACGTTAATATCCCTCTCTTTTCATTTTTTATTTTACGCTCTTTTTATATTAACATACACAAATACGGTTTTTTACAAATAATACAATTATAATCGTCTCACCAAAACCTTCAAAATGAGTTTAACTATTGTGGGTTTGAAGACCCCGTTGTCGAACGAATCTATTTCAAATTTTTGTGACCAACTAACCACATTGACCTTTAATTTTATACATCCGAGATACGATTTAAAACACAAAAAACCATAAATATGCCATAGTGAGATGGAGAATAAAACTAAACATGAAACAAAAATATTCTTTCGAAATCCCGACTTTAGATTTGAGATGTTTCGCGGCACATCGCGCACGCCACGCGGGTACGTTCCTGACGCAGCGTAGGTTTGCGGAAGGATCGACAAGCATCTAAACCCTTTGATAAACGTGATTACGAATTGTAAAACACGAAAACTCAAGAGAAAAACTTTCTAAAATAAGAACTTTCATTAATTGATCAACTCATTAACAATGGAACCTAACAACCCTATTTATAATTTAAATTAATAAAAAAGATATGTACTAATTAATAATAGGATAATTAAGAAACTAAATAAACTTAACCTAAACTTATTAGGAAACTTTAATTAACTAATAATTAAATAAATAGGAATAACTAAATAGAGCAAATGAAAACAAAGGAAGGCACGTGAGGTTTTATTTGAAATTAGGATGAAGGTCACGTGAGGTTTTATTTGAAACTAGGATGAAGGTCACGTGAGGCTTTAACTGCAATTGGGATGAAGGTGGCGCATGGTTTGGCAAACAGTAGCTTACGCGACTTGTTGCGTGGGTTAGCAAACATGCAACTAACTTGTAACCTGCTTCGGACACTATTTATGATTCTTAACTTGTTTCTTTTCCGATGCCAAACCCCGAGTCTATTTCGGGCTCGTTTTCCTTTTCGAGCTCGTTTATCTTTTTCCCAATTATTTGTAAAAACCTTTATTAACTCTCGAATTCTCCCTGTATCAGTCACCCTCACTTGAAAAGAACTCGTCCTCGAGTTCACATGAAAAACGACTTTACCCGGCTCGTAGAACATGCGTTTCTTCAAAATGCTTGGACGCACAACTTGGTCTCCAAAATTCAAAAATCTCGACCGGTCTTCAAATTCCAACGGAGGCCGTTGCAATCCCTTCCATACGCGAAATAGCTTATCAAACTCGAACGGGTAAGAGATTAGAGTAACTTTACCGGGAATCGTTTCGGTTTGATCCGAAGCTTTGGGTGTGGGAACAACGAAAACAAAATCTTCGGGATTAATTGTTTTGACTTCTCGCAACAAAGGTTTCGTTGGCTCGGGAATGTATTCCATTAGCTTGCTTTCGGCTTCTTTGACGGTTAACCCGAAATCTGTTGTCGACTTTTTAGGATCGATACCGGTCTCGTGCTGTGATTCTGTTTCAACGGTAATGATTTCATCTTCAACCTTGTCCGACAAGACTTCCTCTTTTTCCGGTTGTCTTTCCGGAATGTGTGGTTGATTGAGTAGGGAAGAAACCGAATTTATATTACAATTATAGTTGTTGCTTTTCTTGTCGGTGCTTTCTTCGAAGTTGTTAACTGGTCTCATGGCAATCTTTTGGTCGCCCCAACGGAATAGTACGATGTCGTGCTGGCGTTTGTAAGTGGCATTAGTATCAAACTGCCACGGTCGGCCCAATAGAATGTGGCAAGCGTCCATATCAAGGACATCACATAGTACATCTTCTCGATATTGTTTGCCAATTGAGATGGGGACCCGACAAGTTTGCGTGACTCTAACGTGAAAACCGTTCTTGACCCACCCAAGAGAATAAGGAGCTTCATGTGGTCGAGTAGGTAGGTTGAAGTAATCGACTAATTTTTGAGACACGAGGTTTACACAACTTCCATTGTCGATAACTAAGTTACATACCTTTTTGTGTACCGAACAATGCGATCGGAAAAGATCTTCGTGTTGACATTCTTCTTTTGGCGAAAGAAGTATTCGTTGAAGTGCGATATTGATCTTTTCTTGGGAATCTTCCTCCTCCTCTTCGGATTCGGAACTCGAGAGATTAACCCGGTTATGGTTGCCATCGTGCGAAACCCTAACCGGTCCTTCAAACCTGTCTCTTCTCCGACGGTCGTCGTTGACGATATTGGATTGAAGCCTATTAACAACCGCTGTCAGATTCGCGAGTGTTGTGGATAAGGCTACATCCGACTCAGCCAAGTCTGCTTTGGTAGCGAGTTGTTGATCTGCCATTGATGGTGAAAAGACAGGCGAATCCTGCTCTGATACCACTTGACGCAACGTAGGTTTGCGGAAGGATCGACAAGCGTCTAAACCCTTTAATAAACGTGATTACGAATTGTAAAACACGAAAACTCAAGAGAAAAACTCTCTAAAAATAAGAACTTTCATTAATTGATCAACTGATTAACAATGGAACCTAACAACCCTATTTATAATCTAAATTAATAAAAAAGATATGTACTAACTAATAATAGGATAATTAAGAAACTAAATAAACTTAACCTAAACTTATTAGGAAACTTTAATTAACTAATAATTAAATAAATAGGAATAACTAAATAGAGCAACATGGAATGAAAACAAAGGAAGGCACGTGAGGTTTTATTTGAAATTAGAGCATCTCCAATGGCATTTGACCATGGCTTGATGAAAGACTTGATAAGAACTTGAACATTTGAGCAACAACTTGAAAAAGGGTTTACTTCTCAAACGCTTGAGAAAGCTCAAGTTGTTTGAAGAATTGTTGTGAGAGGCAAAGAGAGAGAAAGGGACAAAAAGGTGGGACCCACTATTTTTTTAATATTTTTTTTTATCAAGTTATTGAAATGGGCTTACCATTGTGGATGCCCTTAGGATGAAGGTCACGTGAGGTTTTATTTGAAATTAGGATGAAGGTCACATGAGGTTTTATTTGAAATTAGGATGAAGGTCACGTGAGGCTTTAATTGCAATTGGGATGAAGGTGGCGCATGGTTTGACAAACAGTAGCTTACGCGACTTGTTGCGTGGGTTAGCAAACATGCAACTAACTTGTAACCTGCTTCGGACACTATTTATGATTCTTAACTTGTTTCTTTTCCGATGCCAAACCCCGAGTCTATTTCGGGCTCGTTTTCCTTTTCGAGCTCGTTTATCTTTTTTCCCAATTATTTGTAAAAACCTTTATTAACTCTCGAATTCTCCCTGTATCAGTTCCTAACTGAGAAGACACCACGAGACGAGCATAACAATGAAAATAATGGGAAAAATCGGATTCAGTTGTCAATTGTCCCTATCGGAATCTAATATATATATATATATATAGAGAGAGAGAGAGAGAGACTCCGTAGAATGCAAACCTTGTATTTGTTGCACATCTTACAAACCACAGTGTGCATATGTGAACAATGTACATATACATATGCATACGTACAAGAATATACATATAATGGACATACATTCATATAGGATAATGCAGGCCCGTTTCTGACATTTTTTGGGCCCTAGGCAATTCGTAAATTTTGGGCCCTCAATATGTATCAAAAAAAATATCAAATAAATGTTTTTAATTATTAAAAGAAAACTTTTTTTGGAGTATATAATATTTATATACGACAAATGCAACAAATAAATTAACACACCCTTTTCATATTTGGTGAGTTTTGAACCCCTGACCTCCTAGGAGGGCAAATGCTCATATACCGCTAGGTCAAAGGCTACATAACAACTTCTTCGATCATTTTTAGATGCAAAACCATCAATAATAGCATCAAAGTCATACAAAACAAACACAAACCCGTTCCTGAAATTTTCTAAGCCTTTGGTGAGATGTAAAAAGGGGTCTTCGATAACTACAAATTTATTTTCAATATATTGTTTATATCACCATGAATAACTTTGAATTCAAGAAATACTAATTATTCATATAAAACAATTTTTCCCTATACTTCTAGTGAAAGTTCAATCAATAATTATTTCTAAATTAATATTATATATCATATCATTTTTACATAATATCGTCAATTCGTTCAATCGTCAAAGGCATCTTATGATATAACTTTAATATATAGGTTGACATCATTTGATTATTAGTACTAGATAAAAAAAAACTTAGAAATCTTGACAATAAGCAAAAATATATAGGTTGACATCTTATGATATACCTTTAATATATAGGTTGACATCATTAGATATTAGTACTAGATAAAAAAAAACTTAGAGAAACAATAAGCAACATTATAAAATGAAAGACCAATTAATTTTTGCAAATTTTCTTTTCAAATGTAATTAATTAATACATGTTTGGACCCTTCATATAATGCAAAAAAAATTGGTTCCTATTAGATACTAATTTTTTTGAACTACAACTATATAGTATACTAAAAAAATTTAGGCCCCTATTTTTTTTGGGCCCTGGGCGTGCGCCCGGTTCGCCCTCCCCCAGGGACGGCCCTGGGATAATGCATATATGCATCTCAGATTATGCATATATGCACATTGGTTTGTAAGGGATGCAACAAATACATGTTTTGTATTTGATTTCTATCCTATAAATATATATATATACACAGAGGACCTTCTTTTGAGAACCTATAATATTGTGATAACCTTGAGAACTAGTGCATAATTTGCTATTTCATATGAATTTTTTAATCAAAGACTAGGATTTAGAATATCGATTAACATATACTTGTTTCATAATGTGTTTATTTCACATGTACTCGGTTGACAATGTGAATATTTTTACGTGTTTGTGACACAAAAAATACACATAACAAATTTTCACATTGTGAACCAAATACATAAGAAACAATCACATTGTGAAACAAATAAATGTTAATCAATACATTAAATACTACCCTCAGATGAGAAAAAATAAAAAACCGTAAGGTAGAAGTTCTCACGGATCTCACAAATTTTGGAGTTCTCAAACGATTAAGCCCCATATATATATATATATATATATATGTATAAGATCGGGTTCCGGTGAGAAGGGAAGTTATGGTGAGATTCGTAAGAAGCGATTTCCACATTTGGATGCACGTTAGGATGAGATGCACTGAGATTAGGTACATCGTGATGCACCAGATCAATTCCCGTATCAAACGTGATTCATGAGTGGGCTTGAGATAAAAGTGATAAATGGTCCAAGTCCCTTCTTACGTTTCTCACTTTAACTCTTCTTCTCACCATAACTTCACTTCTCACCGGAACTCCACCATATATATATATATATATATATATATATATATATATATATGCTACATATATAAGCATTTACATCAAATGTCTTAAAGACAAATTTTAAAGCACAATGTACCACACTTTAAAGCATCAAGTTCAAAAAACTCTTAAATACAACTCTCTATGCATTGAGTACTACATTTTAAAGCATAAATACTTAAAATCTCTTAATTATCACTTTTAAAGCACGGTGTACAAGCCTTTCAAGCATAAATTCTAAAACAAACCAGCCCATACCTGTCACCATTCCACAACCACACGGATTGCCAACATGTGCTTGACTGCTTGTTTTGATTCGCTAAAACACAAAATGGTGGATTGCCAACGTGTGCATGTTCACCACCGTCGATTAAGTACTATCTTTAATCAACCAATATCGCTGAAACACAATAGAATACATATACTGTTGTTTCCCCTGTCAATAGTTCAAATCAACAACACTCTCAATTCTCAATCAAAGGTGCCGGAGGAAGGAAATGCGTCGGCGAGAGGAAGAAGTCGGTGACGAAGTCCATGAAGGCTGGCCTCCAGTTTCCTGTCGGTCGGCAGGATCGTTAGGTTTCTAAAAAATGGCCGATATGTTCAGCTTACTGGCTCCGGTGCTCCGATGTACCTTGTTGTCGTCCTTGAAATCCTTGCCGCCGAGGTATAGTCATCAGATCTCTGCGTTAAGCTCCCCCCCCCCCCAATATTTGCATCTTAAACTGAAATTTTGTGGTGAAATTCATTATTAGATTTTGGAGTTGGTCGGAAACGTCGCTCGAGACAACAAGAATACCAGGATTAACCTAGGCATGTTTAGTTTGCTGTGAGCAACGATGAAGAATTGGGGAAATTGTTGGCTGGTGTTACGATTGCTAGCGGAGGTGTTCTGCCTAAAATTAATCTGGTGTTATTTACGAAGAAATCGTAATCCGTGGCCGAGAAAACTACAAGATCTCCTAAGAAGGCGTAAGATCTATTTGACATTAATCTGGGTTTTTTTTATGAACATAGTTTAGTACTTAGATCTTGATGTTATTTCGAATCTTATCAAAGAAATGATTATAACCATAGTTAGAGGATCATAAACATCTATTAATGTAAATTACTTACTGCACAATGTATTTGACCTCATCAGTGAGGTTGGAGCCTCTTATTTACAGGATTCAATGAATACAGCTGAACACTCCATCTTTTGTTGAAAACACATATGCAAGAGATCTATGAGTTACAATTACAACCATTATATTCAAGTAAATTAGTACTGCAACAAGGGTAATAAAACTTTTTATCTTTACTTTCATCTCCTGGATTTTTTAAAGATGTCTTATTGTTTAATAAAAACTTGTAGAAAGGTGTTGGTAGATGGTCAACAACAGATCAGAGGAAGGTTTGCCAATAAAGTGCTTTTTTTTTCTTTTCATAGCAACATGGATCAACTTGGGAATGGTTATGTGGTCTGTTGTTACTTTATGCCCATTGCAGATTTCAGGAGCCTTCTGTTCTAATTGCTTTTGTCAATTTAATCATTTGGAATGGTGTTTTTAAACTTGATTGTGCTTTCATCCATATGATGTTATTTCAGATTTGGATTTAGATTTGGTATTGAGGAACTGATCTGTTTCGGAGGGATAAGGGTGGTGTTTCATTGATCTCTCATTTTTTGCCCTTTTTCCTTTTCTTTTGGTCCTATTGGTTTCTCTGGTTGTTGGCTACTGTTTTAGTAGTCCAACCTTTGTTTTCTTACCTTTTTGTTGGTCCAAAAACCTCAATCATCAGTTCCCGTTTGTTGCTATTGTTTTGGTTCAAGTTCTTTATTATATCAATGGCTTTCGCCAATTTGGTTTTAAAGTTCAACAGCTTTGCCTACGTCAGATTAGTTTTTTTTATAGATTTGATAAGTATGCAGATTTGGAGTATTCAACAATCTGTGTATTCAAAATTGATATGGTCTAAGGCCTGGAAGCTCATCAATCTACTTAACTTCGGACCACGATTGCTCATTTATACTACATGTCATTGTGTCTGCATTTTTATGTATAAAATTATAGTGTCAGGTTTTCTTTTTAAACAAGGAATGTTTGCATTGAACTTTCATATCTGGTTCACCATATAAATTTACATTCCGCTCTATTAATGTTTGCTTGTAATTAATACTTTTATCCTAAAGACTTTAATTTTGGAAAATGGCGCCTTAGTCTTCTATAAACTAGGTTTATATGATTTTCAATCTTTGCACGATGCTTCTGTTTCAATTGCTTGCATAAGCTTTAAACCACTTTTCTGGATTAGGTTTGCCTCCCAATGCATTTCAACAATTTTATTTTGAAAAAACCAATGCTAGAAATTTCAAATTGACAGCTAAGTTAAAATAGGACAGTGATGGAGAATCTACAAGAAAATAATGATTTATTCTGTCAATATAAATGGTTATGAAATTGTAAAGGTTTGGTGGTTATTGTAAATGAATTGAAAATTTTCTGGTGTAATAATATTGCAAAATTCTGCTTATAATCATTAGGCTATTGTTTTTCATCACGTTGGTAAGATTCATATGTGGGTAATGTTGCTAATCTACTAAAATACGATTTGTTTATAGTATTTCAGTCGACTTGTGGCTTATTGGTTTGATTGATTCTTGATTCTAAGTGTTTATTGATTCTTATTTCGTTGTTTTTTCTTGATTCCATTTGTTTCATTCAAATCGTATTTTATTTATTTGTTGGTTTTTACTTGTTTTTGCATATTTAGTGTTGCTACAACATAGATTTGCTGCAGTTCAAGATTGAAAAATGATTGATCGAGACCCATGTGATGTTTACTGGCTATCATTGACATTTAACTTGGGTATATAAGATATGGTTTCTATTTTTATTTTTGTGCAAGAGACTGTGTTATGCAATTCAAGATCTAAAAATGATATATGGTTTATGTTCTAACTTGGTCATACAAGAGATGGTAGTCCAAATGATCGTTAGAATATTGAAAGTAGCTCATCTTTTGTGTTTCGGATATGTTTTTCTTTAAGCATGGTTTTGATTTCTAAGAGTTCGGGGATTTGGTGGTCGATGGTGAAGTCTATCATGAAGTTGTTTACGCAAAGCATCATCAACTGTTGTTGTGAAGGATTTAAAGGTTGAGTTAGTGATGCTGTGAAGTTGTTTACCCAAAGCATCATCAGGTGCTGCTGTGAAGGACTATGTTTGGTGTGAAGGTTCTAATCGTTTCAATTATGATTAGTGAAGGCGGATCTGGAGGTGCTTTGGCAAGTGGTTGTGTTAAAAAATTGCTAATGCTTGAAAATACAGTGTTCTATGTTGCCACGTGACTAGAAAATGATTGTTTTGCACAATTTTTTAAATGTAATGGATAATACCACAATACATGTACTCTTGTTTTTCATTCATATTTTTGCATGGTTGATGTTATGACATTTCCACATTTGTATGGACCAAAGTTCCAAGTTGAAAATAAAAACCAATTTTCTTATTGACTTAACTTTTGTTTGATAAATTCAAATGCAACTGTCTATCCATTATCGGTATGTTTGCCGACATTTGTTCAATTCCCTTGCTAATACACCATATCAACCTTCAACTTTATATGTTAGTTGACTTGTAAATTAACCACGTAAACTCATGAATTAAAATCGAAAGTGATAGAGAAACATGATTCAGGACTAAACTAATGTTTCAGAATTGTGATTCACCCGCGCTGCATCGCGCGGGTACACCACTAGTATATATATAAGCATAAGGGTATTAGTTGTCATTTGGGAATAGTTGAGGCTTCAATTTGTGAGAGGTATAAAAGGAGGCCACCTCCTTTTATTTAGTCGGTCCAGGAGATTTAAGTGATGTATGTGTGTATGCTTTGAGAAGAAAACGCAGAAAAAGGAGTGATGGTTTCAACTTTGGGTTTTTATTTCTACCAATTATCAAGGTATGTTCTTTACATTTAGTATTCCTCTTGAGTTTTTAGAAGTTTCTACTAGTTTAGTTTTAGGTTTTGAATGTTTTTCTTATAGGGTCTAAGTTGTGAGGCTGTATATGAAGGGTTGGGTTTTTGGGATTCAGTATTAAGTTGATTTTATCTTATGTATATTTTCTAGTAGTATTTTGGAAGCTTTTAGCTTGAAAACAATCCATCAGACTTGAATTTCAGTTTTAGGCGGTAAAGTGAGGATACCGCACAAAGCTTGTGCGGCACAGTATGTTACCGCATAGCATAAATCTTGTGCGGTATAGTATGTTACCGCATAAAGCTTGTGCGTATAGTCGGATACCGCACATAGCCTGTGCGGTATAGGGGTGTGTGGTTGACAAAAGAGTATATCGCACAAGTATTATGCGGTACATTGATGTGTTGTGCTATAAAAGGGTTGTGCGATACATGGAGTTTATGAAAGTCATATCAAGGGTATTTTGGGTATTATTTAGGATTCTAAACCTATAATAAGGGTCCTATGTAGTAAGGTTACATAAATGTTATTTGTATTTGTCTAATTTAGATTATGTGGATCGAGTGTGAAGTTCAATCCTTGGGGGGAATTTGAAAGTGACTTAATTGCATTAAAGTGAGTTTTCCAACCATTTTCGAATTGGAATACATATGTTTTTAAATAATGAAAGTTAATACGGGCAATATTGTGAAATGCGTGGAAATCTTAAATGATTGATTACTTTATGTATTGCACCATAGATTGTGCTAATATGGCAGCATACACTATCGGTTATGCTTGAACGCCAGCTCCACTAGACATCGGGTGTGCATGAATGTCAACAATGTTGTGCTGAAAAAGGCATGAAGAGTATATTGTGCTGAAAGAGGCACGGGGAGGAAAGTAATATTTTGGTGCTTCTGGCATGGTGTGGAAAGTAACAAACTCAGATGCAATGATACATATTTTTATATTACTAGTTTTATAATTGTGTATGAAATGACATGTATTATCTCAATAGACCATTTGATCTAACCCTCCTTTTTTTTTAATATGTATTCCACGAAATCCACGGAAAGACAAAGGGAAAAGGAAAATGTGAATACGTGTTTGGACCTTTTATGTTCATATTTGATAAAGATGTTTTGATAATTTTGTTGGAAGAACTTTATAGTTAAAGTTGTTGTTATGTAATCTTGTAAAACGAAAAGTTTGTACGTATAATTATGTCGTTAATGTATAGTTTTAGGACCAAAGGTACATACCTTATATGAAATTTCATATGAATGTACATGTTGTTTGTTTAGAATGTGTTGTTACAGTTGGTATCAAAGCCTTAGTTTAAGGGATTTAGGTATTTGGATTAATACCTAGACTTAACTTGTATAATTGCATGTCAACTTAAGATTGTGCTCATTAAAATTAGAACATTGGGATACTAATAAAGGGTAGAAATAACATAATGTAAGATAAATTCAAATTACATTTGCCCATTGTAATCATGAACTTACATTAGCATGTTTGAAATGAAATACCTTATTATATTGGGAAGGTGCTTATGTGTATATAAATAACAAATGAAATTACAGGATGGCTGGCAATCCCAGACGAACTGAAAGAAATGAACCAGAAAATCCGGAGGGGACAATTCCTTTGTCCGGTACTATTCAGGAACTACTTCAAATGTACGAGGAAGAAGTGGGGGCTGGAGAAGGGGATCTAGTCGGGGACTACAGATAGAACAGAACATATGATGAAAGAAGGTTCCAGCAGGGGACAGACTCGAGGTCGAGGTCGGGCCAGAGGTAGAGGGCGCAATCAAGATACTGAATATGTTACGAGAGCAGATATGGCTGCAGAGTTAGGTAAGATTCAAGACAATCTACAATCTTTGTTTGGACCACCTCAATATACAGATGAGGAAGAATCAATTGAAGAGTCTGTCTATGAAGAGAGGTAGCTCCTTCAACAATTGTGGTTCCAAAGACCTATGATTACAAAATGTTTCTAGCTTGCAAACCTCCAACATATTTTGGAGAAAGAGATCCAGCAAAAGTAATGTGATGGTTGAAAGAAATTGAATCTATTTTCAAGACGAGTAACTGTGCAAATAAAGATAGAGTCTTGTTCCGAACATCGGTGAAAAATTCTGATGCTTTCTACTGGTGGGAGGCTTTGGCTTCATCAAATGGGGCTGATGTTTTTGAAACTTTTACATGGGAAAATTTCTCAATGTCATTTAAAGCATAATTTTGCCCACAAGCCACCATATGACAATTAGAAGATGAGTTCATGCACCTACAACAAGGGGGTGTGACTGTTCGAGACTATACTGCCATGTTCTTGGAGAAGTCTCAATTTGCCGAATATTATGTTGCCACTGAAGCTCGCAAAGTGGAGAGATATATCTTTGGATTGAACTCTTCAATTCGAGGATTGGTAATAGCCATAAAACCGGAGACGATTACTGATGCGGTGGACGCTGTTGAAACAACTAAAAGAGATAGAGTACGGGATATCAGTGATAAGAGCACGTGGAAGAGGAAAAGGGAATGACCGCCTTCTGAACTCAAAAGGCCACCATTTCCTAAGTTTGGAAACCATCCACCGGTTAGATTCAATGAAAGACCCTGCCCCATTGTGCAATCGACTTCATTAAGGTGAGTGTAAGCAGGAACCGAGGACTTGTTATAAGTGTGGAAAGTCGGGGCATATAGCCATGAATTGCTCGACTAACCGATTATGCTGCTATTGCATATCCCCTCAACCGTTTGCAATTTTATTACCCTCAAATGAAAACTCGCCAAAGTAATGCGGTTAGGAACACTCAGGGAGGAAGAACCGAAGAAGAGATAATTCAAAGCCATATCAGCCCAAAGCAAAGGGGTATGCATTTCAAATGAAGACCGCGGAATAAGAGGAAACCCCAGATGTGGTGACAGGTACTTTCATGATAAACTCCGTAAATGCTAAGGTGTAATTTGATTAAGGTGTGAACCGTTCGTTCATATCTCCTTCTTTTGTTAATTGTTTGAATGTGAAACCAAGTTGCTAGATAGTGCATTAGTAGTAGAAACTGCTAATGATAAGCAAGTAGCATTAGCCGAGTCAAACAACACTTTAAGTTCCTTGTCTAGCAACTCCTGCAATTGAGTCATCATCTCCTTCATTTCCGCAGGTGCCAACCGGTAAGGTGCACGCGCTATTGGTGTTGCTCCACGCATCAAATCGATCCTAAACTCGACTTGATGATCCGGGGGTAAACCCGTTAAGTCATCTGGAAATACCTCTGGGAACTCATTCATCACTGGAACATCCTCTAATCCTTTCTTTCCTTTCTTAGCGTCTAACACATACGCTAGAAATCCCAGACATCCCTTTCCTAAACAATGCCTCGCCTTCATCATGGAGATAAGACAGGACTTGCACTCACGCCAATCACCATAAATCACCACCTCAGACTTGGCGGGTAAGGTGATACAAATCATCTTCTTATTGCACACAATGTAAGCACTATTACTAGCCAACCAATCCATACCCACTACAACGTCAAACTCGCCCATGCCCATCGGGTACAACCACAAGGGGAAAGAGTGACCCTCCACTTCAATACTACACCCCTCATACACCTCCCCCACCAAAACCTGACTATCATCTACAATCTCTACCTCAAACCTGCACTCTAACTGCTTAGGTTTAACATGCGGACACAGAGCAAAAATCGGCGATACAAACGAACGGTTTGCACCCGAGTCAAACAACACTTTAACAAATTTTGAATTAATAAGAAATGTACATGTCAGGATATCTGGTACATCAACCACCTCCTCAGTCGTCATATGAAAAGCCCTTGCCTTTGCTCGCACGAGCTCCACCTTTCTCTCTCCACCCCTTCCTCATTGCCATCTACCAAAACCACCCGAAGACCCCTTTCTCATCTGCGGACAATCAGGTTTAATATGACTCGGAGAACCGCACAGATAGCAAGCTCTCGGGTTAGGATACTCTCGCGCTATGTGCCCCAATTTTCCACACTTGTAACAACCATAAGATTCCATTGAGCACTCCCCACGATGCACTCTGTTGCATTTCCCACACGGTTTCTCATCGAATCTCGGTCCCACCTGCAACTCGGGTTTCGAGACCTTATACCTTTTCATATCCCTCACAGATCCTTCCCACTTTCTCTTGTCAACACTCTTTTCCGACATTTGCCGATTCTTTTCCTTCTCTGTTAGCTCTGCCACGTCGACTGCCGCTTGAAAGGTTGAGGAGTCACAATTTTGAACAAACTCCCTCATGCTGCTCTTCAGCCCCCAGAAAAAGGAAGGCCTTCTAGTTCTTCTGTATGCAAGCTCCAACTCACGCCCTGCCCTTGCCCTTAAACGAGCCCTCGACTACCTGCTTACCTGAAAAAGAATTTAGTTTTGAAGAGTGAGGGTTAGACCATGAGGACTAGTGAGATCCATCTAGAAACCACCATTTGCACTACAATAACCACAAAACGAGTTTTATAAGGATGTATAAACAGCTACGCCTTTATCAGTCAAATGTACACACAACACATGTTGATGGCCCACGCCTTAGCCACGTATACACTTGTGACCACGTGTTAGGGCTCACACCCGCCCTTAGCAATAATATGAAACAAATTCATATCTTATGTATAGGACACACTCCCCATATATTCATTTACAGCCATCGCATGTCCCGCCCCACATATACCAGCAATTTAAGTAGCACACGTTTATCATGCATATTTAATATCAAGGTAAAAGCATGCATTTCAATATATAGTTACAGGTAACATATTCAAGTATTGATAAAGCTTTATGTTGGACAACCTAAGGGGGGGGTAAGGTTGTATTTAAAATCTTTTACTTTCAAAAAAAATTCTTTCACAAATAAATACAGTACAAACAATACAGTAAAAATAAAGCAGAGTATAAACAAATAAATATACAACAATTATATAAACAGATATAATTTAAATGCACAGCGGAAATGTAAATAGATAAGGGAAAGAGAATACTTGACAACGGTATTTTTAAAGTGGTTCACCAAACACAAAGTTGGCTAGTCCACCTCGAGAAAATAACACTTCTCGGAGATCCAATACGAAACGTGTTCTTTACGGTAGAAACACAAACCTTAATACAACAAACGCGAAACACTCTTCTTTGAGAGATTAAAGTGGATCACTCACTCTAATTCAAACACTTACAAGAGGGTATAAATTTTAATATGAATAATCACTCTTGAATAAGGTTTATCACTTGGATATTTTTAGAGAGTTTGATCACTTGAGTTGTGTTGCTGATTCAACTAATCGAGAGATTTTAATCTGCTATCAACTCAAGATTTCTTGCTCAAAAATTAATTTTATCAGTTTAAGTGATTTAGTGTGAGTAAGAAAGCAGCAGAATAATAATCAAATGCTGAGGGAGAATTTATTGCTGAAGTTGGTGTAGGCTTGAATGCTGCTGGATGCATGTATTTATACTTGAAGATCAACAAGCCTGGGGTTTTCGCGGTATACCGCCAAACCATCGCGGTATACCTGCGTCAGAAAAAGTACAGCAGAGGAGAAGGTCAACCTGCAAAAACAAACGGAATTGTGTACCCGCGGTATACCGCGTTGCACATGGCGGTATACCGCCTGATAGGGTTTCTGACAGTAGAAGCTTCAAATGCAGAGGATGTGACAGGTGAATAGTGTCGCGGTATACCGCGAAGACCTTGGCGGTATACCGCCTAAAATATTGTCCAATGAGAGCATGGCAACGCAGGGTTACTTCGGCTGAACCTCTTTTTGCAGTTGATGAACAGTAGCAGACAGCATATTAATATATATATATATCATGTGAATTAATAAAAAAAATTATATATATATTTGATTCAAATATATTTATATAGATACGAAATATCCAAGTGATAAAATATTTTAGGGTGTTTATCATTTTAAAATAAAATGACGAAACTCTTCAGACTTGGATTCTTCAGATAATAATTTATCGAGATCATTTAAATATCTGCACACTCAGATAAAATATTAGATAACAAATAATGCGGTGTGTTTTGTAATCATCAAAATAAATATGGAGATGTGATTTTATGTGTACCAAAAATATATCACAATATTTAAAGCTGGGTACACTTGCACCAACAATCTCCCCCTTTTTGATGATGACAAACACAACGCTAAACACGAGAGCATACTCGGTTTCTCTCCCCCTTTTGTCGAAGCAAAAAGGGTTTAAGAAAATCGCTTATGCTCCCCCTCGAAAGATGCTCCCCCTCAAAATATGAAATATTTGAGAGTTAGTATTTATCAAGGGTTATACTCAAGCATGCCTAAACCAAGTCTTAATTTAAAGAAGGCCTTTTTGTTAAGGGCTTTTGTGAAAATATCGGCCAAATTATCTTCCGAATCAACCTTTTCAAGCACGATTTTGCCTTTTTGAACATTATCTCGTAAAAAGTGATGTCTCAATTCAATATGTTTGGTACGAGAATGCAAAACGGGATTTTTACTTAAGTTTATGGCACTTGAGTTATCACACATAATTGGAATTTTGGTTAGGTGTACCTCAAAATCGGTGAGTGTGTGTTTCATCCATAGGACTTGAGCACATGCTCTTGCGGCGGCTACATATTCCGCTTCGGTGGTAGACAAAGCTACGGATTGTTGTTTCTTAGAGAACCAAGATACAAGTGAGAGACCTATAAAGGCACATACCCCACTAGTACTTTTTCGGTCAACAATAGATCCACCAAGATCGGAATCGGCGAAACATGTTACTTCTAACTCGGGTTTCTTTGCGTACCATAAGCCAAGATTAGTAGTACCTCGTAAATATCGAAAAATACGCTTGACAGCTTCATAGTGAGATTGTTTAGGTGAAGATTGAAAGCGAGCACATAAACATACACTAAACATAATATCAGGTCTACTAGCAGTTAAATATAATAAACTACCAATCATACCACGATAAATCTTTTCATTAAAATCGTTTCCCTCCTCGTCACGAGATAATTGTAAGTTTGTGGTCATTGGAGTTTCAACGGGTTTCACATTTTCAAAGTTAAACTTTTTCAACATATCTTTACAATATTTAGATTGACTAATAAAAATACCAGTTTCACATTGTTTTATTTGCAATCCTAAGAAGTATTTTAACTCTCCCATCATGCTCATTTCAAACTCGCTAGTCATTTTCGCAGAAAATTCATTACACAGTTTTTCATTAGTGGAACCAAAAATAATATCATCAACATATACTTGCACAACCACAATATCATTTTGAACATATTTCACAAATAAAGTATTATCAATTTTACCCATAATATAACCACTAACAATTAAAAAGGTTTTTAATCTATCATACCACGCACGCGGAGCCTGCTTTAAAACATAAAGCGCCTTTTTTAATTTATAAACATGTGTCGGGTTTTCAAAACTTTCAAAACCGGGAGGTTGAGAAACGTATACCTCCTCATTTATAATACCATTTAAGAAAGCACTTTTAACATCCATTTGAAATAACTTAAAATCTTTAGCATTTGCAAAAGCGAGAAGCATTCGAATAGACTCCAACCTTGCAACCGGTGCAAAGGTTTCGTCATAATCTATACCTTCTTGTTGACTGTACCCCTTGGCAACTAAACGTGCCTTGTTTCGTGTGACTCCACCGTTCTCGTCTACCTTGTTTCGGAAGACCCATCTTGTGCCAATAATGGTTTGACTACTAGGGCTAGGCACTAAGTCCCACACATCATTCCTAGTAAATTGGTTTAACTCATCTTGCATGGCCAATATCCAATCCTCATCACCTAAAGCTTCATCTATGGTTTTAGGTTCTATGGTTGAGATAAAGGCATGGAAAGCACAATGGGTATGGATTTGTGATCTAGTTGTCCTTTGGTTTAGGTCACCTATAATTTGATCTATGGGATGGCCTCGAGCGGTTCTAAGGTTAGGATCATCTATACCTTGTGGAATAAAGCACAGAGGGGCATCACTAGATTCAATATTATTTGTGGAAGGTTGGGTACCTAAATCCAAGGTACTAAGTTGTTGGGCTAAGACATCTCTTTCACAAACATTGTCATTTGCTAAGGGTGCACTCGGTTTGGGAGGACTCTCGTCAAAGCTAACATTAAGGGATTCTTCCACTACCATGGTTTCCTTATTTAGGATTCTATAGGCTTTGCTATTCCAAGAGTAACCTAGGAAAACTCCCTCATAGGCTTTGGGGTCAAATTTGGTTAGGTAGGATTTGGTGTTTAAAATGAAACATTTACAACCAAAAACTTTTAGGTGAGCTAGGGAAGGTTTTCTACCTCGGTAAAGTTCATAGGGTGTCTTATTTAGGATACCTCTAATTAGGACACGGTTAAGCACATAGGTCGCGGTAGCAACGGCATCACACCAAAACTTTTGGGGAACTTGATGTTCGTTTAGCATAGTTCTACTCATTTCTTGCAACGTTCGATTTTTCCTTTCAACAACCCCGTTTGACTGAGGAGTTCGAGGAGCCGAAAAGTTATGAGTTATACCATGTTTATCACAAAAGGCACCAAATTGTACATCATTATCGAATTCTCGTCCATGGTCCGTACGTATGGAAACAATCGTACAACCTTGTTGGTTTTGAATTCGTTTTCCCAAAATTTTAAACTTTTCAAAAGCCTCATTTTTATGTCTCAAAAATAAAGTCCAAGTATAACGGGAATAATCATCCACAATAACCAAAGTATAAAAATTTCCTCCAAAACTTTGAATAGCCATCGGGCCAAAAAGATCCATATGTAAAAGTTCTAAAACTCTTTGAGTAGAAATAACATTTTTTGATTTATGAGAAACGTGATGTTGTTTGCCGACACGACAAGCATCACAAAAATGATTATCAAACTTTAATTTTGGCAGGTCACTCACAAGCTCCTTATTTTTTAAGTTTTGCATTAATCTTAGATTAGCGTGACCTAAACGCCTATGCCATAAAGTAGAAACATCATTAATAGAAGATAAGCATACATTTTCAGATACAACAGTTTTACAAATATATAAATTTCCTTTTACAAAACCATTTAAAAGAACTTTGCCATTTTTTATGATTTTACAAGAATCTTCTTCGAAGACAACAGTTGTATTATTTTTACACAATTGGCGAACACTTAACAAATTAAAATGTAAATTATCAACATGATTAACATTAAGAAATTGAACATTGTTGCAAGAGACTGTACCTCTACCAATTATATTTCCTTTGGAGTTTCCTCCAAAAATTACCTGTCCACCATCACATGACTTATATGATGAAAAGAGATTATTGTTTCCGGTCATGTGACGTGTGCAACCACTATCGAGTATCCAGTCCATATCAAGGTCAATCTACAATAATGAAGATGTAACTTTTATGGTCCCCATTTCTCGTGGGTCCTTGACAATTAGTTTCAAAAGTCAACCAACATACATATATATAAAGTCAAACAGAATATATATATATATATATAATACATTAAACAATATATAATACATCAAACCATATTAATATATATATATATATAACACATTAAACAAACATAATATATATATATAAGAATTAAAAAAATTAAATAAAATATATATATATATATGTGCAGTACGTATGTATATATATATGAATAGTATAAAAAGTACAATCAATATTTTACTTATATATAATATATAACACATTAAACAAACACTATATATATATATATGTAATACGTATATATATATAAACAAACAGTACATAGTAATATATATTACTTATATATATAATATATACAATAAAATATATTTAAACTATATATATATACATAACACATTTAAAACCATAAACGCATACCACCGGGATTATCATTACTAAACATTCCTTTTGGAATCCATTTATTTACCATTTTAATTTTGCGATTATATTTATCATACACATAAAAACAAGTATTTACATTCGCATTATTATTAGGTTTAGAATATTTATCATGGTACATGCGAGCATACGGTTTTCTCGTATTATAATTTACATTATTTATTTTACGCATATACGGAGGTTTTTGCACATATTGATTTCTTGTATTTACTTTAGATGATTCATAAAATCTTTTGATGGGTATACATGAACATTTATCAACACAAGTATTGGAACCAATGCCTTTTCTACATTTTATACGGTTAGGCATATTAAGCATGTTAAGAACCTTTTTATTACTACTTTCAAAAGCTTTTCCTAATAAATCATTCTTTTCATACGCATCACATTTTGCTTTTAAACATGCAATCTCATTCTCAAAAATATCACATTTTGTACAAATAATATTTTCATGTGATTTTTTATTTAAGCATGCAATTTCTTTATTTAAAGCATCACAAGATTTACAAAAATCTTTTTCTCCTAATTTAGTTTCTAATTTAGCAATTATATCCATATCATTTTCAGATTTTTGTTTAACATTTTTTATTTCCTTTTTACATGCATTTACAGTTTCTTTTAACATAGCATTCTCATCTTGGTAACGATTTGCAAGAGCGGCCATTTTATGAAAAGATTCATATAATTCTTCAAGATTATTTTCATTATCATTTTCATAATCACTATCGTAATCCGAGTAAGAAGATTTTACCTCGTCGTCGCTATCGGCCATAAGACAAATGGCTTGATAGTCATCTTCTTCTTCACTCTCGCTCCACGCGCCTCCAATGAAGGCTTTCTCCTTCTTCTTTTGGAACTTGTTCTTTTTCGGACATTCATTGGCGTAGTGGTCTTTGTCACCACATGAGTAGCAAAAGCCTCTCTTTGGCTTAGCTTTATCGTCTTCACTTGAGTCGCCATTTTTCTTAACTTTTTCGTCTCGTTTATGGAACTTACGACTTCGATTATCACCACCACGACGGTAGTTACCGTTTCTTTGAAATCTGCCATTGTTAGAAAATTTATTATTATTATTAAGAAATTTGGAAAAGTTTCTTACCAACATGGCGACTTCATCGAGAGTTTCGGATGGATCTTTCGAGGAGCTAGCTTTCTCCTTTTTCTTCTCATCTTTTGGTGTTGAGACATTGAGAGCGATTGATTTCTTTTTAACTTGCTCCCGATCTTTGTTTCTTTTAAGTGCAATTTCATGCACTTTAAGATTACCGATCAAGTCATCTATCTTCATTATGGAAAGGTCACGGGAGTCTTCTAAAGATGTTATCTTTTGCATCCACTCCGAAGGAAGAGCTCGTAGGATTTTCCTTATATAGTCCTCGTTAGGATAAGTGCGATCCAAACCTTTCAAAGTAGTCACAATAAGGTTAAATCTTTTAAACATTGAGTCAATTGACTCATCTTGTTTCATTTCGAATAGTTCATAATCGTGAACTAAAATATTTACTTTACTAGATTTAACCTCCGTGTTTCCACGATGAGTATTATTTAAACTTTCCCATATTTGATTAGCAGTTTTATAAGTATATACTCTTTCAATTTCGTCAGTTGTTAAAGCAGCATATAATATATTCTTAGCTTCAAAGTTTAAACAAAAATGAGCTTCATCAGAAGTAGTCCAGTCATCTATAGGTTTATCAATATAAACATCATCTTTCACAATGGTAGGTTTAAAATTCCCTTTTTCTATGATATTCCAAATCTTTTGATTTTTGCCACGCACGTGACATTCAAATAGCTCGGCCCAAATGCCAAACTTTTCAGTATCTATCAAAGGAGGTTTTGAAAACACGATATTAGTTTGTTGAGCCATTTAGAAGAATAAGAGAAAAATATGCAGAATATTTTTGAAAGACCTGCTCTGATACCAAATGTTGGACAACCTAAGGGGGGGGTAAGGTTGTATTTAAAATCTTTTACTTTCAAAAAAAATTCTTTCACAAATAAATACAGTACAAACAATACAGTAAAAATAAAGCAGAGTATAAACAAATAAATATACAACAATTATATAAACAGATATAATTTAAATGCACAGCGTAAATGTAAATAGATAAGGGAAAGAGAATACTTGACAACGGTATTTTTAAAGTGGTTCACCAAACACAAAGTTGGCTAGTCCACCTCGAGAAAATAACACTTCTCGGAGATCCAATACGAAACGTGTTCTTTACGGTAGAAACACAAACCTTAATACAACAAACGCGAAACACTCTTCTTTGAGAGATTAAAGTGGATCACTCACTCTAATTCAAACACTTACAAGAGGGTATAAATTTTAATATGAATAATCACTCTTGAATAAGGTTTATCACTTGGATATTTTTAGAGAGTTTGATCACTTGAGTTGTGTTGCTGATTCAACTAATCGAGAGATTTTAATCTGCTATCAACTCAAGATTTCTTGCTCAAAAATTAATTTTATCAGTTTAAGTGATTTAGTGTGAGTAAGAAAGCAGCAGAATAATAATCAAATGCTGAGGGAGAATTTATTGCTGAAGTTGGTGTAGGCTTGAATGCTGCTGGATGCATGTATTTATACTTGAAGATCAACAAGCCTGGGGTTTTCGCGGTATACCGCCAAACCATCGCGGTATACCTGCGTCAGAAAAAGTACAGCAGAGGAGAAGGTCAACCTGCAAAAACAAACGGAATTGTGTACCCGCGGTATACCGCGTTGCACATGGCGGTATACCGCCTGATAGGGTTTCTGACAGTAGAAGCTTCAAATGCAGAGGATGTGACAGGTGAATAGTGTCGCGGTATACCGCGAAGACCTTGGCGGTATACCGCCTAAAATATTGTCCAATGAGAGCATGGCAACGCAGGGTTACTTCGGCTGAACCTCTTTTTGCAGTTGATGAACAGTAGCAGACAGCATATTAATATATATATATATCATGTGAATTAATAAAAAAAATTATATATATATTTGATTCAAATATATTTATATAGATACGAAATATCCAAGTGATAAAATATTTTAGGGTGTTTATCATTTTAAAATAAAATGACGAAACTCTTCAGACTTGGATTCTTCAGATAATAATTTATCGAGATCATTTAAATATCTGCACACTCAGATAAAATATTAGATAACAAATAATGCGGTGTGTTTTGTAATCATCAAAATAAATATGGAGATGTGATTTTATGTGTACCAAAAATATATCACAATATTTAAAGCTGGGTACACTTGCACCAACACTTTAGTTTAAAAGGACTTACCTGGCATCCACGCTAATTCTTTCTCACTTGAAAACGCTACCCTCAAACTGCACACCTACATATCGAATCAATGCACAAAAGAGTGAAAAGCCACTCGAGCATCACCCCTAAATCACTTTCCACTCAACCCACTGAAAGAATCCCAAAAGGTTCCGGTATCGACACAAACACTTGGAGTTTTCCGGACTGTTATCCGGCTCCCACGACTTTCCGGTTAACAACCCGCATACCCGGTTTCCGGATACTACTGACACCCATCGCTTTACCGGTAATCCCCTTCTGGACAACCACTGGCTTTCGGACACAAGCAATCCGGGTTCATCCGGATTCCCAACAGTTTTTGGGTGCTAAGTTTTCCGGTTCCATCCGGAAATTGAGTTTCCCGAGTAAAACCTTCCGGATAGGGCGACTTCCGGACAAGGGGTTTTTATCGAACAAGCCGACTCCGGAAAACTCAATACCTCATGCAATTTGACCCAAAATTGGTTAACCTAGTTGTTTCATCGATTTCCCACATTCATTTAACTTATAACATAGCATATAGACCACATATTACTCTCACTTGGAAGATGTCGATTAAAAGAAATCTTTAAAGCAAAATCTCAACAATCCAAAACCACAATAAGCTTCCAGCATTACTCAAGAGTATTAAGGGATTAAGGAGAAGGAGTTTACCTGGATGAAATTGATGATTCACACTCCTAAGCTCCCAATCCCAAGCTCTTCCTTCCGAATAGCAAAGTTCTTCACACACAACACACACTCAGCCGCTCTTCCAAAAATGAGGAATAGAATGAGAGTTTTGGGGTTTTAACCCTATTTTCCACTATTTACACCCAAGTCCTCCAACTTTCACTTTTCACACCACACTCGCCACTAATACACATCTTTCCCAGAAACCCGATTATTACAACTATATTTCCATTCCAAGAATGGATTCAAATATACTTTTAGGTCTAAAAATCGATATAAAACCAAATTTCCAACATTTCCTAAGAGTGAGTTACATAAATCGTCTCTGAAGTTTGTTGAAACTCTACAAATTCTCATTACGGTTCTAATTTCATACCAGACACCCCAAAGTGCCCTCATGTGCTAGTCGCATGAGGGGTATTTTTATCTTTTTACAAAATCAGTTTTAATGTACAATGATTTATAACTTACTTATAAGCTATAAACCAAATAAAAAACAAAAAATACCTAACAAGCCTCCAACTTTCCCCAACGTCCCACCCCTTTGTGTTCTTTCCTCAGTCGGATGACCCTATCGTCCACCCATCCTTCCCTTCAAGAAGTATCGCTACCACCACCACCCCCTACATCTCCCTTAAGAACCATCAATACCCACCACCAAACTCCTTCAAGATCTGGAATCGATCAAATCATGATGAATATCAAAGATTTCCTCCTCTTTCTCGTTAGTTTTCATGTGGGGTTTGGATGTAAGAAATGGATTTTGAAAGCGAGAAGATGAAGCACAATGGATTGGATTTTGGTTTCTAATTTAAAGTAATACAAGATGAAGCACAACGAAATGGGTTTTAGATTTTGGTTTCTTATTTGAAGCACATTACATCGTGTAATGGGATAGGGAAGTGGTGTTGCGATGGAGGTTCGATGGGAGGAGTCGAAAGTTGCAGGTATGAGGGAGGCTACCTGTAACAACCCAACCAAAAGTAGCCAAACATGGTTTCAATAGACACTAAACAAATTGCCAAAACTTGGCCCACACCAAACATTAACGAAATTCAACAATGGGTTTGCGGAAACAACCCTAATTACAGCTGAGACTATAAGTCTATAAATAATAAAACATAAGTCTTCTATCCTTAAGATGCAAGATCCGGCTCACATCTTCCCTTTCCCCTTAACCAAGCTTTCTACCACCTGCTTACCTGAAAGGTTTTTAGTTTTGAAAGCGAGGGTTAGACCATGAGGTCTAGTGAGTTCCCTCAAAAGCCACACCACAAATAATCGAGTTTATATATATTTTGCAGTAAGAAATGTTTATACAAAACTTGACACAAAGCACACGTATATGATCAGCACACCATGACATGCTAATGGCATACGCTATGGTCACACACACCGTGACAGCATAAAAGGGCACACACCGCCCATATATGAAACAAATTCATATATTTAATATTATGGGACACACCCCCATCTCACACCAATGCCATAGCATGTCCACACGTAAGCAATTTATATCCACTTAATTAAATCACACCTTTAATGCATAGTTTAAAACAGTACGAGCATTTGCCAATATGAACATGCATAAAGTTCCACACTTAAAAAGGTTTTAGGATCAGAAGAAGTCACCTGACGATTTAGCAATTTCTTCTCACAAACTTCATATTTTAAAGGGAACACCTATGATGTTAAAAAAATAAGAATAGTGAGTCTTGAGTTAATCTTAACCCACCCTGAACCGTTTTCTACGCAACCTGACTCCCCCAATCCCTCTTGGACTCATACTCAGTTTCGGCCCACTTCGGTATATAACTTGGACTCTGGATCCTAGTGGATTCCGGATCCGCTAACGGCCCATCACCAAATTCCGGATTCGCATGGATTCCGGATCTATGATCGAATCAAGCCCAAGTCCACTACCGGACTAAACTCCGGATCCGTCTCAAGCCATACCGGATCTCTTTTGGGTTTCGGATCATACGACCCAAGCTAAATAATTTTCGGATCCCATAAATTAAATTACGGATCCACACTAAGCCCCATTTCCGGATCTTAAGGTTTGGCCCAAATTCCGGGTCCATGATTTCCATTCCGAATCCCATGGCCCAACTAAAACAATTATGGGACCCTTGTGGTTTTCGGATCCAAACACACTCCGGACCATATTCCGGAACTGACTATTTCGGACTACAATTCCGGTTCCTAATTCCCGGACTCAAAATTACGAAGTCTCGACTTTCGGGGTTAGCTTCGATCGACCAAACATAGAAATAAACATCTCCTAAATGGAGCAACTCAAGAAAAACTCTTAGGATAAGATACTTTTACATGACAAACAAAATATAACACAAAAGAGCAACTATCTTTCCAAAAATCCCCAAAATCCCAATTTTTCCACTAGAACTTAATTACCCAGACTTGAGTTGATAAAAGATAAGAATAGATGGGATTAGGCCATTACCTTGAATTGGTTGGATTAAGAATCTCTTCCTCTTCTTCTCAAATGCAGAGTGTAGTTGATTCCTTTTCTTTCTCTGCTCTCTCTCCCTCTCCCTCTCCCTCTTTCAGCCGACAACAGGAACAAATTATGAGACCTAGGGTTTTGAGCCCCTAAATGAGTGTTTTTTTATATTCTTTTATAATATGTACCAAACAACCCCCGAACTTACAATTTTACCAAAAAAAATCCCACAAAGGCTTAGATCTTTACAATTTGGACCTGGTTATTACAACACTCCCCCCTCAAAAGAATTCCGTCCCCGGAATTCCATTGTCAAAGAGATGAGGGTACTTGGACCTCATGTCCGCTTCTACCTCCCAAGTTGCTTCTCGCCCCTTATGGTAGCGCCACAGAACTTTCACTAACGATATTTCCTTATTCCTCGTCTTCCGGAGTTTGCGATCTTCGATTGCAATTGGTTCCTCTACGTAGTTTAACTTCTCGCGAACCTGGTTGACTTAACAATGGCCGACCACGCGACCTCCGGTCTCACCTAACGTCTCTTTTCACGATACACCTTTACCCTTGGGATATTCACAGATAACTGCACATGCCAACCTCTTGGCTTCTATAAGGATTCTTTTGCTTCCACTTAGCATGACCCTTCAATAACAGAGCGTATGCCAACCACCTTTCACACTTTCGGTTAACTACAACTCTTACTCTAGGTAACTCGCGTACCATAACCATGACGCCTCAGGCCAACTGTACACAATACCATCCACACCTAGACACACGACTTGAAACGAATTAAGATTTTCACTCACAACTTCACTTCCGTGACAGAACAAGTTTACACAGGTTAATGTCACGACAACATGAATCTATTACTAGAATAACGAACGTTCAAATCACCGACTTAACACAAGGTCAATCTCGAGTATCAACTTAATTCACAGTTATGATCCTCTTCAACGGATATCACACAATTCTACAATCCTTTTCTCAACACAATTCACGTCTAAACCAGCTAACATTTTCTTGCATGAATTACATTGATTACGATCCATCTATGATAATCAGTTCAAACGTTTTACCATGCCATCACTCCCACACTAAACAGAGCTAATAGTAGGAAACCTCCACACTCTATCATCTGAAGCAGTCGCCAACCAAATCGAACCAATCATGAAGACACACACATTCAGATTCTCACTGCATCCAACAATCATCCAACCACATATGAAATAAATTCAAGTTCTACCCACTCCCCAGGAAGGTGTGTCCACGCTCGCACAAAACTATTCCCATCGGCTTAACTCCGAACGACAAGCTCATTTGGATTATTTTTTTCCTACACTACTACCAAGTCTAATCCAATGATCCTTCACTCCAAGCACTTCATTCAACTTCCTTCCTCCACTTCCTTCTCAAGGCATAGAACATGTTTCCAAAGAACGGCTCATCATACGGTGCACATTTTAGACCGACCACATAAACTAAATTTCTTCGACCTTTAAAGCAATCACATACAAGCAAATTTTCTTTCTCACGCTCCCACTAGGAGATCATGTACCCGACGATGACATTCTGGAAACATTGCTTCCCAATTTCCGTGTCACTTGCCACACTTTCTACCTCCAGTTTACTCACTTAATTCGACATACCATCCCTAAATCCTCAGGTTAGCATAGAACAGTGCTCATTCCATTCAATCTAAATGCGTTGAAAACACCTTTGCCTTACTAGGTCCAGCCGATCGGTTTAACCACAAGACTCACTCGAGGATCCAATCATGTCATCCTGGAATAACACCCAATACTCGAATCCGCCACACACATCTTGTTTTCCCCGAACGGGTTATCCCACTCAAGAGGGACCCCTTACATACCAGGAATAATTCAACATTCCCAAAGATTTCGTATCTACGACGACTCATCAACGCATCGCAACCTATGAGCACACAGTTTCTCTCTCTTAGGTAGCCACCAACTACCTATCTATTCTTTTATCCTCGCATCAACAATACCACAACACTCACCAAACACCCATTCATCTAAACACACATATAATTGTCATCAAAACATAACTTATCAGCACACTCCGAGCGAGGATTTCCACTTACGCGCAACTCATAATACAACACCAGTCCACTACTTATCTTCACAACAACTTGTTATTATACCAAAGACTGGCACGTCTACCTTGCATAGGTTACCACCAACTTATCTACACAATCCTCACACCACAACATCACACTAAAGGCAAAATCCCCATGATCATTATTACACCCAATAGGCCTTGGTTCTTCATGCCAATCACACAAACATTTGAAATAAAGTTATCCCTTGACCTGGTCCTTCCTCAAACTCAGATGGACCACAACTTATGATTGTCTACTTCACTTCGGTCAAGGCTTTATCCCTATCTGGCTCTTCGGAATCCACACAAAACACGCTCCAATGAACCAAACGATAAAACGTTCCCTCGTAGACCAACATAATCCACGTGTCCCACCAGAGTTGTGCTAACTACTTCATTCATAATCTAAACATCAACCACATAGGAAAATCACCTACTCGACTAGCGATCTTCCACCCCCATAACACTCGCACAGGACGGTTCAACATCCTGGCAGGTACACACCTTTCTCCGTACGACCTTTTACATCTTTGCATACACCCGACAACGATAATTCCCGCCATGATCTACCTCTCCTCGCACATCGTGACTAACCTTGTGCCCTACAGTCCTCACTCGATTGAGATACAACACTTACTCGCCAAAGTAGCCTAAATACAAGGGCACCTCAAACTCCGACTCCATGCCGATACCATTTCAACAACATGCTCCTACGCTACCTTTCGAAGTATCTTGCCTACTTCGAAATCACCCGGGACACCCCCGCCGTCAGCCACACATCAAATTACCAAATAAGAGCAAAGGCTACTATCATACAAACATCTCTAAATCCAAAGACTGAGACTGCCGTTATTCGTCGCCCTCCCTAAAAGGAAACATCAAGGTCACGAATCGACCATTGACGACTCCACCACTATTTCCACTTTCGAAACTTTCGTTCACCCTTAAACACGATACTTCTTACTACTTAGCGAGTTCATAGCCTTCATGCATGTCGACACAATGATTTAAATCGTTTTACGCACTTGAAATACACCACGAAACAAGGTTAAATATGCATGACACGACACCTCCATAAAGAACAGCCACACACACACACCGATCTCGGGGATCGCTCACCCACAACCCATGATATCTCACAACCTTGTTCAGTAACCAAATTTGCATTCACAGAAACTCTTTTCATGCAATTTAAAAATCTGGCAAAATCACCCACACTGGGAGAGTCGGTCGACTCTCACACTCGCTGATATGACAACAACATGTTCATATCGATTTCACTCATAAAACCATGCGATCAAATATTGTTATGATTTCTACAACAAGGTTAACTCTTTTGTAAAAAGGTGAAATAATTCACAACTTCTCCAAGTTTGAAATATACTACACAACGTAAATAATTCGTCTTTTCCTTCAAACACACACTTGCACGCGCCCACTCATTTTCAAAACCTGAAATTTACAAGACACACACACACACATATATTTTGACATAAGGGACTCACGTAATTTGTTTGAAAACACGATGCATGACTCACTTACATTGAAGGCTATTCACTCTCGCAAGGTCAACTATTGACATTCACAATAATTCAACACCGGTGCTCTACTTCCGATCAAACTCTCAGGTTTCTCATATTTGCAACAACCTTTGGTACCGGTGTCTTCCCTCACACCCTCGTATGCTCCAACTTCACAATTACCACATAACGACTGATTTGCAAAATATACGGCTTCACCTTGACCCCAAATAGGTTAACCAACAATAGCTCTTTTTCATTTAACCTTGCCCCCAACTTCCAACCAACGCATCTATCATTCCTTAACCACCCCTTGCCACTCTTCCACTGACTAGAGAGTAAGAAGGCACGTCTCTACTACCCGGTCCTTGGGTTGAAACTCTCCAGATTCCAATTCATCGACATCGAAACTCCCAGAATGAAGAATTCATCAGAAATTAGGAGTTCACCTCTAAAATTTATTTTCCTTAAAAACCCTAAAGATTCTACATCACACGGACACACACCAAACATTCAAACAACACTCCTTCTAGATAGTGTCATCAATCTCACCCAGAATAATCTGCACACCACACTAAACCGTTGTCATCATGATAAGGTTAAAACTTTACACACTATCGCCAATCTCTACACTACCACCGCTTTCCACACACTACCATTACTTTCCCCTCACTAACCACCACACTACCATTATTCTCCACACATTAACCACTATCAGAACAACAATAATCAAGCACACCCATGCACCTGTAAATTCATAATGACATTGGCCAGATGTGATTTGAATTTACCTTATATGAGAGTCCTCACTACCATCGTCCTAAATTCTCGGTGATTAAGGTCTTCCCTAAAGGCTTCCTATGTCTCAGTTGTATCTTCCTACTCCACAGTTTAAGTTTAGGCCCGTTCGGTCACCTAAATCTCTTAAACTAAGGCTCTGATACCAACTGTAACAACCCAACCAAAAGTAGCCAAACATGGTTTTAATAGATACTAAACAAACTGCCAAAACTTGGCCCACACCAAACATTAACGAAATTCAACAATGGGAAAACAATCCTAATTACAGCTGAGACTATAAGTCTATAAATAATAAAACAGAAGTCTTCTATCCTTAAGATGCAAGCTCCGGCTCACATCTTCCCTTTCCCCTTAACCGAGCTTTCTACCACCTGCTTACCTGAAATGTTTTTAGTTTTGAAAGCGAGGGTTAGACCATGAGGTCTAGTGAGTTCCCTCAAAATCCACACCACAAATAATCGAGTTTATATATACTTTGCAGTAAGAAATTTTTATACAAAACTTGACACAAAGCACACGTATATGATCAGCACACCATGACATGCTAATGACACACGCTATGGTCACACACACCGTGACAGCGTAAAAGGGCACACACCGCCCATATATGAAACAAATTCATATATTTAATATTATGGGACACACCCCCATCTCACACCAATGCCATAGCATGTCCACACGTAAGCAATTTATATCCACTTAATTAAACCACACCTTTCATGCATAGTTTAAAACAGTACGAGCATTTGCCAATATGAACATGCATAAAGTTCCACACTTAAAAAGGTTTTAGGATCAGAAGAACTCACCTTGTAACGTCCCAAAAATTACAAGAAATTTGAACTTTTAAAAATACCATTTTATTAAATAAAACCATAAGTGTTTAGATCCAAATAAATGTTTCATCAAAAACCGTTAAGTTGAATAACCAACCCAAAATAACACAGCGGAAAATGTAATAAGTCTAAACTTTAGTCTCAAAATAATTAATGACAAATGTCTTCTCAACGCGCCAGTGTGTACCGTCACGCCTTGCTGCCACTCGTACCTGAAACAGTAATTTGTAGGGAAAGAGTAAGCACGAAGCTTTAGTGAATTCAAACACATGCGTACAATATCAATCATATCGACACCACCCCTATCAACAGATATATGTAACAACCAACACAAGCAATTTAATAATACAAGCACACTCATGCGAGAACACCTATGCATGTACCATTCGGTCTCCCCGAATTCATACAACGCTCGTGTACACATCCCTCGGTCTCCCCGAGTTTCATACCACACCCGTGTACGTACTCCTCGGTCTCCCCGAGATTTATACGACACCCAAGACCTTATACTAGACACTACTCGGACTAGTACTACACACAAACAACACAGATATCACACACGAACTACCGCAATGCGCATACAATCTCTATCCTACGCAGTGAGTGAACTCACCTCGGAAAGTAATGTAGAACTCCCCGAACAGCAACAAGAACCCGCCAACTCCAACTCACTTCCTTTCACCTAAAGAAGTGTTACAAAGTGTCAAAGTGAAATCCCAACCCGGAATTACAACTACAAGTCTAAACGTACATTTTCCGGTTTTTGGTCTAACACTACAGGTCTGTTCGTGACCTGTTTAGCCCCCCTTAAACCCATCAAACCAGAATTATTATTCCATAATTAGAAAGTTCTATGCCTTAGGTTTCCAGGGACATATCGCACGCGTTCATACGAGGTTCCTACTATTTTATATGAAATTTTCAAAACAGACTGTTCGAACAGCGAATTTCGGACCAGTCTGCACTAATTTCCAATTTGGCCCTAGCCAGAGGACTCGTTAATTTTTCTGCAAAACATACGAAACATACCAGACCCAATTTGGGAGATTTGGGCACTGGTTTCACCTCAATCCGAGTTTCCTAGATTTTTCTACGGATTTTACAAAACAGCGACAGATTAGACGATTTCACATAAAATGATAACTTCGATATCGGTTTAACGTTTACGCATTTAGGTTTAGATTTAGCGAATTAGGATCAGGGTTTAGGTGACTAAGGCCGAGCTCACCCAGCACCACCCACTGCCACCTCCGACAGTGGTGGTCGGCGGCGACGGCGGCGGCAGCCACCAACTATGGTGGTGGTGGTTCGGTAGAACATC
Organism: Saussurea involucrata; assembly: GCA_033807775.1. Lineage (NCBI taxonomy): Eukaryota > Viridiplantae > Streptophyta > Magnoliopsida > Asterales > Asteraceae > Saussurea > Saussurea involucrata. Next base: position 89,034,735 of record CM066317.1, read on the forward strand.
CCGACGAGACAAACGGAACGAACCCGTTATCCTATCTCGGCCACACACCCACTCGCATAACCTACAGCCGCAAACCATCCCTCACTACAACCAAACTGGTGGTGCTCGGCGGCCATGCCGGCGGCAGCCATAGCTGCGGCGCCGGTGGCGGTTTTGTGGTGATTCAACGACGTAAGAAAGAAGGCAATGGGAAGAAAAACCTTACCTCGATGACGACACAGCGGCGACCGGAAGTCCGACACTCTCTCTCTCTCGCTACTCTCTCTCTCTCTCTCTGCACTTCACTATCGTCGGCGAGAACAGCGGCGACGGCTCCTGTTGGTCCCGAAAGGCATGTACAAGTTTGTAGAAGGGGGGGGGGGGGGGGGGGGTTGAATACAAACACACTATTTTACTTTTCTAAATTGTTTATTGATAAATCATTAACAATTTACAGCTTGTTGCGGAAACAAGATTAAGGATAAACCTAAATCTAAACAAGTTGGAACACTAAGATTTCTTGCATTAAGAAAGATATGGAGATTACTAATAAAAACCTATCTTTGAGAGAGATTTGAACTTGTCCAGAGTTAGCAAGTTACTTCAAAAGAAGTGAGTTCATCTCTTTATATACTGCATGCATTTAATGCAAGTCAGTATACACTTTACATGTGTCATCAGCTGGTTGGTTGCATGTCATTGACCTTGGTTGACAACCTTAGTAGCCGTAAAGATGAACAGTGTAGTATCAGAGTGTTTGTACGATTTCAGATTTTCGGAGGTTCTTTTCTGACATTTCGTACGGCGGCGTGCAAGGGAGGTTAAGACAAAAGTACTTTGTACGGAGGACTTCATGATCAGCTTTCGTTGATTCAGCGATTATCATTTACTATTCAGCAGATGATAAAGTTCAGCGATAGCTGAAGTCTTGTACTTGATACTTCACGTTGAGTGGACAAATCTGAGTCTTCGCTGATCCGCATCAGTTCATTAGTAGACTTGTCGCTGGTTCTTGAGCTTGATCTTCGACTTCAGCGTAGAACCTTTGTTGACGTGAAACTTGTCTTCAGGGATCATAAGTAAACAACTAACTTATCAGCGATCACCATAAGGACTGAACAGACTCAGAGCATTATGGTGAACAGTGTTCGCTGAATGTTTAATTTAAAGAGCGAGAGTTCCTATCAGCGGTACTGTAAGATCTTAGTACTTATCAGCGATAGTGAAACTCTGATACATATTGTTTACTTACAATTTTCACTAAGTATTTAAGAGAGGGTCATTATCAAATCACTGAGGGTTTGGATCAACAATCTCCCCCTATTTGATTATGACATAGCAACAAAGAAAATTGCTATTAAATGAAAACATAAGGATAAAAAGAACTCATAAAATATTTGTCCCTTTTACTGTTTTCTGGGATCTTTTCAGTACTGATGGAGTAAAGTACATTCGCTGAAATCTTTCTTTAAATCTTTGAATCAGATTACAATGAAGAACAGAAAGATTACAAGTACAAGCGAAATAAATTACAAGTACAGAAGGATAACTGATACAATAGAGAAAAAAGGAGATTATATCAGTTTTCAAAAGGTTCTTCCTTAATGAGAAGTTCATCAAGGGTCGTCTTTTCAGTGGGGATCATCCAATCAGGAACCGTTATACCTCGTTTTCTTTTATTCAGCGCTTCTTGAAAAATCAAGGGTTTTAGGTGTCGTGCCTGAATGTCCTTTCTGAAGTCACACCAGTAGATAAGATCTCTGAGCTGTTCGATTGGAGTGATTGGAAGCTCAGCTATCCGTTGAAAGCATTTACGTCCATCATAGTCAAGAAAGAATATTCCATAAGGATTACTGATGACTTTACCAGGGACGAAAAGTTCACATGGTGGCCAAGAGATGTCAAGGGCAGATAGATCAGGATCAGGACCAAGCACTTCAGCGCGAGAGAAACCAATTCCAGTTTCATTTCGTATGACAGGTCCTGAGTTTGAATCTTGACGTTTCTTCCTTGGAGAGCCCCTTTTTCTTTTCGGCTTTAGATCAGGAACAAGAGGAATATCCACACAAGAAGATATCAAGTCGATCTGTCTGTTTATCAGCTTTTCGAAATGATCCTTGTACTTAGATTGTGATGGTTGGATAGCTAACCTCATCTCCAGCCATTCAGAGAGACCATACCTTTTTACAATGTCAGCGCGAAAGGTTTCAGATGTGCCATCTTCTCTGAACAGTTTGATGTCAACAATAGGTACTCCGATAGAGGTTCTTCCAGAGATGAATACCTTGTTGATCTTCGCTGGACGATATCTGAAGTGAATTTTCTCTTTACACCAGATCAAGGTGGTCTGAGAAACTTCAGTTTTCTTTTCCACGATCTTCTGGGCTTCTTCCCACAACTTTCGTTGGATTTGAATGGGAACACGCTTCAGCTTGGGGTCTTTGACAGATTCTTGAGTGAGCTTGATGGCGTATTCTCTGTCTTTCTCTTCAGCTTCCTTCCTTTCAGCAATGAGGCGTTCAGCTCTAAGGTGGTCCTGGTATTCAGCTTTTGAAATTCTGAACTTGGGAGGAACTGAAGGCAGTTGATCAGGCCTTAGAATGATTCGCTGATCCTCGAATCGCTTTATTATTTCTTCTCTTCTCTTTTGATCCTCTTCACTCAGCCTTTGAGGAGCTGAGGAAGGTCTCTTATTGTGCGAGAGAGGTTGTTCTTCTGGTTCATCAGTCTCAGAGATCAAATCCAAGACTGGGATTATTTCATCAGCAGCAGCTGGCTTTATTTGTGAAGTCGCAACAGTAGAACCTTCAGCGACATCCTCAAACAGGGGAGAGGACTAGCTGAAACGCAGCGATCTTACAGATAAGAACTGGGTAGAAGAACTTGGGTAGAAAAGATAGAAAAAGAATGTGGATGTGTAGAGAGGTTGTTGAGTAGAGAACTTATTGAGTTGTTGAGAAGTTCAGGGAAGGAAAAAGTAAAGTTTTAGTGTACCTGACAAACCGGCTTTTCAAATAGGATCGCTAGATTTTCATCTTCAGCGAGGCCTTTGTCTTTGCTTTTCTCAGCGCCAGAGGCTGAGGGCTTTGTCTTTGTCTTCTCCCCTGATGGTTCTTTTATCAAGATTCCTTTAAGAGCTTTGATCCTTGGGGCAGGTTTGACGATAAAGAAATCATCGTCATCTTCATCATCATCATCATCCTTTCTTGGAGAGAAGGATGGTTCGTCTTCAGGGATGTCGATGTCTTCATCTTCTTCTGCTTCGGATTCCTCAGCATCTTCTTCGAGTTGCTCCCCCTCAGATACAGAGGCGAGCTTCTCGGTTCCCTCAGGGTTTTCATCTCCCTGAGGTCCAGTGGTCAGATCTTCATTCCTCTCTCCCCTGATAGATTCATCATGGGAAAGGTCTTCAGCGCTCTTGTTCAGATCTTCAGCGCTTTTCTCAAGATTTTCAGCGCTTTTCTCCCTGGTATGTTCAGCGCTCTTCTCCCCCTCTTTCTCATGATGACTGGGGGAGGAATGGGCAGACTCAACATTGGTGTTATCTCTGTCTTCTGGGCCAGAGATTTTCACACAACCTTCAAGCTTTGCTATTCTGTCTTCTAGGCCAGAAATAGCAGGCGTGATTTTCTTCAGCTCTGTGCGATCCTCCTCTGTGAAAGATTCCAAAATAGGGACAGGGGCAGGAGCAGGAGCTGGACTATTTGCCTTGTTTACCAGCGTCTCGATCATCGTCTTCATAGAACCAACGTCGGTCTTTACAGAGCCTAAGTCAGTCTTGACCTCTGACATATCACCCTCGAGTTTTGCAACCGATGTCTTCAGCGTTGTTACTTCGCTGGACATGGTCGAAACTGATGTTTTGAGGCTTGTGTAGTCAGTGTAGATGTCAGAGAGCACCTTGGCAAAATCGCTGAGCGTCTTATCAAGACTCTTGATGTCTTCAGTGGAAGCTTTCTTCTCCACCACGGTTGTCAGCTTTGTCAAATTCTCTCCAGCGTTTGTTACAGCTGTTGAGTTGTTGGAGAGTGTGGTGGTGAGACTGGACAGCTTTGTTTCCACGGACTTCAGAGAGGCGTTGATGTCTCCCAAATTAGGACCTGTAACATATAAGTACTTGTGAACAAAGGAAAGCTCAGAAGTTTCAGGTTTAGTTACAGTGTTTAAGGTGGGATTTGTACCTGCAGGAGGATTGATGAACTCGTCAAAGTTGCAAGTTCCTGAATAGTGTTCCATATCCTCTTCGAAAGTACGGTGAGGTATGGTGATCTCTGCAGGTCCTTTCTTCATCATTTGTTGAGAAGCATCAGCGGTGGCTTCTGGAATGATGGCATCTCCAGTGTTCGCTGGAGGAGTGTCCAAGTGAGTGGAGGGAGAAGCGAAGGTTAAGATTGGGGTTCGGGTTCTGAGTTCAGCGTTGGAATCGCTGACAATCACTTCATCAGTCTTTTGAGAGACTGAGGGAGGTTGGGTAGTTTCCAAGTTTCTAACCTCAGCGTTTGGAGACGCTGAAGTCTGGATTGGAGGGATGGCTTGCACGGGTGTGGCAGAGCGTACCACGGAACTTTCCTTCAGCTCTTCAGAATGAGCTGAGGAGTCTTCAGCATGGAATTGCTGGGGTTGCTCCGTGGTTTTCTTGATCCTTTTGGAATCAAGTTGGGTGTGTGAGGGTTTCCTTTTCTTAGAAGGAGAGGATTTTGTGGCCGGGGTATCAGCGATGGGTATTGTCGTTGAAGGATCCACAGAAAGCGGAGAATTTAGAAGAGTGAGAAGAGTAGAGAGACGTACCTCATTGGCGACAGGCTTGAAGTCGAGAACCTTAGGGCCAATCTGAGAAAGTTTCAGATCACCCTCTTCAGGATAGCTGTCCTTCAGGCCATATTGAAAGATGGCGCTGATGAATCGTGGGTAAGGAACCCATGCTGGTCTGTCAGCGGCAGAATCGACACGTTGAATCAGGTCTTCATAAATAATGGAGGCCCAGTCAATGTTTAGACCTTTCAGCAGTGCGTATCCCATGGACTGCTGAGGTTGGGCGGCTTGATCAGAAGATCCGGATTTTGCTGTCATGCAGCTGATCAGGTGAGCGAAGATGAAATTCATCTCGCTGGGCATCTTGGATTTCTTTATCAGCGTCAGTTTCTTCTCAGGCTTCTTGTCCCTTCCAATATCCCAGATATAACCCATTGCGTCAAGGAAAGCAATGATTGCTTCTCTGTCAACATGCTTTTTATGGTCAGGGAATGGAATGAAGGGTTTTTCTTTGGTGGCATTTGGGAAGTTTAGGGCTTTGCGGATAATGGCGGGTGTGATCTTGATGGTGCCATACTCAGTATCGCTGAGTATGCAGTCTATGGTTTTGGATGGATCTTTGGCAGAGGGTAGCTCAGTGTGTCTGGCAGAGTACCAGAACTGGGATAAGAGCCGCTGACTGGCAGGAGGTGTTATGGTCAGGGCTGTGTAGATGGGGCTGTTCTTCAGAAAAGTTACAGCATCGTCCAGATGTGATACTTGCTTCCGAGGAGGAAACTCGAGAAGAGCTGAGAGGTTGTTGGCCTTAGTCCAATCGAGTTGATCCAGCTCGAACTTAACCTAGGGGGCTTTGAAGATGTCCATTTCCTCAGAGTCAGTGGAGATGGACTCAGCGGTAACATTCAGCTTTGAAGTTGCCATATCACTGTATTATCAGTTCAACCAAAGATGTTAACAAATAAGAATTATCTTAATGTGGAAAGAAATTTCCGTTAAGATTTTTCGAATTTTGTCCATTTCATTCAGACAAAAAAATGTCTTAATGAAGATTAGGGTTTTTCTTGATTTTTAAAAGAAAAGTAAAACCCATAAAGTCTTGTATTCCAGTTTCTAAAAGAAAAATGGATACGAATGAAGAACAAGTTTAAGATTTAGATTTAAAACTTGAAGAACAACCATGAAATGGTTGTGTTCATAAAACCATGAAAGAAATGATTTTATTTTATAAAGTTCTTTTGTTTGATCTTGTTAAAACAAAGAGAAGATCGAAAACAAGTTATACGCATTTGATAAAAGATAAGAACATATTAACCTTGAAGTTTTGATGAAGAAGATGATGAACATTTCTTGAGGTTTTTGAGAGCACAAATGTAACAGAGGATTCTTTTCTTGCGGAGAAAGATTGTTCGCATAAAAGACAAATATAAACCAAAGAGTTGTTTATATAGGGATTTTTAGAGAGAGAAAACCTTGAGCGGGAAAAGGTTTTCATCATGACACGGACACGTGTTTGCATTTGATTGGAAGTTTGAACAAAACGTGCAAACGTGTGTCAGAAAGAAATCGTGCCGAGTGTAATTCGTTGCAATGACGTCACAACTGTCCTTTCACATTCTTTTAGGATGTCTCTGAGGTTTTGAAAACTCAGGGACTCTTTTGAAAAACATGAAGCACTGAATAGAAAATGCCAGTGAAGATTTAAGGAATTTTCAAAATATCGCTGTTAAGGAAGAGATATTCAGCGATGCAATTTATTTTGAAATCTTGCATTTACATGCGATTGTCAGAGAGAGAGAAAACATACCTTGATATCAGTTTAACCAAGTTTATTTAGAGAGAAGATGAAATGGATTATATAAGTTGATTTTATCCCGAAGGCTATACAAGATTGTATAAACGTATCGCTGATTAAATGTGAACCGCTGAAGATTTTATCCTTCAAAGTTCAGCATTCCAAGCTCGCTGATGAGAAAGTTGAATCTTGTCTCATCAAGAGGTTTGGTAAACAAATCAGCTAACTGATAATCAGTTGGGATAAAATGAAGTTCTATATCACCATTCATCACATGATCTCTGATAAAATGATATCTGATTTCTATGTGTTTTGTCTTTGAGTGTAGCACTGGATTGTTTGCTATAGCGATGGCACTTGTGCTGTCGCAATAGATTGGAATTTTGGAGAGCTGAAGATCATAGTCTAGTAGCTGATTTCTCATCCACAAGACTTGAGAACAGCAGCTTCCAGCGGCTACATACTCAGCTTCAGCTGTGGAAGTGGACACTGAGTTTTGCTTCTTACTTGTCCAACTTACCAGCTTTCCACCCAGGAGCTGACATCCTCCTGTGGTGCTTTTCCTATCCATTTTGCAACCTGCAAAATCACTGTCTGAATAGGCGGTTAGATCGAATCCTGAGTCTTTGGGATACCAAAGACCTAGATTCGCTGTACCCTTAAGATATCGAAAGATTCGCTTTACAGCTTTCATATGGGATATCTTAGGTTCAGCTTGATATCGTGCGCACAGACATGTTGCAAACATAATATCGGGTCGGCTAGCTGTAAGATACAATAGTGAGCCGATCATCCCACGGTACAGCGTGACATTGACAGGAACACCCTTTGTGTCCTTATCAAGTATCAGCGGTGGTGCCATAGGGGTTTTCATAGCTGAACTTTCAGTTAAGTCGAATTTCTTCAGCATATCTTTAACATACTTTCCCTGATTTATAAAAGTTCCTTTTTCAGTTTGCTTAATCTGAAGACCAAGGAAATATGTTAGTTCACCCATCATGCTCATTTTATACTCATCTTTCATTCTATCAGCGAAACGAGTACAAAGCTCAGGGTTAGTAGAACCAAATATAATGTCATCAACATATATTTGAACTAAAATGATATGACCTTTCACTTTTCTAAAAAACAAAGTTTTGTCAATCTTACCTCGCTCAAATTTTTCAATATGGAGATAAGTAGAGAGAGTATCATACCATGCACGTGGAGCTTGCTTTAAGCCATAAAGTGCCTTGTCCAGTTTATAAACATAACCTGGACGTTTAGGATCTGAGAATCCTGGAGGTTGTTCCACATACACTTCTTCATTCAGCTTTCCATTTAGAAATGCTGACTTAACATCCATCTGATGTACAGTGAAGTTTTTGTGTACAGCATATGCTAAGAAAAGACGAATAGATTCAAGTCTTGCTACTGGAGCAAAAGTTTCGTCATAATCTATGCCTTCCTCTTGTCTGTATCCCTGAGCAACAAGACGAGCTTTGTTGCGAGTTACAGTACCATGTTCGTCCAACTTGTTTCGATAGACCCATTTAGTGCCTATCACCGTTTTGTCAGTTGGTCTACGAACAAGTTTCCAAACTTTGTTTCTTTCGAATTCAGTCAGCTCTTCTTGCATAGCGCTGACCCAGTTTGGATCTCTGAGGGCATCATCTATTTTCTTTGGTTCAGTTAGAGAAATAAAGTTAACAAATAAACAAATATTACCTGCACTTATACGGGTCTGAATACCAGCGTTGGGATCACCAAGAATTTGATCGATTGGGTGATTTACAGTCCATCGCTGAGCCGGAGCATACGTCGCTGACTCAGTCTGAACTGGAGAAACTGAAGATGAGGCTTCAGCTACTTCTGGATTATCAGCTAAGAGAGGAATGTTTGCATTTGCCACTTCATTCACTGATTGCTGAGAAATAGATGGAATTTTTGAGACATTTGGATCAACTGCAGGTATAGTGTTTATAGGAACAGATGAGACCCAAGATGTTTCAGCTTCACTATTTTTCATATTTGGAATGATAGAAGGACCATCATTTTCTACGGTGTGAGCATGAGGAGTGGGAATATCTTCTGAATCACCAAGATGAGAAAACATCCATTGATTCAGTTCTTCTGTATCAGCGTTCGGTTTAGAATTCGCTAAACGGGATTCGTCAAACGTGACGTGAATAGTTCCTTCTACAGTTTGTCTTCTTCGGTTGAAGACTCTGAAGGCTTTGGAAACTGAGGAGTATCCAAGAAAGATTCCATCATCAGCCTTAGGATCAAACTTTCCAAGGGCATCTCTATTGTTCAGTATGAAACACTGACATCCAAAGATGTGAAGAAAGCTGATTGAAGGCTTTCTCCCATAAAAACGTTCATAGGATGTCTTTTTGAATCTTTTTACTATCAGCGACCTGTTTTGCGTAAAACAAGCAGTGTTGACAGCTTCTGCCCAAAACTGAGTAGGCAGGTGAGAATCGCTGAGCATTGAACGTGCAGCTTCAATAATTGTTCTATTTCTTCTTTCAGCGACTCCATTTTGTTGTGGTGTTCTCACTGACGAAAAGTTGTGAGAAATACCCTTGCTCTCAAGGAAGGAATCAAGAGAACTGTTTTTGAATTCAGTTCCATGATCACTCCTTATTGAGCGAACAGTCATATTGTTCAGAGTTTCCATCTTCCGAACAAAGGTGATGAGTTCTTCAGGGGTGTCACTCTTAGAACGGAGAAACATTACCCATGTGTAACGAGAGAATTCATCAACTATGACCAGCGTATATTTCTTTCCAGCGATGGATTGTTTGTTAACGGGGCCAAACAAATCCATATGGAGTAGTTGTAGAGGAGATGACACTGAGGAAACTTACTTTGACTTAAAGCTTGCCTTGGTCTGCTTCCCTTTTTCACACGCTGAACATAAAGACTCTTTGGCGTATGAATGTTGAGGTAGACCAGTGACTAACTCTTTGGATGAAAGAGTATTCAGTGTCTTGAAGTTGAGATGTGAGAGCCTTTTGTGCCACAGCCAGTTAACATCAGAAGATGCTTTTGAGAAGAAACATGAGTTCTCAGTGGTTGTTGAGTCCATGTTTATAACGTAAACATTTTCCAAACGATAACCGCTGAGAGCTATCTTCTCCTTTTTGTCAGAGACAAAGCATGATTCCTTAGTGAAAATCACTTTGTTATCCATGTCGCAAAGCTGACTGATGCTTAGAAGATTATGCTTCAGCCCTTCAACATATGCGACTCTTCTGAAGGATGTTGTACCATTTGAATGTACACCATACCCTCGGGTGTGTCCTTTTCCATTTCCACCGAAAGTCCCAGAGGGACCCTTCTCTTCCTTGTATTCAGCGAGCAGGCTTTTCTTTCCAGTCATGTGTCTAGAGCATCCGCTATCGAGATACCAGATACCCTTCTTAACCTGCAATACAAAGGAAGATTAGTTTTGCTTGGGTACCCACTTCACCATGTATACGCGTTTGTCAGTGGAAGAAGTTGGAATGGGTTCAGCAGTCTTTGCAGCATTTGAAGATTCAGCTTTGTCTTTCTTCACTTTGGTCAATTTCTTGACCTCAGCGGTAGGAATCACCTTGACCTGAATTGCAACTGGTTTGGTCTTCTTGGGTGCTATCTTCACCTTAGCTATCTTATCAGCTTTGGTGGCTGTGGGGCACTTACTTGCAATATGATCGGTAAGTCCACAGTGATAACATTTCCTATAACTAAAATTAGTTCTAGGACCACTTGAGTGCTGAGCTTTTAATTTGGAATTAGAAGTGCCAGCACCAAGTAAACTATTGGCTTTAGAAATGGGATGAACATTCAGTTCTTCAGATTTCTTACCAAGGACATCCAATCTGAGTCTAGGAGTAGATCGCTGAATAAGTCCATATATCTGCTTCCTTGATCCAGAGGGATGAGCCACTGAAGCTTTAGAGGCATTCAGTTTTGGTACTACGATACCCTTCTGAGGATTCTGGTAAATAACAATTCCTTTACCTTTGTCTTTAAAGACAGAGGTAGGTTTTGAATAAACCATTTTCTCCTTGCCTTTTGAGGAGGTAAGCGTTTCCTCAGGGATTGGTGTAACCGACGAGGAGTACTGAGATGATGAAGTGTCAGCTACTGAGGATACGAACGTTCCAAATTTAAGCATTGAACGTTCAGTGGTTGGTTTTGGAGTATCATATTTATAACCCAGACCACGTTTATCACTCAGAGGAATCTGAGCCTTAATTATCTCAGTGATCTTTGTTGAAGAATTACACCATCCTTCAACAGTAGCTTGTTCGGCTTTTAATGCAGCGATAGCTTCTGCTCGTTCGATTTTGACTAGCTGATTTAAATAGACTTGATCTTTAAAATCATCTTCAATTTTAGAAAGCTTTTCTATTTGAAGGTGGCAGTTTTTAAGCTTTTCAGCAAGATCAAGATTTTGGTTTTCAACCACAGCTTTGCCGTTCATGGCTTCGTATAAACTTCTAGTCAGTAGATCGATTTTACGGAGACTATCAGCTTCATCAATATTTGCAATATTGGTAAAGAAGGAAGGTGATACCTGAATGGCAGATGTTGAAGTGGAGGGAATGTCTGAACTTTCTTCCTCTTCTTCAATCTTTGCCATGAGACAATGATTTGCTTCATCATCTTCAGAATCAGATGATGAGGCTTCTTCATCAGAAGCAGCCCAATCATAGTCAGCCATCAGGCCTTTTCCTTTCTTCTTAAAGCTTTTCAGCTTTGCATACTTCTCCTTCAGCTTTGAGTATTTGTCATCTTTATTCCTTGGAACAAAGGATTTCTTTGTAAAAGCTGAAGGTCTCATGATTTTCTTTGACCTGCACTCGTTAGCGAAATGACCTGTCTTTTCGCAGTTGAAACAAGTAGCAGTAGCCTTATCAACAAAAGCTGATGACTTAGGCTTGTCAGCTATGGAAAGAGTTTTGTTCTTTCTAAACATTTTCTTCTTGGCGAATCTCCTGAACTTTTTAGTTAGGAGAGCCAAGGATTCATCATCATCTGAAGAATCAGAATCTGATGACCTTTCAGAGTTACTTTCTAACTCAGTGATAGTGACTGAGGGTCGCTGAGTAGAAGGTTCCTCTGAGATTAAAGCAACATGGGTGCTTTTGGAATCTTTTACAAGATTCTTCTTAAGATGGCTAGATTGCTCATGATTCAGCAATGTGCCATATAAGGTAGCAAGGGTTATTGATCTTAGATCCTTTGACAGCTTGAGACACATGGAATAATTGTCCCAGCTTTCAGGTAAACATTCTAGAAACTTTGTCAGCACTTCAAAGTTAGAATATTCCTTACCAACCGTTTTTAGATCTATAATTAAGCAATTAAAACGTTGATGAACTTCAGAGAGAGTTTCATTCTTACCAGAAATGAAGCTTTCGTATTGTCTTACCAGGTTGATCTTTCTTGAATCCTGGACTTCAGACGTTCCTTCATACTAAACACATATTGTGTCCCACATGGCTTTTGATGATTTCAGGTTCATGACGGAATGGTAGACTTCGTCAGGAAGGGCCATAGATAGTATGGATCTGGCTTTTGTATCTATAGCCACTTTCTTCTTATCTTCTTCGGTCCACATGTGTATTTCCTTTGGAATCAGCCTTTCAGGAATAGCAGCTCTAGTTGCAGTGGCTGGAACTAAAGGATCAATAGTTACAGGGATGTGTGGGCCGTTTTCAAGATAGTAGGTCATAGTAGGGTCTACACCTTCTAAGAAGAGCATCATCCTATTTTTCCATAAGTTGAAGTTGTCTCTGGAAAATCTAGGGGGTTTTGCAAGAGAACCATTGTCTATATAATTTGTGTTTGTGTGGGAGGCCATTTTCAGATAATAGCAAGGAAGAGAGATATCTTAGATTAGATCTTGTTTATGAGATTAAACAAATCCGCTCTGATACCACTTGTTGGTCCCGAAAGGCCTGTACAAGTTTGTAGAAGGGGGGGGGGGGGTTGAATACAAACACACTATTTTACTTTTCTAAATTGTTTATTGATAAATCATTAACAATTTACAGCTTGTTGCGGAAACAAGATTAAGGATAAACCTAAATCTAAACAAGTTGGAACACTAAGATTTCTTGCACTAAGAAAGATATGGAGATTACTAATAAAAACCTATCTTTGAGAGAGATTTGAACTTGTCCAGAGTTAGCAAGTTACTTCAAAAGAAGTGAGTTCATCTCTTTATATACTGCATGCATTTAATGCAAGTCAGTATACACTTTACACGTGTCATCAGCTGGTTGGTTGCATGTCATTGACCTTGGTTGACAACCTTAGTAGCCGTAAAGATGAACAGTGTAGTATCAGAGTGTTTGTACGATTTCAGATTTTCGGAGGTTCTTTTCTGACATTTCGTACGGCGGCGTGCAAGGGAGGTTAAGACAAAAGTACTTTGTACGGAGGACTTCATGATCAGCTTTCGTTGATTCAGCGATTATCATTTACTATTCAGCAGATGATAAAGTTCAGCGATAGCTGAAGTCTTGTACTTGATACTTCACGTTGAGTGGACAAATCTGAGTCTTCGCTGATCCGCATCAGTTCATTAGTAGACTTGTCGCTGGTTCTTGAGCTTGATCTTCGACTTCAGCGTAGAACCTTTGTTGACGTGAAACTTGTCTTCAGGGATCATAAGTAAACAACTAACTTATCAGCGATCACCATAAGGACTGAACAGACTCAGAGCATTATGGTGAACAGTGTTCGCTGAATGTTTAATTTAAAGAGCGAGAGTTCCTATCAGCGGTACTGTAAGATCTTAGTACTTATCAGCGATAGTGAAACTCTGATACATATTGTTTACTTACAATTTTCACTAAGTATTTAAGAGAGGGTCATTATCAAATCACTGAGGGTTTGGATCAACAGCTCCGGCTTGGGGTGGACCAGCGGCGGCAGCAAGAGGAGAAAGGGGAGGGTGGTTTGGCGATGGAGGCAAAAAGAAGAATAGGGTTTTGTGGTTGCTGTGTGTGTGCGTCGTGAATTAGAAACGAGAAAAGGGAGGGGTCGGTTTCCTTCATGGGCCGACCCCATGCAAACCATTTGCCAACATTACCCTTTTAGTCCCTAGGCTTTTAAGGTATTTCCAATTTTTTTCCAACTTAAATTAGGATTTTAACATTTAGCCCCTATGTGACAATATATTATCATTTATGGTCTTCCCCGACAAATCTCATTATTACGAATTCGTTTAGAGAAATATATTTAATAAATAAGTACGAAAAAAAATAAAACCGTACCGGGACACGGGCTTTACAACTCTCCCCCGCTTGAATTAGACTTCGTCCTCGAAGTCTATGTCCGCGAATAGTTCCAGGTAGTTCTTCCGCATCTCAGCTTCGGGTTCCCAAGTCCACTCAGAACCCTTTCGATGCTACCCGCGAATAGTTCCGGGTAGTTATCCATCGTGATATTAAGAGCTCAAACATCTTATTGGATGAGAATTGGAAAGCCCAGATTTCAGATTTTGGGTTGTCCAAAATAGGTCCTGCAAATGTGCCATTTACCTTTCTTATCTCCAAAGCATGCGGCACAATAGGATATGTTGATCCAGAATGTTAGAGTTATATTTGTACTATTCATATATACAAATATAACTCTAACACCCTCCCTGAAACTCAAGTGGAGGAAGAATGAGCCAAGTTGAGTTTGAAAACAAGAGCCCGAAAACGTCTTGGAAGATGAGCTTTGGTGAAGATATCCGCTGTCTGATCAATGGTTGAAATTGGAAGAAGTCGAACGGTCTTGCGAAGAACATGTTGTCGGAAGATATGTTGATCCAGAATATGTAAAAACCGGTGTTCTCTCACAAAAATCCGATGTTTTCTCTTTTGGGGTTGTATTGTTTGAAGTCTTGTGTGGAAGGCTAGCACATGGTGTACAGTACCAAAATGAAAGTCAACTCTTGTATAAATTGGTCAAAAATCATTACGAAAAGGGCACATTAAAAGTGATCATTGATTATAATCTACCAAAACGGATGAACTCAGCTTCCTTAAGTAGATTTTCAACCATTGCCTACAAATGCTTGAAGAAACTTAGAGAAGATCGGCCAACAATGAGTCAAATTGTGGAACAACTACAAGAGGCTTTGAATTACCAAGTGGGAGTAAGTTGTTATTGTATCTTTTAGGTTGCAGTTTCCATTAATCACTTTTTGTTTTCACTTAATTAATCATTCCATTTATTTGTTTGTTTTTCCACATACAGGCAGCAAGTCAAGATTAAAATACATTAGTGTCTGACCCATGCGATGTACGATAGTTATTTTTTGTTTAGGAGTATTTGAACGAGTTAAAATAAAACATAATTATGTGGCAAACAATTAATAAGATATAATCTAATTGTTACGAATAGTTTAAGATCCATCTATAGTAAATTATTAAATATATGTTATCTATAATCCAACCGACTTATCCCCCTACAATATCATACTGTTATTATTAATATTGGAATATATATTTTTTTCTAAAACGGGGAAGGCTAAAATTAGCCAACCCTATGAGTTGCTGCAAATAGACATCCTCTTTTTTTATAAATATAAGCTCACATCTTATATGTATAAAAGCTTCAAACGTGAGATTACCATGGTCACCATATTTCAAGATTTATATAAAAAAATTCTTTCTCATTTCTTGTAGCCACATTCATTTTTCTCATCAACGTGTGATGACTAAAACAACACCACAATGCAAGATTTGAAAACATCCAAAATCTCACAATACCACCTCATATATAATTGGTTATTTCCTTAATACTTGTAAAGAAAGAAAGATAAAAATTTTAAGATATTATATATATATATATATATATATATATAGAAAGAGAGAGAGAGAGAGAGAGATGTGTCATTTTTGTAAGAACTATACTATTGAGGGTCAAAACACGTTTTTAGCCGAACAAATCTTTAATTCTCAAAGTAATCCATCCTCCTTTTTTGGAGTTTTTAGCCGAACATCTTCATTTCTCTAATCCAACATTTATATTGTTATCTAAAATAGAAAAAACTAAAGAAATATTCAAGTTTAGAGAATTCTCTAAGAGAGAAATTATTTTTTTATTCATTCCAGTCAATGAGTTAAATTACTAATATTTTATATAAACTATTTTTAAAAAGTGAACTGAGATTATAAATTTATAGAATATTTTTGTAATTTATTAGATGTTAAAATCTCTAAAATAAATAATATATTGGAGTTAAGTGTAAAATTTTAGAGATTTTAATTTTAAATAAATCATAGAAAATATATTAAAGATACATTAAATCCACCCACCCTACTTTTTACGTTTTATATTTTTAATAAGGGAAATTAATTAAAATACCCTAAGTCAAACCAAGTGTTACCAAAATACCACAAATCTCTCCCACTTTGCAAAAATACCCCTTTTTTCCGCGATGGGAACCCGCGAATCGCGGGCCAGGGACCATTTCTGACACCTTTTTAAACTTGCAGGGACCATTTTTGAAAAATGGAATGTTACACTTTCAACCCCTATACTTATTTACTAAATTTACTTTATACCTTTTACTTTCATTATTTTAATTTTACATTTAACACATATAATCGTTTATTAACTAAAATACGTTAAAAAATACGTTTTAATTTTAACAAATTACACCATTATAATCGTCTCTTCGATACGTTCGAAATGAGCCCAATCTTGAATTTTTTTGGATTTATATATTTTAATATATATCATATACAGTTATACACTACATAAAAAAAATATTTTTTATATTTAAAATTCATACCCTTATAGTTAATTATTTAATTTATGGTACATCTCTTATTTTTTTTTCAATTTTGTTTTACACTCCTATCGCATTAACATAATAATCATATATTAACTAATTCATTAAATCGTTTTAAATTATTATTATTTGAATGTGTTTATAGATATCGTGAATGGCAATAGGAGAAGGTTTCACGAGAAGAATATGAAATGGGGTTTTGACAAGTTGGTATCACTGGACTCATTTAAGAATTGTGAAAATGGGTATTTGACGAATGATGATTCATGTGTGTTTGGAGCTGAAGTATTTGCAGTTACAGAGTATGCACAAAAGAATCGATGTATTTCCAACGTAACTTAGATTAAAATTATCTCCTTCAGTTTAGTCCCGTCCCGTCCCATCCAGTTCAGTCTCGTCCCGTCCCATCTAGTATGCGTACCAAACGCTACCTAAGAGTACCATAAATTAAATAATTAACTATAAGGGTATGAATTTTAAATATAAAATATTTTTTATGTAGTGTATATGATATATATTAAAATATATAAATCAAAAAAATTCAAGATTGGACTCATTTCGAACGTATCGAAGAGACGATTATAATGGTGTAATTTGTTAAAATTAAAACGTATTTTTTAACGTATTTTAGTTCATAAACGATTATTATATGTGTTAAATGTAAAATTAAAATAATGAAAGTAAAAGGTATAAAGTAAATTTAGTAAATAAGTATAGGGGTTGAAAGTGTAACATTCCAAATCAAAATCAAAATTTCGAATTGAAATTTACACTTTCAACCCCTATACTTATTTACTAACTTTACTTTATACCTTTTACTTTCATAATTTAATTTTACATTTAACACATATAATCGTTTATCAACAAAAATACGTTAAAAATACGTTTTAATTTTAACAAGTTACACCATTATAATCGTCTCTTCGATACGTTCGAAATGAGCCCAATCTTGAATTTTTTTGATTTATATATTTTAATATATATCATATACACTACATAAAAAATATTTTATATTTAAAATTCATACCCTTATAGTTAATTATTTAATTTATGGTACTCTTAGGTAGCGTTTGGTACGCATACTAGATGGGACGGGACGAGACTGAACTGGATGGGACGGGACGGGACTAAACTGAAGGAGATAATTTTAATCTAAGTTACGTTGGAAATACATCGATTCTTTTGTGCATACTCTGTAACTGCAAATACTTCAGCTCCAAACACACATGAATCATCATTCGTCAAATACCCATTTTCACAATTCTTAAATGAGTCCAGTGATACCAACTTGTCAAAACCCCATTTCATATTCTTCTCGTGAAACCTTCTCCTATTGCCATTCACGATATCTATAAACACATTCAAATAATAATAATTTAAAACGATTTAATGAATTAGTTAATATATGATTATTATGTTAATGCGATAGGAGTGTAAAAAAAATTGAAAAAAAATAAGAGATGTACCATAAATTAAATAATTAACTATAAGGGTATGAATTTTAAATATAAAAAATATTTGTTTTATGTAGTGTATAACTGTATATGATATATATTAAAATATATTAATCCAAAAAAATTCAAGATTGGGCTCATTTCGAACGTATCGAAGAGACGATTATAATGGTGTAATTTGTTAAAATTAAAACGTATTTTTTTAACGTATTTTAGTTAATAAACGATTATATGTGTTAAATGTAAAATTAAAATAATGAAAGTAAAAGGTATAAAGTAAATTTAGTAAATAAGTATAGGGGTTGAAAGTGTAACATTCCAAATCAAATTCATCAAATTGGAAGAACGCGGGTGCTACAGTGGACTACGCGAGGGTGAACAGTGTCTACGCGGGTCAAATTTTCAAATATGGTCCCTGGAATTTTTCAAAAATGGTCCCTTGCAATTGAAAAGTCACAAAACAATCCCATCGCGGGATGAGCCCGCGATCGCGGGATTCCATTTTTCAAAAATGGTCCCTGCAAGTTTAAAAAAGTGTCAGAAATGGTCCCTGGCCCACGATCGCGGGCTCCCATCGCAGAAAAAGGGGTATGTTGGACAACCTAAGGGGGGGGGGGGGTAAGGTTGTATTTAAAATCTTTTTCTTTCAAAAATAAATTTATAAATAAATACAGTACAGAAAAGTATAAATAAATCAGAGTATATAAATAATAAATAAACAACAATTATATAAACAGATATAATTTAAATGCACAGCGGAAATGTAAATAGATAAGGGAAAGAGAATACTTGACAACGATATTTTTAAAGTGGTTCACCAAACACAAAGTTGGCTAGTCCACCTCGAGAAAATAACACTTCTCGGAGATCCAATACGAAACGTGTTCTTTACGGTAGAAACACAAACCTTAATACAACAAACGCGAAACACTCTACTTTGAGAGATTAATGTGGATCACTCACTCTTATTCAAACACTTACAAGAGGGTATAATTTTAATATGAATAATCACTCTTGAATAAGGTTTATCACTTGGATATTTTTAGAGAGTTTGATCACTTGAGTTGTGTTGCTGATTCAACTAATCGAGAGATTTTAATCTGCTATCAACTCAAGATTTCTTGCTCAAAAAAAATTAATTTTATCAGTTTAAGTGATTTAGTGTGAGTAAGAAAGCAGCAGAATAATAATCAAATGCTGAGGGAGAATTTATTGCTGAAGTTGGTGTGTCATTGAAGGCTGGAGGAAGCATGTATTTATACTGGATGATCAACAGGCTTGAGTGCTTTCGCGGTATACCGGCAGCCCATCGCGGTATACCTGCGTCAGAAAAAGTACACTGCAAGGAGAAGGTCAACCCTGCAAAAATCAACGGCTACAAGTACCCGCGGTATACCGCGTTGCACATGGCGGTATACCGCCTGAAAAAAATTCCTGACAATAGAAGCTTCACATGCAGAAGATGTGATGGGTGAATAGTGACGCGGTATACCGCGAAGACCTTGGCGGTATACCGCCTGAAATTCTGTCCAATGAGAGCATGGCAACGCAGGGTTACAATCGGCTGATCACACTTTCGATTAAGATGAACAGTAGCAGAGATTTGATTTTAATAACATATATATATATATCAAGTGATTTAACATAAAAGATATTATATATATATTTGATTCAAATATATTTATATAGATACGAAATATCCAAGTGATAAAATATTTTAGGGTGTTTATCATTTTAAAATAAAATGACGAAACTCTTCAGACTTGGATTCTTCAGATAAAAATTTATCGAGATCATTTAAATATCTGCACACTCAGATAAAATATTAGATAACAAAAAATGCGGTGTGTTTTGTAATCATCAAAATAAATATGGAGATGTGATTTTATGTGTACCAAAAATATATCACAATATTTAAAGCTGGGTACACTTGCACCAACAATCTCCCCCTTTTTGATGATGACAAACACAACGCTAAACACGAGAGCATACTCGGTTTCTCTCCCCCTTTTGTCGAAGCAAAAAGGGTTTAAGAAAGTCGCTTATGCTCCCCCTCGAAAGTATGAAATATTTGAGAGTTAGTATTTATCAAGGGTTATACTCAAGCATGCCTAAACCAAGTCTTAATTTAAAGAAGGCTTTTTTGTTAAGGGCTTTTGTGAAAATATCGGCCAAATTATCTTCCGAATCAACCTTTTCAAGCACGATTTTGCCTTTTTGAACATTATCTCGTAAAAAATGATGTCTCAATTCAATATGTTTGGTACGAGAGTGTAAAACGGGATTTTTACTTAAGTTTATGGCACTTGAGTTATCACACATAATTGGAATTTTGGTTAGGTGTACCTCAAAATCGGTAAGTGTGTGTTTCATCCATAGGACTTGAGCACATGCTCTTGCGGCGGCTACATATTCCGCTTCGGTTGTAGACAAAGCTACGGATTGTTGTTTCTTAGAGAACCAAGATACAAGTGAGAGACCTATAAAGGCACATACCCCACTAGTACTTTTTCGGTCAACAATAGATCCACCAAGATCGGAATCGGCGAAACATGTTACTTCTAACTCGGGTTTCTTTGCGTACCATAAGCCAAGATTAGTAGTACCTCGTAAATATCGAAAAATACGCTTGACAGCTTCATAGTGAGATTGTTTAGGTGAAGATTGAAAACGAGCACATAAACATACACTAAACATAATATCAGGTCTACTAGCAGTTAAATATAATAAACTACCAATCATACCACGATAAATCTTTTCATTAAAATCGTTTCCCTCCTCGTCACGAGATAATTGTAAGTTTGTGGTCATTGGAGTTTCAACGGGTTTGACATTTTCAAAGTTAAACTTTTTCAACATATCTTTACAATATTTAGATTGACTAATAAAAATACCAGTTTCACATTGTTTTATTTGCAATCCTAAGAAGTATTTTAACTCTCCCATCATGCTCATTTCAAACTCGCTTGTCATTTTCGCAGAAAATTCATTACACAGTTTTTCATTAGTGGAACCAAAAATAATATCATCAACATATACTTGCACAACCACAATATCATTTTGAACATATTTCACAAATAAAGTATTATCAATTTTACCCATAATATAACCACTAACAATTAAAAAGGTTTTTAATCTATCATACCACGCACGCGGAGCCTGCTTTAAACCATAAAGCGCCTTTTTCAATTTATAAACATGTGTCGGACTTGGTTTAGGCATGCTTGAGTATAACCCTTGATAAATACTAACTCTCAAATATTTCATACTTTCGAGGGGGAGCATAAGCGACTTTCTTAAACCCTTTTTGCTTCGACAAAAGGGGGAGAGAAACCGAGTATGCTCTCGTGTTTAGCGTTGTGTTTGTCATCATCAAAAAGGGGGAGATTGTTGGTGCAAGTGTACCCAGCTTTAAATATTGTGATATGTAAGGTTGTATTTAAAATCTTTTTCTTTCAAAAATAAATTTATAAATAAATACAGTACAGAAAAGTATAAATAAATCAGAGTATATAAATAATAAATAAACAACAATTATATAAACAGATATAATTTAAATGCACAGCGGAAATGTAAATAGATAAGGGAAAGAGAATACTTGACAACGATATTTTTAAAGTGGTTCACCAAACACAAAGTTGGCTAGTCCACCTCGAGAAAATAACACTTCTCGGAGATCCAATACGAAACGTGTTCTTTACGGTAGAAACACAAACCTTAATACAACAAACGCGAAACACTCTACTTTGAGAGATTAATGTGGATCACTCACTCTTATTCAAACACTTACAAGAGGGTATAATTTTAATATGAATAATCACTCTTGAATAAGGTTTATCACTTGGATATTTTTAGAGAGTTTGATCACTTGAGTTGTGTTGCTGATTCAACTAATCGAGAGATTTTAATCTGCTATCAACTCAAGATTTCTTGCTCAAAAAAAATTAATTTTATCAGTTTAAGTGATTTAGTGTGAGTAAGAAAGCAGCAGAATAATAATCAAATGCTGAGGGAGAATTTATTGCTGAAGTTGGTGTGGCATTGAAGGCTGGAGGAAGCATGTATTTATACTGGATGATCAACAGGCTTGAGTGCTTTCGCGGTATACCGGCAGCCCATCGCGGTATACCTGCGTCAGAAAAAGTACACTGCAAGGAGAAGGTCAACCCTGCAAAAATCAACGGCTACAAGTACCCGCGGTATACCGCGTTGCACATGGCGGTATACCGCCTGAAAAAAAATTCCTGACAATAGAAGCTTCACATGCAGAAGATGTGATGGGTGAATAGTGACGCGGTATACCGCGAAGACCTTGGCGGTATACCGCCTGAAATTCTGTCCAATGAGAGCATGGCAACGCAGGGTTACAAACGGCTGATCACACTTTCGATTAAGATGAACAGTAGCAGAGATTTGATTTTAATAACATATATATATATATCAAGTGATTTAACATAAAAGATATTATATATATATTTGATTCAAATATATTTATATAGATACGAAATATCCAAGTGATAAAATATTTTAGGGTGTTTATCATTTTAAAATAAAATGACGAAACTCTTCAGACTTGGATTCTTCAGATAAAAATTTATCGAGATCATTTAAATATCTGCACACTCAGATAAAATATTAGATAACAAAAAATGCGGTGTGTTTTGTAATCATCAAAATAAATATGGAGATGTGATTTTATGTGTACCAAAAATATATCACAATATTTAAAGCTGGGTACACTTGCACCAACAATCTCCCCCTTTTTTATGATGACAAACACAACGCTAAACACGAGAGCATACTCGGTTTCTCTCCCCCTTTTGTCGAAGCAAAAAGGGTTTAAGAAAGTCGCTTATGCTCCCCCTCGAAAGTATGAAATATTTGAGAGTTAGTATTTATCAAGGGTTATACTCAAGCATGCCTAAACCAAGTCTTAATTTAAAGAAGGCTTTTTTGTTAAGGGCTTTTGTGAAAATATCGGCCAAATTATCTTCCGAATCAACCTTTTCAAGCACGATTTTGCCTTTTTGAACATTATCTCGTAAAAAATGATGTCTCAATTCAATATGTTTGGTACGAGAGTGTAAAACGGGATTTTTACTTAAGTTTATGGCACTTGAGTTATCACACATAATTGGAATTTTGGTTAGGTGTACCTCAAAATCGGTAAGTGTGTGTTTCATCCATAGGACTTGAGCACATGCTCTTGCGGCGGCTACATATTCCGCTTCGGTTGTAGACAAAGCTACGGATTGTTGTTTCTTAGAGAACCAAGATACAAGTGAGAGACCTATAAAGGCACATACCCCACTAGTAATTTTTCGGTCAACAATAGATCCACCAAGATCGGAATCGGCGAAACATGTTACTTCTAACTCGGGTTTCTTTGTGTACCATAAGCCAAGATTAGTAGTACCTCGTAAATATCGAAAAATACGCTTGACAGCTTCATAGTGAGATTGTTTAGGTGAAGATTGAAAACGAGCACATAAACATACACTAAACATAATATCAGGTCTACTAGCAGTTAAATATAATAAACTACCAATCATACCACGATAAATCTTTTCATTAAAATCGTTTCCCTCCTCGTCACGAGATAATTGTAAGTTTGTGGTCATTGGAGTTTCAACGGGTTTGACATTTTCAAAGTTAAACTTTTTCAACATATCTTTACAATATTTAGATTGACTAATAAAAATACCAGTTTCACATTGTTTTATTTGCAATCCTAAGAAGTATTTTAACTCTCCCATCATGCTCATTTCAAACTCGCTTGTCATTTTCGCAGAAAATTCATTACACAGTTTTTCATTAGTGGAACCAAAAATAATATCATCAACATATACTTGCACAACCACAATATCATTTTGAACATATTTCACAAATAAAGTATTATCAATTTTACCCATAATATAACCACTAACAATTAAAAAGGTTTTTAATCTATCATACCACGCACGCGGAGCCTGCTTTAAACCATAAAGCGCCTTTTTCAATTTATAAACATGTGTCGGGTTTTCAAAATTTTCAAAACCGGGAGGTTGAGAAACGTATACCTCCTCATTTATAATACCATTTAAGAAAGCACTTTTAACATCCATTTGAAATAATTTAAAATCTTTAGCATTTGCAAAAGCGAGAAGCATTCGAATAGACTCCAACCTAGCAACCGGTGCAAAAGTTTCGTCATAATCTATACCTTCTTGTTGACTGTACCCCTTGGCAACTAAACGTGCCTTGTTTCGTGTGACTCCACCGTTCTCGTCTACCTTATTACGGAAGACCCATCTTGTGCCAATAATGGTTTGACTACTAGGGCTAGGCACTAAGTCCCACACATCATTCCTAGTAAATTGGTTTAACTCTTCTTGCATGGCCAATATCCAATCCTCATCACCTAAAGCTTCATCTATGGTTTTAGGTTCTATGGTTGAGATAAAGGCATGGAAAGCACAATGGGTATGGATTTGTGATCTAGTTGTCCTTTGGTTTAGGTCACCTATAATTTGATCTACGGGATGGCCTCGAGCGGTTCTAAGGTTAGGATCATCTATACCTTGTGGAATAAAGCACGGAGGGGCATCACTAGATTCAATATTATTTGTGGAAGGTTGGGTACTTAAATCCAAGTTGCTAAGTTGTTGTGCTAAGACGTCTCCTTCACGGATATTGTCATTTGCTAAGGGTGCACTAGGTTTGGGAGGACTCTCGTCAAAGCTAACATTTAAGGATTCTTCTACTACCATGGTCTCCTTATTTAGGATTCTATAGGCTTTGCTATTCCAAGAATAACCTAGGAACACTCCCTCATAGGCTTTAGGGTCAAATTTGGTTAAGTAGGATTTGGTGTTTAAAATGAAACATTTACAACCAAAAACTTTTAGGTGAGCTAGGGAAGGTTTTCTACCTCGGTAAAGTTCATAGGGTGTCTTATTTAGGATACCTCTAATTAGGACACGGTTAAGCACATAGGTCGCGGTAGCAACGGCATCACACCAAAACTTTTGGGGAACTTGATGTTCGTTTAGCATAGTTCTACTCATTTCTTGCAACGTTCGATTTTTCCTTTCAACAACCCCGTTAGATTGAGGAGTTCGAGGAGCCGAAAAGTTATGAGTTATACCATGTTTATCACAAAAGGCACCAAATTGTACATCATTATCGAATTCTCGTCCATGGTCCGTACGTATGGAAACAATCGTACAACCTTGTTGGTTTTGAATTCGTTTTCCCAAAATTTTAAACTTTTCAAAAGCCTCATTTTTATGTCTCAAAAATAAAGTCCAAGTATAACGGGAATAATCATCCACAATAACCAAAGTATAAAAATTTCCTCCAAAACTTTGAATAGCCATCGGGCCAAAAAGATCCATATGTAAAAGTTCTAAAACTCTTTGAGTAGAAATAACATTTTTTGATTTATGAGAAACGTGATGTTGTTTGCCGACACGACAAGCATCACAAAAATGATTATCAAACTTTAATTTTGGCAGGTCACTCACAAGCTCCTTATTTTTTAAGTTTTGCATTAATCTTAGATTAGCGTGACCTAAACGCCTATGCCATAAAGTAGAAACATCATTAATAGAAGATAAGCATACATTTTCAGATACAACAGTTTTACAAATATATAAATTTCCTTTTACAAAGCCATTTAAAAGAACTTTGCCATTTTTTATGATTTTGCACGAGTCTTCTTCGAAGACAACAGTTATACCATTTTTACACAATTGGCGAACACTTAACAAATTAAAATGTAAATTATCAACATGATTAACATTAAGAAATTGAACATTATTGCAAGAGACTGTACCTCTACCAATTATATTTCCTTTGGAGTTTCCTCCAAAAATTACCTGTCCACCATCACATGACTTATATGATGAAAAGAGATTATTGTTTCCGGTCATGTGACGTGTGCAACCACTATCGAGTATCCAGTCCATATCAAGGTCAATCTACAATAATGAAGATATAACTTTTATGGTCCCCATTTCTCGTGGGTCCTTGACAATTAGTTTCAATGTCAACCAACATGCATATATATAAAGTCAAACAGAATATATACATATATAATACATTACACAACTTTAATATATAATATATCAAACACAAATATATATATATAACACATGTCAAGTCAAACAAAATATATATATATAAGAATTAAAAAAAATTAAATAAAATATATATATATATATATATTTGCAGTACGTATGTATATATATATGAATAGTATAAAAAGTACAAATAACAATATTTTACTTATATATAATATATAACACATATACATAACACATTTAAAACCATAAACGCATACCACCGGGATTATCATTACTAAACATTCCTTTTGGAATCCATTTATTTACCATTTTAATTTTGCGATTATATTTATCATACACATAAAAACAAGCATTTACATTCGCATTATTATTAGGTTTAGAATATTTATCATGGTACATGCGAGCATACGGTTTTCTCGTATTATAATTTACATTATTTATTTTACGCACATACGGAGGTTTTTGCACATATTGATTTCTTGTATTTACTTTAGGTGATTCATAAAATCTTTTGATGGGTATACATGAACATTTATCAACACAAGTATTGGAACCAATGCCTTTTCTACAATTTATACGGTTAGGCATATTAAGCATGTTAAGAACCTTTTTATTACTACTTTCAAAGGCTTTAGCTAGCATGTTATCTTTTTCATATGAAGCACATTTAGCCTTTAAACATGTAATCTCATTCTCAAGAATATCACATTTTGTACAAATAATATTTTCATGTGATTTTTTATTTAAGCATGCAATTTCTTTATTTAAAACATCACAAGATTTACAAAAATCTTTTTCTCCTAATTTAGTTTCTAATTTAGCAATTATATCCATATCATTTTCAGATTTTTGTTTAACATTATTTATTTCCTTTTTACATGCATTTACAGTTTCTTTTAACATAGCATTCTCATCTTGGTAACGATTTGCAAGAGCGGCCATTTTATGAAAAGATTCATATAATTCTTCAAGATTATTTTCATTATCACTTTCATAATCACTATCGTAATCCGAGTAAGAAGATTTTACCTCGTCGTCGCTTTCGGCCATAAGACAAATGGCTTGATAGTCATCTTCTTCTTCACTCTCGCTCCACGCGCCTCCAATGAAGGCTTTCTCCTTCTTCTTTTGGAACTTGTTCTTTTTCGGACATTCATTGGCGTAGTGGTCTTTGTCACCACATGAGTAGCAAAAGCCTCTCTTTGGCTTAGCTTTATCGTCTTCACTCGAGTCGCCATTTTTCTTAACTTTTTCGTCTCGTTTATGGAACTTACGACTTCGATTTTCACCACCACGACGGTAGTTACCGTTTCTTTGAAATCTGCCATTGTTAGAAAATTTATTATTATTATTAAGAAATTTGGAAAAGTTTCTTACCAACATGGCGACTTCATCGAGAGTTTCGGAAGGATCTTTCGAGGAGCTAGCTTTCTCCTTTTTCTTCTCAACTTTTGGTGTTGAGACATTGAGAGCGATTGACTTCTTTTTAACTTGCTCCCGATCTTTGTTTCTTTTAAGTGCAATTTCATGCACTTTAAGATTACCGATCAAGTCATCTATCTTCATTATGGAAAGGTCACGGGAGTCTTCTAAAGATGTTATCTTTTGCATCCACTCCGAAGGAAGAGCTCGTAGGATTTTCCTTATATAGTCCTCGTTAGGATAAGTGCGATCCAAACCTTTCAAAGTAGTCACAATAAGGTTAAATCTTTTAAACATTGAGTCAATTGACTCATCTTGTTTCATTTCGAATAGTTCATAATCGTGAACTAAAATATTTACTTTACTAGATTTAACCTCCGTGTTTCCACGATGAGTATTATTTAAACTTTCCCATATTTGATTTGCAGTTTTATAAGTATATACTCTTTCAATTTCGTCAGTTGTTAAAGCAGCATATAATATATTCTTAGCTTCAAAGTTTAAACAAAAATGAGCTTCATCAGAAGTAGTCCAGTCATCTATAGGTTTATCAATATAAACATCATCTTTCACAATGGTGGGTTTAAAATTCCCTTTTTCTATGATATTCCAAATCTTTTGATTTTTGCCACGCACGTGACATTCAAATAGCTCGGCCCAAATGCCAAACTTTTCAGTATCTATCAAAGGAGGTTTTGAAAACACGATATTAGTTTGTTGAGCCATTTAGAAGAATAAGAGAAAAATATGCAGAATATTTTTGAAAGACCTGCTCTGATACCAAATTTTTATACTTTGGTTATTGTGGATGATTATTCCCGTTATACTTGGACTTTATTTTTGAGACATAAAAATGAGGCTTTTGAAAAGTTTAAAATTTTGGGAAAACGAATTCAAAACCAACAAGGTTGTACGATTGTTTCCATACGTACGGACCATGGACGAGAATTCGATAATGATGTACAATTTGGTGCCTTTTGTGATAAACATGGTATAACTCATAACTTTTCGGCTCCTCGAACTCCTCAATCTAACGGGGTTGTTGAAAGGAAAAATCGAACGTTGCAAGAAATGAGTAGAACTATGCTAAACGAACATCAAGTTCCCCAAAAGTTTTGGTGTGATGCCGTTGCTACCGCGACCTATGTGCTTAACCGTGTCCTAATTAGAGGTATCCTAAATAAGACACCCTATGAACTTTACCGAGGTAGAAAACCTTCCCTAGCTCACCTAAAAGTTTTTGGTTGTAAATGTTTCATTTTAAACACCAAATCCTACTTAACCAAATTTGACCCTAAAGCCTATGAGGGAGTGTTCCTAGGTTATTCTTGGAATAGCAAAGCCTATAGAATCCTAAATAAGGAGACCATGGTAGTAGAAGAATCCTTAAATGTTAGCTTTGACGAGAGTCCTCCCAAACCTAGTGCACCCTTAGCAAATGACAATATCCGTGAAGGAGACGTCTTAGCACAACAACTTAGCAACTTGGATTTAAGTACCCAACCTTCCACAAATAATATTGAATCTAGTGATGCCCCTCCGTGCTTTATTCCACAAGGTATAGATGATCCTAACCTTAGAACCGCTCGAGGCCATCCCGTAGATCAAATTATAGGTGACCTAAACCAAAGGACAACTAGATCACAAATCCATACCCATTGTGCTTTCCATGCCTTTATCTCAACCATAGAACCTAAAACCATAGATGAAGCTTTAGGTGATGAGGATTGGATATTGGCCATGCAAGAAGAGTTAAACCAATTTACTAGGAATGATGTGTGGGACTTAGTGCCTAGCCCTAGTAGTCAAACCATTATTGGCACAAGATGGGTCTTCCGTAATAAGGTAGACGAGAACGGTGGAGTCACACGAAACAAGGCACGTTTAGTTGCCAAGGGGTACAGTCAACAAGAAGGTATAGATTATGACGAAACTTTTGCACCGGTTGCTAGGTTGGAGTCTATTCGAATGCTTCTCGCTTTTGCAAATGCTAAAGATTTTAAATTATTTCAAATGGATGTTAAAAGTGCTTTCTTAAATGGTATTATAAATGAGGAGGTATACGTTTCTCAACCTCCCGGTTTTGAAAATTTTGAAAACCCGACACATGTTTATAAATTGAAAAAGGCGCTTTATGGTTTAAAGCAGGCTCCGCGTGCGTGGTATGATAGATTAAAAACCTTTTTAATTGTTAGTGGTTATATTATGGGTAAAATTGATAATACTTTATTTGTGAAATATGTTCAAAATGATATTGTGGTTGTGCAAGTATATGTTGATGATATTATTTTTGGTTCCACTAATGAAAAACTGTGTAATGAATTTTCTGCGAAAATGACAAGCGAGTTTGAAATGAGCATGATGGGAGAGTTAAAATACTTCTTAGGATTGCAAATAAAACAATGTGAAACTGGTATTTTTATTAGTCAATCTAAATATTGTAAAGATATGTTGAAAAAGTTTAACTTTGAAAATGTCAAACCCGTTGAAACTCCAATGACCACAAACTTACAATTATCTCGTGACGAGGAGGGAAACGATTTTAATGAAAAGATTTATCGTGGTATGATTGGTAGTTTATTATATTTAACTGCTAGTAGACCTGATATTATGTTTAGTGTATGTTTATGTGCTCGTTTTCAATCTTCACCTAAACAATCTCACTATGAAGCTGTCAAGCGTATTTTTCGATATTTACGAGGTACTACTAATCTTGGCTTATGGTACGCAAAGAAACCCGAGTTAGAAGTAACATGTTTCGCCGATTCCGATCTTGGTGGATCTATTGTTGACCGAAAAAGTACTAGTGGGGTATGTGCCTTTATAGGTCTCTCACTTGTATCTTGGTTCTCTAAGAAACAACAATCCGTAGCTTTGTCTACAACCGAAGCGGAATATGTAGCCGCCGCAAGAGCATGTGCTCAAGTCCTATGGATGAAACACACACTTACCGATTTTGAGGTACACCTAACCAAAATTCCAATTATGTGTGATAACTCAAGTGCCATAAACTTAAGTAAAAATCCCGTTTTACACTCTCGTACCAAACATATTGAATTGAGACATCATTTTTTACGAGATAATGTTCAAAAAGGCAAAATCGTGCTTGAAAAGGTTGATTCGGAAGATAATTTGGCCGATATTTTCACAAAAGCCCTTAACAAAAAAGCCTTCTTTAAATTAAGACTTGGTTTAGGCATGCTTGAGTATAACCCTTGATAAATACTAACTCTCAAATATTTCATACTTTCGAGGGGGAGCATAAGCGACTTTCTTAAACCCTTTTTGCTTCGACAAAAGGGGGAGAGAAACCGAGTATGCTCTCGTGTTTAGCGTTGTGTTTGTCATCATCAAAAAGGGGGAGATTGTTGGTGCAAGTGTACCCAGCTTTAAATATTGTGATATATTTTTGGTACACATAAAATCACATCTCCATATTTATTTTGATGATTACAAAACACACCGCATTTTTTGTTATCTAATATTTTATCTGAGTGTGCAGATATTTAAATGATCTCGATAAATTTTTATCTGAAGAATCCAAGTCTGAAGAGTTTCGTCATTTTATTTTAAAATGATAAACACCCTAAAATATTTTATCACTTGGATATTTCGTATCTATATAAATATATTTGAATCAAATATATATATAATATCTTTTATGTTAAATCACTTGATATATATATATATGTTATTAAAATCAAATCTCTGCTACTGTTCATCTTAATCGAAAGTGTGATCAGCCGATTGTAACCCTGCGTTGCCATGCTCTCATTGGACAGAATTTCAGGCGGTATACCGCCAAGGTCTTCGCGGTATACCGCGTCACTATTCACCCATCACATCTTCTGCATGTGAAGCTTCTATTGTCAGGAATTTTTTTTCAGGCGGTATACCGCCATGTGCAACGCGGTATACCGCGGGTACTTGTAGCCGTTGATTTTTGCAGGGTTGACCTTCTCCTTGCAGTGTACTTTTTCTGACGCAGGTATACCGCGATGACCTTGGCGGTATACCGCCTGAAATTCTGTCCAATGAGAGCATGGCAACGCAGGGTTACAATCGGCTGATCACACTTTCGATTAAGATGAACAGTAGCAGAGATTTGATTTTAATAACATATATATATATATCAAGTGATTTAACATAAAAGATATTATATATATATTTGATTCAAATATATTTATATAGATACGAAATATCCAAGTGATAAAATATTTTAGGGTGTTTATCATTTTAAAATAAAATGACGAAACTCTTCAGACTTGGATTCTTCAGATAAAAATTTATCGAGATCATTTAAATATCTGCACACTCAGATAAAATATTAGATAACAAAAAATGCGGTGTGTTTTGTAATCATCAAAATAAATATGGAGATGTGATTTTATGTGTACCAAAAATATATCACAATATTTAAAGCTGGGTACACTTGCACCAACAGGGTATTTTTGCAAAGTGGGAGAGATTTGTGGTATTTTAGTAACACTTGGTCAAACTTGGGGTATTTTAATTAATTTCCCTTTTAATAATGACTTGATTACTTTGTTACATTTTATA
Organism: Saussurea involucrata; assembly: GCA_033807775.1. NCBI lineage: Eukaryota > Viridiplantae > Streptophyta > Magnoliopsida > Asterales > Asteraceae > Saussurea > Saussurea involucrata. Next base: position 89,066,532 of record CM066317.1, read on the forward strand.
GAATCAATTGGAATCCAAATGGAGAGAGACATGGAGATGGAGGGGTGTTTTTATGCGAGTAATGAAAAGTGTCTACGCGCTACGAACACGCCTCATCATATCGATCAACAAATCTAGAATGAATTATTCTCAGCCGTTAATCTCTCATCGATCACCTACGATTGATTGATTCATCCAATGGTGGAAAAGGGATGGAAGCACAAGCACTTGTAAGATTGCATACATGCTATTAGTGGCGTAAATGATGCGAGTCGAGCTCGAGTATCAGTATACTCGACTCGAACTCGAAAGCCAATACTCGAGCTCGAACTCGAGCTCGAAAACTCGCGAGTAGTAAAAATCTAAACTCGAACTCGACTCGAAAGATAATTCCCGAGCTCGAACTCGAACTCGTTTCAAGCTCGAATCAAGCTCGAACTCGAGCTCGAATCAAGCTCGAACTCGAGCTCGAATCAAGCTCGAACTTGTTTAATATATAACATTATTAGAAGTTCAAAATAAATCTAAATTACCAACAACAAAAAATCCAAAAAATTTAAAGTTTACAACCAAATACAAAATAAAGCCGAAACTAGTCGTAACTTGCGATCAAAAGCAAAACGAAGTCGAAAATTACAATATTAAAACCAAAGTACATTATAAATCCATCAAAAAGCAAAATACGATTTAATTTCAATTCAATGGTTGGGTTCCTTGAATGGTACTTTCGGGTTCCTTGAACGGTACTTGAATGAAGATTTCTTTTGGTTGTTCTTCACTCTCCTACAATAAAAACAAAAACAAATTAGTATACTTAATAAAAATGAAGATAATTAACTAAACATATTTAAATATTTACCTTGTTCTTCCTTTTCACTCCATGGAGGGATCTACACTAATCACCCGTGCACATCAACATTTGCACCGTTTTCGGAGCAAAAGAAGCTCTATAGGTATCTATTACACGACCACCGGCACTAAAAGTTGCCTCCGAAGCCACGGTAGTGATAGGAACCGCCAAATAGACATCTCTATAATTATAAATGCATATTTAAATAAACTTGAACTCAAAATAGAAACATATTAAAAACATCCAAATTCCAAGTTTTCAACTAAATCATACTCCAAGTTAGTACGTAAAATTCCTTAAGCAAATAATACAAAAACATATAGTATTACAGTTGATGATTCTACAAAAAAAACTTTATCCAAACATACAGTTAATGATTCTACATTTCTACTTAGTATCATGTCAGTTGATGATGCTATCATGTCATATTTGTATCATCTTTTTAAAACTCCTTTTAAAATGTGAATGAGTGGCATTTTGATTTATTATATTTTTCTCTAATTTTCTAGGGAAATTAATTGAAATGCCCTTAGTTGACGAGAGTTTTATCCAAATCCTATATCTCTCTTCCAATTAACAAAAATACCCTGAAAATCCTTGGCCTGACCTGTGGCCTATGGAATTTTTTCAAAAAACGACTTATACTCGGCATAAGCCCGTGGGAGCCCGTGGCCGACACCCGAGTCCGTGACCCTAAACAAGAATCCGTGGCCCAGGGAATTTCAGCTTTGAAACCCTAATCCGTGTTCCCTACCTACCCAATTTACAACCCCTCACCCCACGGCTGGTATAAATTGAAGAGCATGCCCCCACCACAAACACACAACTCTCACTCTCTACTCTCTCATCATAGTCGTGTGGTGCACGCGTTTAAACAAGTTCGAAGACATTTTTTTTTGGCAAACAACATGAACGTGATGGCTCGTATGGTAAGTTTTGAAACCTCGTTGTTGTATTTATGTGTTATTTGTGTTTTAATAAAATGTGTGTTATATATTTGTTCGAATATATAAGTTAAGTTTGATAACCTCATTGTGTTATATATAGCGTGTTTTTATTAAAATATGTCTAAACTGTGTTATATATTTGTTAGATTAGAGCCTCTTTTTTTTAATAAAATGTGTATTATTATATATCATCTTATCTATACTATCTTATAAAGCATGTAAGCCAAAAAGTCTTAAAAACAATTTATAAAGCATATAGTACTGCTACTTTATGCATAAAGTCTTAAAAACAATTTGTAAAGCACATGGTACTCCTTTTCTATGCATAAAAGTCTTAAAACCAGTCACACCCCACACACACTTTTATACTCCAAGACGTCGATCCCTTCTCCCAAGGCATCGATCCCGCTCATTCTTTTCAATTTCAAACCTGGTGCTTGCATAACCCCCTCTCAAACCTGATCGAATCAAAGAGGCGATCCACGTTCTTGAGCCACAAGGATGTCGATTTAGGGTTTTGTTCAAGAACCCCTCTCAAACAATTGAAACCATCACTGCTTCCGTCCTCTCTCTGGCATCCTTACTGCCTATCCATCATTGTCCAACGCTCCTCCCTGCTGAGAAAATGGAGAATATAAGAGTTATCATCTGCTCTGATTTTTTGACTCTCTCCTTCATATTCTATACGTTTTGTGTTAACTGAAGGTAACAATCAAAACCCTAGAATCCAAATCTAACCCTCTCAAATCTATCAATCTGTCGACGTTTCAAAAAAAAGTTGTCATCTTTTAGTCAAACGCAATTGTAGCTAAAAAATTGTAGTCATCTATCAATCTCTCAGTTCTCTGTATTTTAAGTTGAATATATCACTTGGTAATTCTTTATGATACGCTGATTGATTGCCATGACCAACCTTTTTGTTCACTTAGCAAACATATGTCCTTTGTTTTCCTCATTTAGCAGGTTTTGATTATGGGTTGCATTGTTAATTGACCACCACAACCTGTTATTGTGTTCCTGATCCCTAATCTCGAAGACGGTTATTTTGTTTTGACAAAGGTCGTACGTTTGATCTAATATGACGAATGAAAAAATGTATGTACGTTAATACAGGTTGACAATAGAATCAACGAATTGAGCATTTGATGCCCTCCAGGTGCACTAAAGAGTTCAAACAGAGAGTTAAAAAGAACGATCACCTGAAGGCATAAACCAAAGGCGAAGGGGCAGGTGATCGGTACAAAGAGGCAACCAGTCGGGCCGAAGCCAAGGTTTTTGTTTGAAGGTACGGCTTTTGAGACCTTATGGGTGGGAATCCGTGTTCCCTGACCATTTATGTATTTTTTTTTTGTGTTGTTAATGTTTACCTCCAATGTATGCATATTTCCATCGGGTTTACCTCCAATGTATGCATATTTCCATGGGGTTTATTTCAAAGTTTCATTAAAATGATTTCTGTAATCGATTTCTTAACGAGTGTTTTAATTGAAAAGTGGGTTACAATAACATTCTATACTTTTTCGGCAGATTTTTCATTCTCGGTGGTTTATTCTCAATTGAATGTAAGCTTCTGTACTTTTTGGATTTTTGTCAAGGCTTGATGATCAACATCGTTTTATGGGCTTCATTCTGATGTCAAACATTGTAGATGTGCATTCAGGACCTATGATTGTTTTCTTTGTAGGGAACATTTGAGGAAGAGCTTTATGTTACAAACAAGTCTGGATTGCTTCTATATGATCTGAAGTTTGGGTATATATCTTCATTTAACTCATTTCAATGTTTATTCAAGTACATTGACTTAAGCATTAATGACAACGATTAATCCGTAAAGAAATACTCATGTATGGCTGAACGATTGGAGATAGACTATTGATATATATTTGTTCCCATACTTTGAAAATGGTTATGGAAATCGGTTTGAATCTCTACTGGAGTAGTTAATAGTATATTTAAAATGGACTCTTTTGTTTGATATCTAAGTTGTTTAGGGAAAACTTTTTTGAAATGGCACAACAATATTCTTTTTTCTTCAAAACCTCTCATATTGTTCTTGATACAGGTATGTATGTGTGTTCAACCCCTTCTAAGTTTTAGAAGGGGTTTCAAGTGGACTTGGGAACCTGAGGTTGAGATGAGGGAGAACTATCCGGAGCTATTCGTAGGCAGAGACTTCGAGGACGAAGTCTAATCCAAGTGGGGGAGAGTTGTAAAGCCCGTACCCCGGTATGTAATTTCTTTCATTAATTCTTTTCTTTTAAGTTTGATTTATTGTGGTTTCCGTTAACGGGGTTAGCCGAGTTGGGTCGAATCGTTAAAGTGTCGGAATTTTTGGTTAGTTGCGAGAGGATTGTTAGTTGAGGGGCTAGTTGTGTCAAAGGCCTAAACCCTCATGGGTTTCGGCCCATGCAGGAAAGAAAGACGCAGTCCATGTGTTTTTTTAGTATGAATGGTAACGTGAGGAGTAAGCATAGAAAAAGAAACCAAAAGAAAAGAACCCTACGGCTCCACATAGTTTTTCTTGTTCTTGTTGTCGTCGGCCGGAAAGAAGGATCGAGAAGAAAGAGAGACAATAGGAGAGAGAGAGAGAGAGAGAAAGAGAGAAGCCGAGAGAGAGTTAGGAGCTGCTGCCGGCGACGGGGAGAGAGGAAGAGGAAGGTGATCGCCGACGAGTTGGTCGGTTTAGAGGACGAGAAGGCGTTCGTCGAGGTATTTCGAAAATCTTTCGATTGATTAATTGTCAAAAAACCGCCATAAACCGCCACCACCACCGCCGCAGCCACGGCTGCCGGCGGTGGGGCCGCCGCTGCACGCCGCTGTGGTGGAGGCAGGGGGTGCGTGGGTGTGTGGGTATGTGCGGGTGTGACGTTGAGGGGGAGTCGGGAGTGGGTGACGTTGGGAGGTCTCGCCGGAGGGTGTTACCGTAACCCTCGTCGCCGCCGCCGACCACCACCGCCGCCGGAGGCGGCAGGGGGTGGTGCACGGCTATTGTCCAACTTGGTATGACCTGTTTCCAGTAGGTTATTAGGCTTCCCGGGGTAGTTTGGGTTAAGCATTGACTTAATAGGATTATAATCTTTAGTTATCATTTCATGTGAATTGCTTTGTTTCTGCCACTGTTTTGCGAAAGCCATAACTTTCTCGAGAAATGCCAGATTGGGATGAAACCAGTGCCAAAAGTTCCCATTCTGATTCTAGTAAGTTTCTTATGTTTTGCGGAAAAACCAGTTCGGACCGTAGCTAGTGTCAAACTGCTGTTTTGTAATGAAAGGTACTGTTTTTCACTGTGCAGCTAACCGGTTTTGTAAAATCCATAATAAATTGTAGAAAAATCGTTAGAGCGCGTGCGATATGTCCCTGGAACCCTAAGACATGGCACTTGGTGTTTATGGAAAAATATTTCTGGTTTAATCAGTTTTTAAGGGGTTAAACAGGTCCCGAACAGACCTGCGTGTTGAGAGTAAAAACTGGAAAATTATGCGTTTAAAATTAGTAGTCGTGACTTTGGTTTGGGGCGTCGCTTTGACAATTGTTAACACGTATTTAGGTGGAAAAAGGTGAGGGAAGCTGACGGGTTGGTGTTGCTGATTGCGAGAGCTTTGCTTTGCGTTCGAGGTGAGTTCTCTCACTATATAGGATTAGAATTATATTTGTGTTGCTATGGTTTGAGTGTGATGATCATGATTGTTTGTTGATATTATTGTGGTATGGAATATATATATTTGTGTGTATATATTGGACTGTGTTTGATGTACTTCTTGATGGATGTTCCAAGAGGTATGTGCGTTTGAATAATGAGTTGTGATTATATCTTCTTGAGGGTTGTTCCAAGAAGTATAAGGCCGCTTCTTGATGGTGGTTCCAAGGAGTGTGTGTATTAGTATAACATGTTGTGATTATGTCTTCTTGATGGTGGTTCCAAGGAGCATAATTATTATTATTAATTGTGATATGTTTTCTTGATGGATGTTCCAAGAAATTTATGTGCTGGTATGTTAAGGGCGATGCCGATATAATTGCGATCCTATGTAAGGATTGAATTCACTAAGCTTCGTGCTTACCCCTTCCCAAATTCTTATGATTTCAGGTGCGAGTAGCAGTCGGGCTTGACGGTACACACGGGCGCAAGGCGAAGATGGTTTAATTTGATTTTTAATAAATGGGGATTGAATTATATAACTTTTCCGCTGCTTAAACTTTGTTGACGGTTTTAAATAACGATGTTTATTCTTATTGTAACGTGATTCGTTAACTTTTGGTTTGATTGAAATGAAATGTATTACTTTTAGAAAAATTTAAATTCCTTGTAAATTTTGGGACGTTACAACTTGGTATCAGAGCCGGGAACCGGACTGGTGTGCCAGTGAGGACGCTGGGCTCCCAAGGGGGGTGGATTGTAAGATCCCACATTGGTTGGGGAGAGGAACAAAGGTTGCCTTATAAGAGGAACTTGATACCTCCCCTATCAGACGCGTTTTAAAACCGTGAGTCCAGGTGTGTGGACAAACCGGACAATATCTGGTACGGTTGGCCTGGGATGTTACAGATGGTATCAGAGTACTGCATGTTTGTTGTTTGCTAATAGGAGTTCATGCTAGCCTTGATAAGTTGTTAAGTGAATGCACTATAGGTTGTATGCGGTAGGAACCAAGTAGCCTTAGAATGTCGGATTTAGTTCTATTGCGCAACTCTTGTTTGAGTCCAACCGTTGTAGGGTAGAATCTTATATTCGAATGTCTATCTGGTTTTACACTGTGTGCGACTGTGCATTCGCGAGGCGACTCGTCATGACTAGTGGGGATTTCGTCATAGCAAGGGTAGTGGAGTTGGGTGGAATTCCTAGGGAGCTAGGAAGAATGTGTACACATGCCGGTGCGGGCATATGTGTGTAGTTAATGGTGAGAAACTACTTGGACCCATCGGATGGAACTCGGAACGAGTGATGATAGGTGTGGAAGGTAGTAGTAGAGCTCCTACTATTGGAAACATAGGATCAATGCTCGAGTCGGGGAGAGTCACGAGGAATCCAAGGAGTTGAGCATGAGCGTTGTTAGTGTGAATTATTATGTGATAATAACTCGTTGTAATATCTACCCAGAATAGCCATCACAAGGAGGAACGACTATAGTAAACCTACTAGTACAGGTGTGTACTTGATTTGCTTTGATGGGATGATCGTTGGGGTATTGACGAATGTTATAAATTAGTAGTCGTTGGAATAAAAAGGACGATTCTAGTATTAATCACTTGGAGTGATGATAAGGATGATGTTTGTTTCGGGTCAAGGTGGATGATTGTGCTAGAATCATAGGCTTATAGAGCCGACTTTGATTTGAGGAAAAATCGTAGGGATTATTGGACGTAATTTCCAACTTGCCTAAGAGGTGTAAATGTCCGGATGACGTTTGTGGATCGGAGAGTTTTGGAGGGGTATGAGTCGAGACGTTGGATGCTGATTGAGTCATGCACAAAGTTTATTTTGAAAATAAATTGCATTAACTAATTCTTGTGTTTCCAATCCTTTTGTGGATTGTGTTTTAGAATTTTGAGAAATGTTTAGCACACACACAAGATTTCGAATTATGGTTTTGAACGTGTATGAAATCGTTTTATCGCGGGAGTGCAAGCTTTGTTAGAATTTGTCTCATTTCGTTATTTTCCAACGGTTCTTTCGAGTAAGATGATATCCTTGTTTTGTGGTGTTTAAAATGTTGGGCAAGTGACTACGACTTGTGACTTTAACATTGGAACTCCTCCACATATGTTAGAGTTGAGACGGAAAGTTACATTCCACGATGTCTGTATAAAGCTATTTGAGTGAGTTGGTTAAAATAAGTTTTGTTTTACGGCATGCTGAGTCGTGTGGGTTTAATTTCACGAGGTGCATATCTTATTTGTTTATATGACCATTTGGGGAAATCTTGGAAATCAATTTAAAGAACCCCACCTTTTGAGATTTTATGAGATTTTAGTCGATATTTTCAAATGATGGAAACGGATTAGTTTTTAACTTTAAGTTGAAACTTACACGAGACAGTCGTGTTTTAACAAAAATATATTTGTAAACCGTTTCATCGTTTTGTATGACTAGCCGGCGCGCGTAAGATTTGTTGGTGAACCCTGTGCCACGACATTTTATGTTAAAAAAAAAATTGGGGTCAAATGTCGTGGAACTGATTTTTTGAAATTATGTGCACACTTTTGTGGCACCCGGTGTAAGGTCGAACGGTTACTTTAAGTACATGTCATGAGTCAATCCATACTAGAACCGTGACGATTCATTTTTAAAGAAATTATTCATTACGCTTTGTGTTTTGTAAGTAAACTGAACGGCAATGGAGTGATTTTCAACATGATTTTTTTTACTATATGAGACGAGCGTGTCCATTTTTGCGTAACTACCGACCTGGTAATAGTAGTTTTATTGCTTACGGTCTTTTTGAAATGAAAAATCTTGACGTTGAAAATATTTTGTAAATGATTTTGTAAACTATTTGGGAAGTGCGCTTATAAGTGTTATGTGTCATTTTGAGAATTTTAAGGGTGTGAGTCCTTTTGGAAAACTCTTTGGTTTAACCAGTGTCGAGGTTGGGACTAATGTTGATTTTAGAGTATTGCTTGCTTAAACTTTATTTAAACGCGTTTTTGACCGACTTATGGGTCTAGCAAGCGGGGAGCATTTTGCTCGGTTTTGACTTTGAGATGGTCATGGGTCAATTGCATGGTTTTTAATGGCTCGATGTGGAGTTTTGTTGATGGGTTGTTTTGTTGCACAGTTTTGCACTTATTGCACGTTGAGTATTTACATGTTGGGTGAGTGAGTCATTCCGGGATAGACATGTTGTTGGTAGATTGTTTGCCTTAAATCCTTGGTCAGGTCAGTCAGACGTTGGTAACGGTCGGTTGGGTATCTCGGGGTGGGTCCCCGGTATCCACGTGTTATGACCTTGACTTTCCAGTAGGCACTAAGAGGATACAGTCTTGGGCGCTTACCAGAGAGGCAGTACCGAGGTGCCGGGACTTGAGACGTACCTGGGAGGTAGGCGTTAAGGTGTATCTTGTTACGGTGTAACTAGGTTCCTAGGGCGGGTGAGGAGGATAAGTAGACGGTAGAAGATTGGGTGTTCCACACGTGATGTTAGTGTAGACCGAATTGTGTCGGTTAAGGGATTGAAGCCCTTTGTAATTAAAAGAATAAATGCGCAGTAACCTTTTTGAAGTAAGTAGTATGTTTAGGTGTCGACTTTTGGGCTTGAGGCCAAACACCTTTAGTGTAATCGGAGATTTGTAGCCGATTTCTAAAATAATTTTGGTGACGGTAGTAGTAACCCTGAGCTGCCTACTTGTGATGAATGGTTGTGGTGGAATGACCTTCGTGAGTGATTATAAATTTATTGGTTTGATGATGCGTGTAAGGTAAGTTTTGGGAGTCTATTAGAACTCGTAAGAGTTAATCGACAGTTAATGGTAGGAATGATCGGATCCGAATATCAGGTTGGGTATATTGGTAGGCAACTTTAGAATGGTTAGAGCTTGAGATTTGACTCGGGATGTATGGAATGTCTAAGGTTGGGAGACAACCGAAGTCGCTTGGCTAAGAATGATTTCAACTGTTGGGGTGTTCTGCCGATCATAATCCCAGTGTCCTAGAAAGAGTACGTTAGTAAGAAAGGTGTTCGAGAAGTTTTAGACGGGGTTTCAAGTGGACTTGGGAACCTGAGGTTGAGATGAGGGAGAACTATCCGGAGCTATTCGTAGGCAGAGACTTCGAGGACGAAGTCTAATCCAAGTGGGGGAGAGTTGTAAAGCCCGTACCCCGGTATGTAATTTCTTTCATTAATTCTTTTCTTTTAAGTTTGATTTATTGTGGTTTCCGTTAACGGGGTTAGCCGAGTTGGGTCGAATCGTTAAAGTGTCAGAATTTTTGGTTAGTTGCGAGAGGATTGTTAGTTGAGGGGCTAGTTGTGTCAAAGGCCTAAACCCTCATGGGTTTCGGCCCATGCAGGAAAGAAAGACGCAGTCCATGTGTTTTTTTAGTGTGAATGGTAACGTGAGGAGTAAGCATAGAAAAAGAAACCAAAAGAAAAGAACCCTACGGCTCCACATAGTTTTTCTTGTTCTTGTTGTCGTCGGCCGGAAAGAAGGATCGAGAAGAAAGAGAGACAATCGGAGAGAGAGAGAGAGAGAAAGAGAGAAGCCGAGAGAGAGTTAGGAGCTGCTGCCGGCAACGGGGAGAGAGGAAGAGGAAGGTGATCGCCGACGAGTTGGTCGGTTTAGAGGACGAGAAGGCGTTCGTCGAGGTATTTCGAAAATCTTTCGATTGATTAATAGTCAAAAAACCGCCATAAACCGCCACCACCACCGCCGCAGCCACGGCTGCCGGCGGTGGGGCCGCCGCTGCACGCCGCTGTGGTGGCGGCAGGGGGTGCGTGGGTGTGTGGGTATGTGCGGGTGTGACGTTGCGGGGGAGTCGGGAGTGGGTGGCGTTGGGAGGTCTCGCCGGAGGGTGTTACCGTAACCCTCGTCGCCGCCGCCGACCACCACCGCCGCCGGAGGCGGCAGGGGGTGGTGAATGGCTGTTGTCCAACTTGGTATGACCTGTTTCCAGTAGGTTATTAGGCTTCCCGGGGCTGTTTGGGTTAAGCATTGACTTAATAGGATTATAATCTTTAGTTATCATTTCATGTGAATTGCTTTGTTTCTGCCACTGTTTTGCGAAAGCCATAACTTTCTCGAGAAATGCCAGATTAGGATGAAACCAGTGCCAAAAGTTCCCATTCTGAGTCTAGTAAGTTTCTTATGTTTTGCGGAAAAACCAGTTCGGACCGTAGCTAGTGTCAAACTGCTGTTTTGTAATGAAAGGTACTGTTTTTCGCTGTGCAGCTAACCGGTTTTGTAAAATCCATAATAAATTGTTGAAAAATCGTTAGAGCGCGTGCGATATGTCCCTGGAACCCTAAGACATGGGACTTGGTGTTTATGGAAAAATATTTCTGGTTTAATCAGTTTTCAAGGGGTTAAACAGGTCCCGAACAGACCTACGTGTTGAGAGTAAAAACTGGAAAATTATGCGTTTAAAATTAGTAGTCGTGACTTTGGTTTGGGGCGTCGCTTTGACAATTGTTAACACGTATTTAGGTGGAAAAAGGTGAGGGAAGCTGACGGGTTGGTGTTGCTGATTGCGAGAGCTTTGCTTTGCGTTCGAGGTGAGTTCTCTCACTATATAGGATGGGAATTATATTTGTTGATATTATTGTGGTATGGAATATATATATATTTGTGTGTATATATTGGACTGTGTTTGATGTACTTCTTGATGGATGTTCCAAGAGGTATGTGCGTTTGAATAATGAGTTGTGATTATATCTTCTTGAGGGTTGTTCCAAGAAGTATAAGGCCGCTTCTTGATGGTGGTTCCAAGGAGTGTGTGTATTAGTATAACATGTTGTGATTATGTCTTCTTGATGGTGGTTCCAAGGAGCATAATTATTATTATTAATTGTGATATGTTTTATTGATGGATGTTCCAAGAAATTTATGTGCTGGTATGTTAAGGGCGATGCCGATATAATTGCGATCCTATGTAAGGATTGAATTCACTAAGCTTCGTGTTTACCCCTTCCCAAATTCTTATGATTTCAGGTACGAGTAGCAGTCGGGCGTGACGGTACACACGGGCGCAAGGCGAAGATGGTTTAATTTGATTTTTAATAAATGGGGATTGAATTATATAACTTTTCCGCTGCTTAAACTTTGTTGACGGTTTTAAATAACGATGTTTATTCTTATTGTAACGTGATTCGTTAACTTTTGGTTTGATTGAAATGAAATGTATTACTTTTAGAAAAATTTAAATTCCTTGTAAATTTTGGGACGTTACAACTTGGTATCAGAGCCGGGAACCGGACTGGTGTGCCAGCGAGGACGCTGGGATCCCAAGGGGGGTGGATTGTAAGATCCCACATTGGTTGGGGAGGGGAACAAAGGTTGACTTATAAGAGGAACTTTATACCTCCCCTATCAGACGCGTTTTAAAACCGTGAGTCCAGGTGTGTGGACAAAGCGGACAATATCTGGTACGGTTGGCCTGTGATGTTACAGATGGTATCAGAGCACAGCTTGAGTGAATCAAACACATCTCGGTGCGTTTGGTCTCAAGTTGCGGCTATGAAGTTTTTTAAACTCTTTAATTAAAATCTTTGCGAATAAAGGAAAAAGGAAAACCCGTTTGGGAAACGGTGATCGTGGGCGCAGTGTGTACAGTCAGCCGACGCCAATTGGGAAGGTACAGTACTTAGTGTATTTATCGCTTCCTAGATCATAAGGTGTGCATGCTAGATTGCCTATGTTGTTTACACTGTACTGTATGATGATTGCTTGCTAGTAGGAATCAATACTAGTTATAGTAGGTTGTTAAGTGTAGGCCCTATAGGTTGTATGCAGTAAGGATCATATAGCCTTAGAATATTTGATTTAGTTCTATTGCGCAGCTCTTGTTTGAGTCCAACCCCTCTAGGATAGAATCTTGTATTCGAATGTCTATTTGATTCAAGCTGCATGCGACTGGGTATTCGCAAGGCAACTCGTTATGGCTAATAGGGATTCCGTTGTAGCAAGGGTAGTGTGTTGGTCCCAGCTATTGATTAGCAATGGTAAACTAGTATTGTAGAAGGGGGGGTTGAATACAATACACAAAAATTTTCACTTAATTTAATTCTTTTATTGAAAAACTTCAATTAAGAATTACACACAGAAACTATTGATTGTTGCGGAACAGAACATATAAAATCTACTCAAACAATCTAACACACAGTCACACAGAGAATGAAGAACAATTGTAACACACTAAGAAAACAAATGAACTTCTTGAGAGAGACAGGCCAGCACTTGAAAGCTTGAGAGTCTGTAAAACTGGTTATTTTGCAAGGAAGGAGAAGACCTCTTTATATAGTGCCTCATGCATTAAATGCATGGACACTTGTCAAGCAAGGCTTGGATGGCAGGATGGAAGGCTTCTTCTGAAAAGTATTGGGATGTACTTTTGTCTTTGCATATTTGTCTTGAAGCGTTGACCTGTTGTTGAATCTGAACTTTCTTGAAAGAGATAACAAATCCAAAGACCTCTTTTTCTGATCCTTGGATTATGTCTCTGTCATTGCAAGATATCTCAAATATTTTGCAGATAGAGCAGAATATACCTGCTGTAAACTGTTGGCCTAGGATGTCTTCAAGGATATCCTGCCGATCATGACTTCAACATATCCTGCCGATCATATCTTCAACATCTTCAAGAGATTCTTCAGATCAAGTCTAGGAGATCCTGGAGATCAAGTCTTGGAGATCCTGGAGATCAAGTCTAGGAGATCCTGGAGATAAAGTCTTTAACATCTTCAGGAGATCCTGCATATCATGTCTTCAACATCTTCAAGAGATCCTACCGATCAAGTCTTCAAGATTTTCCTTGCTCTTCAAGTGTACTGGCCTGAAACCTTAGGACCTTGTATTGGCCTGAAACCTTAAGACCTTGTACTGGCCTAAAACCTTAGGACGTCCCAAGTAGCAGCTTAATCTTTGGTTGAGAAATCTATCTTCAATCCGCCTTGAAGATATACTTCTACTTTGTTTCTTCGGTTGATCTTCGACTTCACCGAACATTTTTATACAATTAAACTGCTTGTAAAGAACCTAGAAATTATTCTAAGTATGAACTGTGTAAAATTGAGAGACTGAGGTCATCTTCAAATCTTAAGTGACCCAAAAATCTCCCCCTATTTGAGGATGACATCCATACTTAGAATCTGAGAAGTAAACACTGAATAATTCATTTTTGACCCTTGTTTACTCTTTTGGGTTCTTTTCACATAGTCCATTCTTTTTGTTCTTTTTGGATTTTTTTTTTGTATCTGACATTTACAAGTAAGAAGAAATGGTAAAGTATAACTATACAAACTAATGAAAGAAAAAGAAAAGAAGTATAGACAATATGAACAGAACAAAAATTACTTGCATCTTTGGAGGGACAAGTTGAAACTTGTGTCTGATTGAGGATTCTTCATTTTGATCAGAAGCCTTGAGGATTCTTTGAGGGAGGGTTGAGTTTGAGTGAATCAGCCTCAGGATGCTTATGGCCATCTCTTACATCTTCTTTCTTTTGTTGGCATCTTCAGCTCTTCCTGTTCAACATCATCTTAGGAAAAACACTAAGATGAAAAATCGGCCATGATGTAGGAAAATCGGCAGCTGATGTTTTTATTTTATTTTATTTTTTTTTATTATTTTTTTTTAAGTTATACATAAAGTCAGGATGAGAGAAAGATGGGCAGATGAGAGATGTGACGAAATGAGAGGGAAGATGGGGTATTTATAGTGTGATGGGAGATGATAGGTTAGGGTTTAGGATGAGATATATGGGGAATAGAAAAAGTAGGAGAGAGAGAAGGGAGTGAGTCTTAAAAAATGAGAGTTATGGGAAGGGTGGGTTTCGGTGTGTGTGGTGGGGGGTGTGAGAGAAAAGGTAAAAAATATGGTAACCTAAAAAAAATGACTAGGAGAAAGGTGTTAGGTTGGTATGCATGTCGAGTTGGGAGAGTTTAAGCATGCACGTCGTGGTGTGGGGGTGGAGTTTTAGGCGTCGGTGGGGTGGGGTGGATGGGTCGGTGGAGATGCTATCGATGGGAAGATGGGGTGAGGTGAGAGGCATCGGTGGGGTGGGGGAAGAGAGCATGCACGTCGGTGAGCATGCACGTCGTTGAGCAGGTATCGTCGGCGGGATCAGCAGCAGCAGATGGCGTCGGTGATGGAGGGTTGGCGTTCGTCGGTGGCGTCGGCTGTCGGAGGTGTTGATCGGCAGCCGATGGGAGCGGAGTGATGGTGTCGGGGTGAGGAGCCAGTCGGCGGGTGGGAGACAGCCGACAAAGTGGAGGGTGTCGGCGGCTGGGAGGCAGTTGGCGGTTGGGAGGCAGTAGCGTGGAGGGTTTTCGTGGGTAGGAAAAAGGATAGGTTGAGAGATCTTTTTGTGAGAGATAAGTGTTGGAGAGATGACCAAAAATTTTATAGAGGGGATATGAGAAGTTGGTTTGGGTTAGATCTTTGGTTGTGTGTGTATAGGGTAAGGTTTTAGGGTAGGTTGTTTTTGTTGGGATGAGGTGTAGGCTTTCTTGAGTTTGGTTCAAAGGAAAGAACCAACCAAGATCTTTAGGCAAAGAGACAGATAAAAATATCTGCAAAAGATATAACTGCTATAAAACTAACATTTTTTTATTATTCTTTTTCTTTTCTCTTTTTTTTTTGATTTTTCTTTTCTCCTTTTTTTGATTTTTTTTGGGGGGGGGAAGATTTTGACAATGATCTTCGAAAGATTTGAGGAAAGAAAACATCTTCAATCTTCAAAAGTAATCTTCAAATGTGGGTCTTCAAGTCATCTTCAAGAGTGATCTTCAAGACCAGAAGGTTGTTTCACATAGACCTCTTTCAAATTGAGAGAGTTCTTCTTTCATTACAGTGACCCAACATGGATCGGCCAAGCCTTCTTCAAATTTCTTTGGGTTTTATAAAAGACAAAAGATTCACATAGAAGGGAGAGAAGGGAATATTTGGTGAGTGTGAATATTTAGTGGGATGGAGGAGGGAGGTAGGGTGAGAGGTATGGAGGGTAGTAGGTTGTAGGGAAGAATGAGAGTGATGGAAGATGAGGAGTAGAGTGTTTAGGAAAAAGGTATGGAAAAAGAGAAGAATAAGAGAGAAAAGTCTGTAGGCAAAGTCGGTAGGCAAGAATTGGTAGGCAAAGAGATAGGCAAGGTGTTAGGCAAGGAGAGGAATAGGTAGGAAAGAAGTTAGGATGAGGAAGATACCTGAAAGATGTAGGAGGGGATGATGGCAGTCTGTTAATGATAGGATCTCCAGAAGGTGGTAGACTTGAAGAGGAGTCATCGTCAGAGGAGCTTTGATGTTCAGTATGGACTTGTGGAGATGTAAGATATATGAAGAAAAGATAGACTTGGGAAATGATACACTTAGGAAAGACATACTTAGGAAATGAGGGTGAGAGGTCAGGTAGAAAGGTGAGAGGGTTAGAGTGTATAGTTAAGAAGGGTAGTGATAAGGGGTAAAGACATCTTTAGTAGATTACCTGTCAATTCTGTGAAGAAGATGAGAAGCACTTAGCTGGTACTAGAGCAGTTGAGAGGGGGTGACCTTCAGAATCATCCATGTCATTTATCTGGGCCATGAAGCACAAATTTGAAATGTCCTTCTCGCTTTCAGATGTGGGTTCATTTGCCAGATCATGAGTTTTAGCAGGCAGACCCTTTCCCTTTCTGACTAGTCTTTCGTTTCTTTCCTTTTCTCTCTTGTATTTTTCTTTGTATCTTTCAGCCCGGTCAGAATCATATTTGGATCTTCCCGGTTTTGAAGAAAATCGGCCTGAGGAAGAAGTTCTAGGTTTTTCAAAACGTTTACTTCTACATTCAGAAGAAAAATGACCCTTTTTACCACAGTTAAAACATTCCTCATTAGATTTGTCTGAGGAGGTGTGTTTGGAGAGAGAAGAGGAGGGTTTTCGACTAGACTTAGATTTTTCAGAAGAAAAGTGAGATTTGGATTTAGAATACACATCCATCCTGGCCATTCCATCTGATAATTTTTCAACTGAAGTTTCCTCACATTCATCATCAGCATCACTAAGATATGCTTCTGAATGCTCATTGGGATCTCCTTGACTATCATGGTCAGAGTCAGATATGTAGGTGATTTTTGGAGTACACGTAGTTCTTTTGGAAGAGTCACTTAAGAGAGCTAGAGAAAAGCTCTTTATATCCGTGATGATAGACTTCCTTTGCAGCTTAGTCTGCTCATAGTTGAAGAGGGTTCCATAAAGAGCAGTGAGAGGCATGTGATCAAGATCCTTGGTTGTCTTTATACAAGTACTATGTTTTCCCAAAAATCAGGAAGACAATCCATAAACTTGCACAGGACTTCCTCATTATCATGCATGCGACCCAACAATTTAAGATCATTGAGAAGACTGTTAAAGCGATTATAGCCTGAAAGAGATTCTCCTTTTTCATAAGAGAAGAGTTCATATTTTCTAACAAGAGCGATCTTTTTGCTCTTTTTCACTTCAGGCGTACCTTCATAAAGAACACACAGTGTAGACCACATTTCCTTAGCAGTAGAAAAATTTACAAGAGAATGATAAACCTCATCAGGCAAAGAGAGGGCAATGATGGCTCTGACTTTAGTGTCAAGAGCTAGAAGACGTTTATCTTTATCATTGTACTTACTGGGGTCCTTTACAATGTATCTCCCAGTAGCAGGTGTTCGTTCTTCCTCAGAAGAAGACTCATCACCATCCTCATGTTTATTTTTGGCATTATAACGATTCCAAACTCTAGGGACAAGGGGTCCTTCATGGAGTATGGTGGGATATCTGCTGTCAACTCCTTCTAAGGAAAGCATCATACGACTTTTCCAAGAGAGAAGTTATTAGGATTAAACTTTGGTGGGTTGGCTATGGAGCCATTGTCGTATGATCCAGCATTAGAGTTTTGAGAAGAAATATTGTTTAAGGAAGAAGATGAAGCCATTGCAGATCAAGTTTATTAGATTAAACTGACCTTCTCTGATACCACTTGTTGGTCCCAGCTATTGATTAGCAATGGTAAACTAGTATTGTAGAAGGGGGGGGGGGGGGTTGAATACAATACACAAAAAATTTCACTTAATTTAATTCTTTTATTGAAAAACTTCAAATAAGAATTACACACAGAAACTATTGATTGTTGCGGAACAGAACAGATAAAATCTACTCAAACAATCTAACACACAGTCACACAGAGAATGAAGAACAATTGTAACACACTAAGAAAACAAATGAACTTCTTGAGAGAGACAAGCCAGCACTTGAAAGCTTGAGAGTCTGTAAAACTGGTTATTTTGCAAGGAAGGAGAAGACCTCTTTATATAGTGCCTCATGCATTAAATGCATGGACACTTGTCAAACAGGGCTTGGATGGCAGGATGGAAGGCTTCTTCTGAAAAGTATTGGGATGTACTTTTGTCTTTGCATATTTGTCTTGAAGCGTTGACCTGTTGTTGAATCTGAACTTTCTTGAAAGAGATAACAAATCCAAAGACCTCTTTTTCTGATCCTTGGATTATGTCTCTGTCATTGCAAGATATCTCAAATATTTTGTAGATAGAGCAGAATATACCTGCTGTAAACTGTTGGCCTAGGATGTCTTCAAGGATATCCTGCCGATCATGACTTCAACATATCCTGCCGATCATATCTTCAACATCTTCAAGAGATTCTTCAGATCAAGTCTAGGAGATCCTGGAGATCAAGTCTTGGAGATCCTGGAGATCAAGTCTAGGAGATCCTGGAGATCAAGTCTAGGAGATCAAGTCTTTAACATCTTCAGGAGATCCTGCATATCATGTCTTCAACATCTTCAAGAGATCCTACCGATCAAGTCTTCAAGATTTTCCTTGCTCTTCAAGTGTACTGGCCTGAAACCTTAGGACCTTGTACTGGCCTGAAATCTTAGGACCTTGTACTGGCCTAAAACCTTAGTACGTCCCAAGTAGCAGCTTAATCTTTGGTTGAGAAATCTATCTTCAATCTGCCTTGAAGATATACTTCTACTTTGTTTCTTCGGTTGATCTTCGACTTCACCGAACATTTTTATACAATTAAACTGCTTGTAAAGAACCTAGAAATTATTCTAAGTATGAACTGTGTAAAATTGAGAGACTGGGGTCATCTTCAAATCTTAAGTGACCCAACATAGTGGGATGAGATGAAATTCCTAGTGAGCTGGGAAGAGTGTTTACATATGAGTATGTATGCTAGAATGCTTTCTAGAACATAGGAGTATATGTGCTAGATTGCTTGGTGCTTATTACACTGTACTGCATGTTTGTTGTTTGCTAATAGGAGTTCATGCTAGCCTTGATAAGTTGTTAAGTGAATGCACTATAGGTTGTATGCGGTAGGAACCAAGTAGCCTTAGAATGTCGGATTTAGTTCTATTGCGCATCTCTTGTTTGAGTCCAACCGTTGTAGGGCAGAATCTTATATTCGAATGTCTATCTGGTTTTACACTGTGTGCGACTGTGCATTCGCGAGGCGACTCGTCATGACTAGTGGGGATGTCGTCATAGCAAGGGTAGTGGAGTTGGGTGGAATTCCTAGGGAGCTAGGAAGAATGTGTACACATGCCGGTGCGGGCATATGTGTGTAGTTATCGGTGAGAAACTACTTGGACCCATCGGATGGAACTCGGAACGAGTGATGATAGGTGTGGAAGGTAGTAGTAGAGTTCCTACTATCGGAAACACAGGATCAATGCTCGAGTCGGGGAGAGTCACGAGGAATCCAAGGAGTTGAGCATGAGCGTTGTTAGTGTGAATTATTATGTGATAATAACTCGTTGTAATATCTACCCAGAATAGCCATCACAAAGAGGAACGACTATAGTAAACCTACTAGTACAGGTGTGTACTTGATTTGCTTTGATGGGATGATCGTTGGGGTAGTGACGAAGGTTATAAATTAGTAGTCGTTGGAATAAAAAGGACGATTCTAGTATTAATCACTTGGAGTGATGATAAGGATGATGTTTGTTTCGGGTCAAGGTGGATGATTGTGCTAGAATCATAGGCTTATAGAGCCGACTTTGATTTGAGGAAAAATCGTAGGGATTATTGGACGTAATTTCCAACTTGCCTAAGAGGTGTAAATGTCCGGATGACGTTTGTGGATCGGAGAGTTTTGGAGGGGTATGAGTCGAGACGTCGGATGCTGATTGAGTCATGCACAAAGTTTATTTTGAAAATAAATTGCATTAACTAATTCTTGTGTTTCCAATCCTTTTGTGGATTGTGTTTTAGAATTTTGAGAAATGTTTAGCACACACACAAGATTTCGAATTATGGTTTTGAACGTGTATGAAATCGTTTTATCGCGGGAGTGCAAGCTTTGTTAGAATTTGTCTCATTTCGTTATTTTCCAACGGTTCTTTCGAGTAAGATGATATCCTTGTTTTGTGGTGTTTAAAATGTTGGGCAAGTGACTACGGCTTGTGACTTTAACATTGGAACTCCTCCACATATGTTAGAGTTGAGACGGAAAGTTACATTCCACGATGTCTGTATAAAGCTATTTGAGTGAGTTGGTTAAAATAAGTTTTGTTTTATGGCATGCTGAGTCGTGTGGGTTTAATTTCTCGAGGTGCATATCTTATTTGTTTATATGACCATTTGGGGAAATCTTGGAAATCAATTTAAAGAACCCCACCTTTTGAGATTTTATGAGATTTTAGTCGATATTTTCAAATGATGGAAACGGATTGGTTTTTAACTTTAAGTTGAAACTTACACGAGACAGTCGTGTTTTAACAAAAATATATTTGTAAACCGTTTCATCGTTTTGTATGATTAGCCGGCGCGCGTAAGATTTGTTGGTGAACCCTGTGCCACGACATTTTATGTTTAAAAAAAAAAATTTGGGGTCAAATGTCGTGGAACTCATTTTTTGAAATTATGTGCACACTTTTGTCGCACCCGGTGTAAGGTCGAGCGGTTACTTTAAGTACATGTCATTAGTCAATCCATACTAGAACCGTGACGGTTCATTTTTAAAGAAATTATTCATTACGCTTTGTGTTTTGTAAGTAAACTGAACGGCAATGGAGTGATTTTCAACATGATTTTTTTACTATATGAGACGAGCGTGTCCATTTTTGCGTAACTACCGACCTGGTAATAGTAGTTTTATTGCTTACGGTCTTTTTGAAATGAAAAATCTTGACGTTGAAAATATTTTGTAAATGATTTTGTAAACCATTTGGGAAGTGCGCTTATAAGTGTTATGTGTCATTTTGAGAATTTTAAGGGTGTGAGTCCTTTTGGAAAACTCTTTGGTTTAACCCGTGTCGAGGTTGGGACTAATGTTGATTTTAGAGTATTGCTTGCTTAAACTTTATTTAAACGCGTTTTTGACCGACTTATGGGTCTAGCAAGCGGGGAGCATTTTGCTCGGTTTTGACTTTGAGATAGTCATGGGTCAATTGCATGGTTTTTAATGGCTCGATGTGGAGTTTTGTTGATGGGTTGTTTTGTTGCACAGTTTTGCACTTATTGCACGTTGAGTATTTACATGTTGGGTGAGTGAGTCATTCCGGGATAGACATGTTGTTGGTAGATTGTTTGCCTTAAATCCTTGGTCAGGTCAGTCAGACGTTGGTAACGGTCGGTTGGGTATCTCGAGGTGGGTCCCCGGTATCCACGTGTTATGACCTTGACTTTCCAGTAGGCACTAAGAGGATACAGTCTTGGGCGCTTACCTGAGAAGTAGTACCGAGGTGCCGGGACTTGAGACGTACTTGGGAGGTAGGCGTTAAGGTGTATCTTGTTACGGTGTAACTAGGTTCCTAGGGCGGGTGAGGAGGATAAGTAGACGGTAGAAGATTGGGTGTTCCACACGTGATGTTAGTGTAGACCGAATTGTGTCGGTTAAGGGATTGAAGCCCTTTGTAATTAAAAGAATAAATGCGCAGTAACCTTTTTGAAGTAAGTAGTATGTTTAGGTGTCGACTTTTGGGATTTAGGCCAAACACTTTTAGTGTAATCGGAGATTTGTAGCCGATTTCTAAAATAATTTTGGTGACGGTAGTAGTAACCCTGAGCTGCCTACTTGTGGTGGAATGACCTTCGTGAGTGATTATAAATTTACTGGTTTGATGATGCGTGTAAGGTAAGTTTTGGGAGTCTATTAGAACTCGTAAGAGTTAATCGACAGTTAATGGTAGGAATGATCGGATCCGAATATCCAGTTGGGTATATTGGTAGGCAACTTTAGAATGGTTAGAGCTTGAGATTTGACTCGGGATGTATGGAATGTCTAAGGTTGGGAGACAACCGAAGTCGCTTGGCTAAGAATGATTTCAACTGTTGGGGTGTTCTGCCGATCATAATCCCAGTGTCCTAGAAAGAGTACGTTAGTAAGAAAGGTGTTCGAGAAGTTTTAGAAGGGGTTTCAAGTGGACTTGGGAACCTGAGGTTGAGATGAGGGAGAACTATCCGGAGCTATTCGTAGGCAGAGACTTCGAGGACGAAGTCTAATCCAAGTGGGGGAGAGTTGTAAAGCCCGTACCCCGGTATGTAATTTCTTTCATTAATTCTTTTCTTTCAAGTTTGATTTATTGTGGTTTCCGTTAACGGGGTTAGCCGAGTTGGGTCGAATCGTTAAAGTGTCGTAATTTTTGGTTAGTTGCGAGAGGATTGTTAGTTGAGGGGCTAGTTGTGTCAAAGGCCTAAACCCTCATGGGTTTCGGCCCATGCAGGAAAGAAAGACGCAGTCCATGTGTTTTTTTTAGTGTGAATGGTAATGTGAGGAGTAAGCATAGAAAAAGAAACCAAAAGAAAAGAACCCTACGGCTCCACATAGTTTTTCTTGTTCTTGTTGTCGTCGGCCGGAAAGAAGGATCGAGAAGAAAGAGAGACAATCGGAGAGAGAGAGAGAGAAAGAGAGAAGCCGAGAGAGAGTTAGGAGCTGCTGCCGGCGACGGGGAGAGAGGAAGAGGAAGGTGATCGCCGACGAGTTGGTCGGTTTAGAGGACGAGAAGGCGTTCGTCGAGATATTTCGGAAATCTTTCGATTGATTAATTGTCAAAAAACCGCCATAAATCGCCACCACCACCGCCGCAGCCACGGCTGCCGGCGGTGGGGCCGCCGCTGCACGCCGCTGTGGTGGCGGCAGGGGGTGCGTGGGTGTGTGGGTATGTGCGGGTGTGACGTTGCGGGGGAGTCGGGAGTGGGTGACGTTGGGAGGTCTCGCCGGAGGGTGTTACCGTAACCCTCGTCGCCGCCGCTGACCACCACCGCCGCCGGAGGCGGCAGGGGGTGGTGCACGGCTGTTGTCCAACTTGGTATGACCTGTTTCCAGTAGGTTATTAGGCTTCCCGGGGCTGTTTGGGTTAAGCATTGACTTAATAGGATTATAATCTTTAGTTATCATTTCATGTGAATTGCTTTGTTTCTGCCACTGTTTTGCGAAAGCCATAACTTTCTCGAGAAATGCCAGATTGGGATGAAACCAGTGCCAAACGTTCCCGAACAGACCTGCGTGTTGAGAGTAAAAACTGGAAAATTATGCGTTTAAAATTAGTAGTCGTGACTTTGGTTTGGGGCGTCGCTTTGACAATTGTTAACACGTATTTAGGTGGAAAAAGGTGGGGGAAGTTGACGGGTTGGTGTTGCTGATTGCGAGAGCTTTGCTTTGCGTTCGAGGTGAGTTCTCTCACTATATAGGATGGGAATTATATTTGTGTTGCTATGGTTTGAGTGTGATGATCATGATTGTTTGTTGATATTATTGTGGTATGGAATATATATATATATATATATATATATATATATATATATATATATATATATATTTGTGTGTATATATTGGACTGTGTTTGATGTACTTCTTGATGGATGTTCCAAGAGGTGTGTGCGTTTGAATAATGAGTTGTGATTATATCTTCTTGAGGGTTGTTCCAAGAAGTATAAGGCCGCTTCTTGATGGTGGTTCCAAGGAGCATAATTATTATTATTAATTGTGATATGTTTTCTTGATGGATGTTCCAAGAAATTTATGTGCTGGTATGTTAAGGGCGATGCCGATATAATTGCGATCCTATGTAAGGATTGAATTCACTAAGCTTCGTGCTTACCCCTTCCCAAATTCTTATGATTTCAGGTGCGAGTAGCAGTCGGGCGTGACGGTACACACGGGCGCAAGGCGAAGATGGTTTAATTTGATTTTTAATAAATGGGGATTGAATTATATAACTTTTCCGCTGCTTAAACTTTGTTGACGGTTTTAAATAACGATGTTTATTCTTATTGTAACGTGATTCGTTAACTTTTGGTTTGATTGAAATGAAATGTATTACTTTTAGAAAAATTTAAATTCCTTGTAAATTTTGGGACGTTACAACTTGGTATCAGAGCCGGGAACCGGACTGGTGTGCCAGCGAGGACGCTGGGCTCCCAAGGGGGGTGGATTGTAAGATCCCACATTGGTTGGGGGGGGGGGGGGGGGAACAAAGGTTGCCTTATAAGAGGAACTTGATACCTCCCCTATCAGACGCGTTTTAAAACCGTGAGTCCAGGTGTGTGGACAAAGCGGACAACATCTGGTACGGTTGGCCTGTGATGTTACAGATGGTATCAGAGCACAGCTTGAGTGAATCAAACACATCTCGGTGCGCTTGGTCTCAAGTTGTGGCTATGAAGTTTTTTAAACTCTTTAATTAAAATCTTTGCGAATAAAGGAAAAAGGAAAACCCGTTTGGGAAACGGTGATCGTGGGCGCAGTGTGTAAAGTCAGCCGACGCCAATTGGGAAGGTACAGTACCTAGTGTATTTATCGCTTCCTAGATCATAAGGTGTGCATGCTAGATTGCCTATGTTGTTTACACTGTACTGTATGATGATTGCTTGCTAGTAGGAATCAATACTAGTTATAGTAGGTTGTTAAGTGAAGGCCCTATAGGTTGTATGCAGTAAGGATCATATAGCCTTAGAATATTTGATTTAGTTCTATTGCGCAGCTCTTGTTTGAGTCCAACCGCTCAAGGATAGAATCTTGTATTCGAATGTCTATTTGATTCAAGCTGCATGCGACTGGGTATTCGCGAGGCAACTCGTTATGGCTAATAGGGATTCCGTTGTAGCAAGGG
Source organism: Saussurea involucrata (assembly GCA_033807775.1). Classification (NCBI taxonomy): domain Eukaryota; kingdom Viridiplantae; phylum Streptophyta; class Magnoliopsida; order Asterales; family Asteraceae; genus Saussurea; species Saussurea involucrata. The sequence goes on from CM066317.1 coordinate 89,091,041, forward strand.
TAGTGTGTTGGTCCCAGCTATTGATTAGCAATGGTAAACTAGTATTGTAGAAGGGGGGGTTGAATACAATACACAAAAATTTTCACTTAATTTAATTCTTTTATTGAAAAACTTCAAATAAGAATTACACACAGAAACTATTGATTGTTGCGGAACAGAACAGATAAAATCTACTCAAACAATCTAACACACAGTCACACAGAGAATGAAGAACAATTGTAACACACTAAGAAAACAAATGAACTTCTTGAGAGAGACAGGCCAGCACTTGAAAGCTTGAGAGTCTGTAAAACTGGTTATTTTGCAAGGAAGGAGAAGACCTCTTTAAATAGTGCCTCATGCATTAAATGCATGGACACTTGTCAAGCAGGGCCTGGATGGCAGGATGGAAGGCTTCTTCTGAAAAGTATTGGGATGTACTTTTGTCTTTGCATATTTGTCTTGAAGCATTGACCTGTTGTTGAATCTGAACTTTCTTGAAAGAGATAACAAATCCAAAGACCTCTTTTTCTGATCCTTGGATTATGTCTCTGTCATTGCAAGATATCTCAAATATTTTGCAGATAGAGCAGAATATACCTGCTGTAAACTGTTGGCCTAGGATGTCTTCAAGGATATCCTCTCGATCATGACTTCAACATATCCTGCCGATCATATCTTCAACATCTTCAAGAGATTCTTCAGATCAAGTCTAGGAGATCCTGGAGATTAAGTCTTGGAGATCCTGGAGATCAAGTCTAGGAGATCCTGGAGATCAAGTCTAGGAGATCCTGGAGATCAAGTCTTTAACATCTTCAGGAGATCCTGCATATCATGTCTTCAACATCTTCAAGAGATCCTACCGATCTAGTCTTCAAGATTTTCCTTGCTCTTCAAGTGTACTGGCCTGAAACCTTAGGACCTTGTACTGGCCTGAAACCTTAGGACCTTGTACTGGCATAAAACCTTAGGACATCCCAAGTAGCAGCTTAATCTTTGGTTGAGAAATCTATCTTCAATCCGCCTTGAAGATATACTTCTACTTTGTTTCTTCGGTTGATCTTCGACTTCACCGAACATTTTTATACAATTAAACTGCTTGTAAAGAACCTAGAAAAATTATTCTAAGTATGAACTGTGTAAAATTGAGAGACTGAGGTCATCTTCAAATCTTAAGTGACCCAACAATCTCCCCCTATTTGAGGATGACATCCATACTTAGAATCTGAGAAGTAAACACTGAATAATTCATTTTTGACCCTTGTTTACTCTTTTGGGTTCTTTTCACATAGTCCATTCTTTTTGTTCTTTTGGATTTTTTTTTTGTATCTGACATTTACAAGTAAGAAGAAATGGTAAAGTATAACTGTACAAACTAATGAAAGAAAAAGAAAAGAAGTATAGACAATATGAACAGAACAAAAATTACTTGCATCTTTGGAGGGACAAGTTGAAACTTGTGTCTGATTGAGGATTCTTCATTTTGATCAGAAGCCTTGAGGATTCTTTGAGGGAGGGTTGAGTTTGAGTGAATCAGCCTCAGGATGCTTATGGCCATCTCTTACATCTTCTTTCTTTTGTTGGCATCTTCAGCTCTTCCTGTTCAACATCATCATCATTTGTCTTTGTTTTGCTCCCCCTCAGTATATCAGTCGGTCTTTGTGTTTCTCCCCCTCAGTTAGATCCGCCCGGACTGATGTGCTCCCCCTTGACCGGTCCGCCGATTTTCTCTTTTTTTTGAGTTGGACGCTGAAAAAAAACACTAAGGGTTGATGTTGCTCCCCCTCAGATGAATTCTCCCCCTCAGCGGCCGACGAAGGAAAAACACTAAGATGAAAAATCGGCCATGATGTAGGAAAATCGACAGCTGGTGTTTTTTTTTATTTTTTTTTATTATTATTATTTTTTTAAGTTATACATAAAGTCAGGATGAGAGAAAGATGGGCAGATGAGAGATGTGACGAAATGAGAGGGAAGATGGGGAATTTATAGTGTGATGGGAGATGATAGGTTAGGGTTTAGGATGAGATATATGGGGAATAGAAAAAGTAGGAGAGAGAGAAGGGAGTGAGTCTTAAAAAATGAGAGTTATGGGAAGGGTGGGTTTCGGTGTGTGTGTGGGGGGGGGGGGGTGTGAGAGAAAAGGTAAAAAATATGGTAACCCAAAAAAATGACTAGGAGAAAGGTGTTAGGTTGGTATGCATGTCGAGTTGGGAGAGTTTAAGCATGCACGTCGTGGTGTGGGGGTGGAGTCTTAGGCGTCGGTGGGGTGGGGTTGGGGCATAGGCGTCGGTGGGGTGGGGTGGATGGGTCGGTGGAGATGCTATCGATGGGAAGATGGGGTGAGGTGAGAGGCATCGGTGGGGTGGGGGAAGAGAGCATGCACGTCGGTGAGCAGGTATCGTCGGCGGGATCAACAGCAGCAGATGGCGTCGGTGGTGGAGGGTTGGTGTTCGTCGGTGGCGTCGGCTGTCGGAGGTGTTGATTGGCAGCCGATGGGAGCGGAGTGAGGGTGTCGGGGCGAGGAGCCAGTCAGCGGGTGGGAGACAGCTGACAAAGTGGAGGTTGTCGGCGGCTGGGAGGCAGTTTGCGGTTGGGAGGCAGTAGCGTGGAGGGTTTTCGTGGGTAGGAAAAAGGATAGGTTGAGAGATCTTTTTGTGAGAGATAAGTGTTGGAGAGATGACCGAAAATTTTATAGAGGGGATATGAGAAGTTGGTTTGGGTTAGATCTTTGGTTGTGTGTGTATAGGGTAAGGTTTTAGGGTAGGTTGTTTTTGTTGGGATGAGGTGTAGGCTTTCTTGAGTTTGGTTCAAAGGAAAGAACCAACCAAGATCTTTAGGCAAGGAGACAGATAAAAAGTATCTGCAAAAGATATAACTGCTATAAAACTAACATTTTTTTTTATTATTCTTTTTCTTTTCTCTTTTTTTTTTGATTTTTCTTTTCTCCTTTTTTTTGATTTTTTTTTTGGGGGGGGGAAGATTTTGACAATGATCTTCGAAAGATTTGAGGAAAGCAAACATCTTCAATCTTCAAAAGTAATCTTCAAATGTGGGTCTTCAAGTCATCTTCAAGAGTGATCTTCAAGACCATAAGGTTGTTTCACATAGACCTCTTTCAAATTGAGAGAGTTCTTCTTTCATTACAGTGACCCAACATGGATCGGCCAAGCCTTCTTCAAATTTCTTTGGGTTTTATAAAAGACAAAAGATTCACATAGAAGGGAGAGAAGGGAATATTTGGTGAGTGTGAATATTTAGTGGGATGGAGGAGGGAGGTAGGGTGAGAGGTATGGAGGGTAGTAGGTTGTAGGGAAGAATGAGAGTGATGGAAGATGAGGAGTAGAGTGTTTAGGAAAAAGGTATGGAAAAAGAGAAGAATAAGAGAAAAAAGTCTGTAGGCAAAGTCGGTAGGCAAGAATTGGTAGGCAAAGAGATAGGCAAGGTGTTAGGCAAGGAGAGGAATAGGTAGGAAAGAAGTTAGGATGAGGAAGATACCTGAAAGATGTAGGAGGGGATGATGGCAGTCTGTTAATGATAGGATCTCCAGAAGGTGGTAGACTTGAAGAGGAGTCATCGTCAGAGGAGCTTTGATGTTCAGTATGGACTTGTGGAGATGTAAGATATATGAAGAAAAGATAGACTTAGGAAATGATACACTTAGGAAAGACATACTTAGGAAATGAGGGTGAGAGGTCAGGTAGAAAGGTGAGAGGGTTAGAGTGTATAGTTAAGAAGGGTAGTGATAAGGGGTAAAGACATCTTTAGTAGATTACCTGTCAATTCTGTGAAGAAGATGAGAAGCACTTAGCTGGTACTAGAGCAGTTGAGAGGGGGTGACCTTCAGAATCATCCATGTCATTTATCTGGGCCATGAAGCACAAATTTGAAATGTCCTTCTCGCTTTCAGATGTGGGTTCATTTGCCAGATCATGAGTTTTAGCAGGCAGACCCTTTCCCTTTCTGACTAGTCTTTCGTTTCTTTCCTTTTCTCTCTTGTATTTTTCTTTGTATCTTTCAGCCCGGTCAGAATCATATTTGGATCTTCCCGGTTTTGAAGAAAATCGGCCTGAGGAAGAAGTTCTAGGTTTTTCAAAACGTTTACTTCTACACTCAGAAGAAAAATGACCCTTTTTACCACAGTTAAAACATTCCTCATTAGATTTGTCTGAGGAGGTGTGTTTGGAGAGAGAAGAGGAGGGTTTTCGACTAGACTTAGATTTTTCAGAAGAAAAGTGAGATTTGGATTTAGAATACCCATCCATCCTGGCCATTCCATCTGATAATTTGTTAACTGAAGTTTCCTCACATTCATCATCAGCATCACTAAGATATGCTTCTGAATGCTCATTGGGATCTCCTTGACTATCATGGTCAGAGTCAGATAGTTAGGTGATTTTTGGAGTACACGTAGTTCTTTTGGAAGAGTCACTTAAGAGAGCTAGAGAAGAGCTCTTTATATCCGTGATGATAGACTTCCTTTGCAGCTTAGTCTGCTCATAGTTGAAGAGGGTTCCATAAAGAGCAGTGAGAGGCATGTGATCAAGATCCTTGGTTGTCTTTATACAAGTACATATGTTTTCCCAAAAATCAGGAAGACAATCCATAAACTTGCACATGACTTCCTCATTATCATGCATGTGACCCAACAATTTAAGATCATTGAGAAGACTGTTGAAGCGATTATAGTAGCCTGAAAGAGATTCTCCTTTTTCATAAGAGAAGAGTTCATATTTTCTAACAAGAGCGATCTTTTTGCTCTTTTTCACTTCAGGCGTACCTTCATAAAGAACACACAGTGTAGACCACATTTCCTTAGCAGTAGAAAAATTTACAAGAGAATGATAAACCTCATCAGGCAAAGAGAGGGCAATGATGGCTCTGACTTTAGTGTCAAGAGCTAGAAGACGTTTATCTTTATCATTGTACTTACTGGGGTCATTTACAATGTATCTCCCAGTAGCAGGTGTTCGTTCTTCCTCAGAAGAAGACTCATCACCATCCTCATGTTTATTTTTGGCATTATAACGATTCCAAACTCTAGGGACAAGGGGTCCTTCATGGAGTATGGTGGGATATCTGCTGTCAACTCCTTCTAAGAAGAGCATCATACGACTTTTCCACAGAGAGAAGTTATTAGGATTAAACTTTGGTGGTTTGGCTAAGGAGCCATTGTCGTATGATCCAGCATTAGAGTTTTGAGAAGAAATATTGTTTAAGGAAGAAGATGAAGCCATTGCAGATCAAGTTTATTAGATTAACTGACCTGCTCTGATACCACTTGTTGGTCCCAGCTATTGATTAGCAATGGTAAACTAGTATTGTAGAAGGGGGGGTTGAATACAATACACAAAAATTTTCACTTAATTTAATTCTTTTATTGAAAAACTTTAAATAAGAATTACACACAGAAACTATTGATTGTTGTGGAACAGAACAGATAAAATCTACTCAAACAATCTAACACACAGTCACACAGAGAATGAAGAACAATTGTAACACACTAAGAAAACAAATGAACTTCTTGAGAGAGACATGCCAGCACTTGAAAGCTTGAGAGTCTGTAAAACTGGTTATTTTGCAAGGAAGGAGAAGACCTCTTTATATAGTGCCTCATGCATTAAATGCATGGACACTTGTCAAGCAGGGCTTGGATGGCAGGATGGAAGGCTTCTTCTGAAAAGTATTGGGATGTACTTTTGTCTTTGCATATTTGTCTTGAAGCGTTGACCTGTTGTTGAATCTGAACTTTCTTGAAAGAGATAACAAATCCAAAGACCTCTTTTTCTGATCCTTGGATTATGTCTCTGTCATTGCAAGATATCTCAAATATTTTGCAGATAGAACAGAATATACCTGCTGTAAATTGTTGGCCTAGGATGCCTTCAAGGATATCCTGCCGGTCATGACTTCAACATATCCTGCCGATCATATCTTCAACATCTTCAAGAGATTCTTCAGATCAAGTCTAGGAGATCCTGGAGATCAAGTCTTGGAGATCCTGGAGATCAAGTCTAGGAGATCCTGGAGATCAAGTCTAGGAGATCCTGGAGATCAAGTCTTTAACATCTTCAGGAGATCCTGCATATCATGTCTTCAACATCTTCAAGAGATCCTACCGATCAAGTCTTCAAGATTTTCCTTGCTCTTCAAGTGTACTAGCCTGAAACCTTAGGACCTTGTACTGGCCTGAAACCTTAGGACCTTGTACTGGCCTAAAACCTTAGGACGTCCCAGGTAGCAGCTTAATCTTTGGTTGAGAAATCTATCTTCAATCCGCCTTGAAGATATACTTCTACTTTGTTTCTTCGGTTGATCTTCGACTTCACCGAACATTTTTATACAATTAAACTGCTTGTAAAGAACCTAGAAATTATTCTAAGTATGAACTGTGTAAAATTGAGAGACTGAGGTCATCTTCAAATCTTAAGTGACCCAACATAGTGGGATGAGATGAAATTCCTAGTGAGCTGGGAAAAGTGTTTACATATGAGTATGTATGCTAGAATGCTTTCTAGAACATAGGAGTATGTGTGCTAGATTGCTTGGTGCTTATTACACTGTACTGCATGTTTGTTGTTTGCTAATAGGAGTTCATGCTAGCCTTGATAAGTTGTTAAGTGAATGCACTATAGGTTGTATGCGGTAGGAACCAAGTAGCCTTAGAATGTCGGATTTAGTTCTATTGCGCAGCTCTTGTTTGAGTCCAACCGTTGTAGGGTAGAATCTTATATTCGAATGTCTATCTGGTTTTACACTGTGTGCGACTGTGCATTCGCGAAGCGACTCGTCCTGACTAGTGGGGATTTCGTCATAGCAAGGGTAGTGGAGTTGGGTGGAATTCCTAGGGAGCTAGGAAGAATGTGTACACATGTCGGTGCGGGCATATGTGTGTAGTTATCGGTGAGAAACTACTTGGACCTATCGGATGGAACTCGGAACAAGTGATGATAGGTGTGGAAGGTAGTAGTAGAGCTCCTACTATCGGAAACACAGGATCAATGCTCGAGTCGGGGAGAGTCACGAGGAATCCAAGGAGTTGAGCATGAGCGTTTGTTTTACGGCATGCTGAGTCGTGTGGGTTTAATTTCTCGAGGTGCATATCTTATTTGTTTATATGACCATTTGGGGAAATCTTGGAAATCAATTTAAAGAACCCCACCTTTTGAGATTTTATGAGATTTTAGTCGATATTTTCAAATGATGGAAACGGATTGGTTTTTAACTTTAAGTTGAAACTTACACGAGACAGTCGTGTTTTAACAAAAATATATTTGTAAACCGTTTCATCGTTTTGTATGACTAGCCGGCGCGCGTAAGATTTGTTGGTGAACCCTGTGCCACGACATTTTATGTTAAAAAAAAAAATTGGGGTCAAATGTCGTGGAACTGATTTTTTGAAATTATGTGCACACTTTTGTCGCACCCGGTGTAAGGTCGAGCGGTTACTTAAGTACATGTCATGAGTCAATCCATACTAGAACCGTGACGGTTCATTTTTAAAGAAATTATTCATTACGCTTTGTGTTTTGTAAGTAAACTGAACGGCAATGGAGTGATTTTCAACATGATTTTTTTACTATATGAGACGAGCGTGTCCATTTTTGCGTAACTACCGACCTGGTAATAGTAGTTTTATTGCTTACGGTCTTTTTGAAATGAAAAATCTTGACGTTGAAAATATTTTGTAAATGATTTTGTAAACCATTTGGGAAGTGCGCTTATAAGTGTTATGTGTCATTTTGAGAATTTTAAGGGTGTGAGTCCTTTTGGAAAACTCTTTGGTTTAACCCGTGTCGAGGTTGGGACTAATGTTGATTTTAGAGTATTGCTTGCTTAAACTTTATTTAAACGCGTTTTTGACAGACTTATGGGTCTAGCAAGCGGGGAGCATTTTGCTCGGTTTTGACTTTGAGATAGTCATGGGTCAATTGCACGGTTTTTAATGGCTCGATGTGGAGTTTTGTTGATGGGTTGTTTTGTTGCACAGTTTTGCACTTATTGCACGTTGAGTATTTACATGTTGGGTGAGTGAGTCATTCCGGGATAGACATGTTGTTGGTAGATTGTTTGCCTTAAATCCTTGGTCAGGTCAGTCAGACGTTGGTAACGGTCGGTTGGGTATCTCGGGGTGGGACCCCGGTATCCACGTGTTATGACCTTGACTTTCCAGTAGGCACTAAGAGGATACAGTCTTGGGCGCTTACCTGAGAGGTAGTACCGAGGTGCCGGGACTTGAGACGTACCTGGGAAGTAGGCGTTAAGGTGTATCTTGTTACGGTGTAACTAGGTTCCTAGGGCGGGTGAGGAGGATAAGTAGACGGTAGAAGATTGGGTGTTCCACACGTGATGTTAGTGTAGACCGAATTGTGTCGGTTAAGGGATTGAAGCCCTTTGTAATTAAAAGAATAAATGCGCAGTAACCTTTTTGAAGTAAGTAGTATGTTTAGGTGTCGACTTTTGGGCTTGAGGCCAAACACCTTTAGTGTAATCGGAGATTTGTAGCCGATTTCTAAAATAATTTTGGTGACGGTAGTAGTAACCCTGAGCTGCCTACTTGTGATGAATGGTTGTGGTGGAATGACCTTCGTGAGTGATTATAAATTTACTGGTTTTATGATGCGTGTAAGGTAAGTTTTGGGAGTCTATTAGAACTCGTAAGAGTTAATCGACAGTTAATGGTAGGAATGATCGGATCCGAATATCCAGTTGGGTATATTGGTAGGCAACTTTAGAATGGTTAAAGCTTGAGATTTGACTCGGGATGTATGGAATGTCTAAGGTTGGGAGACAACCGAAGTCGCTTGGCTAAGAATGATTTCAACTGTTGGGGTGTTCTGCCGATCATAATCCCAGTGTCCTAGAAAGAGTACGTTAGTAAGAAAGGTGTTCGAGAAGTTTTAGAAGGGGTTTCAAGTGGACTTGGGAACCTGAGGTTGAGATGAGGGAGAACTATCCGGAGCTATTCGTAGGCAAAGACTTCGAGGACGAAGTCTAATCCAAGTGGGGGAGAGTTGTAAAGCCCGTACCCCGGTATGTAATTTCTTTCATTAATTCTTTTCTTTTAAGTTTGATTTATTGTGGTTTCCGTTAACGGGGTTAGCCGAGTTGGGTCGAATCGTTAAAGTGTCGGAATTTTTGGTTAGTTGCGAGAGGATTGTTAGTTGAGGGGCTAGTTGTGTCAAAGGCCTAAACCCTCATGGGTTTCGGCCCATGCAGGAAAGAAAGACGCAGTCCATGTGTTTTTTTTAAGTGTGAATGGTAACGTGAGGAGTAAGCATAGAAAAAGAAACCAAAAGAAAAGAACCCTACGGCTCCACATAGTTTTTCTTGTTCTTGTTGTCGTCGGCCGGAAAGAAGGATCGAGAAGAAAGAGAGACAATCGGAGAGAGAGAGAGAGAGAAAGAGAGAAGCCGAGAGAGAGTTAGGAGCTGCTGCCGGTGACGGGGAGAGAGGAAGAGGAAGGTGATCGCCGACGAGTTGGTCGGTTTAGAGGACGAGAAGGCATTCGTCGAGGTATTTCGGAAATCTTTCGATTGATTAATTGTCAAAAAACCGCCATAAACCGCCACCACCACCGCCGCAGCCACGGCTGCCGGCGGTGGGGCCGCCGCTGCACGCCGCTGTGGTGGCGGCAGGGGGTGCGTGGGTGTGTGGGTATGTGCGGGTGTGACGTTGCGGGGGAGTCGGGAGTGGGTGACGTTGGGAGGTCTCGCCGGAGGGTGTTACCGTAACCCTCGTCGCCGCCGCCGACCACCACCGCCGCCGGAGGCGGCAGGGGGTGGTGCACGGCTGTTGTCCAACTTGGTATGACCTGTTTCCAGTAGGTTATTAGGCTTCCCGGGGCTGTTTGGGTTAAGCATTGACTTAATAGGATTATAATCTTTAGTTATCATTTCATGTGAATTGCTTTGTTTCTGTCACTGTTTTGCGAAAGCCATAACTTTCTCGAGAAATGCCAGATTGGGATGAAACCAGTGCAAAAAGTTCCCATTCTTAGTCTAGTAAGTTTCTTATGTTTTGCGGAAAAACCAGTTCGGACCGTAGCTAGTGTCAAACTGATGTTTTGTAATGAAAGGTACTGTTTTTCGCTGTGCAGCTAACCGGTTTTGTAAAATCCATAATAAATTGTAGAAAAATCGTTAGAGCGCGTGCGATATGTCCCTGGAACCCTAAGACATGGGACTTGGTGTTTATGGAAAAATATTTCTGGTTTAATCAGTTTTTAAGGGGTTAAACAGGTCCCGAACAGACCTGCGTGTTGAGAGTAAAAACTGGAAAATTATGCGTTTAAAATTAGTAGTCGTGACTTTGGTTTGGGGCGTCGCTTTGACAATTGTTAACACGTATTTAGGTGGAAAAAGGTGAGGGAAGTTTACGGGTTGGTGTTGCTGATTGCGAGAGCTTTGCTTTGCGTTCGAGGTGAGTTCTCTCACTATATAGGATGGGAATTATATTTGTGTTGCTATGGTTTGAGTGTGATGATCATGATTGTTTGTTGATATTATTGTGGTATGGAATATATATATATATATATATATATATATATATATTTGTGTGTATATATTGGACTGTGTTTGATGTACTTCTTGATGAATGTTCCAAGAGGTATGTGCGTTTGAATAATGAGTTGTGATTATATCTTCTTGAGGGTTGTTCCAAGAAGTATAAGGCCGCTTCTTGATGGTGGTTCCAAGGAGTGTGTGTATTAGTATAACATGTTGTGATTATGTCTTCTTGATGGTGGTTCCAAGGAGCATAATTATTATTATTAATTGTGATATGTTTTCTTGAAGGATGTTCCAAGAAATTTATGTGCTGGTATGTTAAGGGTGATGCCGATATAATTGCGATCCTATGTAAGGATTGAATTCACTAAGCTTCGTGCTTACCCCTTCCCAAATTCTTATGATTTCAGGTGCGAGTAGCAGTCGGGCGTGACGGTACACACGGGCGCAAGGCGAAGATGGTTTAATTTGATTTTTAATAAATGGGGATTGAATTATATAACTTTTCCGCTACTTAAACTTTGTTGACGGTTTTAAATAACGATGTTTATTCTTATTGTAACGTGATTCGTTAACTTTTGGTTTGATTGAAATGAAATGTATTACTTTTAGAAAAATTTAAATTCCTTGTAAATTTTGGGACGTTACACAATTCATAGAAATCAGATGATAGAATGCATTTGAACTATACATGTAAGTGTCTCTGAAAAGAGGGTTCCACTTCTTCCCATATATGCCACATTCCAGGGATCTGAACCCTTCTAAACTACAACATAATGTGAACTATGAATAAACTTATAGGATGTCCACTAATCACAAGATCACTGGTATGCCACTTACTCTTATGCGTTTCACTTTCTTCCAACAAGTTTTGTTTTATGCATAGTCAAGTATTGCTATTAAAATTATTTTTCATATGTAGAGGCTCTTATTTGAATGTGGATTTCTTCTATTTACAATGGTGCATCATCATATCACTTCCATCCATGCAAGTCTTTTTTGGTTGTCACAAGTTCTTTTATGAAACATTAACGGGTTGTTTACCAAACACTTACCCGAGTAAGCATTTACCGGTAGAACTCAAAACTATCACCTACTTACCGAGTAAGATTTTAGTCCACCAAAACGGCGTCGTATGCAACAAATTTTTGGTAAACGCTAACCATGGTAAGAGTCTACGTCATCACTTACCCGGTAAGATTATTGGTCCTTGCGATATTCATCCGGTAAGGTAATGTGACTCGGTAAGCGCTTACCCGAATAAGCGTTTGGTAAACGGCCCCTAAGTGTCACAATATTGATAGATATCGATAAAAAACTATATTACTTTATCTATATTTTAAACGAACACCATGCTATTAATCTGGTATGGTATGTACTATGAAGGACTTGCACAACCATCTCGTGGACATTTTCTCAGTTCTATGAAAATGTAATGGCTCTTTTATATGGGCATCATGCTTAGAATCCAATAGTCCTTGATGCATACCAAATTCTGCCTAAAAAATAAGGTTCATTGATGCATACCAAATTCTGACAAAAAATAAAGAGTATGAACTTTAGACATATGTATGCACAATTTTTACTGATGCTGTAGCTCCAAATCAAAGCAACACTTTTCAACTTGGAAATTATGTTTTTTCTAAGGTGGATGTATCATGAGTAGTTGTTTCTTCGGTTGGTTAATAAAGGTTGAGGTGGTACAAGGTCTATCTTCTTAATTTCCACCATATATATGATCACACAGTAAGATACCCATCATGTACCTCCATGTTTGAATGACTTTCTTATTCTTATTTTCTTCTAAATGATTTACAAGGTCATGTCTGGAAATAAAGCTGAATAAACAGTGAATGTTTTAAAAAAATGATGTCTTGCTATTTCTTCAATAAGAGGTGTTGTATTACCACCCTGCTTACAATAATAGCTACATAAAAGCAAAAATATATAAATTGACAGGTGTTGGCAAGGCACATGGGGAAGGGGTACGATGAGAGCTATGAATATGATTCTTTGTTGCATTCCTTTCATGGCAACAACTTCGGTTACAGATTTCATGTTTCTCTTAGGACGTTTATTGAGATACTCAATTTGGTCATAGAACTCTGAGTTACAGAAGTGTTTAGAGTTGCAAGTTAACCTCTCTCCATTCTCTCTTTCTCAAATTTCAGGTATGATTTCGAGTTTTGGTAGCTTAGTTTCTGTTCTTTACCAAAATATAATGTTGCCTCTCAAGATCTTATTAGTTCTTTTGATCACTCATAAGCAACAGCAGGCAAATCAATATACTTTTGGGATCTCAACAATCCTCCAGTCAAAATTTATTGAAGTTATTCATGGATTGACTTTATGCATCATAGTGCATTACATGGTTGCTTCATGGATTGAACAATATGTTAGTGTGTCTTAATGCTTCATGTTACTCCAAAACTCTTCCTTTTTCATTCTTTCTTGGAATTGTAAATCTTGCATATTAACAATTATTTGCTATGTACGAATTAACGATATTTGGCTTTATTTGCAACATATTGTGGTGCATGCTTGTTGCTCTGTTATGACTATTCAAACTTTAGGAAACATTTGGAGAAAATTAGCATGATGCTTTAAGATGGTTTAGACCTAATAGATGAACGCAACTACTATGATCAAACTTTTAACAAGAAAAGTTTACATGCGATTACATATAAAATAATGAAATGATGCTCATCCAAATCTATAATCGAACTTACCTTAATGTTAATTTAAGATAGGAGTATCACTCTGTAACATCCTATATCTTCGTTATTATTATTATTATTATAATAAGATTGGAATGTATTTGTATTTGGAGTAACCTTGAATTATATAGAGTATTATAATTCAATTAAGGTTAAAATACAAATGTTGAAAGTTTAAAGATTCTTTTAGGAAATATTAAACTTGAGGGTTGTTGTGTCATTTCTTTAAAATTTGGGGTGTATGTTGGAAATTGGGCTTATGACTCATCACTTTAATGAGGTGTCAAGTAGAGAAAAATCAGTACTGTAAATACTGATTTCTTTTGGTTATTTACTTCACAAAAAGGAAACAAAATTAGAACAGAGAGAATAGAGATAACGAGAGAGAGAGAGCGAGAAAGAAGAAGGCAGAAGAAAGAAAAGTTCGATTTTGGAAGAATTGTGGTAAGGAAATCTGAGTTTCTTCTATTAATTCTTAATCTAAGTGGTGTATTAAGCTATAAATCATCTGTTCAGATTTGGATTAAGCTGAGAAGAGTTTTTGTGAAGAACACTGTGTTCAGAAAGCTGATAAGGTGAGTTATTCAACTCTCTTTAAAATTAAGCAATGAGAATGTTGATAGATGTGTTGTATTTGTTATTGAACTACTTAGAGTGCTTAATGGTTAAGAAAAATCGAGACTGGCTTAACAGATGAAAGTGACGATGAATAGTAAACTGAAGTTCGCAAGCTTTGGCCTGCGAACTTTAATGATTTTCCCAATAGAGGCTTGCGAACTTTGTAATTTTCGCAATAGAGGCTTGCGAGCTTTGTGATTTTCGCAGCTTTGGCTTGCGAAAATTGGTGATTTTCGCTACAGTGGGTTGCGAACTTTGAACCATTCCAGTATCATTTTTATGGTTTTATGAGGAACATAATCTGAGGTATATATGCTATTTGTTATATGTTTATAACTCTGTTGTTGATGTAAAAACCATGTTATGTTAAATTGTAAGGACTTATTTATGAGTCCGGAACTGTAGTTAATTGTTGAGATGTTGATCCCCGATGCTAAATGGCAAAGTGGGGATAATCGTTGAAATTAATATTCTGTACATAGAGATATAGAATATATGATGAATTGTATAACTTTAGCATACAATAGAAAGAGTGATGATACACAATTATTGTGTGGCGTTGGCTAGAAATATGCATCTGGTCTAGTGGGCATAAAGTACGGTATAATGAGAACCGTTTACTAGCCAGGGACTGTTGGGATGTATTTCTAGTTGTTGGAGTGAATCTTGAATCATCTGTGAGGGTCTCTGGTGGTTGATGATCGCGATAAAATAAAATCTCATTTGGGGGACCAGTGATTCAAGGTGGGGAGGAAATGAAATGAGGAATAGCAGACTTAGAGTTGTAATTCCCATTTCAAACGAAAGATGAGATATCTTCATTGTAGAGGAGTTTGGAGATAAACCAATGTAGAAAAATTGTAATCTCAATTCAGAAATAAGCAGGTTTGGAAACTGTAATTTCTGGGAGTTGGAGTTACTTATAATCCGGTGGGATTTATAGTAATTCTTGATGGTAGTATGATGACTAGATGAATTAGTCATAAGTAAGGGAATAGGTGGATTCCAGTGGTTGATAAGAGCTTGGTATGGTAAGATGGCTGATAACAGGTTTGATATATCTGTTAATATTTTATTTGTTAAATTTTAATTTGATTTGGATAATCTCACTAGGCGAAAGCCTAATGTTTCAAATTAAACTGTCTTACCAGGTACTGGCTCTGGGAAATAGCTTGGGAAGTGAGACTACAGTTGAAGGGAATCGGACTTGGTGTTAACAAAGGATCAGGATATTCTTTTGATGACTTTTGGGACGAGCCTTAGATAATCTAGTTGATCTTATTGTGATGTATAATTAGATTGATCAGATTATTTAAGTTAGACGACTTAATGTATATATAGAAATTTACTTTTTGATCCTTTGGTTTATAAAAGTCTGATATCTTGGTGATCATAACTTTGTTATTTGAGGTTTAAGTTGGCCCTGAATTTTAGGGTGTTACAGTATGCTATCAGAGCAATAGTTTAAGCGAACTAAGTATGCTGATGAGATACTTAGACTTAAGCTGGGATGAATTAAGTTATGACTTGTGAGATTTGGGTAGAAATACTAAGACGGGATAGTCTTAGAGTCAACGGAAATACGTGAAATTAGTACTGTGATAATGGTAACAAGGATTCTCTTGTATGATATGTTCACAATTTCAATTAGCTACTGTTATTATGAATATATTGTTACGCGAGCATGCTTATTTCTAAATTGTTACAGTGACTAACGATCGGTAAAGTACGTTGTGTATAGGGGTATGTGCATAACCACTTCTTATGGTTATTCCTTTAGGTTATAGTAGAACGATGGTGAATATGCCACTAAAATCCTTTGGAGGACAGATCGGTAAATGATTGGGGGTTGGAAGGACAACCTGGAAATTGGCCGGACTCATGAACGTCCGCCAAGGTAACCTTTAATAGGTGATTGATGTGTATGGAGATAGAATATAAGATGTATGATCAAGACAAAAATAGTATGACATGGTTGATACGTGAATAGTGGAATGCATGTATAGCAAACGTCATAAGGCCGAGAGGGCGACCACCGGTCGGAGGTAGAATGTCAATGATAAGTTACGTAAGTAAGACGATTGACCTCGTTGAGTAATTAGCCTTCATTTGCGAGTAAAGTTTTATGCATGGTGTTCTAGTGTGTGTTACATGAATTTTCATGATTTCAAACCAAATTCATAAATAACAGTTTTAGTCAAGGTTGAATTAGTTTGTGCAAGTGTGTATTTAAAGAAAAGGCAATCCCATTTACGTCGCACAACATAATTTTTGGAGTTGTTACAAAATATTTCTTACTTTACAAGAAAAGTAGATTTGTAGCAAGAAAGTGTTGGCCAGCAAAACGTTTAAATAACCAACAGGAGTATTGATCTAATAACATCATATAAATAAGTGGGAGAACCGACTAGCTTAATTCATGTCGGTAAAACTTTTTCGAACTATTGTTGTATGAAAAGATTTTTATTTAATATATTACCGTCGTAACAACTTTGTTTTGGTTGAGAAAAATTGAGTTTACGAAAATTTAGTATGCAAACAATTCTCGAGATCGTTGTGCAGTACATTGGAGTCATGTGAATGTTGGGGTCATGTGTGCCCAAGTTATTCCAAATGTTGTTATTTAAAATGAGAAAATGTGTGAATTGATTTATGTATCAAGTTGTCATGCATGAAGGCTATGAACTCGCTAGGTCGTAGAGTATTACGCTTTAAGCTAAGAAAGAACTCCAAGAATGGAGAAGTGTTGGATAAACCCGGGGAAAAAGTTTGTAGTTTTGGTAATTGTGTTAAAATGAGAGATGAACAGTGTGAGAGTCGAAAGTAGACTTTAGTTTCGGTTGCATGAGAGTCTGTACCCTTGTTCGCTGACTAGAAGTACAGTTGTCGAGGGACGGTTGTGTCCGGAGGAAGAATTAGGTTCAGTTAAGGACCTTAAGGTTAAGGAAGTGTCGACATGTCAAGTATTGACTTTGAAGTCGATAGTCGTGTAAGGTGTATGAGACCTTTCGTCTGTCATTGGGTGTAGTCTGGGTGCGTCCCGCGTATGCCCGTGCGGACAGGAACAAAGACTGTGAGCGGTACCGGTATGCTGTTATGCAAAGGGTATGCGCAAAGCAAATATTATTGTGTACGACATGGTTAAGGATTTTGAGTGATTGACGAATAAATCACTAATGAAAGAAGTCTTGAATTATTGTTGCACAAGCGAAAGATATGTAGTCAAAAACACGCTTTTAATATTTTTGTGGATGTGCAATATTTATGAGGTATTACGTTTTAAAAATGTGAACATGTGAGTTGGGGGATTTTGGTAAATCCGACCAGGTAAAGTTTTTTTTTTTTAAGAATGGTAAAACTTTGTTTTGGGGCCGATGGCAAATTAAGGGGTTAAAAAGGTAAAGAATTGGGTAACAATGTATTTTGGTTTATGTAATCGTGTGCGTGACACATGTTTAACCAAACGTTTATTTTGGCCTTAAAGGCTTGATTGATATTCAAATAAGTCTTTTGAATGTTTGTCAGTTTTAATGACTCGAGATGGAGTCTTGGTTGTGTTATATGCTTAACTACATTCTATTTGAATAAGTGTCGGTCTTAAGTGTAAAGACTGTTTGATAATTTTCGCGTTTTTTATACCTTTGGAACTAACGAACCTTGGCGAAGTATATAAGAATTGCATATACCTATATAAATTGACTTCGTTGGGAAAGTAGCAATGAAGGAGTCATAGATTTATTATGCCTCGGAACGTATGTTGCATAATGATCATTGATCCTTGGAGTAGATGGCTCAGTTTTGAACTCAGTTGAGTCTTAAGAGCATTGACTCGATTTAATAAACTCGTTGTAGGCTTGGGATGGGATTACATGGATTGTATTAAAATAGAAGTTTGCATGATGTGAATGTTTTGGGTATTCTTTTGGATTTAATTATTGTTAAGTCTTAAATCAGAAGAATAAAAGCTGAAGGACCACTTTGGAAGAGTGTTAAGATTATGAAAGACTGTGGTGTTATAGAAGTGTTTTACTTGCGATGTGGATGGTTTACAAAGGAGAAAGTATTAGGCACAAATGAAGTGAGGTATGGAAAATGTTGATCTGTGAAGGATTGTACCGTGTTTTAGTATTGGTTTGGAATCACAAGGAGCTAGTATGAACGAATAAGTTCAAGTTATTTAGCAAATCGAGAGTGGTAGTTCAACTAAAGTTGGGGAGGAGATATTTAGTGAAATAAACTCGGTTAATATGTGTATGAATGATTGTGAGAAACCTGGCCTGTGGTGAAAGGTTATGTGTAGAGAATGTACGAGTGAGTATCCAAGATAAATGTGTCAACTAGTATGTATTATGAAGTTAGAACCAGGAAGCATCTGATGGAAGTCTTTTCGGGGATTCCGGATGAAAAGTACCACTTTGTCATTAAAGTTGTTGGGGCATGTAGTTTGTAAGATGGAGTAGTGATATGGCTAATATCGAAACAGAATGTCGGAATGGTATTGGGTGTTTACCCAAAGTGATTTTGATTGTGTGAGTTGCTTCCTATGATAGAAAGATTGGACTTAAGAATGTAATCATATTGCAGGTTCAATAGAGTTATCACTTTTGATGTTCAATACTTTGGTGCTTGGTTGTATTGTGGTTGTGCGATGAGATAGTGATGTGAGGAAGTGATAGCATTATATACCGAAGAAACGTGTAAGTCATGAATGTAATAATGGACTGCCTTGGTTGTTGAAGTATTTAATAGTAACGAGTACGCTTAATTTACAGTGTACGTGGAAATTTCAGGTAGTACATGTTAATGTTATTTTGAGACCTGGAGAGTGAGTTGGGATGATGATGGGGTGAAAGGAAGACTCTTGTTCTTCTCAATCACATTGGTTTTAGGTGAAGAGAATACTGTAACCGTTAAGCTATAGTGCTGGAGTATTCAGTAGATGTAAAAGAAATACATCGAATGCAGTTCTCGGAGTTACGAGAATATGGTTAGAGATCTTAACTGACGTTTTTAGAGAAACTGCCCTTTTGGACTGTAGCTGTGTGGTGGATATTCCGTGTAAACAAGGGAGAAATAATAACGGTATGCTAGACTAAGAAGTAGTCAAACATGGATTTGATGATAACAATTACTCTAAGAGGATTGGTTTACAAGTATATCATTTGGATCTTCTGCCAGAATTGGGAGGGGTACATAATACCTTCCAAGTATGTTATCTTTGGAAATGTTTGGCCGAAGAGGAATATGTGATTTCACTCACTGATGGGAGAGTAGATGAAAAGAGTGGCGGTGTGGAAGAACCGGAGGCAATTTTGGAAAGATCAGTTAGGAAGCTACGTAGTGGTAAAGAAGTAGCTATGTTGAAAGTTCAGTGGAAACACCACCGAGGTAGTAATGTAACTTTAGAGTCGGAAGAGAGTATGAGGGATAGGAATCCTCATTTGTTTACCTGACTTTGATTTCAGGGACGAAATCATTTTCAAGTTGGGGAGTATTGTAACATCCTAAATCTTCGTTATTATTATTATTATAATAAGATTGGAATGTATTTGTATTTGGAGTAACCTTGAATTATATAGAGTATTATAATTCAATTAAGGTTAAAATACAAATGTTGAAAGTTTAAAGATTCTTTTAGGAAATATTAAACTTGAGGGTTGTTGTGTCATTTATTTAAAATTTGGGGTGTATGTTGGAAATTGGGCTTATGACTCATCACTTTAATGAGGTGTCAAGTAGAGAAAAATCAGTATTGTAAATACTGATTTCTTTTGGTTATTTACTTCACAAAAAGGAAACAAAATTAGAACAGAGAGAATAGAGATAACGAGAGAGAGAGAGAGAGAGCGAGAAAGAAGAAGGCAGAAGAAAGAAAAGTTCGATTTTGGAAGAATTGTGGTAAGGAAATCTGAGTTTCTTCTATTAATTCTTAATCTAAGTGGTGTATTAAGCTATAAATCATCTGTTCAGATTTGGATTAAGCTGAGAAGAGTTTTTGTGAAGAACACTGTGTTCAGAAAGCTGATAAGGTGAGTTATTCAACTCTCTTTAAAATTAAGCAATGAGAATGTTGATAGATGTGTTGTATTTGTTATTGAACTACTTAGAGTGCTTAATGGTTAAGAAAAATCGAGACTGGCTTAACAGATGTGTTGGGAACTGAAGATTTGCTAAGTATGGATAATACTGCCAGAACAACATTACTACTTCCAGAACAAAGTTACTACTGCCAGTAAAGGTTAGTACTGCCAGAACAAAATTACTACTGCAAGACAAAGTTAATACTGCTGGAAGAATGTTAGTACTGTTGATGCATTAATGCTGCTGGAACAAGGTTAGTACTGCTTGTCAAGATTAATACTGCTGAAGCAAGGTTAGTACTGCTGAGTCAAGTTAATGCTGCTGGAATGAATTAATGCTGCTGGAGAATATTAGTACTGCTCATGCTGAATAAAGTTAATACTGCTGATGTGATAAGTTTGGTATGCGAAGATTTTGGAGATAAAGATGGAATGGATGAAGATATGCTTAAAGAAGATTCAGAAGATCAATTTATTTTTGATAGTTATCTTGTAACTATTTAGTATAAATAGATGTTGATAGATAGCTATTCAAATAATACGAAATACGCGATATACGAGAGTTTTTTAGAATACATTTTGTTTTAGAGAGAATTAACCTCAAGGTTTAGAACCCTATTTCTAGAGAAGTAGAAGTCGTCTTGATTGAGCCTGTTCATCAAGATTGAGGTTTGGTTGTAAGCTTGTGAGTTGAATCAGTGAATACAAACAGCTGTGTGTTTTCTGATATATTGTTCTTTGATTGTGTGAATTAAAGTTCTATTCCGCAGATTCTTTAATTCTGAGTTCTAAGTATTTTTAGTCTTGTTAAGATTCGATCCTGACAAGTGGTATCAGAGCTTGTGTTTCTTAGAACTCAACAATGGACAATTCTATTGAATCAAACAGTACTCTTGTTTCTAAGGTTCCCATGCTCAGACCCAATGAGTTTGACATGTGGAAAATTAGAATCAAGCAGTATATTCTGCTTACTGATTATTCCATCTGGGATATCATAGAGAATGGTCCATGTACTGAAGGAAGAATTGGACCAGATGGCAAAAGACCTCCTCCAAAGACTGATGCAGAGAGAAAAGTCAGACAAATAGAGATGAAGGCCTTAAGCACTCTGCTTTTGGCTATCCCCAATGAATATCAGCATCAATTTCATCACTGCACTGATGCTCAGACTCTGTGGAATGCATTGGAAAAGAGATTCACTGGCACTAAAAGCACCAAGAGGAATCACAAGGCAATTCTCAAGCAGCAGTATGAAAACTTTACTTCTACTAAGAATGAGTCTATGACTCAAACTTTTGATAGATTTAATAAGCTGATTGGAGAATTGGCTACAGTGGGAGTCAAGATGGAGGCTGATGATGTTAACAGAAAGTTCTTAAGATCATTAGGTGAAGAGTGGACAATGTATACTGTGTCCTTCAGACAGAATGACCAATTGGAAGATAAAGAGCTTGATGATCTTTACAATGATCTTAGAGTCTTTGAAGCAGAGGTTGAAGCCAAAAAGAAGCCCTCTGGATATGTACATAATGTTGCACTCCTTTCAGCATCACCTGATTCTACTGCTAACCCTGAATCAGTTAGTGCTGCTGAAGGAGTCAATCAGGAAAAGACCAATGATTCAGTACTAGAAGCCTTTTTTTCTAGTCATGTTAATTCCTCATTGATTAATGATGACTTAGAACAGATTAATGCTGATGATCTTGAAGAGATGGATATCAAGTGGCAGATGGCTATGCTGTCTATGAGGGTGAAGAAATTCATAAAGAGGACAGGGAGAAACAACTTTTCCCAAAGAAGAGAAGATGGTGTTGGATTTGACAAGTCCAAAGTTGAATGCTACAAGTGTCACAAGATGGGACACTTTGCCAGGGAATGCAGAGGTGGAACATCTCACAACAACCATCAACAAACTCAGGCTGGAAGTTCCAATCAAAACAGAAACTCTATTCAAGCTCTTGTCTCTCAACAAGGAATGGGATTTGATTGGAGTGATCAAGCTGAAGAGGCCATCCAAAATCAAGCACTTATGGCTGAAGTTTCAGATCTTCCCACTGAGGTAAAATCTAATCTCTGTACTCAAGCTTGTATAGACACTGTTAAAAGGTATAGAGATCACAATCAGGGAATGTGTGATGACCTTAAGAGATTAGAAAAGGACAGAAAAGACTATGTAGTAATTGTTGAGAAGTTTGAAGAACATATTAGGGCTTTTCAAGCCAATGAACTTCAATACTCCTATGATACAAACTACTGGAAATGGGAAAAGGATGGTCTAGAGTTCCAGCTTAGAGAATCCAGGGAAGAGTGTGAGAAACTAAAAGGAGAGCTTGAGAAAGTTAAACTTGATGTAGAAAAGTTTAATTGTGCCTCTAAAGTCATGGACAACATAATCAACTCTCAAATCCATAGTAAGTTGAAACCAGGCATAGGGTACAATGCCACACCCCCACCCTACAACAACAACTACATCCCTCCTAAGTCAGACCTATTAGAAACCAAGGATAGGAAGGACTTACCTGAAGGAGCCACTGAAGTAGATCCATTAGATAAAGTAGTTGTTGAGGATAAGACTGAAAAAGAAGGATCTGATGAGAAATGTGTAAGTCCATGTGTTAAGAACAATGAGATGAAAAGGACTGGAAAGGGAAAGGGAATTCATTATACACAGACCACTGTTGTGAACTCTAATACTTGTGAACATTGTTCTTGCAAGAAACATCAAGAGAATAAGCCCCAAAACATGATAAAAAGAGGGGAAATCAAAGAAATTGTAATAACCAGTGGGCACAAAAGCAAGGAGTTGATCTGCAAAGGATTAATAGACCAAAACCTTGTTTTATTTGTGGCAAATTGAATCATCTTGCCAAACACTGTTATTTCAATCCTATTAACCAAAAGAAAAGTTTTCAAAGAAGTTTTCAAAAATCTTCTGGTTATAGGAAGCCTGCAAGGAATAATGTGGCTAAGAAACAAGCTGAAACCAAAAGCCACATGAGAAAACAGACTGAAAAGGAATGTGTCAATATATGGGTCCCCAAAAGCACTAATGTTAGTACTGCTACCTCAGATAGTACTGCTGACAAGGATAGTGCTGCTAGAAGCAATACTAAAGACAATACTGCTGCTAGCAGTGTTAGTGCTGCTAACACTGTTAGTACTTCTTTTAAAGACAATACTGTTGCTAGCAGTGTTAGTGCTGCTAACACTGTTAGTACTTCTTTTAAAGAGAATACTACTGATAGCAGTGTTAGTGCTGCTAACACTGTTAGTACTTCTTTTCAAGAGAATGCTGCTGCTAGCAGTGTTAGTGCTGCTAACACTGTTAGTACTTCTTCCAAGGTTAATATTGCTTCTAGTTTTTGTGCTGCTAGACCAATCATATTGACAAAGTACTCCAGTTCTGCAGTACCTAAGTTTGAAAATCTCATCAAAACCCAGTGCAAGTACTTTGATGAGCAAGGGAGACCCAAGACCACTTCGGCTTGGGTTCCCAATAAAAACTAACTGATTTATCTGATGTGCAGGGCAACCAACAGCTCAAGGGGAAGAGCATCTGGCATGTTGATAGTGGTTGTTCCAGGCACATGACATGTAACATGGCCTGCCTCAAGAATTTCAAAAGAATTGATGGAGGACATGTTGCTTTTGGAAATAATCATGCAGGAGGTAAGATAAGTGGTAAAGGTGATGTGTCAAAAGGTAAGATGACATTTGAGGATGTTTACTATGTTGAGCAATTGAGATACAACCTGTTAAGTGTATCACAGGTCTGTGACAAGAAACATAGTATATTATTTACTGATTCTGAATGCATTATTCTTGCTCCTGGATTCAAAGTAGTTGATGAAAACATGATACTATTGAGAACTCCTAGAAAGGATAATGTGTATTGTTTAGATTTAGAAAGTGTTTCATCTGATTCATCTCTAAATTGTTTGGTTTCAAAAGCTTCAATAGATGAATCTTCACTTTGGCACAGAAGGATGTGTCACATGAATTTTAAAACAATGAATAAACTTGTTAAAAATAATCTTGTTAGGGGTTTACCATCAAAAGTCTATTCATGTGATGATCATTGTGTTGCATGTCTCAAAGGCAAACAACACAAAACTTCTCATAAGTCCAAAGAGATAAACACTATCTCAAATCCTCTTCAGTTGTTGCATATGGATCTGTTTGGCCCTACAAATGTCATGAGCATTGGCAAGAAGTCATACTGTTTAGTTATTGTTGATGATTACTCTAGATTTACTTGGGTATATTTTCTGAGAACTAAAGATGAGACAAGTGGACCGATCAAATCTTTTATTCTTAGAATTGAAAACCAATCAAATCAAAAAGTGAAAGTCATTAGATCAGATAATGGGACTGAATTTAAAAACTTTGATCTAAACACCTTTTGTGAGGAAAAAGGAATTGAGAGACAATACAGTGCTCCTAGGACTCCACAACAGAATGGTGTTGCTGAGAGAAGGAATAGGACACTGATTGAGGCTGCTAGATCTCTGTTAGCTGATTCAAAAGTACCCACTACTTTTTGGGCAGAAGCAGTTAATACTGCTTGTTATGTTCAAAACAGAGTCTTGGTCATAAAGCCTAAAAACAAGACACCTTATGAGCTTTTTCTGAAAAAGAAACCATTTATTGGATTTTTCAAACCATTTGGGTGTCCTTGTACAATTCTCAATACCAAATCTCACTTAGGTAAGTTTGATAGCAAAGCAGATGATGGCTTTCTTGTTGGTTACTCATCTCAGAGTAAGGCTTACAGAGTGTTTAATACCTCTTCTAGAATAATTGAAGAAAGTGACAATGTCAAATGCAATGAGCACACACCAAATCCTATTGGTTCAGGTCCTGATTGGCTATTTGACATTGATTCACTCACTAATTCTTTGGGTTTCAGTAGTGATGTAAATGCAGGACAAAGGGATGCACCACCATCAGATAACAGTATTCAGTTTGTGATATTTCCACTCCCCACCATTGATCCTGTTGACTTCTGTGAACCAGAAAAGGAAGCTGAACCCATTCAGAATGAAGAAGAGAGAAAAATAGAGGAAAATCAGACTTCAAGAGAGTCTGAAGTACTTGAAGAAGCTGAAGAAAATCCAGACTTAAATGAGTCAAATCTGGATGGGAACTTAGTTGAGGAACCTGGTCATCCATCAAGAACTCAGAAAAATCATCCTCCTGAGTTGGTTATAGGAGACATTGCTTCTCCCATGATGACTAGGAATCAAAGCAGACTTCAAGAGCTACAAGATCAGCAGAATACAGTTAATACTGTACTTACTTGCTTTCTATCCCAAATTGAGCCCAAAAAGGCTTATGATGCTATGAAAGATCCAAGTTGGATAGAAGCAATGCAAGAGGAGCTGCTACAGTTTAAATTACAGGATGTTTGGGACTTGGTGGACCTTCCAAAAGGTCATAGAGCAATTGGCACCAAGTGGATTTTCAGAAACAAGAAGGATGACAGAGGAATTGTGATCAGAAACAAAGCAAGGCTGGTTGCACAAGGGTATACTCAGGAAGAGGGCATAGACTATGAGGAAGTCTTTGCTCCAGTGGCACGGATTGAAGCAATTAGGCTATTTCTAGCCTATGCCTCATTCATGAAGTTCAAGGTCTACCAAATGGATGTAAAAAGTGCTTTTCTGTATGGAAGTATTGATGAAGAAGTATATGTCTGTCAACCCCCTGGATTTGAGAATCCATTGCACCCTGACAGAGTGTACAAGTTGAAGAAGGCACTTTATGGTTTACATCAAGCCCCAAGAGCATGGTATGACACCCTGTCTACCTATCTCTTGAAAAATGAATTTGAAAGAGGAGTCATTGACAAGACCTTGTTCATTAAGAGGAGAAAGAAAGACACACTACTTGTTCAGATCTATGTGGATGACATCATCTTTGGATCCACAAATGATCACATGTGTAAAGAGTTTGAAGAGTTAATGCACAAGAGCTTCAAGATGAGTTCCATGGGAGAACTTACTTTCTTCCTTGGGCTTCAGGTGAAACAGAGGAAAGATGGGATTTTCATAAGCCAATCCAAATATGTGAAAGACATCCTGGACAAGTATGGTTTAACAGACTCAAAGCCAACAAGCACACCAATGGAGACACACAAACAGATCACTGCAGATCTTGAGGGGGAGGATGTGGATTTCCATCATTACAGATCTATGATTGGATCACTCATGTATCTCACAGCCTCTAGACCAGACATTATGTTTCCTGTATGTGTTTGTGCCAGATTTCAGGTTACACCTAAGCAATCACACCTTCATGCAGTCAAAAGAATTTTTAGATACCTAAGAGGGCAACCTAGATTAGGTCTTTGGTATCCTTATGAATCTTCGTTTGACTTGCTTGCATACTCAGATAGTGACTTAGGTGGAGCTAACATGGATAGGAAGTCTACTTCAGGTGGATGTCAGTTTTTGGGTGCAAGACTTGTATCATGGCAGTGTAAGAAACAAACCACAGTGTCCTTATCTACAACAGAAGCTGAGTATATAGCTGCTGCAAGTTGCTGTTCTCAGGTGTTATGGATTCAGAATCAGATGTTGGACTATGGGGTAACATTTCTTCACACTCCAATCTTCATTGACAACAACAGTGCCATTAGCATTGTTAACAATCCTGTCAAACACTCAAAAACAAAGCACATAGAGATCAGGTATCACTTTATTAGAGACTGTAATGAAAAGAAATTGATTCAAGTTGCTAAAGTTCATACCAATGACCAGTTTGCAGATCTATTCACAAAAGCATTTGATGTGGGTAGATTCACTTTCTTGGTAGCAAGTGTGGGCTTGATCAACCTTGAATAAATGCATGTTTTTTAATTTTTTATACCTGTATTTCTTTGTATATTTGGTGTTACTAACTAGTTTTCTCAGAACCTCAGTATGACTGAGATTGACAAGTGCTGCAAAGTGTAAGTATAGTTACTACTGCCAGTGCAGAATTACTACTGCTTAGTAGTTAATACTGCTTTGTAGTTAATACTGCTTTGTAGTTAATACTGCTTAGTAGTTAATACTGCATGTGTAGTTAATACTGCTTTGTAGTTAATACTGCTTAGTAGTTAATACTGCTTTGTAGTTAATACTGCTTTGTAGTTAATACTGCTTAGTAGTTAATTGTCAGGATCGATTCTTAACAAGATTAACAATACTTAGAATTCAGAATTAAAGAATCTGCGGAATAGAACTTTAATTCCCACAATCAAAGAACAATATATCAGAAAACACACAGTTGTTTGTATTCACTAAATCGACTCACAAGCTTACAACCAAACCTCAATCTTGATGAACAGGCTCAACAAGACGACTTCTACTTCTCTAGAAATAGGGTTCTTAAACCTTGAGGTTAATTCTCTCTAAAACACAATCGAATTCTAATTGTATTTTGTATATCGTATTATTTCCGTCTTCTTAATAGCTATCTATCAACAAATATATATACTGAATAATTACAAGATAACTATCAAAATAAGATTGATCTTCAGAATATTCTTTTAAGTATATCTTCAATCATTCCATCTTTATCTCCTTCAATCTCGCATTCCATGTTCTGATCCCAAGCAGTATTAACTTCATTCTTTTCAAGCAGTACTAATAATCTTCCAGCAGTAGGAATCTTCGATATGCCCAAGCAGTACTAACAGTTTTCGTAAGACACCAGCAGTACTAACTTTTGTTCAGCAGTATTAACCATGTACCAGCAGTAGTAACTTGTCTAGCAGTACTAATCATGTTCTTGCAGCATTAATGACTCAGCAGTACTAACCTTGAACTAGCAGTAGTATCTTTGTTCTGGCAGCACTAACATTGATCTGGCAGTAGTAATGTTGTTCTGGCAGTACTAACCATACTTAGCATATCTTCAGTTCCCAACAATCTCCCCCTAACTTGACTTTTCAGGATGAGAAGTTAAGTTCTTCAGATGATGCTTCCAAAACTTAATCATTGACGCATAGATCAGGATTCAAACCCAGACTTTGATTGAGAATCCTTTTTACCAGGTATCTTGCCATCTCAGAATCTTTGTTGCAAACCAACTTAGCATGCAGCATTCCATTCAACTTTTTCATGCTGTGCTTGTATACAACATCCACCAAATAATATTCATGAAATGTATTGTCAAGAGAGATGACATACACTCCACAATTCTCAATGAGCATCCAGTTGGTAATGACTTGAAAATTCCTTGCCATCAAATACTGAACTGCTTCTGGTTTGAACATTAAGCACAAGTATTCAAGAACCATCTTGGTGATAGACATACCTTGCTCTGTCAGCATGTTTCCATATAGCCTCATTCCCACCTTGAACATCTCTTCCAAGTCAGATCTAGAGCATGTTCTGATAAGTTTTCCCCAAGTAGAACTGACTTCAAACTTTCCATCTGCCCTTTTGATTCTGATGAACTCCTTTCTTCCATCTTTCAATGTGTCCCAGAAGATGATCTCAGGAGGCATGGAAGATAATGGTTTAGCCTTGATTGGATTAGTATCAACCACAGTAATATACATATCACATTGAGCATTTGATTGTGATTGTACATTGCTTGGTTGGCCTGAGGGAGTTGCCACTTCTTCTTCAGCAACTTTTGGATCAGATTTCTCTTTCACTGCTTCCTCCTGGGCTTCTTCTACAGTTGGATCCACCCTTGGCTTCTTTACATCTTTCTTCTTTGAAGCTATGGACTTTGTTCTTGGCCTTTTGGTTGACATCATCTTTGTTCTTTTAAAAGATTTAACAGCTTCAGGAGTGGTTTCAGCTGTTTCTTCTTTGTGGCTCTCAGCAGCACTAACAGTTTCTGCTGCCTTTTGTTTTTCAGCAGCAGTAACCATTTCTACTGCTATAGCTGTTACTGCTTCTTTTATAACCTTTAATGCTGCTGCTTCAACACTACCCTTCACAATCCAATATATCGCTGTATCAATCTCTGCTTTAGTTACTGTAGGAACAGATTCTGCTTTCTTCTCACTTTCAATTACTGCTGCCTCCACAAGATTCTTCAAAATTTCAGTTACTGCTGCTTCAGTCTCAGACACTGCATCATTATCTGTTTCTAATGCTTTTTCAATCTCAGCAGCATTAACTGTTTCTACTGCTTTTTCAATCTCAGCAGCATTAACTGTTTCTACTGCTGGTTCTGTTTCTGCTTCCTTCTCAATATCAGCAGCATTAACTGTTTCTACTGCTGGTTCTGTTTCTGCTTCCTTTGAACTATCTGCAGCCTGCTCAGACTCCCCCTCAACCTTATACTCATACTCCCCCTCAATGTTTGCATCCTCCATGTTTAGATCAGAGTCTGACTCCCCCTTTTTGGAAGCATCAGAGGTTGTTCTTCTCCTTCTCAAAACATACTGAGCTTTCTTCCTTCTTTGTAGCAGTTTGGTGATCAGCTTTTTATTCTTTTCTATTTTGGTGTTTTGATGAAGAACCACCTTCTTAAGCTCATCAATTTCCTTCTGCTGATCCATGACCTCAATGTTGATATTTGCAATAGTTTCCATCAATTCCTCGTACGTATATCTATCCTCACCCTGTTTAGGAGTTTTTACCTCCCTTTCAGGATCATTGGAAGTTTTAGCAGGTGTCTCTTGCCTAGCAAAAGCACTACCTACCCCCTTGGTTTCTTGGCACCTGGGACCTCTGGATGATTTCTCACCCTGAGTTGCCGTGAGGAAGGTCTTAGTTGTTTTACCACTGCCCTTCTCTTTGTTAGCAGAAGTAGTGGCAGCCTTGCGACTCACATGCTCAACCTTCTCCTTAGTGAGCACCTTCTTGGGGTTGGGAGACACCCCTGTGGTTTCCCTTTCGATATTCTCCATTGGAGAATGCTCCAACAGAGGGCTTAAAGGCTTCGGGCTCTTAGGAGATACAGCAAGGGAAGGAACCTTGTGTACATTTCTTCTTTCAAACTTTTTGGTTATTTTGGGAGTGGGTCGTTCAAGAATGGACTGATGGATGTCTTTTGTGATGGAAGGTTGGGATTGGTCATCAGTGGGTGTGTCTAATGAGGGCCTTGACCCTGATGCCATACCTTCAATTGTGTGGGACACAACCATCATTGTAGAGAACAATGGTGTGTCAACTCCTTCCGAGTCCCTAGGAAGTCTCCTCATATTTGAGAAAACCTTCCCTTTAGGGGATTTTGGTACATATACCTCATCAAATAGAGGTATATCCGTCAATTCCTTAGTTATCACTTCTTGAACAAACCGTGGATACATATAAAACTGCTTTTTGGATTCCAGGTTTGATACAAGATCATTGAAGAGCATTGCTGAAAAATTGAACTTTCTGGCAGTGGCTAAGCAGACCAAGGCATAAGCAATGGTACTGCTAAACTCATTCCATCCAGTTGTTTTCTTTGAAATACAGTGCATAAGAGTATGAAAAAGAAATCGCCATTGAGTGTAAAACTTTGACTTGTAGAATTTAAAAACTCCAATGGGACCTTCATACCCCATTCTTTGTAAAGTTGAGTATAGTTCTTCATTGGAAATAGAAGTTATACCTGAGGCATCATCCAATCGAAGAGTGATGCGAAGGAGTTCTTCTGAAACTTTCAAGGGTTTGTCACATACCCTTGTTTGGATGACTTTCTGCCCATCTTCGGATTCCACGGTGGCATTGGCCCAAAATTGCGTCTGATGCTCGATGTAGATAGTTGGATTCACCGTTAGTGCATAAGAAATATGAGTGGACTTGAGAAAATCCACAATGTCGTGAAATCCTGCGGCCTGCTTCGGCTTCTGAAGCATCGCAATCTCATTATGCTCATCGACAAACTCCATAATCGTCGTTCTTCCTGAGGATTTGGATAGAAAACACAAAGATTCTAGGGAGAAAAGGGTTAGAGCGAGAGAGAGAAGTTGAATGCGAAGAGACGTTATGAGCTTTGGCGGGCTAAAAGAGTATTTATAGCAGTAGTAGCCCTAATTTTCTATAAAGGCAGTATTAACGACTTAGCAGTATTAATGACTGAGCAGTATTAACTGCAAGGCAGTATTAACTACACAGCAGTATTAACTACACAAGCAGTATTAACTACTTAAGCAGTATTAACAACAGAGCAGTATTAACTACTAAGTAGTATTAACGACAAAGCAGTATTAACTACTAAGCAGTATTAACTGCAGAGCAGTATTAACTACTGAGCAGTATTAACAGCAAAGCAGTATTAACTACTTAGCAGTATTAACTACAAAGCAGTATTAACTACTCATTGGCAGTAGAAAATATGTACTAGCAGTAGAAACTCTGCACTGGCAGTAGTAACTCTGCACTAGCAGTAGTAACTCTGCACTAGCAGTAGTAACTCTGCATTAGCAGTAGTAACTCTGCACTGGCAGTAGTAACTATACTTGCACTTTGCAGCATTTGTCAAATCCTCAAATGTCATCTTACCTTCTGACACATCACCTTTACCACTTATCTTACCTCCTGCATGATTATTCCCAAAAGCAACATGTCCTCCATCAATTCTTTTGAAATTCTTGAGGCAGGACATGTTACCTGTCATGTGCCTGGAGCAACCACTATCAACATGCCAGATGCTCTTTCCCTTGAGCTGTTGGTTGCCCTGCACATAAGATAAATCAATTAGTTTTTATTGGGAACCCAAGCCGAAGTGGTCTTGGGTCTCCCTTGCTCATCAAAGTACTTGCATTGAGTTTTGATGAGGTTTTTAAACTTAGGTACTGCAGAATTTGAGTACTTTGTCAATATAATTGGTCTAGCAGCATAAACACTAGAGGCAGTATTAACTTTAGAAGAAGTACTAACAGAGTCAGCAGTACTAACAGAGTTAGCAGTATTAACACTGGAAGCAGTATTAGCAGCACTAACATAGTTAACACTGCTAGCAGCAGTACTATCTTTAGAAGAAGCACTAACAGAGTTAGCAGTACTAACACTGCTAGCAGCATTATCTGAGGCTGCAGTACTTTTAGGAACCCACATATTGACACAGTCCTTTTCAGTTTGTTTTCTCATGTGGCTTCTTGATTCAGCTTGTTTCTTAGCCACATTATTCCTTGCAGGCTTCCTATAACCAGAAGATTTTTGAAAACTTCTTTGAAAACTTTTCTTTTGGTTAATAGGATTGAAATAACAGTAGTTGGCAAGATGATTCAATTTGCCACAGATAAAACAAGGTTTTGGTCTGTTAATCCTTTGCAGATTAACTCCTTGCTTTTGTGCCCACTGGTTATTCCAATTTCTTTGATTTCCCCTCTTTTATCATGTTTTTGGGGCTTATTCTCTTGAAATTTCTTGCAACAACAATGTTAACAAGTTTTAGAGTTCACAACAGTGGTCTGTGTATAATGAACTCCCTTTCCTTTTTCAGATCTTTTCATCTCATTGTTCTTGTCCCAAGGACTTCCACCATCCTCATTAGTCTTGATGTGATTTTCTAATGGGATCTCATCACTGACAGTCTTGTTCTTTTTCTTAGACTCTTCTTTTCCAGTCTTATCTTCAACAACAACTTCATCTAATGGGTCTACTTTAGTAGCTCCTTCAGATAAGTCCTTACTATCCATGGTTTCTAACAGGTCTGATTTAGGAGGGATGTAAGTGTTGTTGTAGGGTGGGGTGTGGCATTGTACCCTAGTCCTGTTTTCATCTTACTGTGGACTTGAGCATTTATTATGGTGTCCATAGCTTTAGAAGCTTTTGAAAACTTTTCAACATCAAGTTTAACTTTCTCAAGCTCTCCTTTTACTTTCTCACACTCTTCCCTAGACTCTTTTAGTTGGAACTCCAGACCACCCTTTTCCCACTTCCAGTAATTTGTATCATATGAGTGTTGAAGTTCATTGGCTAGAAAAGCCTTAATTTGTTCTTCAAACCTCTCAACAATCAACACATAGTCTCTTCTATCCTTTTCTAGTCTCTTAAGGTCATCACACATTCCTTGATTGTGATCTCTATACCTTTTAATAGTGTCTATACAAGCTTGAGAACAGAGTTTAGATTGTACCTCAGTGGGAAGATCTGAAACTTCAGCCATAAGTGCTTGATTTTGGATGGCCTCTTCTGCTTGATCACTCCAATCAAATCCCATTCCTTGTTGAGAGACAAGAGCTTGAATAGAGTTTCTGTTTTGATTGGAACTTCCAGCCTGAGTTTGTTGATGGCTGTTGTGAGATGATCCACCTCTGCATTCCCTGGCAAAGTGTCCCATCTTGTGACACTTGTAGCATTCAACTTTAGACTTATCAAAGCCAGCACCGTCTTCTCTTCTTTAGGAAAAGTTGTTTCTCCCAGTCCTTTTTATGAACTTCTTCACCCTCATAGACAGCATAGCCATCTGCCACTTGATATCCATCTCTTCAAGATCATCAGCATTAATCTGTTCTAAGTCATCATTAATTAAAGATGAGTTAACATGACTAGAAAAGAAAGCTTCAAGTACAGAGTCAGTGGCCTTTTCTTGATTGACTCCTCCAGCAGCACTAACTGATTCAGGGTTAGCAGTAGAATCAGGTGATGCTGAAAGGAGTGAAGCATTATGTACATATCCAGAGGGCTTCTTTTTGGCTTCAACCTCTGTTTCAAAGATTATAAGATCATTGTAGAGATCATCAAGCTCTTTATCTTCCAATTGGTCATTCTGTCTGAATGACACAGTATACATGGTCCACTCTTCACCTAATGATCTTAAGAACTTTCTGTTAACATCATCAGCCTCCATCTTGACTCCTACTGTGGCTAATTCTCCAATCAGCTTATTAAATCTATCAATAGTTTGAGTCATAGACTCATTCTTAGTAGAAGTAAAGTTTTCATACTGCTGCTTGAGAATTGCCTTCTGATTCCTCTTGGTGCTTTTAGTGCCAGTGAACCTCTTTTCCAATGCTTTCCACAGAATCTGAGCATCAGTGCAGTGATGAAATTGATGCTGATATTCATTGGGGATAGCCAAAAGCAGAGTGCTTAAGGCCTTCATCTCTATTTGTCTGACTTTTCTCTCTGCATCAGTCTTTGGAGGAGGTCTTTTGCCATCTGGTCCAGTTCTTCCTTCAGCACATGGACCATTCTCTATGATATCCCAGATGGAATAATCAGTAAGCAGAATGTACTGCTTGATTCTAATTTTCCACATGTCAAATTCATTGGGTCTGAGCATGGGAACCTTCGAAACAAGAGTACTGTTTGATTCAAAAGAATTTTCCATAATGATTGTAGAATTCTAAGAAACACAAGCTCTGATACCACTTGTCAGGATCGATTCTTAACAAGATTAACAATACTTAGAATTCAGAATTAAAGAATCTGCGGAATAGAACTTTAATTCCCACAATCAAAGAACAATATATCAGAAAACACACAGTTGTTTGTATTCACTAAATCGACTCACAAGCTTACAACCAAACCTCAATCTTGATGAACAGGCTCAACAAGACAACTTCTACTTCTCTAGAAATAGGGTTCTTAAACCTTGAGGTTAATTCTCTCTAAAACACAATCGAATTCTAATTGTATTTTGTATATCGTATTATTTCCGTCTTCTTAATAGCTATCTATCAACAAATATATATACTGAATAATTACAAGATAACTATCAAAATAAGATTGATCTTCAGAATATTCTTTTAAGTATATCTTCAATCATTCCATCTTTATCTCCTTCAATCTCGCATTCCATGTTCTGATCCCAAGCAGTATTAACTTCATTCTTTTCAAGCAGTACTAATAATCTTCCAGTAGTAGGAATCTTCGATATGCCCAAGCAGTACTAACAGTTTTCGTAAGACACCAGCAGTACTAACTTTTGTTCAGCAGTATTAACCATGTACCAGCAGTAGTAACTTGTCTAGCAGTACTAATCATGTTCTTGCAGCATTAATGACGCAGCAGTACTAACCTTGAACTAGCAGTAGTATCTTTGTTCTGGCAGCACTAACATTGATCTGGCAGTAGTAATGTTGTTCTGGCAGTACTAACCATACTTAGCATATCTTCAGTTCCCAACATTAATACTGCTTGTGTAGTTAATACTGCTGTGTAGTTAATACTGATGTGTAGTTAATACTGCCTTGTAGTTAATACTGCCTTGTAGTTAATACTGCTCAGTCGTTAATACTGCTAAGTCGTTAATACTGCTTCTAAAGAAAATCAGGGCTAGTACTGCTATAAATACTCTTTCAGCCTGCCAAAGTTCATAACGTCTCTTTGCATTCAATTTCTCTCTCTCGTTCTAACCTTTTCTCTCCAGAATCTCTGTGTTCTCTATCCAAATCCTCAGGAAGAATGACGACAATGGAGTTTGTCGATGAGCACAATGAGATTGCGATGCTTCAGAAGCCAAAGCAGGCCGCAGGATTTCATGATATGGTGGATTTTCTCAAGTCCACACACATCTCTCATGCCCTAACAGTGTGCCCAACCATATATATTTAGCATCAAAAGCAATTTTGGGAGAATGCCACTGTTATATTCGAAGATGGGCAGAAAATCATTCGAACAAGGGTTTGTGACAAACCCTTGAAGGTCACAGAGGAGGTTATTCGCATCACTCTTCACTTAGATGATGCCTCAGGTATAACTTATCTCTCTAATGATGAACTTTTCTCGACCTTACCAAGAATGGGGTATGAAGGTCCCATTGGAATTTTTAAATTCTACAAGTCAAATTTTTTCACCCAATGGCGATTTTTTGTTCATACTCTTATGCACTGTATTTCAAAGAAAACAACTGGATGGAGTGAGTTTAGCAGTACCATTGCTTATGCCTTGGTCTGCTTAGCCACTGCCAGAAAGTTCAATTTTTCAGCAATGATTTTTAATGATCTTGTGGCAAACCTAGAATCCAAAAAGCGCTTTTACATGTATCCTAGGTTTGTCCAAGAAGTAATTAACCATGAATTGACGGATTTACCTCAGTCCGCTGAGGTATATGTGCCAAAACCCCCTAAAGGGAAGGTTTTCTCAAATATGAGAAGAATTCCTAGGGACTCGGAAGGAGTTGACACACCATTGTTCTCTACAATGATGGTTGTGTCCCACACCACTGAAGGTATGGCATCAGGGTCAAGGCCCCCATTAGACACACCCACTGATGGCCAATCCCCACCTTCCATCACCAAAGAAATCCCACAGTCCATTCTTTTAAGACCCACTCCAAAAATCACCAAGAAGTTTGAAAGAAGAAAGGTACACAAGGTTCCTTCCCTTGATGTATCTCCTAATAGCCCAAAGCCTACAAGCCCTCTATTGGAGAATTCTCCAATAGAGAATATCAAAAGGGTAACCACAGGGGTGTCTCCCAACCCCAAGAATGTGCTCTCTAAGGAGAAGGATGAGCATGTGGGCTGCAAGGCTGCCACTACTTCTGCTAGCAAAGATAAGGACAGTGGTAACATCACTAAGACCTTCCCCACGGCAACTCAGAATGTGAAAACATTCAGAGGACCCAGGCGCCAAGAAACCATGGGAGTAGGTTGTACTTTTGCTAGGCAAGAGACACCTACTAAAACTTCCTATGATCCTGCAAGGGAGGTAAACACTTCTAAACCAGGTGAGGATAGATATACTTATGAGGAATTGATGGAAACCATTGCCAACATCAACATTGATGTCATGGATCAGCAGAAGGAGATTGATGAGCTTAAGAAGGTGGTTCTTTATCAACACACCAAGATAGAGAAGAATAAGAAGATGATCACCAAACTGCTGCAAAGAAGGAAGAAAGCTCAGTATGTTCTGAAAAGGAGAAGCTCAACCACTGATGCTTCCAAAAAGGGGGAGTTAGAAACTGAACTAAACATGGAGGATGCAAAGGTTGAGGGGGAGAATGAGCATAAGGTTGAGGGGGAGGCTGCAGTATCTGAGATTGAAGCAGCAGTAACTAAAATTATGAAGAGTCTTGTTGATGCAGCAGTATCTGAAAGTGAGAAGGAAACAGTATCTGTATCTACAGTAACCAAATCTGAGATTGAAGTAGAGGTATTTGAGATTGTGAAGAATAGTGTTGAAGCAGCAGTATCAAAGATTATAAAAGAAGCAGTAACAGCTAGAGCAGCAGAAATGGTTAATGCTGCTAGTCAAAAAGCAGCAGAAACCATTCAAGCAGCAGAAATGGTTAATGTTGCTGAAAAACATAAGGCAGCAGAAACCATCCCTGAAGCAGCAGAAACAAAGGAAACAGCAGAAACAATCCCTGAAGCAGCAGAAACAAAGGAAACAGCAGAAACGATCCCTGAAACAGCAGAAACAAAGGAAACAACTGAAACCATTCCTGAAGCTGTTAAATCACTCAAAAGAACCAAGATGGTGTCAAACAAAAGACCTAGAACAAAGTCTATAGCTTCAAAGAAGAAAGTTGTAAAGAAGCCTAGGGTGGAACCCATTGTAGAAGAAGCTAAGGAGGAAGTTGTGAAAGAGAAAGCTGATCAAAAAGTTGCTGAAGAAGAAGTGGCAACTCCATCAGGTCAACCAAGCAATGTACAATCACCAACAAATGCTCAATGTGATATGTATATTACTGTGGTTGATACTAGTCCAATCAAAGTTAAACCATTAGCTTCTATGGCTCCTGAGATCATCTTCTGGGATACTTTGAAAGATCAGAGAAAGGAGTACATTAGAGTAAAAAGAGCAGATGGGAAGTTTGAGGTCAGTTCTACATGGGGAAGACTTATCAGGATGTGCTCTAGATCTGACATTGAGGAGATGTTCAAGGTAGGAATGAAGCTTTATGGAAATATGCTGACTGAGAATGGAATGTCCATCACCAAAATGGTACTTGAATACTTGTGCCTAATATTCAATACAGAAGCAGTTAAGTATTTGACAGAAAGGCAATTTCAAACTGTTACCAACTGGATGCTTATTGAAAATTGTGGTGTGTATGTCATAACACTTGACTATGCATATCATGAGTATTATTTGGTGGATAAAGTATACAAGCACAGCATGACAAGGTTGAAATGAATGCTAAAAACTAAGTTGGTGGGTAACAAAGATTCTAAGATGGCAAGATACCTGGTAAGAAGGATCATCAATCAAAGTTTGGGATTGAATCTTGACTTGTGTGTTCAAGATTAAGTTTTGGAAGCATCATCATCTGAAGAACTTGACTTCTCTTTCTAAAAGTCAAGTTAGGGGGAGATTGTTGGGAACTGAAGATTTGCTAAGTATGGATAATACTGCCAGAACAACATTACTACTTCCAGAACAAAGTTACTACTGCCAGTAAAGGTTAGTACTGCCAGAACAAAATTACTACTGCAAGACAAAGTTAATACTGCTGGAAGAATGTTAGTACTGTTGATGCATTAATGCTGCTGGAACAAGGTTAGTACTGCTTGTCAAGATTAATATTGTTGAAGCAAGGTTAGTACTGCTGAGTCAAGTTAATGCTGCTGGAATGAATTAATGCTGTTGGAGAATATTAGTACTGCTCATGCTGAATAAAGTTAATACTGCTGATGTGATAAGTTTGGTATGCGAAGATTTTGGAGATAAAGATGGAATGGATGAAGATATGCTTAAAGAAGATTCAGAAGATCAATTTATTTTTGATAGTTATCTTGTAACTATTTAGTATAAATAGATGTTGATAGATAGCTATTCAAATAATACGAAATACGCGATATACGAGAGTTTTTGAGAATACATTATGTTTTAGAGAGAATTAACCTCAAGGTTTAGAACCCTATTTCTAGAGAAGTAGAAGTCGTCTTGATTGAGCCTGTTCATCAAGATTGAGGTTTGGTTGTAAGCTTGTGAGTTGAATCAGTGAATACAAACAGCTGTGTGTTTTCTGATATATTGTTCTTTGATTGTGTGAATTAAAGTTCTATTCCGCAGATTCTTTAATTCTGAGTTCTAAGTATTTTTAGTCTTGTTAAGATTCGATCCTGACAAGATGAAAGTGACGATGAATAGTAAACTGAAGTTCGCAAGCTTTGGCCTGCGAACTTTAATGATTTTCGCAATAGAGGCTTGCGAACTTTGTAATTTTCGCAATAGAGGCTTGCGAGCTTTGTGATTTTCGCAGCTTTGGCTTGCGAAAATTGGTGATTTTTGCTACAGTGGGTTGCGAACTTTGAACCATTCCAGTATCATTTTTATGGTTTTATGAGGAACATAATCTGAGGTATATATGCTATTTGTTATATGTTTATAACTCTGTTGTTGATGTAAAAACCATGTTATGTTAAATTGTAAGGACTTATTTATGAGTCCGGAACTGTAGTTAATTGTTGAGATGTTGATCCCCGATGCTAAATGGCAAAGTGGGGATAATCGTTGAAATTAATATTCTGTACATAGAGATATAGAATATATGATGAATTGTATAACTTTAGCATACAATAGAAAGAGTGATGATACACAATTATTGTGTGGCGTTGGCTAGAAATATGCATCTGGTCTAGTGGGCATAAAGTACGGTATAATGAGAACCGTTTACTAGCCAGGGACTGTTGGGATGTATTTCTAGTTGTTGGAGTGAATCTTGAATCATCTGTGAGGGTCTCTGGTGGTTGATGATCGCGATAAAATAAAATCTCATTTGGGGGACCAGTGATTCAAGGTGGGGAGGAAATGAAATGAGGAATAGCAGACTTAGAGTTGTAATTCCCATTTCAAACGAAAGATGAGATATCTTCATTGTAGAGGAGTTTGGAGATAAACCAATGTAGAAAAATTGTAATCTCAATTCAGAAAGAAGCAGGTTTGGAAACTGTAATTTCTGGGAGTTGGAGTTACTTATAATCCGGTGGGATTTATAGTAATTCTTGATGGTAGTATGATGACTAGATGAATTAGTCATAAGTAAGGGAATAGGTGGATTCCAGTGGTTGATAAGAGCTTGGTATGGTAAGATGGCTGATAACAGGTTTGATATATCTGTTAATATTTTATTTGTTAAATTTTAATTTGATTTGGATAATCTCACTAGGCGAAAGCCTAATGTTTCAAATTAAACTGTCTTACCAGGTACTGGCTCTGGGAAATAGCTTGGGAAGTGAGACTACAGTTGAAGGGAATCGGACTTGGTGTTAACAAAGGATCAGGATATTCTTTTGATGACTTTTGGGCGAGCCTTAGATAATCTAGTTGATCTTATTGTGATGTATAATTAGATTGATCAGATTATTTAAGTTAGACGACTTAATGTATATATAGAAATTTACTTTTTGATCCTTTGGTTTATAAAAGTCTGATATCTTGGTGATCATAACTTTGTTATTTGAGGTTTAAGTTGGCCCTGAATTTTAGGGTGTTACACACTCAGACAAAGAAAAAAAACAGACCAGACTCTATTATTGGAAAGAGGGTGTAAATAAGAAAATCTGAAGAAAAAAAAAAAAGATCCTGTTTAGCATTAAACATAATCATGTGAAAATTGAATTTATCTCGATAGAACTTTCACATCCCGTCGCATTGCGCGGGTACCCTACTAGTTTCTAAAAATGTGTGTTAGATATATATCATGATTTTTATAAAAATGTTTGTTAGATATATGATGTTATTTATAATTTAGGTCCCTTAAGTTTGCCCAAATTACAACTTAGGTCCGTGAAGTTTGCATAATTACGAATTAGGCCTCTTACGTTTGCATAAATACGATTTTGGTCCCTTAAGTTTGCAAATTACAACTTAGGTCCTTGAACTTTGCATAATGACAAATTAGGTCCCTTAAGTTTGCATAAATACAAATTTTGTCCCTTAAGGTTGCATAATTTAAACTAAGGTCCTTGAACTTTGCATAATGACAAATTAGGTCCCTTAAGTTTGCATAAATACGATTTAGTCCCTTACCTTTGCATTACCATGTAGAAGGATTTTTACTATACGGACTTGACGCTCAAGTGTCGCCTGTCGTTTGCAAAAGAAATTAAAACCCATATGGGCAATCTAACTGGACGAGAATTGATCTCAAGATTTCAGCTCACACCTTTCGGTCCATGGCTCCACGTTACCATGACTGATGGCCACCCGACGCTGGTTCACATGTTTTTGCAAAAGGAGGTCATTGTGCGAAACGCAGATCGTGACGTGATGTATTTTGATGTGTATGGACGTCACATGCACTTTGGGAGTGCTGAGTTCTGTCTTCTGACAAGACTCTGTTTCGGACCAGAACCCTCCCTTCCTCCCCTACCAACTGACGGGTTCGTTAGTAGGGTTTGGCCCGGAACCAATCCGGAGGAATTGAAGATTGACATGGTGGTTCAGCGGGTTAAGCGAGGTCTTGCAGATTATTCAGACGACGATATTATCCGTGTGTGTATAGTGCTGATGGTAGAGGTCATGTTTATGGGTCGTGAGCTATATTCGATCGTTTCCGAGACATTCCTTAGAGCCGTCAAGGACTTGGATACATGTAGCAGGTTTCCGTGGGGTAGCTACATCTGGGCCCATACATTTAAACAATTGCACCTTGCCATCATGCGACGCAAAGACAAGCATTCCAAGATGACTTTGTCCAGCTTTGTATACGTTTTTAAGGTTAGATAAGTAGTATAACATAAATTATAATTCGTTTGAGGTTGCCTTTTTATACGTACTTGTTGTGTAATTCCAGATATGGATCGTAGAGATGTTTCCTGTTGCCCAAGAAAAATTCATTCTGCGCAGCGATAGGTTTATTAAAGGAACCCGTTGGGACCGGGCTGAAGCAATGAACAAGAGTACTTGCCTTGCCATGTTCAACTCAGTAAATGTAAGTTATTTTACTATTTTATAATTCTAGTCCTGCATATTAATTCTATCATGGTTTTCAATTTATTTAGTCGTCGCGTCCGCCGCTTGGTGAGCTTGAGCCTACGGATGCCGAGCTGGCTCAGCCCTGGTTTAGCGAGAGTATCGCCTTCATTCGGAGATCTGCGGAAAGACCGACGAAGAGGTCACGACGGTCCTCTCCCGACGAGGATGACGAAGATGACGCGCAACCTCAACATCCTGTTGGGGTTAGCGACCCATATGAGGCGCCCCCGCCCCCTTGCTACTCCCATGATGGTATGTCACATCCTGATCCATATCAAGCGAAGTGGGACGAGCTGTCAGCGCTGGGCCGTTACGTACGCGAGGAGCTGTCAGCGCATGGCCGCTACGTACGCGAGGAGCACGAGAAACGACTAAAAGCTGTCGAGGATATTTGTTCACAGTTTAACGCCGTTCACATTAGTGTTTAACTTAATTTTTCCCATAGATGTTTTACTTTGTGTATTGATATTATGTTCTATACTTGTATTAGATGTCGATCCCTCAACCGTCCTACATCCCAGCTGGACACACGCAGGCTGCACCAGAGACGTTTGCCACTACGTCGACGTTTACCCCGCAGAATGTAAATAACCACCACTTCTCATTATATTTTTTTCCTTATTATGTTTGAAATAATCTTATAATGAACAATGTCACCCAGTTTCGGACGTCGGGGGCGGACTGTTACGTACCTCAAATAGCGACGAGCTACGATATGTCGTCGTACGTTACACCGCCAGGCTACATGATGCCAGGGTCGTCGGGCTACATGCAAAATGTAAGTTTTTTTTATAGTTTTGGTTTAATTACGTACTTGACAAAAGTATACTTAAAATTAACAATAGTATGTGTTAATTATGTTAAGATTTATAAACATCACAAAACTTATATATATATATATATACATATAGGTTCCAATTTTTAGACTTTATCAACCTCCCTTTAGTCGTCGAAGATAGTACCACTCTTGTTGAAAGGTGCGAAAGTACTCCATAAGCTGCACAATCGGTAATCTACGAGCAAAACGGGAGAGTGCATTCACCGACTCTACACTGTTGGAGGTCATAATGTTATATCGTACACCAGGAAAATGGGCCCTTGACCACCTCTCCTTACCAGCATCGTCCATAACTTTAACTCCATTAGGTACACTAATTCGTAATGCATTCATGTAACGGTCAAACTCCCGAACCGTGTACGCCTTGCATGTCTTCCAGTAGGTCGTGTTGTACGTCATAATACGTTTGTCCTTGCTCTTCACGTTCATCTCCAAATGCCGGCAACATAGGGCATGAGGGGTATTTGGGTACACGGCGGAAATTGCAGTGCTTATGGCCGGAGCCCTGTCGGATATAAACACTAACCCTGTCGGCTCTCCGATATATTCTCTCAACATGGACAAAAACCAACACCACTCCTCCCCGGTCTCGGACTTTCCTACTCCGAAACCAATGGGCACAATGTTTTGATTTCCGTCCATGGCAACAGCCAAGAACATCATACCCAAGTAACGTCCCTTTAAATGGGCAGCGTCTATCACAACGACACGACGAAGATTTGTCAAAAAGGTTCTGATTTGCAAAAATGTTGGTGGTTTCCGTCAGTAAATGCTATAGTTTATAATATGTAAACATATGACGTATTAATATATGTACCGCAACTCCAAGGGCAGCAAAACACAACTCAAAACGTCCCTTTGAATCTGTCCTTATTCTGGTGCGTGTACCTGGATTATTCAACTCCAGATTATATAAATATGTAGGGAGTCGTTCATACGACTCCTTAGGAGTGCCCCTCACCAGTAGTAGGGCCCTACATCGCGCACGCCAACTTTGGTGGTAACC
Organism: Saussurea involucrata; assembly: GCA_033807775.1. Classification (NCBI taxonomy): domain Eukaryota; kingdom Viridiplantae; phylum Streptophyta; class Magnoliopsida; order Asterales; family Asteraceae; genus Saussurea; species Saussurea involucrata. Next base: position 89,134,548 of record CM066317.1, read on the forward strand.
GATAGTGATCTCGTACTGGTCGTTTATATCGTTCATGATGTCCTTTGGCCGAAATGCCCGACTAGCATCAAGAAATTTTCCTTTGAGCATATGGCCCAAAGTCCTTTTGTCGGCTTGTCGGTGGTTGGGATTCAGTTGCGTCCTGGAACAAGTGTGTACGTCGTGCAACCTTGTAACGTGAAACATCCCTCCTTTAGCGCCCACGGATCTCGTTGTAAAACGCCAATTACAATTCTCTATTGCACATACAGCCACATATCTTTCTTTGTCAGATTTCTTAACTTTTCTCTCAAAACCCTCTTTAATGAACTTAATGCCGAGCTGTATAATCATTTCTTCCTTTGTTTCAAACATCTGACCTTCGCGTATCCTTGAACTACGATTATAAGGTGCAGGTTGGTAGGTTGGTATAGAGGTCTCTGAGGTTCGAAGGGGAGAAGGCATATCAAAATAATCATTTAACTCATCAAATGATTTATTTTACTAGGGACATATTCCTCATCATTATCGGTATCTGAGTTGTCAAAATCAGATATACCCACTGTGAAAACGTGGGCTTAGTCATCAGCAACTCCAACAAACCGTCTTCCTTCGTCTTCTACTTCTTCTTCTTCTAATCCTTGCATCTCCGGAACAAATTCGGGATAACAGTCATTAAGACCATATGTATGATCCGGATTAAATGTTGCGTCATATGACGCATCAAATTGAGAACACTCACCGACATGGGTTTCGTCATCACTTTCATCCTCACCTTCGTCCTGACCTTCTTTATCACCTTCATCCTCACCTTCGTCCTGACCTTCGTCATCACCTTCGTTGCACATCGATGGAACGACATACACAAAAAGAGCTGGAAGTCTGTCTGACTCGACTGCAAATTGCATAAAATCATAAACATGTCCATCGTCGGTTAACTCGAAGATTGAGCCATCATTCATGTACACTAACTTGGTTTCACCTACAGCAGAGTCAATACCACATTTTTCAATGGCATAAGCAAGCAACTTCTGATGTGTAATGTTTACTTTCAGTTTCACACCATGCTTAGATTTATAAGCAAAATCCCACACATCGTTATGTTGCACCCATTCACCATCGAAACAAAAATATAGCTTAGCTTTTTCAACATGTGAACTCATTTTTCAGTAGAAAGAAAAGGATTCAAATGATGAAAACAGAAAGATATGTGATTTAAATGGTGAAGAGATGAAATGAGATGTAATTCAAATGGCTTACAACTTACTGATTTTATAGATGAAAGGGATGTGATTCCAACCATACAATTGAAAGTGGGATCACAAGGTGGAATGCATGCCTAAAAACGTACGCTTATCACAAGGTGGAATGCATGCCAAAAAACGTACGCTTATCTTGTGGAATGCATGCCAAAAAACGTGCAAAAAACTAAAAAGTGGGATCACATTATAACCCTAGTCCGTGGGCCACGGACATAATGTATTGCCCACAGGTTTTTACCCCTCCCACGGGCAAATGAAAGTGTAAGTCTAACTTTGTAAAAAATTCTGTGGGCCACGGATTTTCAGGGCATTTTTGTTAATTGGAAGAGAGATAGGGCATTTGGATGAAACTCTGGTCAACTAAGGGCATTTCATTTAATTTCCCAATTTTCTATTACAAATTTTCAAAATTATTATGTATATATTAAAATTGTATTAAATATTACATCCATATACACACACACAATACTAAGTTCCTCATCTTGCCATCATGACATACATAATACAATGATTTTTAAGTATATAATATTATATACGGCAAATCTCACACATACTACTTCTTTTCTGTAAGGTATGAACCATTGACCTCATAAGAGGCTAAGGTGTTGTTTGTTTTTTAAGAGGTCTGAAGTCTGAAATCTGATTTTACATCTAAAAAGTAAGAGGTGGTGCTGAAATCTGAAATATTAAGACTGTTTGGTTTTATAAAATGATGAACATCTTAATTGACTAAAAATATTATGTTTTAAAACTCCAACTTGAAAGAGACCACTATTTGATAACACACACATTCATACCCATCAACCATGCGTGCAATTGAGGAGGGGGTAGAAGGAACTGAACCCTTAAAAAAATAAGAGGAATTAAGTGGATGGTGCACCTCTAAAATTTCAGAGGACATTAAGAGGTTTTCAGACTTTTTTCTAAAAATAAAACAAACAATCTTAAATCTGAAAACCTCTTAATTTTAAGACTTAAGAGGTTTTAAGAGGTATTTTTTCAAAAACAAACCACCCCTAAATGTCTTTTTCTTACCCCCCGGCGATCGACCTCTCTTCTTATCTTTCCATCACGACACACACACACGATCTCAGGCCTCCCCCTACCTATACTTCACCTCGCCACCATTCCATTCGATGCCCCCCCCAGGAACTTTTTTGTCGTAATTGGAACTTGCTAACCCTTCCCTTCATCTGTTTTCTTGGTAGGTGTTTTGATTTATGGGGTTTTGGGCTATGAGTGAGTCGTGAGAGAGGAAACCAACAACTAGAGGTAGAATGGGGGCTATGGTTTGTTTTGAGTAGAGTGAGAGGGAGGAAACCAAAGTTGAGGGAGCTTTACTGTAACACTAGGAATTTTAGGTAAGTAAAATTCCAAAATTTATATATATATATATGTTTAACCCTTAGAATAGTTCAAAATTATGTATCTAAAAGCTTAGTTATGATTTGGATATGTTTGGGGTATGAAAATGGTCAACAAAAGAGGCCATTTAGTAACTTATGCCACTCCCCGATCGTGAAAAGTAGGCAGCAGACCGAGCTGGAAGGGACTTAGGCGCATGTGACCTTTGCATGTGACCCTGGGTCGCTGAGGCCATGTTGCGTCACTACACCTATCTCAGTTTTAGATCTGTTCATCATTAGAAAATGCTTATGAACAACTAAGGATCAAGATGTACAGTCTAGAATTCATCAGAGACGGCTTCTTGTAACCAAAATCAGGCTGTTGAAATTCTATCGAGAATCGAAGAACTTTCCAAGTGTAACTCATCCTTGGATCTCACATCGGGGCTCTAAGAGTTAAACATTTGGTGAATTAGAGGTCTTCTATTGGAATAGATATTTTTGGCTGATAATCATTATGGGTTTCTCATTTTTGGAAGATTTCTTCCTGGTTATCCAGAGCATCTAGTGCCAATTGTCTAGAGCCTGAAGCTTACCAAGCGCTACTTGATCAATTGGAAGATTTCTACACAGAAAGCATCACGTTTAGAGGAGCATTAAAGATTGTGTTTTAGAAGGTCAGAAGTAGCAAACCTTTTATCTAGAGATTCTGAAGACCTCTTGACAAGCTTCCCATAGCCATAGCTACTTCTTGACCAGTATATATCATAGGGTACCTAGGACTTGGATGTAGGGGTGTACGCGGGTTGGGTTGGGTTGTTTTTGACAATTTTACAACCAACCTAAATTATGGCGGCTTGAAAAATCTCAACCTAACCCAACCCATTCAAAAGTATAACCCAACCCAACCCAACCCTTGCGGGTTGTGGCGGGTTGAGCGGTTTGGTAGTGTACATAAAGTTCACGATTGAAATACGACAAATAAAACTAAAAATATACCCCGCAAAGTTATTAGTTATAACAATGTAACACCCTCAAAATTGGAACGAGCAACTAACTTTAATTTCGATAAAACAACCAAAAGAGGATAAAATCCTTTCTACAAAACATCCTTGAAATTACCTCAAAGTTTAAACATCACAAAATTCACAACTAATAACTCAAGGCGGGTGTTACTCAACCCAATTACAAGTTGCTAATCCCAATTAAGTGCGGAAAACTTCACTAAGAAAAACCACTTCTCGTGCACTCTACTAGCACTCATCACTTCACAGTGTAGCTAAAGCTATTCCCAACCTGAACCTGTTGCACATGCCGACAAATAAAAAGGTTAGGCTAACGCCTAGTGAGTTCAAGAGTTTACATCATGAGCAAATCATTTAATGGACCAAAAGGTTCAACTTAAATTTATGATTTCCAAAAAGGGTTTGTATAAAATACACCGACAACCCAATTTCCACACGCACACAATTCATGTGAGGAAAGCTTCCAATGAAAATATTTCTCTGCAATGGACTCAAGTCCAAAACTCACTCAAGAGGTAAATAAATAATAATCCCTCAAATGATCGCCAATGAGAATAATACTCCAATAGTGAAAACATCCAACAAGGATGACACATAAAAACCGTTCATCAATCATGGAAAACAATTCATACGCATATAATATAACATCGACAACGCGGATAAACAAAATACCCGAAATCAACACCCTTCGGTGACAGGGGAGACCCGATTTCATCGAATGTGGTGAACACATAAATTAAACCACAATTAATAAACACAAGTAAGCTTCATGGATGGGAAACACATGACATCAACCCTCCCTCGGTCTCTAGTCAGTTTTAGACATCAACCCAAACCGGGTCTTTAGTCCATCTCCGGCATCAACCAAACTAGGTCTTTAGCCCACCTTAGACATCAACCAAAATAGGTCTTTAGCCCATCTCTGACATCAACCAAACTAGGTCTTTAGTACGTCTCTGGCATCAACCAAACTAGGTCTTTAGCCCATCTCCGACATCAACCAAACTAGGTCTTTAGTCTATCTCTGGCATCAGCCAAACTAGGTCTTTAGCCCATCTTCGACATCAACCAAACTAGGTCTTTAGTCCATCTCTGGCATCAACCAAACTAGATCTTTAGCCCATCTCCGACACCAACCAAACTAGGTCTTTAGTCCGTCTCTGGCATCAACCAAACTAGGTCTTTAGCCCATCTCCGACATCAACCAAACTAGGTCTTTAGTCCGTCTTAGACATCAACCAAACTAGGTCTTTAGTCCAAACCACCAAGTTAAATCATACTGGATCTTTACCTAGGGAAACTCACCATCCAATACACGCTTACTCGACTTAAATATAAATACATGACCCCAAAAGAATAACCAATGCATTCAAATCATGTAAATGTCAAATATAATGCAATTCATGCAATTCAAACCCCAAGCCCACGTTGAGCTTATTAAAACCGGGGGAATGCCCTCAACACTCAACCGAGTCCAAAACCGAGCCCCCTGCTCAAAAGATCTAATGATCGTTTATCAACATCAACTCATGCAAATAAAATGCATCTAACCCACATCATGCTAGCACACGCTCCGAGGCATGATAATCTCACAACCCCTTCATTGCCACCTTCCCAATGAAGTCAAATCATATATGCATCTATATGTGTGTGTGTGTGTGTGTGTGTATACGTATATGCAACTCTTTCATAATTCAACAATGCATATAACCCACCAAGGTTCGTTAGTCCCAAAGGTACTAAGAATACAAAATCATCAAACGGTCTTCCCACATAAGACCAACACTTAAACCGGCACATACTCAAATAAAAAGCAATTAAGCATATAACACATTCAAGGCTCCACCTCGACCTACTAAAACCAGCAAACACTCAAAAGACTCATTTGAGTATAAATCAAGCCTTTAAAGGCCAAATAAACTGTTGGCTAAATACGTATTGCTCACACGGTTACGTAAACCAAAATACATCGTTTCCCAAAATCTTTACCCTCTTAACTTCTCAATTGGCCATCGGCCCAAAATAAAAGGTTTACAACTCCCAAAATATTCATACGGCCAAGATTGACCCAAAACCCCAATTCACACGTTCACATTTTCGAAATGTAACATATCATAATTATTGCACAATCACACAAACACTAAAAGTGTATTTCGACCAAATAACTTTCACTTATGCAATAAATTAACAAAACCTATTTCACTCGTGATTTATTCATCAATCACTCAAATCCCCAAATGTGGGTGTTTTACAAGATATGTAAAGCTCAACACTTTGAGCAAATCAAAACCCACTAAACAACTCAACAAGGGATAATTTCATATAAATCACATAAATACTTTAAAATAAACATTTTGGCATGTACAACGTTTTCACAAATCAACTTAAACTCACCTTGCTAGATTAGGCTAAATCTAGATTTTCCCAACGTATGCTCCTTTGAAGAAACTTGCATCTTCAAGCCAAAGCCTCCAAAAACCTAGATCCAACATTTCCAACCATAAATACTTAGATCTAACCATGTAGAATCATTCCCCAAACATAATCCATCAAAATCCCACTTATACCAAAACCCTAGTTCTTATAGATGAAGAAAATAAGGTTTTCCTTAACCAATCACCACCAAAATCACACCAAAGAAACTCACAATGGAAGAGAAGATGAAAACCACAAAACCCTAGCTTTTGGGTAGAGAGATATTATCTTTATCACTTGAATCTCCAAGCAAAAGCTCCTAATCACCCACACAAGCTTCAAGCTTCCATATCTTCAACAATGGTGGAAAGGGGTTTACTTTGAGTGAAGAAGATGAAGAAGAAAGGAAGAGTTTAGGGCTCTCCTTTGAGAGAAATCGTTCAAGAGAGAGAGACAAATCTGAGATGTGGTTGAGAGAAAATGAAATGAGGGAAGAGAGAGGCTTGTCTTAAAAACAACCCTAAAAATGCATCAGACATGTCGCGGACGTCCGGCCTCGTGCCATGCGAACGTCCGTCCCTAGCTGCATCGAACCCCTTAATTTTTATGTTGCTTCCGCGGATGACCCGCGGACTTCCGCGCTACGCGGACGTCCGGCCCTTGGCCATGCGGACGTCCGCAAGTCCAATTTTTGTATTTCGATTTTCGGGGTGTTACAATCCTTCCAGCCTTAGAATGATTTCGTCCTCGAAATCTAGATCCCTTACAACCAAAGGCTATCCAATTCAACACCCGACCACGTTCCAATAGCTTTTAACTGAAATCAAAATTTTCCTCACATAGACTGCTATGACAGACTTCAAGCAACCCTTACCAACAATGTCCTCTCAGGCACATTGTACTTATGTCCAGGTGAATGCTCCATCTATTGGACTAACTCCCAACCAACTACCTCGGTTATCTCCCAACCTTAGGTGTTTCCATACTTCCCCGACGACGGATCCCGACTCTAAATCAATCCGTGTCCACTCACTCTTAAATTTCTCCAATTAGTCCAAGGTTTGATTACATCTAAAACCAACGAACCTCCAGATCTAAGGTTCCCACTGCTGAACCGGCACTTACCTCTAACGAGTCCTATTAGACTCAAACACTGACAGTCGTCACTGACCCATTAGTTACACCACTCGCAAGACACGTCTAATTCCAATCATCTAATCGACAGATTCTTTTACCACAGACGGAGGGTCATCCCACTAAACTATTCGTCACAATCGAACTTAAGTTCATCATAACCGATACCACCCTTTATTAAAATTGGACTACACCCTCCAATCACACTAGTGGTCCTTGGCCTCGAACTCCAAAAGTTGACCCCTAGTCACACCACCAAAACTCGACTCATCACAGAGCTCCACACACGAGCTTCATTCTCAAATAGTCCTACCAATCCATGGTCATCCCCACGATCTAAAGGGTCCTACACGACCTTCACACAATACCGACAACCCAAAGCAAGGTTGCCGAAGTGAACGGTTACCAAAGCACTAACAAGGGACACCGCAAGTCCCACCTTTTAGTTGCCCACAAGAAATGATTCGACCCCGCAACCTCCATCATACGGCTCACGACAATCACACGCGTTAGAAACCCAAATCTTTCATTGAAAGGTTCTACACGCCCTCACCCCCAGCTGGGGTCGCTCAACTTCACCAAGCCTAAAGAGTTCAAGGTTTTCAAGTGACAGACTCAATAAATATGCCAATAAAGTTTTCACTGGATTTTTCAACACGAAAGTTTTTATACTGACGTCATATACGTACAAAAACTTACCACTACTCAGCTAGTGGATGCACAAACATGGGCACACTCGTCCCACGTATGAAAAATCATTTTCGAATACCTTTTTATCACAAATCAGTTTACTACCGAAACGTAAAATCGTACTCTACAACTTTTTAAAATGAACCACTAGGGTCCCATCACGGATTTACTCATGCCACACGCGCAAAGTAAACTCCGACATTAAAATAGTGTCTAGCAGCCTGTTTATACGAACTTCAAAAGAAGGATTTACACGTCGTCAATTTCAAAAATTCTATTTTTAACCATAAAACGACATGGTCTGGGCCATCTCCCAGTTTTTTAAATCGAATAACAGGATATTTTCATCATTTGGAAATATCGGTTTAAACATCGAAAAGAAATCTCAAATCAAAATTTTGCATGCCAATCTGCAGCACTTTCTTAGTAGTCACTCTGAAATGGTATAGCACATACCGGATAGTCATTACTAATTTTCAAAGTAGAAATTCATTAACTCAAATTTCAAAACTTCCCATTCATTTGTAAAAGGACAAGTAATTAAAATCCTTTAACCAGGCTCACACACCTCAATGCGTTTTTATCAAAACTTCGGAAAAACCATACGTGCACATAATTTGATTTACACATAAAATAATTCAAGTCAACTTCAAACCTCAAACCGCACAAGAGATGCACACTAACGTCCCAAAATAGTGGCTATAAAACTATTCATGTCAATGAATCAATACAGTGTGTGCGCAAAAAAGAACATCAACAATACCCACAAATGAGAGTGCATAAAACATAACATTAGGGATATACTATTATGATGCTATTATATGCATTACTCACGCCACGTATAAATCAATTTGCACACCTAGCAAGTTGCAACAAATATTCTACCACAATCCTTAAAGGAGAAGCCATACGACATTAAAACTCCAAAACTACTCTTTTGGTGCAATACGTCATAAAACACATTTCTCGACAAAATTCACATGAGGCGCAATACTCACTCAAACCCATGTATTAACGCACACAAGCATTCAAGTTATGCACGCAACAAAGTGTCACCCATGCACCGCAAAACGTCGTAAAACGAAACTCCGTCATACTTCACAAACCCAATGGAACTCAACCGCATCCAACCAATTAAATGGTGTCAAAGTTTTCGTTTTCAATAATCAAATCGCGTAAAACAATATGATCAAATCATCAAAATTCCAAAATCTCCCTCTTACGGGATAAAACAACACCTCTTCGTCAAGACTCGCAAAATCCAAATTCCCATTAAAGGTCAACACCAAAACAAGGGAATGTAACTCTCCGTCCAGACCTTAACATATGTGGAGGAGATCCAATGTTAAAGTCATAGGTCGCGGTTACTTATCCAAAACCATAAACGACATTAAAACATGGATACCATAATATCCGAAAGTAGTAGTGGACGACTACAAGGAATAAAATAAATCCCGACCAGGTTCACAACCGCCTGTCGTAAAATAATTTCATGCATGTTCCAAAATCATGGTTTAAAAATATTGCGTATGTAAAACTTTTTCCAAGATTTAGCAGTACCGTCCATCCGACGATTCGAAACACAAGAAGTAATCGATGCAATTTATTTTAAAAGAGAAATAAATTTCGTGCATGCATTTTGTCGGCACTCAACGTCCAGGTCACATTCCTCCAATTACTCTGATCATATTATTGTCATCCGGATACTCACACATATTAACGCAAAGTGGAAAGTCACATCGACTAACCCCACATTTCTCCTCGAATCAAGTCAATTCAATAAGCCTACGGCTCCAATCCAACTATCAAGTTTGACCCGAACGGTCCACTTAATGCATTCAACATGCTTACCGCCACTCCAAATGGCGAACTCCTTCACTACCCCAACGGTTATCACGCTAGAGTCGTCAAAGTACTCTCATGTAACCGGTAGGTTCACTATCACACTGGCCAGGTGCAATTCTGAACGTACCGTACTTGATCACCCTTGTTACTCTTGACGTGACTTCTCGCTTCTAGTGACCCCAACAACTTCCGAATATCTTATCTTAGAGTGCCTAATGGTGCAATCTCGCTCTCATTTACTTAAAACAATGCTAGTTTGAGTCTAGGTATCCAACAATCAACACCAAATTCTCTCAAACTTATGCTCTGATACCAACTTGTAACACCCTCAAAATTGGAACGAGCAACTAACTTTAATTTCGATAAAACAATCAAAAGAGGATAGAATCCTTTCTACAAAACATCTTTGAAATTACCTCAAAGTTTAAACACCACAAAATTCACAACTAATAACTCAAGACGGGTGTTACTCAACCCAATTACAAGTTGTTAATCCTAATTAAGTGCGGAAGACTTCACTAAGAAAAACCACTTCTTGTGCACTCTACTAGCACTCATCACTTCATAGTGTAGCTAAAGTTATTCCCAACCTGAACCTGTTGCACATGCCGACAAATAAAAAGGTTAGGCTAACGCCTAGTGAGTTCAAGAGTTTACATCATGAGCAAATCATTTAATGGACCAAAAGGTTCAACTTAAATTTATGATTTCCAAAAAGGGTTTGTATAAAATACACCGACAACCCAATTTCCACACGCACACAATTCCTGTGAGGAAAGCTTCCAATGAAAATCATTTCTCTGCAATGGACTCAAGTCCAAAACTCACTCAGAGGTAAATAAATAATAATCCCTCAAATGATCGCCAATGAGAATAATACTCCAATAGTGAAAACATCCAACAAGGATGACACATAAAAACCGTCCATCAATCATGGAAAACAATCCATGCGCATATAATATAACATCGACAACGCGGATAAACAAAATACCCGAAATCAACACCATTCGGTGACGGGAGAGACCCGATTTCATCGAATGTGGCGAACACATAAATTAAACCACAATTAATAAACACAAGTAAGCTTCATGGATGGGAAACACATGACATCAACCCTCCCTCGGTCTCTAGTCAGTTTTAGACATCAACCCAAATCGGGTCTTTAGTCCATCTCCGGCATCAACCAAACTAGGTCTTTAGCCCACCTTAGACATCAACCAAACTAGGTCTTTAGTCCATCTCTGGCATCAACCAAACTAGGTCTTTAGCTCATCTCCGACATCAACCAAACTAGGTCTTTAGTCCGTCTCTGGCATCAACCAAACTAGGTCTTTAGCCCATCTCCGACAACAACCAAACTAGGTCTTTAGTCCATCTCTGACATCAACCAAACTAGGTCTTTAGCCCATCTCCGACATCAACCAAACTAGGTCTTTAGTCCATCTCTGGCATCAACCAAACTAGGTCTTTAGCCCATCTCCGACATCAACCAAACTAGGTCTTTAGTCCGTCTCTGGCATCAACCAAACTAGGTCTTTAGCCCATCTCCGACATCAACCAAACTAGGTCTTTAGTCCGTCTTAGACATCAACCAAACTAGGTCTTTAGTCCAAACCACCAAGTTAAATCATATTGGATCTTTACCTTGGGAAACCCACCATCCAACACACGCTTACTCGACTTAAATATAAATACATGACCCCAAAAGAATAACCAATTCATTCAAATCATGTAAATCTCAAGTATAATGCAATTCATGCAATTCAAACCCCAAGCCCACGTCGAGCTTATTAAAACCGGGCGAATGCCCTCAAGACTCAGCTGAGTCCAAAACTGAGCCCTCTGCTCAAAAGATCTAATGATCGTTTATCAACATCAACTCATGCAAATAAAATGAATCTAACCCACATCATGATAGCACACGCTCCGAGGCATGATAATCTCACAACCCTTTCATTGCCACCTTCCCAATGAAGTCAAATCATATATGCATCTATATGTGTGTGTATACATATATGCAACTCTTTCATAATTCAACAATGCATATAACCCACCAAGGTTCGTTAGTCCCAAAGGTACTAAGAATACAAAATCATCAAACGGTCTTCACACATAAGACCAACACTCAAACCGGCACATACTCAAATAAAACGCAATTAAGCATATAACACATCCAAGGCTCCACCTCGAGCTACTAAAACCGGCAAACACTCAAAAGACTCATTTGAGTATAAATCAAGCCTTTAAAGGCCAAAATAAACGTTTGGCTAAATACGTGTTGCTCACACGGTTACGTAAATCAAAATACATCGTTTCCCAAAATCTTTACCCTCTTAACTTCTCAATTGGCCATCGGCCCAAAATAAAAGGTTTACAACTTCCAAAATATTAATACGGCCAAGATTGACCCAAAACCCCAATTCAGACGTTCACATTTTCGAAATGTAACATATCATAACTATTGCACAATCATACAAACACTAAAAGTGTATTTCGACCAAATAACTTTCACTTATGCAATTAATTAACAAAACTTCTTTCACTCGTGATTTATTCATCAATCACTCAAATCCCCAAATGTGGGTGTTTTACAAGATATGTAAAGCTCAACACTTTGAGTAAATCAAAACCCACTAAACAACTCAACAAGGGATAATTTCATATAAAGCACATAAATACTTTAAAATAAACATTTTGGCATGTACAGCGTTTTCACAAATCAACTTGAACTCACCTTGCTAGATTAGGCTAAATCTAGACTTTCCCAACGTATGCTCCTTTGAAGAAACTTGCATCTTCAAGCCAAAGCCTCCAAAAACCTAGATCCAACATTTCCAACCATAAATACTTAGATATAACCATGTAGAATCATTCCCCAAACATAATACATCAAAACCCCACTTATACCAAAACCCTAGTTCTTATAGATGAAGAAAATAATGTTTACCTTAACCAATCACCACCAAAATCACACCAAAGAAACTCACAATGGAAGAGAAGATGAAAACCACAAAACCGTAGCTTTTGGGTAGAGAGATATTACCTTTATCACTTGAATCTCCAAGCAAAAGCTCCTAATCACCCACACAAGCTTCAAGCTTCCATATCTTCAACAATGGTGGAAAGGGGTTTACTTTGAGTGAAGAAGATGAAGAAGAGAGTAAGAGTTTAGGGCTCTCCTTTGAGAGAAATCGTTCAAGGGGAGAGAGAGAAATCTGAGATGTGGTTGAGAGAAAATGAAATGAGGGAAGAGAGAGGCTTGTCTTAAAAACAACCCTAAAAACGCATCAGACATATCCGCGGACGTCCGGCCTCGTGCCATGCGGACGTCCGGCCCTAGCTGAACCGAACCCCTTAATTTTTATGTTGCTTCCGTGGATGACCCGCGAACTTCCGCGCTACGCGGACGTCCGACCCTTGGCCATGCGGACGTCCGCAAGTCCAATTTTCGTATTTCGATTTTCGGGGTGTTACATACAATCATCTAAATATATTAAATTCTTAAGTCTTAACCATCAAAAGTGTAAATTGTAGCATCCAATTTAAATCCTGAATCAAGTAGGACCGTCTCCGATTCCAATGTTGTATTCTAGAGAGTTATGATTTGTTTAGTTTAAGTGAGCAAATAGCGCGTTCTAAAGTGTGAAGTGGGAGAGAAGGGATGTCATAATTGGGGTTTTAAATAAGACGACCTTTTTATTTTGCATTAGATATAGTTATTGGCCTACTCTCCCGAAAGAGTAATTTGAATCTATATATTTTAAAATCCTCAAACTATATAAATATATTTTTAATAAAATGATTTCCAACTTCCCAAAGATTCAACCCATAATTGACTATAGTTTCTTTAAAACAACGACATTTTGTAAAACTTTTTTAGGATAATATATATAGTCTCAGTTTGTCACAACTATGATTGACTATAGTTTCTTTAAAACAACGAGATTTTGTAAAAACTTTTTCATACAATGTAGAGACATAATGGGCATACGATCGGGAGCAATGTTGGAACACAATGTTTGAAAAATATTTGTATTATTTCATGTTTTATTCATTAATAGCTTGTACTACACAAGTTAACAACCCTACTACCACCACTAACCTTCCTTCCCTTCTTGTCCCCCCCCTTGTATTGTTGTTGTTACTACCCCACACCTTATTATTTTATCTAAACTTTTAGAGGACATTTGATTTGTGGTTAGAAATCACTTCTAACCACTCTAAGTATGTACATGTTTGTTAATAATAATCCAAGTCTATAGACATTTTTTTTTTTTGAAGCTTGAGACGGCCTTCATCAACACGAGGGATAGACGTGATTTGTTTTTCCCCGTATACCATATATCAACCAACTATAATCGGTATGTAAAATTTACAGTGTACCAATCAATTTTATTTGTTATCAACTTGTTTCGGTTGGTGCATGTTTGTTGGTGATGACTTTTTTTAGAAAGGAAAAGTTTTATTAAAAACCATCGAAAACGACCCTACAAAGAGATCTGTAAGAAACAGATAATAAAGAGGAAACAAACCAATCCCTGCAAGAAGCAAACGATCATCAAAACAAAAAAAAGGACCAACAATGAAACCTCAAGAAACAGCAAAAGACAAGGATATAAGCTATATATGTTGTTATTGTTTTATAAATAAAACGATTTCTAAACCTAGAAGCAATCCAATCGAAAGATTTAAAAGTTGAAGGTATAATATTCAAAAGTAGTAGGTTATAATATTCAATACCAAATTATAAATAACATACGACAAATCACAAAGCATAACACATTAATACCAAACTATAAACGATAAAAGACACGTGAGAAACACAAACAGAGAAAGGGGCGGTGGAAAAGTGACATTAGAATTAAAAGGTAAAAGGACCGCGTGTAAAAAGATTGCAACATTCTAAATAGCATAAGTTCTTTGAACTTTTGAAACATTGATGAGATCATAGATTTTTGTAAGGTCTGAATTATATCAATTATATATATATATATATATAGGGGTGGGTTCAAATAAAAATCAAATTTCAGTTGTAAACGTGAGGACAAACCACAGTCCTTGATTAAAAAATCGGAGATCAGATCAATGAATAAAAAACACGGTGGCAATTTTGTAAATAACTTGAAAACTATGTCCATGGCTTAGTGAATTTTTAGCGCGCAGGGGTAAAATTGGAATCAGCCCTCTTTTGTTGACTTTTTATTTTCTTTTTTAATTAAAAAACTTTTACCCCCTTAAATTTTAAAATAAATTATCTCAAAAACTACTAACATTTTAATCAAACAAATTACATCAAAAAAACGAGAATTTCGTGCTCTTCGATATGACATCCATCATGATATAGTTTTTTTTTTCGATTTAACCGTTTTTTAAGTGAAATCGTGTATATATGTTATATTCAGACTGAATATAACACATATTCAAACTGAATATGTGTTATATTCAGTCTGAATATAACACATATTCAGTCTGAATATGTGTTATATTCGGTCAGCAACTATCCCCTCTCTTATAATAGGGGTCAGAGATTATATCCTGATATTTTCCCCCTTTTATCCTCCATACCTCCCTTATTTATTTCACGACCCACTTTGAAGAATCATCACCCATCAGTCTTCTACTCTTCTCTTCAATTGCTCATCCACCTGCATATTCCATTGATTGATTGCTTCTCCTTTCGTAGAAGGTAGTAGTTATCGTTTATCTGTGTTTTTTCCTTCAGTCGGTCGCCACACCACTGTCAATCACTACCTCCATCTCCGACATCATGTACACAACTTTCTGATTCATTTATAATTTAGGGTTCTCGATTTGGGGTTTTCACCTACCATATTTTCCCATCAATGAAGCACTTGAACAATTTTTCATTAATGAATTGATGGACATTAAACACAGATAAAAAAAATTAGATGCTATCGATCATTTTTCAATTTTTCATTAATGAATTTGGGGTTTTCACCTACCATCTTTTATGGCATATTTAATGCTATCGTCATTATTAAAGATGGTGGGATAGCACACAGAATAAAAAAATTTAGACCATTTAACCTAAAACCAAATCATGTAAACACTTTAACCATATCTAGTACAAAGTGTTGTAGGCTGCTACTAATTTCACTTTTATGAAGCAGTAGATATGGGTCTGTTTTGTTTTCATCAGCAACTATGTTTTTTTTGTTTCATAAGTAGAATTTGTCTGTGATGCGGTTTGCATTAGCTAGTGGCATATTTTGTTTATTTGGGTTTGGTTTCGTCAGTAGGTTTGGTTTGATTAATAGAATTTGTATGTGGTGCAGTTTGCATTGTTTATTTGAGTTTGGTTTCATGAATAGCTTCCTGTTTTTTGTGTGTATATACATACATATATATATATATATATATATATATATATATATATATATATATATATATATATATATATATATATATATATATATTGTAGGATTGCATTATTTAAACCCAAAAAAAGAGCAAACGAGTAAACCGATACATGCTTTAATATAACACATATTCGGTCTGAATATATGTTATATTCAGACTGAATATAACACATATTCAGTCTGAATATAACACATATTCAAACTGATGTATTTATATCAAATAAAGGTAAGCATGAAAATGAGGTTTGAATAAACAAAAATGGTGTAATTATTCAAAAGGTCCTCCTAAACTACCCATCATCGAGGCTTCTGATCCATATACATTCTGCTGCTCATCATCCAGTATTCTCCTCCATTAAAAGGTGTACCCCATTGACAAACATCATACTTGCACAGTTAACATTTAATGGAACATAATAAACGAAATCAAATACGAGATCTTGGTTACTTGAATAATCATAATAGATCACTTGCAGAGGGGCATGCTAAAATGATTCCCGTTTGAGTTTTAATTTATTCCTAAGTTCATAATCTTTTATATATATATAGTGGTTTGTATAGTTTGTTAGAATTGTTTGGTTTACAATTGAAACGCACAATATATATATATATATATATATATATATATATTGTTAGACAACCTAAGGGGGGGGTAAGGTTGTATTTAAAATCTTTTACTTTCAAAAATTCTTTTACAAATAAATACAGTACTGAAACAGTATAAATAAATCAGAGTATACAAATAATAACGAAGAGTGTAAATATAAACAAATACACAGAGATTATATAAATAAATATAAATGCAAAGCAGTTTATATAAATAAATATAATAAAGCACAGCGGAATAAATAAAGAGATAAAGGTAAGAGATACTTGACACGGAGATTTACTGATTTACCACCAACTGTGATAAACCAGCAGCCGAGACACTTCTCGACACGATCCAATAAATGTATTCTTTACGGTAGAAATACAAACCAAGTACAAAGGTATTGTAATAGTTTCTCAAGCCTCTGCTATGAGATAAACAGGATCACACACCCGTTATTCAAATACTTACAAGAGGAGTATAACTCACAATGGGTAATCACTCTTGTATAATATCTCACACTTGGATATTTTATAAAAAGTGTTTTATAAAATATATATTATAAATGAGAGAGCTGAGAGGTGGTTGCTGCTTGTTGTTACTGTTGTGTTGTCTGAGGTCTACTATTCTTCATCACCAACAGCTTCTTTATATATCAGCATCTCCAACGGCATTGTGCATCCGCGGTATACCGCCAAAGGCACGCGGTATACCGCCGTCAGAAAAGGTACCTGACAAACCAACGGCTACATGCAAAGTTGACAGGAATTACGTACCCGCGGTATACCGGCTGGGTCTCGCGGTATACCGCCGTCAGGAAAAGCAACTTCAACCAATAGGAATTGCACACGGACTGCCGCGGTATACCGGCTGATCACCCGCGGTATACCGGCAAAAGTGTACCCGCGGTATACCGGGTATTCTCCACGGTATACCGGCGTCAGAAAAGGACCTTCCAGAACTGCAACCAAATCTTGCTGAATCTTCTCAAAACCATATTAAAATTAATTGTTGGGTTTTTAGAAATATCCAAGTGGTATATTATTTTAGGGTGTTTATCATTATTAGTTATAAACAATAATGACGACGTAAACACTTCCGTCTTGAACCCTTCAGATTAAATCTTCGTGTTCTTCAACAACTGCACACTTGGATTAAATTGTTAGATAAACAATAATACGGTGTGTTTGTAATCATCAAAATAAATATATATAAATATATAGAGATGTGGTACACTTGCACCAACAATCTCCCCCTTTTTGATGATGACAAACACAACCGCTAAGCAAGAGCATATGCGGTTTCTCTCCCCCGTTTGTCGAAACAAAAAGGGTCAAGAAAGACGGTATGCTTCCCCTCGAGAGATGCTCCCTCTCAAAATATGCATATAATTGAGGTAGCATAAACTCATGGGTAAAAGAGCTAAAACGCTCCCCCTCAAATTAATAACGATATCAATTTGATTTTATAAAATTTGAGGGATAAAATAAAATGCAAAAAACAATAGAGACAAAGATATACAAACCAATACGAAACACTTGCACCAAAACGGATCTTAAGGCTTCAAATTGGTTAATATTATGTGATAAAAAAAACCACGTATTATGACCTCGTCAGGTAACCACGTATTATAACCTCGGCAGGTAACCACGTATTATAACCTCGGCAGGTAACCACGTATTATAACCTCGGCAGGTAACCACGTATTATAACCTCGGCAGGTAACCACGTATTATAACCTCGGCAGGTAACCACGTATTATAACCTCGGCAGGTAACCACGTATTATAACCTCGGCAGGTAACCACGTATTATAACCTCGGCAGGTAACCACGTATTATAACCTCGGCAGGTAACCACGTATTATAACCTCGGCAGGTAACCACGTATTATAACCTCGGCAGGTAACCACTACAAAAGGCAAAGAAAAAATTTCGTGGTACCCTTTTCTTATGGGTCCTTTTAACAGTTAGTATAAAACATAAACTGCAATAAAATATGTTGTCGACATAAAACAAACACGACAAACATACAAAGCCATATAAATGGTTTAAAACCACAAACGCATCCCACCGGGATTATCAACATTAAACATTCCTTTCGGAATCCATTTTCTAACCATTTTTATTTTACGATCGTATTTATCATAGACGTAAAAAGAAGTATGCGGATTAACATTTTTCTTAGGATTCGCAAACTTATTATTATACATAAACGCATGTGATTTTCTCGACATATAATTCACATAATTCATTTTAGGAACATACGGAGGTTTTTGCGTTTTATTTTTAACAACAAATTTAGGTTTTTCAAAAACCTTTTTAATTGGCATACAATCACATTTTTCAATACACGTATTTGAACCAATGCCTTTTCGGCAATTTATACGATTTGATATATTAAGCATTTTAAGCACTTTATCATTGCTATTTTGAAATGCATTAGCTAACAGATTATCTTTTTCATATAAATCGTATTTAGCTTTTAAACATGCATTATCATTTTCAAGTATATCGCATTTTGTACATAAAATATTTTCACATGTTCTTTTCTCTAAACATGCAATTTTATCATTTAAAATAACACAAGATTTACAAATATCTTTTTCACTTAATTTATTTTCTAATTTAGTGATAACATCTAAATCATGAGCAGATTTTTGTTTACCGTCATCTATTTCCTTTTTATATACAGATACGGTTTCTTTTAAATTAGAAATTTCATCTTTATATTTATTTGCGAGAGCAGCCATATCATGAAATGATTTATATAATTCGTCAAGATTATTTTCATCGTCACTATAATAATTATCACTATAATTACTATCACAATTATTTTTAAAAGGACATGATGAAGATACCTCATTATCATGGTCGGCCATGAGACACGTTTCTTTATTTCTTTGATCTCGGGTTTCGTCTCTCTTTTCTTTTGAGTTTCCACCATAGGTGATGTTCAAGTTCTCCCAAATATCACGAGCAGTTTCAAAGAGATAAACACGCTCAATATCATCGTTAGTAAGAACCGAAAAGAGAAAATTTTTGGCTTCATAATTTAAACAATAATTAGCCTCATCTTCGTCGGACCATTCCGAGCTAGGTTTTTCAACAACTTTGTTGTTTTGAAATTTTGTGGGTTTGAAATTTCCTTTAATAATAATATCCCAAATATTTTGATTTATCCCACGAACATAACGTTCAAAAGAATTTGCCCAAAGATCAAAATTTTCGAAATCAATAAGAAAAGATTTAGAAAACCAAGCATTTTGTTGAGCCATTAAATAAAAGATATAACTTTAAAAAATTAAACAGATAATTTTTTAAAGCCCCGCTCTGATACCAAATGTTAGACAACCTAAGGGGGGGGTAAGGTTGTATTTAAAATCTTTTACTTTCAAAAATTCTTTTACAAATAAATACAGTACTGAAACAGTATAAATAAATCAGAGTATACAAATAATAACGAAGAGTGTAAATATAAACAAATACACAGAGATTATATAAATAAATATAAATGCAAAGCAGTTTATATAAATAAATATAATAAAGCACAGCGGAATAAATAAAGAGATAAAGGTAAGAGATACTTGACACGGAGATTTACTGATTTACCACCAACTGTGATAAACCAGCAGCCGAGACACTTCTCGACACGATCCAATAAATGTATTCTTTACGGTAGAAATACAAACCAAGTACAAAGGTATTGTAATAGTTTCTCAAGCCTCTGCTATGAGATAAACAGGATCACACACCCGTTATTCAAATACTTACAAGAGGAGTATAACTCACAATGGGTAATCACTCTTGTATAATATCTCACACTTGGATATTTTATAAAAAGTGTTTTATAAAATATATATTATAAATGAGAGAGCTGAGAGGTGGTTGCTGCTTGTTGTTACTGTTGTGTTGTCTGAGGTCTACTATTCTTCATCACCAACAGCTTCTTTATATATCAGCATCTCCAACGGCATTGTGCATCCGCGGTATACCGCCAAAGGCACGCGGTATACCGCCGTCAGAAAAGGTACCTGACAAACCAACGGCTACATGCAAAGTTGACAGGAATTACGTACCCGCGGTATACCGGCTGGGTCTCGCGGTATACCGCCGTCAGGAAAAGCAACTTCAACCAATAGGAATTGCACACGGACTGCCGCGGTATACCGGCTGATCACCCGCGGTATACCGGCAAAAGTGTACCCGCGGTATACCGGGTATTCTCCACGGTATACCGGCGTCAGAAAAGGACCTTCCAGAACTGCAACCAAATCTTGCTGAATCTTCTCAAAACCATATTAAAATTAATTGTTGGGTTTTTAGAAATATCCAAGTGGTATATTATTTTAGGGTGTTTATCATTATTAGTTATAAACAATAATGACGACGTAAACACTTCCGTCTTGAACCCTTCAGATTAAATCTTCGTGTTCTTCAACAACTGCACACTTGGATTAAATTGTTAGATAAACAATAATACGGTGTGTTTGTAATCATCAAAATAAATATATATAAATATATAGAGATGTGGTACACTTGCACCAACATATATATATATATATATATATATATATATATATATATATATATAGGGGTGGGTTCAAATAAAAACCAAATTTCAGTTGTAAACGTGAGGACAAACCACAACCCTTGATTAAAAAATCGGAGATCAGATCAATGAATAAAAAACACGGTGGCAATTTTGTAAATAACTTGAAAACTATGTCCATGGCTTAGTGAATTTTTAGCGCGCAGGGGTAAAATTGGAATCAGCCCTCTTTTGTTGATTTTTTATTTTCTTTTTTAATTAAAAAACTTTTACCCCCTTAAATTTTAAAATAAATTATCTCAAAAACTACTAACATTTTAATCAAACAAATTACATCAAAAAAACGAGAATTCCGTGCTCTTCGATATGACATCCATCATGATATAGTTTTTTTTCGATTTAACCGTTTTTAAGTGAAATCGTGTATATATGTTATATTCAGACTGAATATAACACATATTCAGACTGAATATAACACATATTCAGACTGAATATGTGTTATATTCAGACTGAATATAACACATATTCAGTCTGAATATAACACATATTCAAACTGATTTAATGTTATTTTATATCATATAATATAATTGTAACCAAAATTATACAAAACAAAGTAACAAACAATAGTTAAAACTTACAATAGCATCATATATATATATATATATATATATATATATATATATATATTCAAAGGAGAACGATGAAATCAGAAAAAAACAAACCCAATAGGACGATGAAATCAGAAAACAAACAGTAACCATAGAAACCACTTTGTAAAGCTGTGAGAATCAATTTCAACTCTATGTACAGTAACCATGGAAAGCATTCGCGTAAATCAACAACAGGTAGTAACCATGAAAAACATTTTGTAAAGCCAAAAATACATCAGTCTGAATATGTGTTATATTCAGTCTGAATATGTGTTATATTCAGTCTGAATATGTGTTATATTCAGACTGAATATGTGTTATATTCAGACTGAATATGTGTTATATTCAGTCTGAATATGTGTTATATTCAAACTGAATAAAGGTAGATATTCAAAAAGAATAAATGTTTAAATTTTGTACCTTTATTCAGTCTGAATAACTCTATATATTCAGACTGAATAAAGGTAAATATTCAAAACTGAATAAATGTACCTTTATTCACTCTGAATATAACACATATGCACGATTTCACGTAAAACGGTTAAAACGAGAAAAAAAACTATATCATGATGGATGTCATATCGAAGAGCACGAAATTCTCGTTTTTTTGATGTAATTTGTTTGATTAAAATGTTAGTAATTTTTGAGATAATTTATTTTAAAATTTAAGGGGGTAAAAGTTTTTTAATTAAAAAAGAAAATAAAAAGTCAATAAAGGATGCGCTCATTCTAATTTGACAAAAATACCCCTAAAGCTGAATTTTAGGAATGGCTTAAATATGGCTGCGATCAATGGACGAGATTTGTCCTCATGTTTACAATTGAATTTGAGTTTTCATTTGAACTTTCCTCTATATATATTTATATATATATATATATATATATATATATATATATATATATAGAGAGAGAGAGAGAGACAGAGAGAGAAAAGACTCAAACGAAAACACTAATTATTTAAAAAAAGCACGGGAACAGCAAATCATGTGCAAAATCACATGTTGTTTACATCAACGATAAAAAAAATTGGACGCATACGACTTTGGCCACGACTTAAGTGGCGAATCAAAGTCACATGAATCATATATGATTTTGTACGTGAATCATGTATGATTTTATACATTAACAGTCATTCTCGTATTTTCTTAAATAGTTGGTGTTCTCGTTTAAACTCACCCATATATATATATATATATATATATATATATATATATATATATATATATATATGTGCGCACATGGGTCATAGAGCGAGATATGTCTCATGGCTTAGTCATAAAATTTGGATGAAAGTTTGTGGACAAGAGTTAATGCTCCTATTTTATTCTATAAAATTTTAGTTCATCAAAACATAAAGATAAATGTTAATCGAATAAGAGTTGTTACTCCCGAATCTCAATTCTTGTAATCGATCTTAACGGATAAGATTATATTGGTTGGGTAAGGTTAAATGACCTACCTGATATGCGTTTTGTTTAATATACGGTCCCCTTCGTCTACTCATGTAACTAAAAATAATAGTTTATGCTTAAAAAATATTTTATTATATATTAATGGTGATGGATGGATGTCCATCGAATCTACATTGGCTAAATGATATATAATTGAGTATTTTAAAGGGAATTTAATTAAAATAATCAAAGTTTGACTTTGACTTATCAAAATATCCATTTTCTAAACCATTTACAAAAATACTCATTTTTTTCGCGATTGGGTCTGCGATCGCGGACCAGGGTCCATTTTGAAAAAATTTATCCCGCGATCTGTCTCCCCTGCTACACACAAAATTGAGAATTTCAATTGATATTTACACTTTCAACTCTTATACTTATTTACTTACTTTACTTTATACATTTTACTTTCATAATTTTAATTTTACATTTAACACATATAATCGTTTATTAACTAAAATACGTAAAAAATACGTTTTAATTTTAACAAGTTACACCATTGTACTCGTCTCTTCGGTACCTTCGAAATGAGCCTAATATTGAATATTTTTGGATTTATTTATTTTATTATATATCATACGTACTACATAAAAATATTTTTAATATTTACAATTCATACCCTTATAGTTAATTATTTAATTTATGGTACATCTCTTATTTTTTTCAATTTTGTTTTACACTCCTATCGCATTAACATAATAATCATATATTAACTAATTCATTAAATCGTTTTAAATTATTATTATTTGTATGTGTTTATAGATATCGTGAATGGCAATAGGACAAGCTTTCACGAGAAGAATATGAAATGGGGTTTTGACAAGTTGGTATCACTGGACTCATTTAAGAATTGTGAAAATGGGTATTTGGCGAATGATGATTCATGTGTGTTTGGAGCTGAAGTATTTGCAGTTACAGAGTGTGCACAAAAGGATCGATGTATATGTCCATCACAAAGCCTCCGCCAATTTTTAATACTTACACTTGGACCATCGATAATAAAATAAATAAAACGTATTTTAACTATAAGAGTACCATAAATTAGATAATTAACTATAAGAATATGAATTTTAAATATAAAAATTATTTTTATGTAGTATATATGATAGGGAAATTAATTAAAATACCCCAACATTGAAAGTGACTTACCAAAGTACCCCAAAAAATTTACTTCTTACCGAAATGCCCTCTTTTTCCGCGATAGGATCCCGCGATAGCGGGCAGGGACTGAAAGTGTAAAATTTTGCAAGATTATTTACACTTTCAGTCCCCATCGCGGGCCATCGATCGGGCCGCGTTTGAGCCATCGCGGGCCTCGATCGCGGGGGCCAGGGACTGAAAGTGTAAATATTTCTTGCCAAAATTTTCACAATTGGTCCCTGCCCGCGATCGCGGGATCCTATCGCGGAAAAAGAGGGCATTTCGGTAAGAATTTTTTTTTGGGGTACTTTGGTAAGTCACTTTCAATGTTGGGGTATTTTAATTAATTTCCCTATATGATATATATTAAAATAAATCCAAAAATATTCAATATTGGGCTCATTTCGAACGTATCGAAGAGACGATTATAATGGTGTAACTTGTTAAAATTAAAACGTATTTTTTTAACGTATTTTAGTTAATAAACGATTATATGTGTTAAATGTAAAATTAAAATTATGAAAGTAAAAGGTATAAAGTAAAGTAAGTAAATAAGTATAGGGGTTGAAAGTGTAAATATCAATTGAAATTCTCAATTTTGTGTGTGTAGCCGGACTATTCACGGGACAGTGGTTCAATCGCGGGATAAAAAATTTCAAAATGGACCATGGTCCGCGATCGCGGACCCAATCGCGGAAAAATGGGTATTTTTGCAAAATGGTTTAGAAAATGAGTATTTTGGTAAGTCAAAGTCAAACTTTGGATATTTTAATTAAATTCCCTATTTTAAACGGTACTACAATGACATGTGACCTACTCCCCTCTAAAGTCTCACTCCATGTTTGTCCATAGTCATCATGTTATATATATAGAGAGAGAGAGAAAGAGAAAGAGAAAGAGGGGGTTTAAATAAACTTCAAAAAAATAAAAAATCGAGGAACATACTTATAACCATTCATCTAGACTTGTATGCACATAAGTATACAAGTAAATTAAGGTGTTTTTTCGGTTTTTATGTACATGCGCATATGCATGTTGGAAATTACTTGTATGCACAAGTGCATACCGTCCAGATGAACAACTACCAATGTGTTCCTTAGTTTTTCATATTTTTACGGTTTTCCCCTGACCCTATATATATATAGCCTTAGGTTCAATAGAGAAGTGCAAAGTTTTTGAGAAATAGAGAAGTGATCTTGACCATTCATTCGGTCAAGATCGGTTATAATTGGTCAAAAGTTGCGGCTTTGACCGGTCAAATACTTGCACAAATAGCTATATCAAATAGGAATTGTCTTTATATGATTTCCAATGAGATCATAAAAGAAGTAGGTTGGAAGGAATCCACCGGTTAAACGGAGTTGCCCGGAGAATGAACTCCGGGAAGGTCGAATAAAAATGAATAGAATATGATAAAATATGAGAAAGTAGTCAAAATAAATATGAATCAACACGTTCAATAAAAAGATTGCTTTTTTCCAGATTATTATTTTTTTCTTACGACACGAGAATTAAATCCGGATTCTTGTATTTTTCCAACAAAATATAAATTCGCGTTTTTGACCGGTCAAAAGTTGCGGCTGTTCCAAAATTAGAAGGCCAATTTTGTAACTTTTACAAAAAAACACGGGCTGAGTTCATATATGAATCTGTGTGATTCACATATGAACTATACGTTCATATATGAACCTTTGTAATTCATATATGAACTATTTATAACTAATTCATATATGAATCTTGTGATTCATATATGAACCTTTGTGTTTCATATATGAACCTTTGTGTTTCATATATGAACCTTTGTGTTTCATATATGAAACTAATTAACTGTAGGTTCATATATGAATCAGTTGAACCAATTAACTGATTCATATATGAATCTTTGTGTTCATACATGAACCTTTGTAATTTACATATAAACTTTTTTTAATTAATTCATATATGAACCTTTGTGTTCATATATGAACCTTTGTGATTTATATATGAATTTTTTTAACTAATTCTCATATGAACAAATTAATTGATTCATATATGAATTACAAAGATTTATATATGAATCACAAAGGTTCATATATGAATTAGTTAAAAATATTTTATATGTGAATTACAAAGGTTCATATATGAACACAAAGGTTCATATATGAACACAAAGGTTCATATATGAATCACACAAATTCATATATGAACATGTCTCGCGTATTTTTTACGAAACTACCCCTCTATCTTGTGCAGACCACGCGAGGAATTATCTTCTGCTTCTCGGTCAAAGCCGCCGATCTTGACCGAATGCATGGCCAAGATCACTTCTCTATTTCTCAAAATATTTGTACTTCTCTTTTGAACCCTTCCCTATATATACGAAGGATCGTGTGAGAAGTTGAGGTTAACGTGAGAAACATGAGAAGTGGATCCCAACCTTTCATCACTTTCAATCAAATGCCTCTGATAAATTGTAGCTTAGAAAGAAATTGATCTGGTCAATCTTGGTGCATCGCATTCTAATGTGCATCAATTTCTCATCCAATGAAATCAAATAATATTACTTGGTGGTGGTGGCAACGGTGGCAGAGACGATGGTGGTGTGGTGGAGATGGCTATGACGGTGGTAATGATGATGGTGGTAATGATAATGGTGGTGGTGGTGGTGACAGTGGGGTGGTGGTGACAGTGGGGTGGTAGTGGTGTAGTGGCGATGGCGGTGATAGTGGTGGTGGTGGCAACGATGATGATCATGGCAACGACAATGGTAGCGATAACAGTGGTAGTTGTGGTTGTAGTGGCGGTGGCAGTGACAGTAATAACAACCTTCATGGTGTGAGTATATATAAATGTCTAATAGTCTTTCTCAAAAGATTGGATGAAATGAAATTGGTATTCTTTACCAAAGTCCATGGAATTCAAATTTCATAATACGTGGAATTGAAATTCCGTTTTTAAACAAAAAGAATGAACCAAACACATGAATAATTTGAGATTCAATTAGATTTCAGCGAATCAAACTCCATCTTAGAGAATTTATAGCTTAAAACGAAACTTGAATCAATTCGTATAGTATTTCTTTCAACCTCCGGTTTCTCTCATTTAGAACTCAGGTTTGGTTTGCTGAAATCCAATAGGATTTGAAGAAATTTGAATGGTCAATTTCATTGATCAAATTGCATTCATTTGTTTGGTTCTTTCTTTGAGTTTTGTAAGGAATTCAAATTCCAGATATGATCAGTGGCGGAGCCACACCAGTGCCAGAAGTGGTGCCTCCTGAAATTTTTGAATTTTTTTGATATATTTCTATTATATTTATATAAAAAAAGATATATATATATATATATATATATATATATATATATAGAAAGGTGCCTCCTAAACTATTATTTCTTTATCTATTGAAAGTTTAAACCATTATTTTTATGTATCCATAATTCCTGTCGTATTATTTATTCGCCGTAAAGTAAAAAAATTAGATTTGTGAAAGATGCACCCATTTCGTTTTAGAAGGTGCAACCGTACCTCGTAATCAACCAAAAAAAACCAAAAAGAAAAAAAAAACTCTTGAAATCAACAAAAAAACCGAAAAAAATCTCGCGATATCAATAAAAAGAACTTAAAAATCATTTGAAATCAAGAAAAAATCTATAAAAAACCTCAAAACGGTAGAATTAGACTGAAACTAACATCGGACGATATGGAAAAAATTCAGGTTTGTCAAAGAGAATTCATTTACAGAAGAAAAATAAAGTTCAAGTTCAATTGGTGCTCCCCTCGCATTAGTTTTTGGTCTGGCTCCGCCCCTGGATATGATAGAATGTAAATTCATTGAGCTCTTACGTTCCGACAATGAATTCCAATTCCTTAATCCCGTCTTTTAAGAAACACTATCATACTATTATATTTTATTCGTTCAGTTTCATCACCTTTTGACTGCATCAAATATATCATATGCAATATGTTCCTAAAATTACATCACATATGTAATATGTTTTTTTAAATTTAATTTTTAAAAGTATATTCTTTAAAATAAAAATAAAGAAAAATATATTTTGTTTTGGTATAATTTACTTTAAAAAAAAGTGCATGACATAAATATACATTACATGATTTATTTAAAAATATATATCATATAATTTAAATATTAGGAAAAAAGTTGATTACCGTCAACCCTAACCGGTTCTATACGGAACCTGCCTCCAAGGACATCAATGTGGGGGCATTTTTTGGTTAACTCAGCGGCTGAGGCTAGTGGAGGGGCTGAGATCGAACCCAAGACCTGTTATGTATTGGACAAAGTCAGCTCACCCCTTTACCAACTGAGCTACACGTTGTTTAATTAGAAAATGAAGATAAAAATAATAATATTGGTACAAGACATATAGGGATGATAGAAAGAGGTTGTGATAGTGATATATGAAATCTCATATTTAATTCTTCACGCTTTCACACATGTCTAGATCATAACAATGACATCAGAACTCCTCCTCCTCAAAAGCAAAACTATTTTCTTAATTAACTCCAATTCTTAACCATTTTATCCACTTAATAAAGATCATTTCTTGAGTTAAATATTTGATTAAATAAATTTATTATAAATCGTAGATTCTTGAATTATAAAATCGAAAAACAGTTGATTTACATATCGAATTCCACTCTGATCATCTTATTTTGAACGTACAAAAGCGGTAATAATTTAATTTATAATCTTGAAAATGTGATCGAATAATGATCACGAAAAGAGTTGAAAAGAAATTCGGTGATTGATTATCAACATATAGAAAAAAGATTTAAGTCGTGCATATTTGATAAATAAAATAGGCATTTTCATCGGTCAGTACTATTTAACAAAGGGTTTAAATCTAACACTTATTGGTTAAAAACTCAATACGGACAAAATGTGTAATGTGGCTTGATTGATGATGTTTCAAGGCATGGTGCATATAGCACACATCTAAGGAGTAAGGACTCTCTTAAGTGATATGATGTCTAAAACGATCTTGTTTTGTTTTTGTTGTTGTTTAACCGTTTTAAATATATGTTGTCGATATTATGAATTACTTCAATTATTAAAAGACTATTCTACCCTTTCTTTTTTATTACCAAATGTTAGTCCTAAAAGAGTTGAATTCCTATTGGAGATTGTGTCTCCATGGGACAAGTCCAAATGAGCAGATGAGATAAGGGCAACCCAAGAAATGGTCATTATTGCAGATGCGGACCATTTTGTCCCCCACCTCCAAAAGAGTATGAAGGACAATTTAGTAATTATGAGGACCAAATCCATGGTCACTTTGGAAACATCTAGATTATATAGCATACACAATTTGACCATGAAATATTTGAACCAGCAAAGGTTTTCTTGAAACTCTTTTCTTTCTAGAAATATATATTACACATCCAAGCAATCAACATATGATTGCTTTAAAATTAGTACCAACAAATATATATATATATATATATATATATATATATATATATATATATATATAGAGAGAGAGAGAGAGAGAGGATAGAGGCTCCGTAAAATGCAAACCTTGCATTTGTTGCACCCCTTACAAATCACAGTTTGTATATGTACAGACTGGTTCTGCATATCTACATATGAATACGTGCAAGAATATACATATAATGGACATACATTCATATGGGACAATGCATATATGCAGAACCAGTCAGCACATATGCAGACTGTGGTTTGTAAGGGGTGCAACAAATACATGGTTTGTATTTGATTTGTACCCTATATATATTACTACCTTATAAGGCATATACACCAAAACTCTTAAAAACAAGTAACAATGCACATGGTACAACCATTTTATGCTTAAAATTAAAAAAAAACTATGAATTACAAAATGTTATGCATAAGTTACAAGTTGTTTAAGCTTGCTTTCAAATCTGAACAAAAAACTATTTTTCAGGATGGTCAGATGTACCTTCTGCAGTATATCTATTCTCTTTCGGCGCGATTTCCTATAATTCAAATTTCAAACTTTAGGATTCATACATCTCCATAGAATCTGGGCTCCCAAGCTTTGATTTCCCAGGTTTTGACGCAAAATCGTACCTCGTTCTATGCGTTTTATTTCTTTCTCTCTTACATTTGGGGTGCTAATTCTCTCTTACATTTGGAGGAACTCAATAAATCTGTGCAATTCTTGAAGTAAGTTGATGTTTGTTTTATGTTTCAGGCTTTTCTTTCTTCTAACATACCGTTCAGATGTCTCTATCTTCATATTTAAGAGGTCTCTACGAGACCCTAACTCTTCAATCACATCGCATAGCAAGCTTCTCTTATTTTGATTCGAGCCTTCAGGTAGCATACGAAACCCTAACTCTTCATTTTTTATATATATTTTTTGTATTTGACTCAGGATTCTTCAAAACATCACAACATCTGTTTTAATTCATGAATCTTCAAAACAAAAAAAGTGATTAACGTGAATTCAGTGCTATTTGATCTATTTTTCCTTTTACTAAAATCAAGTTAGTGTTCTGAGCAGGGAGAACCTACTGTTCTTTAAGTTACATATGGAAGGCATTTTTTTATTGATGAGTTTTTTTTTTAATTCTTGTTTCTTGAATCTCGTGTGCAAACCCATGTCATATATTGATGGGTTTTTTTTTAAATTATATTATATGGTTTTGTGGTTATTTAGAGTTCTTGAAAATTGGTTTAGTCAAGAACATGTCTTGCTAAGCTTGAGTATCACAGACAATATTAGAGACGACCTTGCTAAGCTTGAGTATCACATACAATATTAGAGATGCTACTCCACTTCAAATCTAAGACGTGGCTAAAATTACTCATGCACATAGATTTATTAGTTCACTTGAGAAAGGATACGAGTCAGGTAGAAATCAAAAGAGTAAATTGAAAGGCCTTTATAATACACTTTAGAGTTGTAGATTTGGCATAGAGTTGTGCGTTCTTAAATTGAAAGGCGTTTATGATGCATTTTTTTATTTACATGACATGATGTGCAATTTATAGGTGAGAATTCTGATCAAGGATCAGCTGGCTCGGTGACAAAGACTATGCTGAAGAGCGAGGGTATTGGTGCCTTTTATAAGGTTTGTCCTTTTCATAATGTCTATTGTCAATCCTTTAGTCTTGGAATGACCAATTTGTGCTTGGGTTTTGCTGTCTGACGATCGGTAAAGATGATCTTATTTCTGGACTGTAAGGTTTTGCTATAAAACATCCACATTCCTACTCGGATTTGGCACATAATATACTTGGATTTGTGAAACACATTGTGATATAGCATGATTGTAAATAGTTTAATTGATTTTATATGCTTTTAGAGTTGCATTCATTGTACCTTTGATGATGTGTTTTGAGCTGGGCATGTCTGCTGGATTGCTTAGGCAAGCTACGTACACACTTAATGTTCATATAAATCCCATGAATGTCTTCCTGTTGCTTTACATTTAATGGTTGGATTAACCTTTGTTTATCAATTACTCAATAGGATTCTGAAATCAATACACTTGAGGCAAACGAAGGAAATCCCCTGCCTTTATGTCAGAAAACTTTGTGTAGGCTAACTGCTGGAGCAATTACCGACAATTCACACTCCAAGACGAACGATTTGTGTCACTCAAAAATACAACCTAGCTCTTCTTGTTCCCAGACAAACCGATCTTATTGGTGTTCAGGTACCCTTTTTATGTCTTCTGACTTCAGTTATATTTTATGTTCAAGTTATTACATCTTCCGATCTTCGGTTATATTTTCTTCTCATAATGAAAGACTTATGTTATAGTCAAGTTTTTCTCTGCAGAGTTCCAATTGAAACTGACTCATGTGTTCTTTAATTTAATATTTATAGGATCAAAAGATAGGCCTTGAATATATGAATGTGGAAGGGCTCAAAAAGCTCACCAGGAGGAATAAGAAGTTGGTGAACAAGCTTGCTAAGTGGTCTGGTCTGCCCGGGCTAATCAAATTATGCAGGCAAAACAAATTAAGTTGGTAATTTTATAAGCCAATAACAATATATTATTTATCCAAAATCTAAATCCAAAATAATTAAGTATTGTTCTCATGGTTTCTAGATTGGTTTGACCGAAAAAGATTTGGTTAAACTCAAAAACCTACCTAAAGTTTTACTTATTAGTTATTACTAAAGTTTATTTATTACTTTGACATAGATATAAGTGGGTACTTCTCCTAAAGCTGGAAAGGAATTTGGACGATTAAGGGTGGCTTTGGCACATAGAATTGTGCAATGTGACACTGTTGTGGTTTAGCTCCTAAAATGGACAACATCTTCAACTTTATGATCCTTGTGTTTAGATGTCTCATTTGATGGATGACCTTAGGAGTTAGGAAGATATATGATATATTGAATTATAGACGGAGGTTTAGGGGAAAACCTATAAAAACGGAAAACTAAAGAACACTTTGGTGGTCCTACATCTGGACGGTATTCACTTATGTATATATGTAAATTATGTTTTTTTTGGTGTTTATGCACGTGTGCATAATGAACTTGTGCATGTTACAAATTAGTTGTATGCACAAGTGCATATCATCCAGATGAAGGGCTACAGGGTGTTCTTCAGTTTTCCATTTTTAAGGTTTTCCCTTGGATTATATAGGGGTCTCATTTTTACTGAAAACGGATTTTCACAAAAGTTTCAATTTTTTAAAGGTCGATTTTTTTTCCTAAATTTGTTATAGTATGATCTTTTGGGATATATGATATATTGAATTATACAGTGTTCTTTTTTT
This sequence comes from Saussurea involucrata, assembly GCA_033807775.1. NCBI lineage: Eukaryota > Viridiplantae > Streptophyta > Magnoliopsida > Asterales > Asteraceae > Saussurea > Saussurea involucrata. The sequence goes on from CM066317.1 coordinate 89,167,729, forward strand.
CAAAATTCCGGTCACCCAACCATATAAATCTTAAGTATGTTGATCTGTAATTTAAAATCACACAACACCTAAGTATGCCCAACCTTGTTTCTTTATCCAAGATGTCAGATTCAGACTCTTCATCCAAGAAGACGCTTCGGCATCCTCCATGAAGATTCATACACCATTGAAGATGCTTATTCAGAGCTTTTTATATCTCTCACGGTTTCTTCAAACACCACCGACTTTCTTGATTTTTTTTCACATCAGGTACGTCTCTCACGGTTGTATGGATTTAAACCCTAAAGGTACAATCAACTAATTACTATTACACAACTGCTACAATATGTTTCTATTTAAAATAATTATGTTTATTTTTTTGCAGAACATGCTTACGGATTGATGCTTCACATGTCTTATTATATTATGAAGTTCCGGATGTGCATTTTTACATATGATTCTAAAATTCACTATTGTTTAGTCATCGTCTTCAAATTTTAAACGAGCTGTGAATTTATGAATTTGGGAACTTGATACTTTTGCGATTATTTTTCTATATATCTTGTTGATAAACATAATTTATGGTAATAATTGTTTTCCAATTAAATCATACTAGCCTATAAAAAATTGAGAGAAAACGAGAATAATACGAACAAAAAACATCGGTGTCAGAAAAGTTATTTGCTTCAGAATTGTCATTCACCCGCGTTGCATCGCGCGGGTAGACAACTAGTATATATATACATATATATATATATATATATATATATATATATATATATATAACAACCCAATTTCACTAAAATAAAACTTGTAACAATACAACCAAATTTGGTCCCAAAGTATACAATTAATGCTACTTATACTCTAAGTTCGCAGCGGATAACACACCCACAACTGAGATGCTACAGGAAGCCCGACGAAATCTACAAGTCTTCGCTAGACTCTAGCTCTTCTACAACGCCACACCCTTCCATCATCGCCAGATGAAATCCCAAACACGACTATCACCTGAAAATGGTTTTAGTTTTTGAAAAGCGAGGGTTAGACCATGAGGTCTAGTGAATTCCCCCAAAAACAGTTTCACGCAAGCCAAGTATAAAATCATGTCATTCTATAACGTAATAACGTTCCAAGTCATGCATTCAACAAAGGTATAGCACAGTGGGCTCGTCTTTCTTCACCCTACAAAGTCGGGCACGGCAATTCGGTTTCAACACCCTACAAAGTCGGGTACGGCAAACACCCTACAAAGCCGGGTACGACAACTCTGTCTCATCACCCTACTGTGCAACCCGACTCCATACGTGGCAATAACCGTCACAAAAACATGCAATCAACATATCGTATAGTTAGGCGTATAAACAACTTGCATGCATTAGTAAGCATTTCCATGTCATGTGAAATAAAACCTTTCAAAACATTTAATCATGCCATCATGCTCGTAACCATAATCAGTTAAGAAAACCTTTCGCAAACATTTCATTTACACAAATAAGATAAGGGAACTCACCTTAGCCTTAGCACATTGACACATGCTCCGAAACACACTTTAGCTCAACCGAACACCTGAATTGGGGTTAAATATGGTGGTATTAGATTCCCTAATTAAGCCCCAAAACATCTCCTATAATTTCCTAAGACCAGCCCCTAAACAACGCCTCGATTCCAGGCCCGAACGACATACAAAGCAAAATGGAGGTGCACTCAACAGGGAGATGCGCGACTTTTCCCACGGCTTACAAACCGCGTGGAAAACCGCGTAAACCCCTGTTCGAGGCCCCCTCCTCTCTGTACAACCAGATCAGTCCGAAAAATCACCCAAACTTCCAAAAATGCTCTCCAATGCTTGATACTTTTCCAAAAACGAAGATTAACACCATAAAACCTCTAAAGGAATCAATACTCACTCCAAAACATTCAATTCCTCAACCAAAAATCCCATGGTCATCTCTTTTCAACAAAACACTCCCAATAATGAACAAAACCTAGAAACCTCCATTGGAAGAGTGAAATCTCATCAAGATTCCACAATTTCCCCAAGAGATTCATCAATCCCACCATTCCAAGTGGTTTCTCCACAAAATACTTCTAAGAAAAAAATGCATTAAAGAAATGCATCTAAAACCTCTATTCTAGCAACAAAACAAAGAGACAAAGAAGATGGTATACCTTGACAGAAATTCCTTCAATCTCTTGCTGAAAACTTCCTTCTCTAATCTTCAATTGTGGCCTCTTGTGACCCCTTTCCTTCTCTACACTTCTCAGCCGACACTATGAACAAAAGAATGAAAATGAGGGTTTTCATCTTAACACTTCTTCTATTCACCCTCTTGACACACAAGTTTTCAAGTTTCACACAAAGGCCCCCAAACTCTTATTTATTCACAACAACTACAAGAAGATAAAATATGGGGTGTTACAATATATATATATATATATCTTCATCGTAAATGAAAGATACATAGATGGGATTTCATGAGATTACTTTTCAAAAAAACCATTTGAAGAGAGGGAGAGGTTTTTAGGACTGATAATAAATATCGGTAAACATGTTTTGACACGTTAAATAAGAGTATAGGTAAATAAAAGTTTTATCCATTTTATCCCTTACCCCGTTTACCTTCATATTTTAATGGATATTAAGGTATGGATAAACAATATATTTCATCACCTATTATTATCTGTAACGGCCCAAATTTAAATAAAGCGTACATAACATTAAAATCAAAAAGAATCCAAACTGGGTCCCAAAATTTCATTACATCAGTCTCAAAACTTAGGTTGGCGGAAACAACCTATACACAATGGAGAACATACTAGCTTCTAAAAGTGGCACATGCACTGTCTCTATCTGCAACTGTACTCGATCCTGCTCTTGCTCACTTACCTGAGCCTCCTACTATTTGCTTACCTGAAAATGGTTTAGTTTTGAAAATCGAGGGTTAGACCAAAAGGTCTAGTGAATTCCCTCCGTAAACAACATATATCAATAGTATAAAATCATTTTATAAAACTTATTAACATTGTTAGCCCCAAGTATCTGTTATGTAAAAGTATTGAAAATAGTTCAAGTCAGAAGACCAACAGAGATCAGACAGAAGACCTGGAAGGTGTTCATCAAGAAGACCAACAGAGCTCAACAGAGCTCTGTCGGATCCAACAGAGCTCAACAGAGCTCTGTCGAAGACTTCCAACAGGAACAAGTATTTAAAAGAAGACCAACAGAGCTCTGGTGAAGTGAAGACCTCTGTCAGTCTAAGTCTCGTAGGAAATATTAAGTGTCAGACACGTGTCCACAATTTCCACGTATGCCCTAAAATTGGAGACACACTTTCCACGTGTCATTCCGGGGTACGATAGTACACTGTCTACACTTTATCAGGTCTATAAATAGCGAGGTAGTGGAACAACAATTGTAAGCTTTGGGAAGAGTAGTTTTTCCACAATTGTTTAAGCATATACTGCAGCAATCCCGAGCACTACCTCCGTACGATATTGTTGTCCTATGAGATTTCCGAACACACTTTAACTTGTTCTTGGTGTGATTCATTATCAATATATGAGCAGCTTTTATATCTGACCTTGTTATCATTTTACTGTTCAATATTTGATTCTCATAGTTCACTTATCGTTTACACAATCACTCATTTTAATGGCTTTATTTAATATGCTTCCGCTGTCTATTTTACTACCATTAATATGATACGATGTGAATCTGGGAACCTACAATTGGTATCAGAGCAAATGAAGCCCACAAGTACTCAAGTGAATCGCTGGTATACATCAAGAACATAATCCAAGATCTCCCAAGAAACAAGTGTCCAGAAGAACAGCAGAAACTCTTCATCGACCAGATTGATCTGATGTTGGACTTCCGTACTCTAATCAGAAGATTCGACAGAATTCTTAGGGGAGATAATTATGCTTAAATGTACTGGTCTTTTAATCTTTTTGTAATATTCCAAAAGATTAGTGCAAGGCTTCGACAGAGGTAAAAGTTCTCTATTATTTTGTTTAATCTCTTGTCAATTGTAAATTTTTATTTTCAATACTTAGGGGGAGATTGTTAGCCCCAAGTATCTGTTATGTAAAAATATTGAAAATAGTTCAAGTCAGAAGACCAACAGAGATCAGACAGAAGACCTGGAAGGTGTTCATCAAGAAGACCAACAGAGCTCAACAGAGCTCTGTCGGATCCAACAGAGCTCAACAGAGCTCTGTCGAAGACTTCCAACAGGAACAAGTATTTAAAAGAAGGCCAACAGAGCTCTTTCAACAGAGCTCTGGTGAAGTGAAGACCTCTGTCAGTCTAAGTCTCGTAGGAAATATTAAGTGTCAGACACGTGTCCACAATTTCCACGTATGCCCTAAAATTGGAGACACACTTTCCACGTGTCATTCCGGGGTACGATAGTACACTGTCTACACTTTATCAGGTCTATAAATAGCGAGGTAGTGGAACAACAATTGTAAGCTTTGGGAAGAGTAATTTTTCCACAATTGTTTAAGCATATACTGCAGCAATCCCGAGCACTACCTCCGTACGATATTGTTGTCCTATGAGATTTCCGAACACACTTTAACTTGTTCTTGGTGTGATTCATTTCTGAACCGGTGGCTCACTTTTTCTAAGTAATGGGGAAGAGGACCGAAACATGCCACTGAAAGACTCTACTGAGACAAAGATGGGCTGTCAAGAACGTCATAATGAAAAAAGAGAAAAAAAAAAGAAAGGCCAGGAATAAAAAAATAAAAATAATAATGGAGAATCACCGACAAAAATTGGGAAAATATTTAAAAGAAAAAATATTCAGTTAATAGTTAAATTTTATATGAGCAGCTTTTATATCTGACCTTGTTATCATTTTACTGTTCAATATTTGATTCTCATAGTTCACTTATCGTTTACACAATCACTCATTTTAATGGCTTTATTTAATATGCTTCCGCTGTCTATTTTACTACCATTAATATGATACGACGTGAATCTGGGAACCTACAATTGGTATCAGAGCATCTTTGGTTTTCTTAAGCCAAACGATCCAATCTACCAAGGTTGATTCACTGTTGTTGATTGTGTCTGTGCGACTTTAAAAGCTTCATAATATACTCTGTTTTACTGCTTTCTAGTCTAACCAAGCCTTCATAGCTCATATAACTGTGTTTAAAGCTTTCTAGTTTAGCTTAAAATCTTCTCAAAAGTTACTGTTCCATTGGTTACTATTTGAAACTCTGTTTCTAGCCGAAAATCGTTTTGCAACAAACTGTACTCTGTTTTTTCTTTCAAAATGGCTAACAACGGTATAAATGCTATTTATACTGCTGGCTCTTTAACAAAACCTCCTACTCTTCTGAGAGATGAATATCCTAAGTGGAAAATCAGGATGGTTAATTTTTTCGATGGTATGGATAAAGACCTCATGCGACCTGTCACGGATGGACCATTCCAACCCATGGTTTTTGTTCCTCGTGTACCCGCAACAGGAACTACTGCTGAGATTCCAGCTCATTATGAAGTTAAAACCACAGGTTTTACTGATAAGGAAAATCTAAAAATGGAAAATGATCTTAAAGCAGTTAGACTACTGATTATGGCCATTCCAAACGAAATATTTCAAGAACTAGATTCATGTGTTACTGCTAAGGAAATCTGGGATCAACTTCTTAACCAACTTGAGGGTGGTATCAAGACCCAAAAGAACAGAAGGACCCAATGTATAAATGAATACAACGATTTCAAGGCACTTCCTGAGGAAACCTTACAGCAAACCTACAACAGATTTAATGTGTTGATCAATAAATGCAAAAAATGTGGGGTTGTTAGGTCGAAGGAAGATAACAATGTTCTGTTTTTGAAAAGTTTGAATGATGAATGGTTAAATCTGTCCATGTCTTTACAAGCTAACCAGGACTTAGATGCATGGTCTCTAACAGATGTGTATGGCACTCTGGCCGCACAAGAGAAGGATGTTGTCAAACACAAAGGCAAATCCACCATTGCAGGCCCAATCGCCTTAGTTTCTGATTCTAAGAAAACCACATCTGAAAGGTCCAACAGAGAGAGTTCAAGCAAAGAGAAAAAGAAAGATAAATCGGTTAAAAAGAAAGGAAAGAAAAGTTTAGTTGCAGAAAGTGAAACAGATGAGAGCTCATCAGAGGATGATGACATTCAAGCTTTTGCTCAATCTCTTGCTCTGATAACTCAGCAATTTAACAAGAGATTTGGCAATAAGTTCGACAGAAGAGGCAGATATGAGAGAGAAGGAAGGGAAGACAGAAGAGGATATACAGCACCAGAGCAAAGTTCCAACAGAGTTGCCACAGAAATAGGGAAACCTCCACAAAGAAGAGAAAATCCACCAGCACAACAGAAGGCCGATGTTGCCCAACCCATCAATCAAAATGATGGACGCTGCTTCAGATGCGGCAAACCTGGACACTTCTCTGTTAATTGTAGAGGCAAACTGGTAAAGGACCAGGACTATTACAAAAACAAATACAAGTACAACTACAGAGAAAGAAGCTATGTTGCTGAGATGGAGAACTGGGTTTCTGATGATGAACCAGAACAAGCCAACTTCTGTGGAGTTGCTGTAGATGATGAAAGTTTAGAAGAAACTGTTGACTGGATGACTGGAGAACCAGAGATAACAAAGGGAACAACAGAAGAAGAAGATCTGGCTCATGCATTTGCTCTTACCACGACAGAATCTGACGACAGAGCGCTGGAGACCACCAGACCCAGTGCCAAGGTATGCTCATCTGAATCAAAATCTGACTCAGAATTAGAAATGCATGTTTCCATGTTGAATGAGGAATTTCAGCTTCTAAAACAAAAACTTTCTGAAGAAAAGGAGCTAAGAAAACTAGCTCAGAAGGACCTATCTTTTTACAAGAGAGAAAAGACTCTCTTGGAACAAGAAAAGGAAGAAATCTTTAAAGAAAAATCTGAGTTAGAAATCTTACAAAAGAAGAAGGAAAGTCTGTTTTCTGAAAAGATCAAAGTTTATGAAAATGATTTGAAACAGAAGTCTGAAAAGTTGAAACAGTCTGAAACAGAGAGACTTAACTCTGTTGCTCTAACTGATTATTTTCAAAGAGAAAGGGAAGTTCTACATCAATCCCTACAGAGAAAAGAAATTCAAATCAAAAAGTACCAAGATGCACAAGATGTGCATATCAAGATAAATTCACAGATGGATACGCAAGGTCTTGGTTTCTATGACCTTGCTCCCTACAACGAAAGGAAGAAGACATCTCTGTCCTCCGCCTTTTGTATTGGGAAAATCCAAGAGGACGTGATATCTGGTAATGTTGTTTTCAAAAGAACCAAAACGTCGGATGCTTTCTCAAAACCAAGAAATCTCGACTTTAGGAACGTTAGATATGATTCCTTTGATCATAAAAAGGTTTTGAAACCATCCTCCGAGTTTATTCTTGATCAAGGAAAAGCTAAAATCATAGTTCCTAATTCCGTCAAGGACTTGGATACTAAAGAGATTTTCAACTTCAATTCTTTCAAAGGACAGAAGTCTGCTTCTTCTGAGACAAAGTCCTCTGTTGAAATGCCACAGAGCAAACTTAATCCAGAAGCACCAGTTTTCTCTCCTACCTCTGAATCTATAAGAACATCTTTTGAAGAAGATTTGTTGAAAGTTATTGAAGAAAATGCTATCTCTGATTCTTTAAAGCCAAAGTTGAGAAAGTTCAGATCTGTTAAAACAAATATCCCTGTCATACCCATTGAATCAAATTCCTCCAACAGAGCCACTAGAGACTTTCTAGCCTCTAATTGTGACTCTGACTCCGAGGTAGATGAACAGATCTTCTGTGGTCAAAAGAACATCTTACACAAGTTAAAGCAACTACCGGTAGGATCTTCGGATCTAAAAGAGGATGTTTCTTTCTTTAAGAAACCGTCAAGATTTATACCAGTAACAAGCTTTAACAACAAAGATTTCAAGATTCTTGCTTCTAATGCAGTAGAAGTAGAGAAGAAAGAGAAAAACAAAAGCGTCTTTGTAAACTCAAATGTTCCTCTTGCTTTCAAACCTGTAAGATTCACACCAGAACAGAAGGGAAAGTGGATAGCTAAGTCTGTTCCGAATTCCGGTGTAAATCAAGGAAGAAATTCTTTTCGTTCAAATGAGTCCATTTCCAAGAATTTCATGTCAAAAGAGTCTATTCCTAAGAGTAACAATTTTAAGAAACAAAGTCAGGACAGATTGTATGCAAAGACATCTGGTCCTAAAATCTTTCAGAATCAAGCTCCATTCAAACAGTTCTTGAATAAAAACAATGTGCATCAGTTATGCTCCATAAACTGCAACTGCATTCAGCTGTTACTTAAATTGCAAAACCATCTGAATGGTCCCCACTGTGTTCTGAATAAGTCGGTTCAAAAGAAAAATGTCAAGACTGTTCAGAATACACAAAGGAAAACCTCTGGCACGTCATCTCAGTATAAACAATCTCAAGGAAAATCTGATAATCCACCTAAGCCTAACAGGAAAGGACCCATTATGCAATGGGTACCTAAAAGAAATTAATCTGTCTTGCAAAAACCTCATGTGCAAATCTGGTACTTGGATTCTGGATGCTCCAGGCACATGACGGGGAATAAGGAGCTGTTAACTTCTTTTAAAAACAAAATTGGAAGTGCAGTTACCTTCGGAGGAGACAATGGCGGACAGATTAAAGGTTATGGTACATTAGTAAATGGTGGTGTTTCAGTCTCTGAAGTTGCTTATGTTGAAGGATTAAATCATAATCTTCTCAGTATAAGTCAACTCTGTGATCACGGATTTGATGTCAATTTCAGGAAGAAATATTGTTCCTTACTACTTTCCGAGTCTGGTCAAGAACTCTTAAGAGCTGACAGAAAAGGCAATCTTTACAAAATGAATTTCAAACCAAACCAAAACACTACAACAGAGAGACTCTGTTTAGTGTCTTTGAATAATGAAGATGCCTGGCTCTGGCACAAAAGATTTGCTCATTTAAACTTTCGAAATCTTGACAAACTCGTGAAACTGAAGTTAGTAAAAGGACTTCCTTCCCTGAAATTTGACAAAGACCATCTATGTTCTGCTTGTGAACTTGGAAAGATGAAAAGATCTTCACACAGAACAAAGAGTGATCATAGTTGTCCCAGACCTTTGCATATGCTTCATGTGGATCTCTGCGGTCCAATCTCTGTGCAAAGTCTGTCGAGCAAGAAGTATATCCTTGTTTTAATTGATGAATATTCTCGATATACCTGGATTGAGTTCATCATAGTAAAATCTGATGTCCCAGAAATTCTGATAAGTTTGTTGAAAAGGATACAGGTTCTGTTAGATCTAAAGGTACAAAAGTTGAGAAGTGACAACGGGACAGAATTCAAGAACGCCAAAATTGATGTCTACCTAACAGAGGAAGGTATTTCCCAAAACTTCTCAGCAGCAAGAACTCCACAACAAAATGGAGTTGTGGAGAGAAAGAACAGAACTCTAGTAGAAGCCGCCAGAACCATGTTGGCTGGCTCTGTTCTTCCAATGAACTTCTGGGCAGAAGCAGTCTCAACAGCATGTTTTACCCAAAACAGAGCTGTAATAGTGAAAAGATTTAAGAAGACTCCCTATGAACTCATCAACAACAGAAGACCAAATGTGAAATTCTTTCATGTCTTCGGTTGCAAGTGCTACATACTGAATGACAGAGAACATCTGGGAAAGTTTGACAAGAAAGCAGACGAAGGAATCTTTATTGGTTATTCCTTAACCTCTAAAGCCTACAGAGTCTACAACACCAGATGTCGGGTCATTCAAGAGAGTGTAAATGTGTCCTTTGATGAAAGCATATCAAGCTCCTCTGATCGAAAATCAACAGAGGGGACACAGACAGAACAAGAGAAGATAAGTTCTTCTAGATCAAGGGAAGAAGACATCAATCTCATGTTCAATGATTTCTTCGATGATGATTCCTATGATAACATAAACAGAGGAGATCAAGCTCAGAACTCAATAGATCAAAATCTGACAGGTACATCTCTCACTGGTCCCTCTAATACTTCACCATCTACCTCTCTGTCTACAGGAGTAATTCAGAGAAATGAGGAACCACACCAGAATGAAAGAGAACCTGAACAAGAGCCTTCATCACCTCTGATGACAAACGTTGGAAGAAATTCCTTGTTTGAAAGTTCACCATCACAGAGCCCTGTTAATGACTCTCAGAGCAATGAGGCCACTCTCCAAAGTTGTGTGCCACAGAGCCCTGGTCCAAACCTACAGAACTCTGATGCTGAAGTTCGTCTTTTCCCATCAGAAGCACAAACGCCACCCGTTGTCCATGCTCCCATGACACGATGGACAAAGGATCATCCTCATCATCTTATCATTGGTGCTGCTGATGATGGCATAAAGACAAGATCGGCCACAATCAATGAAGCCTTCTTTGTAAATTTTCTAAGCATGATTGAGCCGAAAAAGATTTCTGAAGCCCTAGAGGACCCAAATTGGATCGAAGCTATTCAAGAATAGCTTCTGGAATTTGAGAGTAATAAAGTCTGGTCCTTGGTTCCACTCCCAAAAGGCAAAGCGGCCATTGGAACCAAATGGGTGTTTAGAAACAAAAAGGATGAAGATGGGATTATCATCAGAAACAAAGCCCGTCTGGTTGCAAAGGGATACATACAGGAAGAAGGAATTGACTATGACGAAACCTTTGCACCTGTGGCTAGGCTAGAAGCCATAAGAATCTTCCTAGCCTATGCTGCTCATAAAGGTTTTAAGGTCTATCAAATGGACGTCAAGTCTGCCTTTCTAAATGGCAAACTGCAAGAAGAAGTTTATGTCCAACAACCTCCTGGTTTTGAATGCTCAGAGTTTCCAGACCACGTTTACAAACTAGACAAAGCTCTCTACGGTCTTAAGCAAGCTCCCAGAGCCTGGTATGAAACTCTGTCCAAATTTATGTTGATCAATCACTTCGAGAAAGATACCGTCGATAAAACTCTATTCTTCAGGAGATACAAAAATGATATACTTCTGGTACAAATATATGTTGATGATATTATCTTTGGGTCTACACGGCAAGAGTACTGTGATAAGTTTGAAACCTTAATGAAAAGTGAATTCAAAATGAGCATGATGGGAGAACTCTCTTTCTTCCTGGGTTTACAAGTCAAACAATCTGACAGAGGGACTTTCATAAGTCAGTCTAAATACATCTCTGACATGTTAAAAAAATATAAGCTCAATGATTCAAAACCAATGAAAACTCCTATTGCTACTGGAGTTAAACTTGACTCTGATCCTAATGGTGAACCAACAGATGTCAAGCACTACAGAGGCATGATAGGGTCACTTTTGTACTTAACCGCCAGTAGACCTGATATAATGTTTGCAACCTGTCTCTGTGCCAGATTTCAGGCAAATCCTACCGAAACTCATTTAACAGCTGTCAAACGTATCTTTAAATATCTGAAAGGGACTCAATTTATGGGTCTCTGGTATCCTCTTAACTCTGGTTTTGAGCTTGTAGCTTACACAGACTCAGACTATGGAGGATGCAAGAACGACAGAAAGAGTACCTCTGGTAGCTGCCAAATGCTTGGAGAAAAGTTGGTGAGTTGGACATCCAAGAAACAGAACTGTGTTTCAACCTCTACAACAGAAGCGGAATATGTTGCTGCTGCTAGTTGTTGTTCCCAAGTAATATGGATGAAGACACAACTCAGAGATTATGGCTTGGAGTATGGTAAAATTCCAATTCTATGCGACTCCAAGAGTGCCATTGCCATAACAGCCAACCCAGTTCAACACTCGAAGACTAAGCACATCGACATAAGGTATCACTTTATAAAGGATCATGTTGAAAAAGGCACTATTGAAATGTACTTTGTTTCAACAGACATCCAGCTTGCTGATTTGTTTACAAAAGCCCTTAATGAAAGGAGATTTAACTTCCTAATCAGCAAACTGGGTATGCTGAACTTGTCCTCCTAACTCTGTTTAAAATCAACAGAGGCTCTGATGTTCCTACTAGAGCTCTGTCAAAAAGTTGGGTAGGATAGTTCAACAGAGTTCTGTTGTACACAAGAATTCTGTCGTGCATTTTTTTGGTCGTACAAAAGTTCTTTTGTTTTATCAAAAAAAAAAAATCAAAGGAAGGGAAGGCTCATCTGTCGAGGGGGAGCTTATAAAGGAAAATTGCATGGTTTTAGGGGGAGCAAGTCAATAATCAAATTTCCAAAACCAAATTGACTTTGCTTTTTGAGCTTAAAGCTAAATCTTTTGGAGAACCAGTCAGAACTCTGACATCTCATCAGAGCCTCTGTTGCTTCTCATCAGAACTCTGTTTGATCATGTAAAGTTCTGACCATCTCACATCAGAACAAGTTCTGGTAAAGGTAACGGTAAGAAATGGAGGCCGCGCAACAGAAGCAACTTAACACACCTCCATCAGAGCTCTGTTAGTCTATTCTGCCACGTCATCAGAACACGTCATCAAAAGTAACGTCATCAGAGGTGCGGCTTATTTCTAAACGTCAACCACTTGTAACCCACACATCTCTAACCGCGACGGTTTACTTGCACAAAAGTGGTCAGAACAAATCCACGTGGCAATCTCCAATTGAAAGCTAAACCACTAGCTGTCCCCACGATACACATTTCAGGCCACTCCACCTTCTGATACTCGAGTGCCTACAGTATCTGCGGCGATTACTCAGCCACAAGCTCGGACTATAAATATCCAAAACCTTTACCCTCTTTTATTTAAACCCTGTTCATCTTTCCTCTTCATTCAAACCTTCAAAACCCAAACCTGCAAAAATGGCAAACCCTCAACACTCAGCAGATTCAAGCCGTATTGGTCCCGTCGACCAAATTGTTATTCTTCCATACGAGTTTGCTGAAAGCAACCATCGATTAGATCCAAACCCTGCTCTCTATCTACCCACATACCACATATTTCTGGAGTTCTTCAGAAACTCAGAAATCTTCAGAGCCCTAACAGACTTCGACGACAACATTCCTGAGCTCTACATCAAGTAGTGGTGGACTTCTTGCCAACACGTAGAAGAGATAAACGGAATCATTGGCAATGTGGATTCTGGTCGAGATGGAGGTTCAGGAACGATCAGAATCAGAGCAACTACCCTGCGGAGAATCCTCGGAATGAAGAGCAAGCGACAGCTCGACATAGAAGCTTTCGAGAAGCCACCCAATACTGCTGTCCTTCTGGAGTTTGTACGATTTCTAGGCTACAACAAAGATATCACCCGCATCGGAGCATTCAAAAGACAAAATCTACCACCAGTGTGGAATTTCATGTTCTCCACACTGAACCGAACCCTCACAGGAAAATCTGGTAGTCAAGATCAAGCCAGCATAGAAATCCTACAGATAATGTATGGATTGTTCTTTCAAAGAAACCTTGACTATGCCAGCATTCTCTACACCGACCTTCTCACTGCTGTTAATCTCAAAACCTCTGCCATTGCCAAAGGAGGAGAAGTTGGGCAACATAAATTTCTGAAGAACATCAAGTTTCCAAGGTTTATCGGGTTGGTAATCAGAAGAGCATTTCAGAGTCTGGAATTGACTCAACAAGGCAATACGTTCAGGAACTGGGTCATGACCAGATTCAATCCCACCACTTCAGGAGAATATCCCCTCATTCGACGCGTTCCAGGTACAATGCTCGCTCTGATAAGCCCAGACCACATTTCTATCCAAAACTATAGACATGCTGCTCAACCTCAAGAACCTGAGGTGAGAACCCCAGCATACTTAGGCTCTGAGCCATCTGAGGAGAGTACGAGTGAGGAAATAGGAGTGGAAGAAGGAAACAGACCAGAGGTAAGAGTACCCGAAGTGGGGTCTTCCTCTAGAGTGATGATGGAGGAGGAAGTAGGGAACAGAGCATCCACTACGGAGACTGTTCATGAGGGAGTACAGGAGTCACCAGAGGTAGAAGTTCTTTCCTCTGATACTGGTGAGCAAATAGATAACAGAGAGGAACCCGAGCGTTCTACAGCCTTAGGTGCCGAGGAAAATGTGAGGATAGAAGAAGATGTCCAAGATGACACATCTGAGAGAAATCCTAGCCCACATCCCAGTGCTCCCACACAATCTAATCCTGGTGATCAAGACCAAGGGATTATTGAAACAGAGGTGCACACCTCGAACCCTAACCAGCCTATACCATCAGAGGCACTTCTTCATACCTCTGATACGCACGAAGCCGGGGAAACTATCTTTGGTAGTGATGTTCATTCGCCCCAGAACATCAATAGGTCACCTCCACACGATGATGCCTTTGTGGCTCATTTAGAGACTACACAAATTAGACCAGAGATCTTTGTAATCTCACGTAGCATCTGTCCGACTCAGGGACAATGGGAGACCATAGTAGAACAAGGGAAGACATTGCTTGATCCAAATGCTTCCCATCACACCAGATTTCCTTCTTCAGAACCTGAGCCGGAAGAGGAAACTCTGGTCAGAACACCTGTAGTTGTTTCCCCTCAAAGGGAACATCAAGGATTAGGTGGAAACCCTCCAAGAGCCAACATCAAAACAACTCTTGACGGAGGCGCCTCTGAACTCGAGGCAGAATTGGAACCATGTGTTGGAACCAAGGAGACCCCCGTTGACACTGTCACAAGAGCAGAGTTCGAAAGCTTCTGTGACAGTATCAACAACTCTTTGAACGAGTATAAACTTATCAATGAACAAAAGGAGGAGCTGATCCTCAAGGAAAATGCTTCTCTTAGGGAAGAACTGCTGAACATCTCAAACAAGCATGCTGATCTAACTCGAAGATATGACGAAGCTGCAACACTCAGAACAGAGTCTGAAAGGGTCAGAGGAGAAGAGATTGCAAAGCTGACGACAGAGATAGCCGACCTACGATCAGTCAGCGCAGAGGAAGTTACAAAGACTTCGACAGAACTTGCAAACGTAAAGCGACTTATATCAGAGAACCACACAGCGCAGATGAACAGAACCCTTCCCATCCCCACGGTTATTCTTTCAGAATCTAATATCAGAACCTTGACAGAGCTAATTACCAACTCTGTTAAGGAATCCATAAAAGAAGCAACCACTTCATCTGCTACTCCACTCAACATCTCCAGCCCTAACCCAAATGACCTACCCATGACAGTTGGGCAAATGGGAAACTTCAGAAAATCTGTTCTAAGCCGGATGATGACGATCTCATCAAAATTCGTAATGAAGGCTAAGGCAACAGAGCAACATGTGAAAGCGTCTCTTGATACTCACAAAGTCAACTTCAAGGCTCAAGTAGAAGAAATCAGAGCCGCTGCAACAGAGGTAGAAGATGTGATGAAACAGGCAGCCTCAAACTTTACTAATATCATCTTACAGACTGCATCTACATCAAAAAGATCTGCAGAAGAAGCACCCACAGACGAACCCGCAAGCAAGATACAAAAAACCGGTCTGAAGTTTGTTGTTCACTCCTCACCAAAAGCTCGAATTGAATCCTCTGACGATGATGATGACTTTGAAGACGCTCGAGAAGGTCAATCCGACAATCAATTGGGTGAGTCCTCAGAACAACAAAAGGGGGAGAAGGAGAAGGAGAAGGAGAAGGAGAAAGAGAAGGAGAAGGAGAAAGAGGAGAAAGAGGAGAAAGAGGTAGAAAAGGAGAAAGAGGTAGAGAAGGAGAAAGAGGTTGAAAAAGAAGCCAAGGGTAAAGGGAAAGTCACAGAAGCAACTGAGGCAGAGACTACAGAAGGACAAAAGGGGATGACAGATATGACTGAAGTGGCATTCGACTACATGTTCAAGAACAGAGTCATCAAAGCGACAGAAGAGTCATCGCAAGAACCACCAGAGATCATCTGCCTAGACACCCCTCCTACTTCTCCAACAAAAGAACCAGAAAGAACAGACCAATCCTTTGTTGAAGAACAAATAAGTCAAGCCGAATCTGCTCACATCGACACCCTTATGACAGAGACCCACAATGACCCAAACCCAACCGTAACAGAACAGAACCCAGAAACCTCTACCTTTCACACCGAAAAACCTGCCTTAGAAACGGTATTTGCATTTCTCTATGCTGACAGAGACATCATCCCTGTAAATGCCATACCCATTAACCCATACCTCAACCCAATCAGGATAAACACCATCTCTGATGCAAGGCTAAAGTTCATCCAAACCAAGTCAAATTAGAACAGAGCCATCAATATAAACTTCGGTATCCGCAGAATTCTGGACATCAAGCACAAGAAGTTTCAACACGACAGGGTCACATACCATGAGTATACTGTGGAATCAACAGAAGGCAG
The DNA here is from genome assembly GCA_033807775.1 of Saussurea involucrata. Lineage (NCBI taxonomy): Eukaryota > Viridiplantae > Streptophyta > Magnoliopsida > Asterales > Asteraceae > Saussurea > Saussurea involucrata. The sequence continues at coordinate 89,184,023 of CM066317.1, forward strand.
AAATGAAATCTTCAATGACAATGATCTCGTCCTTCTGAATCCATATGACCTGATCTTACTCCACGCATATTGCTTGAACTTCTCAGAAAGATACACACCGGCCAGAAATGCGCTACCAGAAGTCAGATTTGTTATGCAAGAACACATCAATCTCAGAATACAGATTGATTATCAACTTGGCATAGAGTTTGAAGTGGAGAAACTAGCGATTGCACCTCCTAACGAAAACCTTGAGGGTTATGGTCATCACAGAACTGGAACTGTAGTAGAAGATCCTCCAGTCTTTATCTGCAGACAGAAGGGCATAAAGAAGGCCATCAGAGCAAATGAAGCCCACAAGTACTCAAGTGAATCGCTGGTATACATCAAGAACATAATCCAAGATCTCCCAAGAAACAAGTGTCCAGAAGAACAGCAGAAACTCTTCATCGACCAGATTGATCTGATGCTGGACTTTCGTACTCTAATCAGAAGATTCGACAGAATTCTTAGGGGAGATAATTATGCTTAAATGTACTGGTCTTTTAATCTTTTTGTAATATTCCAAAAGATTAGTGCAAGGCTTCGACAGAGGTAAAAGTTCTCTGTTCTTTTGTTTAATCTCTTGTCAATTGTAAATTTTTATTTTCAATACTTAGGGGGAGATTGTTAGCCCCAAGTATCTGTTATGTAAAAGTATTGAAAATAGTTCAAGTCAGAAGACCAACAGAGATCAGACAGAAGACCTGGAAGGAGTTCATCAAGAAGACCAACAGAGCTCAACAGAGCTCTGTTGGATCCAACAGAGCTCAACAGAGCTCTGTCGAAGACTTCCAACAGGAACAAGTATTTAAAAGAAGACCAACAGAGCTCTTTCAACAGAGCTCTGGTGAAGTGAAGACCTCTGTCAGTCTAAGTCTCGTAGGAAATATTAAGTGTCAGACACGTGTCCACAATTTCCACGTATGCCCTAAAATTGGAGACACACTTTCCACGTGTCATTCCGGGGTACGATAGTACACTGTCTACACTTTATCAGGTCTATAAATAGCGAGGTAGTGGAACAACAATTGTAAGCTTTGGGAAGAGTAGTTTTTCCACAATTGTTTAAGCATATACTGCAGCAATCCCGAGCACTACCTCCGTACGATATTGTTGTCCTATGAGATTTCCGAACACACTTTAACTTGTTCTTGGTGTGATTCATTATCAATATATGAGCAGCTTTTATATCTGACCTTGTTATCATTTTACTGTTCAATATTTGATTCTCATAGTTCACTTATCGTTTACACAATCACTCATTTTAATGGCTTTATTTAATATGCTTTCGCTGTCTATTTTTCTACCATTAATATGATACGACGTGAATCTGGAAACCTACAAACATTCTCCACATAAGCATTCAATCATGGTACTGCACAGTGTTCAAGGATCACATTAGCTAACCACGATCGTGGCCCAAGCAGACTCCCTCTCGGCTCACATCCGGGCCCAAGCAGACTCCCCTCTATCCGAGTAGGAAGGAAACGAATTCCCTCCTACAAGCTCATCACACATGCCTAAGGGATCATCGGATCCCGAGGTACCCTGATCCCACTGTGCAGACCAACTCCACATAGCATACACATAGCTTATCGTAAATCACAAAGCGTGAAATCCTTGTACATCATTTCATCTTGCTAATTAGCCTTTTTTAAATAAAACATACTTTTCATGGAAAGCATACGTAACAGTTGGTAAACAATTTATACTCATAAAGGAACCATAATCAATAAAATACTTTGCATATCATTTCGTGTAAAAAGGGTTTAGGGAACTCACCTGATCGTAGTGACTTTCCTAATCAAGAGTCTCGTCCCGAACTGATTTTACACCTAAATCATGTCATATAATTAATTAATTTCAACCCACTACTGACCCTTAGCTTTTTATTTAATCCTTATCCTTAATCAGAATCGTGCACTTCCGGAGTCCTATTAATGGTTCGGGTATGACAGTTCCGGAATCCCCAATGGGATCCGGTATTCCACAAGTCCGGAAGTCCTAAGGTTCCGGAATTTCCTCTTGGTTCCGGGTCACCCAGTTCTGGAATTCTCCTCTCGGTTCCGGTATTCCGGTTCCGGAGATGCTCACTTCCGGAAATGTTCTCAAGATCCGGAGTTCGCCATTCCGGGAGTCCCTTTAGGGATCCGGTATCAACTTTGCTTCCGGAATCCTTTAAGGATCCGGTATGAACAATTTCGGAACTCCCAAAAATGGGATCCGGTACTACACTCTTCCGGAACTGGCAATTTCCAGCTATCGCATCGAAACTCACATTTCTCTCTAATTAGCTTGAATCCAAAGACTCTTGCCATAACTTTCTCTTTCATAAATTGTTAAGTGCTTAACTCTAACCTCACAACTTCACATAATCATTTGATTCGATCATTAAACAATCTGATTTAGAGTCAAAACTCCATTCTGATTACACAGCTCAAGCATCAAATACCAATCAGAAATTGATTTTTTTCTAGACATCTATTAAGCAGAAAGGAAGAGAAAACGATTGTTTACCAGATGAGAGCTTCTTCTAACGAATTCGATGCCAAGCTGATTTCTCCTTATTTCCTGCTTCTCTTCTACGCCGCCAAACAACAGAATTCTCACACAGTAGAATGGAAACCTAGGGATCTACACTAATTTATATCTTTCATAAACTGTATAAAGGCCCTTCTTTACAACTTTTCTTAATTTAACTTTGGCCACCAAACTTTCAAGTCTTAGCTAGAAACCCGGTTGTTACAACACTCCCCCCTTAAAAGAATTTCGTCCCCGGAATTCCTTCATCGGAAAGATGGGAGTATATGGACTTCATGTCCTCTTCTACTACCCAAGCTGTCTCTTACCCTCTAAGAAACTGCCACTGAACTTTTACCAGTCTGATCTCCTTGTTCCTTAGCTTGCGAAACTCGTTGTCCGCCCTCTCCGCGGGTTCCTCTACGTAAGTCAACCCCTCACCAAAAATTGACACTTTCCAAAGGTACTGCCACCTTTGATTCTGTCAAACACTTCTTTAAATTCGAAACATGGAACGTTGGGTGCATACCCTTCAATTCTTACGGTAACTCCAACTCGTAGGCTACTGTTCCTACCCGTTCAATAATGACAATAGTCGACTATATAGGGTCTCTCATATATCTTTGCTTCTATAGAAAGGAACCTGGCGGAATTCCCGTCACAGCAACCAGAATTCTCTTACCGGCAAAGTCACTCTCTTGACAACTTAGCACAGGACCAATCTTGTACATCCCGACAAACTCACACCCAAGAGTTCCTTCACTGGTTTGCATGCAAATTCTAGATTACTTCTCCCAACCTACATCCGCATATGAAGATAACACCTCCTTTTCTCGAAACACATCGGCTATAGTTCATCACCCATTTCATACGTTCTCAGCACTTCATCACTCCCCGCTTACACGTAACTAAAAGCAGGAAACTTCTTCAATCCCTCATTGAAGTGTTCATCTATCCGAACTGAACTTATTCAGAAGTCCCATCAATTTCTCACTGCATCTTACAAGCGTCCACTCATATATGACAAAACTTCGGTTACTTTCACTCAACGGGGAGGAGTAACCAACTCTCACAAAACCATTCCCAACCTCTTGTCACTGAACGACCAGTTCGTTTGAACATTTCTCACAATATCACCAATTCAAACTCATTCAACTATCTTTTTCCACTTCTTTCCCTCAATTAAGACATACACAAATCCCCTTCCTGCATACCCTTTTCCCAGGAGTTCGCACACTTACCGTTGTCAAACTACACACACTACTCCATCTTTCCGGTGTTACTGCCAAGCTTGCAGCTTCTAACCTGCTCACTTAGTCCGACATACTATCTTCACCTCCCCGCGTTAGCGTGGAGCACCGCCCACCAAACATTACTTGCCCCTCTCTTCCGACCTTTCCACATGCTGATAACACTTCCTCATTACTAAACAAAACCAAATCTCCAACCACTTCCTTCTAGGATCATTCCTTCACCCATAAGAAACAGTTCACGTTCTTTAAAGATTTAGCATCTACTATAACACGTTTTCGACCCACCCATCTAACATCTTCTTTAAATTTCTAATGATCCCGATATATACTTACTTAGCGACGCACACAACCAAAAACACTTGGTTTCTCATTTGGGTAACCACCCACTACCGCTCCGACCTTCTATTCCGATAATACCCATATCACGACGTCAACTTACAACCCACGTGCTCCGACAACTTGCTTAACAAATCGTACACCTCTTCCGACATCCCAAAAGTCTTCCATCTGGTGCTTCCTCTTTCTATCATTACATTACTATCACACTGGCTGGCACAGTTGTCCTGACAATCGATGCCACTACTCATCCGTACATTCTCCACCTATCACGACACACTGCGTATCAGATCTCTCATGGTCATTCGTGCACATCATCAAACTTGCCTTCACATTCCTCCTCATAAAACCAAGTCTATCTTTCTACTTTGTCTTCCCAAACCATTACATAGACAGGGCACATGCCCTCACCTATCAATAAAATCTATACTCACTTAGCTTGCGCTAAATACCTCATCCTTTACGAACCGTCCAACCTCGTAAGTAAAACGCTTATCAAAAACAGTAATCTTTTACCATTCCAACATCCATACAAGGTGGTCCACCTCCATACATGTACCTATCTTTCCTAGACGACCTCCTGCGTCTACACACCGGAGCTATTTTCTCAACTTTCAACCTTCTGATTCAAGTCTTCGGCCTCAGATACCTTACACAGCTGCCGACATCAACATCAATAGTCGACATGTTGATACTTCCTTAATCTATTCTTCAACAAAGGTTCCTTACTAAACCTAATCCTTCCAACATATCATAATCAACTTCATATCACGTCGCCCTCTCTTGAAGGGGTAAAACTTCAAGACTTACCCGTGTAATGTCAAAATTACAAGACCACCTCAATACTCATCTTCGACGCCGAGGACATTTCATTTCTGCCTCACAACTCTACTCATAGCGAGTTGCTAATACCATTGCGGACTTCAAGACCTTCCTCCGGACATAACCGTCCCTTGACAACGGTATTTCCAGTTACTAAACAAGGGTACAGGCCCTCAAACATTCGACACTAAAGTCCACTTCTGACTCTTCCACTGAGACATCTCTTATTGAGCACGATTACCAAAATTACATTCTCCCCTGGTTTGACCAGCCTCTTTTCACTCTCGGAATTCTTCCTTGTCTTAAAATGTAATACCCTACGACCTAGAGAGTTCATAGCCTTCATGCATGACAACGCGATAAATAAATCTTTTTAAATAACAACACTTGGAAACAACTTGGGTACACATGACCCCAACATCCTCACAATCTCTAATGCCCGACACAACGATCTCGAGAATCGTTTGCACACACCCTTTCAGTAAAAACTCAATCTTACTCAACCAAAATGACGCTGTTACGACAGTGACACATTGAATGAAAATCTTCTGTAGAACAAAATTCTAAAAGGAATTACCAACACGGAATAAACCAGTCGGTTCTCACACTCATTTCTATGACATCAACATGTCAGCACTCCTTTTGGTTATAAAAGTTTTGTTGGCAAACATTTTCTTGACTTTTTGCAACAATTTAACTTATCATGAAAAGGGGGAAATATTTTGCAAATCGTTAAGTTCAATATTTCATTGTGCGATGTAAATGAAATCGCCTTTTCTTTAAACATACGCTTGTACACGCTGACCCATTTTCGATCAAAATTGTTATTTATACATTTACCTTAAATCGTGAAAATTTCATGTCACATATAAGAACGACATGCATGAAACTCTACTTGCAAATGAAGGCTACTCACTCTAACAAGGTCAACCGCTTTACTCACGTAACTTATCATTGACACTCTGCTCTCGACTAATGGTCGCCCTCTCGGCCTTGCAACAACTTGTTGTACATACGTTCCGCGATCCACTTACTCAACCATGTCATACTATTTTCGTCTTGATCAATTATCTCACATTCTACCTCTACATGTTTTCAATCCGACACTAGAAAGCTCGACTAAAGAGTCAGGACTCTAATCCTTCACTTGCTCTTGAATTGACATTTTCAAGATCTCGACACTGTCCTTCTTACCCTCCCAACTGATCTACCTCACGATTTCTACAACTGGGACTCTCCAGAAACAGGAGTCTTACTCAAAATCAATCATTCATCCTCTTCGAACCCACGAAGATCTACCTCTAGACGACTCATAACATTCTAAACAACATTTCTTCTCTACGATGTATACATACATCACATCATAAATGATCTCTCATGATACTTCCCCAACAAGGGGTCTCAGTCTACCCCTCAGGGGTCTTACTGACATTCTGGATTACTGGAATACGACATATAAACTAGCTTCACACTACAACCTCGGAGTAATAAGGCAGGTCAAGCACATACATGTACCTGTACGTTCGCAATCACACTGGCCAGGTGCAATCCCAAACTTACCTTACATGACTGTCCTCGGTACCCTATTAGTCCTATCTCTATAATAGTGCCCTCCTAACGCATTTCTTGATTCTCAGTTGTGATTTCTACTCCCAAAGTTTAAGTTTAGGCCCGCCCGGTCGCCTAAATCCCTTAAACTATGGCTCTGATACCATTTGTAACGACCCAAATTTAAATAAAGCGTACATAGCATTAAAATCAAAGAATTTCAAAACTGGGTCCCAAAATTTCATTACATCAGTCTCAAAACTTAGGTTGGCGGAAACAACCTATACACAACTGAGAACATACTAGCTTCTAAAAGTGGCACATGCACTGTCTCTATCTGCAACTGTATTCGATCCTGCTCTTGCTCACTTACCTGAGTCTCCTACTATTTGCTTACCTGAAAATGGTTTAGTTTTGAAAAGCGAGGGTTAGACCAAAAGGTCTAGTGAATTCCCTCCGTAAACAGCATATATCAATAGTATAAAATCATTTTATAAAACTTATTAACATTCTCCACATAAGCATTCAATCATGGTACTGCACAGTGTTCAAGGATCACATTAGCTAACCACGATCGGGGCCCAAGCGGACTCCCTCTCGGCTCACATCCGGGCCCAAGCAGACTCCCCTCTATCCGAGTAGGAAGGAAACGAATTCCCTCCTACAAGCTCATCACACATGCCCAAGGGATCATCGGATCCCGAGGTACCCTGATCCCACTGTGCAGACCGACTCCACATAGCATACACATAGCTTATCGTAAATCACAAAGCGTGAAATCCTTGTACATCATTTCATCTTGCTAATTAGCCTTTTTTAAACAAAACATACTTTTCATGGAAAGCATACGTAACAGTTGGTAAACAATTTATACTCATAAAGGAACCATAATCAGTAATATGCTTTGCATATCATTTCGTGTAAAAAGGGTTTAGGGAACTCACCTGATCGTAGTGACTTTCCTAATCAAGCGTCTCGTCTCGAACTGATTTTACACCTGAATCATGTCATATAATTAATTAATTTCAACCCACTACTGACCCTTAGCTTTTTATTTAATCCTTATCCTTAATCAGAATCGTGCACTTCCGGAGTCCTATTAATGGTTC